>CM070780.1:53611791-54826791 GCA_036346955.1 Dipus sagitta | reverse complement strand
TGCTTAAATACAAGGTTGTTGTGATGTTTAATAAAAAATGATAGTGTCACTACATCATGAATATTAAGCATTGCATTAAGTGGAACGATGAAGCAAAAGGACAAATATTAGAAGCAAAAGGTACATTCCAGCTGACATATACAGAGTATCCAAAGTAGCCCAAGAATTATGGTTTCTTTTGACAGAAACAACTTAGCTAGGGCTTATAGGCGACACCTAAGTTTACATAAGAACAACAAAGCCTGACTAATACCCACCCTCTTTACACATGGTATGGATATATGTGATGTATCCTATAAGCACTACTAGTGTTAACAGCTTAGATGAGATCACTGCATACAGATGATGGGTCTGTGTCCGTAATTTCCCATTTTAATAGATGTGAAAACCTCTACAGGGAACAAATTTTAAGAATCTATCTTTGCACGTAACTGTGACTTACTGATATGTGAGTATTGGAAACTTAAATATTAAGTCTTTTATTTTTAAAGGTAGGGTCTTAAACTAGCCCAGGCTGACCTGGAATTCACTATGTAGTCTCAGGCTGGCCTTGAACTCATAGCAGTCCTCCTACCTCTGCCACCCGAGTGCTGGGATTAAAGGCATGCACCACCATGCCCAACTTGAGATAAGTCTTGTATTAATTTTGTGCCTGCTATTTTTATCATAATACAACGTTCTCACATTTTTAAACCTAAACATATCTGGGATTCATTTGCAGTGGCACTTGGCCCTAGTATGCCCATTCTGACTCTCTCTCTGTCTATATCTCTACTTGCAAATAAATAATTTTTTTTTTAAAGATGTACTATACCTGGATCTGTGTCACAGTTCCCTCAGTAAGCTCATCATCTGCCACCTCTGTGGTCGCAGTCATGGTCACCTCAAAGCTTTGATCATTTTCTGAAACTTCAAGAAAAGAATAATTTATCTTCACAGTAATAGTAGAATGTAATTATCCTGAAAATATCCATGGAAAAAATGTTAACCATCTTATTTCCTAACACACCTCTCATCAATATAACATACATGTATTCATTTGCTCAATAAACTAATTGTGCATCCAATTCATACTAAGTAGGCAAAAATCCTATTGTCACAGAGCTTAAATTCTATTAGAGAAGACACAAAAGGGGAGGATACTATGGTGAATGGTGGTTATAAGGTAAGGAGAAAAAAATAAAGCAGGAAATGAGTTGCAGCAAGACATGATGGCACATGCCTTTAATCCCAGCACTTGGGAGGCTGAGGTAGAAGAACTGGCATGAGTTGGAGGCCAGTCTAAGTGACAGAGTGAGTTCCAAATCAGCCTGGGCTACAGTGGTCCCTGCTTCAACAACAACCAATCAACCTTAGAAATGAGTTGGAGTATAGAAGGGTATTTGAAATTTTAGATAGGAGTGCAAGGAAAGTGACCAAGACTTAAACAAAGTAAGGAAGCCAGCAGTTAAGCAGGTATCTTTAGGAAGAGTATTTTAAGGAGAGCCAATCACAACAGCTCTGAGATAAGGCATGCTTAGAGTGTCCATGGGCAAAGCCAATCCTACTGCTGTTGCAACAAGTTGAAAAAGAACAGTAGGAGATTGTGTGAGGCCATTTGGACCACAATAAAGACTTTGGCTTTAATCCTAAAACAAGAACATTGAAGGATTCCTAAATAGAGAAATAATACAATTTCACTTTCACTTTAACAGGAATACTCTACCTGCCATGGGGAAAATAGTCTGAATTGCAGAAGGGCTGCAGTGAGATCAGTTAAAAGGTTAATAATGCTGTAATATAGACGTGAGATGTCAGTGATTTGGCCTAGGGAGAGGTGGGTAAGTAGTTCAAATTGCGAACACATCTCGATGATAGGTAGAACCAATATAATTTGCAGATAAACTGGATTTGCAAGACATTGAAGAGCTAAGGATGACCAAGTTTTCTTCTTTTATTTGAGCAACTAGAAGAATGGACCTGCCATGACAAAGATTGTAGAAGAAAATTCAAGGATTAATGAATTGTCAGGGAATTTAAATACATTACTTTGAGGTACTTACCACACATTAAGAATTTAAGAAAAGTCTGAAGGCAGCTCCACTGTGCATAGGGCACTGAAGCTATAATAAAAGTTGGGGCTAAAATAGACTTAGTACTCATCACTAGAGAGAATACTTAAAGCAATTAAGATTACCTAGGAAATAAGTGAGAAAAGAAAAAGAACTGGTCCTGGGGTGCACCAGTTAGAGATTTCAGAGATGTGCACAAGTCAGCCTGAGAGACTATGGAATGGACAGAGACATAAAAAGAAAACCAGAGAAATGTGCTCCCTAGGAGCGATGTTTCAGGGGGAAGGAAGGGACAAAAACTGCCCCACCCCCAAATGACAACCACATTTAGAAACAAAATCTCTGGACACTTGAGAAAATTTTTTGGTTGAGCCAAAGCCTAGATGAAGTGTGTTTAAGGAAAAAAAAAAAAAAAAATGGAGGTAATAGGCAAGTCTTTCCAAGCATTCCACTATAAAGGCAAGGAGAGAAACCAGATAGTGGCTAAAAATGTGATGGGACTCTATTTTCAAGAAAAGTATGCTTGTACTACTAATGAGAATTATCCAGCTGGATTATGAAAAAATTCAGGATTCAGAAGCCAGAGTTAAGAATTGCTGGAACAATTCTTTTTTTTTAAATATTTTTTATTTATTTGCAAGCAGAGAGAATGTGAGAGAGAGAGTGAGAGAAAGAGAGAGAAAACAGGCACACTAGGGCCTCCAGCCACTGCAAACAAACCACTTTGTGCATCTGGCTTTACATGAGTACTGGGGAATCCAACTTGGGTTGTTAGGTTTTACAGGCAAGTGCCTTAATGGCTTAGCCATCTCTCCAGCTCAAGAATTGCTGGAACAAAGCCGGGCGTGGTGGCGCACGCCTTTAATCCCAGCACTCGGGAGGCAGAGGTAGGAGGATCGCCGTGAGTTCGAGGCTACCCTGAGACTACCTAGTGAATTCCAGGTCAGCCTGAGCTAGAATGAGACCCTACCTCAAAAAAAAAAAAAAAGAATTGCTGGAACAATTCTTAAGTGAAAAAAGAGAAAAGGTAATAGAGTCTGGTAAAGTGAAGAGCAAATCTTAGCTAGCTAGGGTAAACAATAGAATACATGGACATAGGCACACGTGGTGTGGATAAGGGTCTGTGCTGACATTTTCTGGTTGTTCTAATTTTCTCAGTAAAGTCAGAAGCAAGGTTGTCATCTAAGAGTTAAAAAAAAAAAAAAAAGGTAAGGGTATATCAGAGATTTCAGAGCATATGAAACAGTGACCTCAGAGTGGGAGAAAAGAACAGTGGATAAGTCTAGTTTGACTGGTGGGCAGTACTAGAAGCCCACTTCAGGTTAATAAGACCCCTCACCTTGCTTGTCCTGTTTTGTTCTAATGCCTGTCAATTAAAATATTGTGAAGTATAAAGAATATAAAGAGGTAAAGACAGATTTAGATAGAATTGTGGTTTCACCAAGAACTGTGAAAGGACAGAAGGAGGCACCTGAAGGTAATGGCAAAATACTGATTATAATAATTAACCATGAAGCTGCAAGTGAATAAAGATGAAAGAAAGGATACAAGTGCAGATGGAACAAGGAAAATGATAAGAGTAATGGGTTCCAACGGGGCAAAGGATTACAAGAATTTTTAAGTAATAGAAAATAAGCAGGGAAGAGAAAGTAATACTAAGAAAACAAGTCTGAAAGGTCACAACAGACTCCAGTAACAGTGAATGGCAAAGGGAGTAAAGGGGATGATAAATAAATGGAGAGAGAGAAAAAGAATAGGACCCTGAAGTGTTGAAGTTTTATCTAAATTAATATAATAATCACCACATAAACAATGAATAAGAAATTTGTGACTAAGAAAGTGGTAAGTGAATAAGGAGAACTAAAATGAAAGCACGTAAGAGAAAACCTGAATATTCTTATTAAATTTAATATTAATATTAACACTAGTTGATCTCCATAAAGTCCAGCTTACTTCTAGATGATGATGCCAGCTGCAGAATTTCATGCTCCCTCACCCCCATCTTTCTTTTTCCTTAAAAAAAAATTAGCATGTAATAATTATCCATATTCATATGATACAGTGACAACCTGACACATGTACCTAAGGTGCTGCAATCAAACTAGGGCTTGTCCCTCCAGTCATCCCTAAAATGGGGAACACCTCAAATCCTCTGTACCTTCCCATTCAAAAAATATACAATGATTAAGGTTTCATCAATAAGGTTCTGCAGAACACTAGAATCCACTTCTCCAATATAACTGCATTTTGGTATCTGTTTGTTACTCAACCTCTTCCTTCTCCTTCCCCTTTCCAACCTCTAGCAACCATCATTCTTCTCTTCACTTCCATAAAAGCATCTTTTTAGTTTCCTGTGTCTGGTTTATTTTATTAATTTACCCAAGACATGCTAACCACTTTAAGTGGCAGGATTTTTTCTTTGTATCCAAATGACATTCCCTTATCCTATACATTTCATTTTCTTTATTCATTCATCTACTGATAGATACCTAAGTTGACCCATATACTGGCTACTTGTGAATAGTGCTGTAAGCATGGTAACTTAGGAAATGTAGGCATCTCAATACAATGATGTCATTTACCTTGGGTATACACCAAGTGGTGGGAGAGCTGGATAGCATAGTAGTGCTACTCCTCCTGGAGGAGCCTCTACATTATTTTCTATGATGGCTGTATTAATCTTGATTCATAACAGTGTGTGAGAGTTTCCTTTTTGCTGTATTCTTTGTTTTGAATTATAGCTATTCTGATAGGAAAGGATGTGATTCTTTTGCATCAATTGTAATTTCTCATTTTATTTGGTTTTATTTGTTTGAGTGTACTTTTTTTCCTGGTCAATCTAGTTAGTAGTTTATCAATTTATGTTTACACAAAACCAACTATTTATATGAGCTATTATATTGCCCGTTTGGTCTTTTGTTTATATTAGATCGGATACTTCTGAGTTTGGTTCCTTCTTGCTTTCTAGGTCCCTGAGTGCAGCAATTGGTCACCTGAAATCTTTTGTCAATTTATAACATTTATAACTACTAACTCCCCTCTTAGTATTGCTTTTGCTCTATCCATTGGGCCTTGGTATTTTGTCCTCATTTTCATGTTTTAAGAAACCTTTGTACTTTCCTTCTGTTTTTTTTTTTTTTTTTTTTTTTTTGGTTGTTGTTGACCCATTGTCATTCAGAAGCATGTTCTAGTTTATGCCACTGTGGTCTGATGATTACCTTTTTGAAGTGGTATATCCTGGTACTAACTGACTCCATGTGCTAAGGGAGTATGTATTCATTGTTGGATAAGATGGTTTATAAAAGTCTGTTAGATCTATTTGCTTTATAGCATAGTTTAAATCCAATGATCATCCTTTAAAAATCTCCAACTATTATTTAATGTATTATCTTTCTCTCTTAACATCCAGCATGTGCTTTACATAACTGGCTAGTTTGGTGTTGGATGTTTATATATTTACAACTGTTATTTCCTGTTTGAACTGATCCCTTGATCATTATTGTGACCTGTGTGGGTTGTCTCTAAAGATTTTGGCTCTAAGTCTACTTTATCTATAAATAAAATCAATTTTATCTTTAAATAGCTATTCCTGCTTACTTCTTCATTTTCTTTTGTGTAGAATTTGTTAACTAATTCTTTACTCTTTAGTCTATGTAAGTATACTTTACAAACAAGCAAGGTTCTTTCAATTTTTGCTTTTACATTCATTTTGCTAATCTTAATCTTTTTATGGGGAAATTTAACCCATTCATACCCCACCCAAGGTTATTATTTATAAGGCACAATCTTGTCATTTTATTAGTTTTTTTATTTGTATATACTTGTTTCCTTTCTCCCTCTTTTCTTCATCCTTATGGTGTAGTGCTTTTCTATATTGCTAAGGTTTAATTATATCCTCTTACTCTTGTGCATCTATTCCATAAGTGTTTTATACTTCCAATTTTTTTTTTAAATGATGGCTGTTGTCCTTTTGTTTCTAGTAAAGAAGTCTCTGAGAGTATTTCTTGTAAAGTTAGTATGGTAGTAATGAATTCTCTCTGTTTTTGCTTGTTTTGGAAAGGGTTTTATCTCTCTTTTAGTTTTGAATGACAGCTTTGATGGGTACACTGTTGATATTGATAAGAAATTTTATTTTCTTCCAGAACACTGAGTCGATCCCACTCTTTCCTGGCCTACATGGTTTTTACGGAGAAAACCTGCTACTAGCGTAATGAAGATTCTCTTATATGTTGACACTCTTCACTAAATATTTTAGAGTTCTCTCTTTGTCTTGGACCTCTGGCAGTTCAACAATAATAAGCCTCAGGGAGGACAACTGTTGGGAGAAGCTGAGTCTTTTGAGCTTCTTGGGCTGGGATGTATGTATTATTCCAAGATTTAGAAAATTTTCAGCTATTATTTTGTTTAATTCATTTTCTATGCCCTTTCCCCTTCTTTTCTAGACTACCCATGATTTGTTTACTAAACGGTATTGCCTTAGTCTTGTAGACTTTTTAAGTTTTTTAAATAAGAATTGTTTTTAAACATGTATTGTAACTTCAAGCTCAGAAATTCTTTCAGTTTTTTTAAGTTTACTTATTTATTTGCATGTACGTATGGACATGCCAGGGTCTCTTGCCACTGCAAATAAATACCAGATGCATGTTTCATTTTGCACCCAACTTATATGGGCAGTGGGGTATCCAGTCCAGGCTAGCAGACTTTGCAAGCAAACACCTTTAACTCCTAAGTCATTTCAGCAGCTAAAACATTCTTTCTTACAGCTAAGAAATTCTTCTGCTTGATCTAATCTGTTAAGGCCACCTACCGTATTTTTAAATCTCACTTACAGAGTTTAACTACAAGATTTGGCTGATTATTTTACAACACAGAAATTTCTTGTCATATTTTTCACTTAGTCCACAAGTCATTTTCCTAATTTCATTGCATTAATCTGTATTTGATATCTTACTAAATTTCCTTAAAATTACTTCAATTGTATTTAGGCAATTTGTTAATATCCTATACTTTTGAATCTTTGGGACCCACAAGTTTCCTTGCTCATGTCTCCTTCACCCTATAATGGCATCTGTACATCATGTTTCCCTGTCCCTACACTGGTGTCTGTACATCTGCCTGATCAGTTGCTTCTACCAAGTAAAGGTATTTTCTCCTAGAGATGTGCCCTAAGGAGCTGGTTGGCTGGACTACTTTTGTGTTCTAGGCAGGTGCTATAATAAACTGCCTATGTAGCTTCTTCAACTGTTAAAAATGTCTTTAGTCTAGGGTTAGAGAAATGGCTTAGTGGTTAAGGTGCTTGCCTGCAAAGTCAAAGAACTGGGGGTACCTACATAAGCCAGATACACAAGGGGGTGCATGCATCTGGAGTTTGTTTACAGTGGCTAGAGAGGCCCTGGTGTGCCCATTCTGTCTGTCTCCCCCTCCCTGGCCTCTCTCTGTGTGTGCTTGCAAATAAATAAAATAAAATTTTAAAAAAGGCTTCAATCTCAGACATTCATGATGCCTATAAGTGACTCAGTGGAACTACCCAGCTAAGATGTAGCTTATCTGGGACTAGCTTTTAAGTGTATCTAGGCACTGTGAACTGGTTAGCTTCTGTGGGTTACATGCAGTCTGAGCCACTATGGTGGGCCCTTGCATTCAGGCCAGATATGGCCGATATGGTAATGGAGGCACAACACTTTTCTGAAGGCTGTGTTTATAGCAGGTCCAACACAAAGCATGCCTAGTAGTGCAACTAAGTGCTCTCCAGTCACAGGCCTACATGCGGATCAAGCTGCTCTAATAAGCACAAAGGGAAGAATGCCCATCAGTGTGTGCAAATAGCATAGGTACTGTCACAAAGCCTCAAGAGTTGACAGCCTACCTGTTTCCTAGAGTTGTGGATGGATGGGAGGACCACCTGCTGCTTTCAGAGCCTTAGTTTGTTAGGCTCCTTGGCTACTTCCCAGAACCAAAGGTAGAACTGCTAACTACAGGTTGGGCAGTTGATTTTGGTGGCTGATGGTAGGTGAGTGGACAAACTTCCTGCTTTTTAATATAACTTTCTTTATTTAAAAAAATTGTCCCAAGTTGATTGTATTAATATGCTTTACAAAACCAGAGAACATGTAAATACAGCCCACTTTTTATAAATTCAGTCACATATTAGACTTCAGACTATGTTCCATATGTAGTAGTGCAAGCTAAGTAATACATGCATGTTTGTGTCAATATATTCATTAATCTTAGGTAAGGTGATGAGGGTATTTAGTTTAATACCATAAAATGGAACAAAATGTCAAGGGGGGGGGATCCGAATTTATAATCATGAACAAGGCACTCTAACTTAGAATTAAATAATCCTAAATTATAGGGTGTCCTAATTTAATCCAAAAGAAGCATTTAAAAATTCTAGTTTAGGGCTGGAAAGATGGCTTAGAGGTTAAGGTGGTTGCCTGCAAAGCTAAAGGACCTTGGTTTGATTTCCCAGGACCCACGTAGGGCACAAGGTGGCACATGTATATGGAGTTTGTTTGCAGTGGCTGGAAGCCCTGGTATGCCATTCTCTCTCTCTCTCTCTCTCTCTGCCTCTTGCCCTCTCTCAAATAAATAAATAAAAATAAAATATAAAAAAATTCTAGTTTAGAAAATATTCATGATTTTATCTATAAAGACAAGCCAATCAAGTTTTTAAATTAAGTCACACGCAATAAATTTAGAAAAAAAATTTAAATATGAGACATTAGGGGGAAATTATTTAATTCAAAATTTATATAGTCTATGCCATGCCTGGAAGCAATACTAATATAGACAGGTTTTCCAATACATGTCACAATAAATTGTAATAAAATGGTTTCTTTTCTGTTCAGTTTACAAGTGGCTCTATACATACTACTTGTTAAGACAGGATTATAATGCTGAAAATCTAGTCTTAGTCTTTTCAGTATATTAAGATGTGATTTGATACTATTTGCAAAATCAGAGTTTTGTATACAGCAAAACTCTATGTCCTGAAGTGCCAAAAAGGTATGTGCTCCATTCCTACCACCATGGATAAAGATATCTACTCTGGATTCATAGGGAACAGGATTCCATATTCTTTGCTAAGAAAATCAGCTGGCATGTTATGGTATTTTGCCAATAATCATCTACCTGAAATATTTCTCTCCTATGCAATCTAGCCCAAACAAATGATCCTGGAATATAAACATATTAAGAACCTTATTAATGAGAGTAAACTGTCAGTCACTTAACTTCCAAGTGGTCATATGCCATATCTAAGAGGCAGTGCAATGCTGGGTTAAGAGATGTACTACACGAACCAGAAAGCCTGGATATGAACTCAGACAATGTGTCATATCTCTGTGTCTCATTTTCATCATTTATAAAATAGTGATAACAATAACACCTATCACACAGCATACTTTCTCAATGAGGGTAAGTACCACTTTGCGGGTACAGTGAAAAATTATCTTTCTAAACAAAGCAAGGATAGACATGTATCTGTATCATATATCCATTTTAAAATAAGGTATACCCTCAGGGTAATCAGGATAATATGCCTAAAAAATATATCTCACTGAGTGTACAGACTGTATCAGGTTGAGAACATTAAATTAGATAATCTATAATAAAGGCATAGCTATACTGGGCACCCAATAAGCACTCATTAGCTATTAGTTAAAAAGGGAGTTTTGACCAAAAGCTAACAAGCTAAACTTTGATTTCAAAGGGGGAACTCCATGTTTCTAATAACAGACTTACGTGGGAGTGCAACAACTGATATGCAAGGAGTAGAGTCATCAATACTCTGATCATCCTCAGAGGATAAACAAAGCCTCTTATGCGGAGGTTCAGTACTATCTTCTGAGTCTATTTCATCAGGTTCTAAGGAAAGGGGAAAAAATAAACCAAACAAAAATCTCAAAAACTTCAAATAAATTATGAAAAAAACCCTCCATTAGCAATCACTGTAACAATTTTCTTACCCATTAAAATTATTTTTTATTATTTATTTATTTTTACAAACTCCATCTGTGCAAAGAGATCAAAGGACTTCACTTTTTCTATGCTTATTGCAGTATTTAGCACATATTCTTGGGCAAGAAATCATCATCACAAAAAGTGTCACCTTTTAAGTCAGCTTAGCTTTCCAAATATTTTGTATATATGAGAAGGTATGATTCATTCATGAATATTCACTGAATACCTACCACATTCTAACTACTGGGAAGAGAATGATGACATACACATAAACTGACTAGGAAGGAACACCTGGTATACTAATAACTAAGCCAGCATTTTCAATATAGTGCACTAAAAGGTGTAAAGGCAGAATGAAGAGGCTGTTCTGGGAACAGAGGAAATAAATTATACAAGACTGGAAGTGAGAAAAGGTTTCTTAAGGCAGGTGTCATAATCTTCAAAGAAAAGTTAATGGGGAAAATGATTATTCCTCCTGGCTGCAGAAAAAAGTTTACAGCAACTGAGCTGTGAAAAGAAATGTTAATGAAAATAAAAATAACTGTAGATTATTAGTACAAACCTGTATGTATTGTGGCAGGAGGTCAGGCTAGGAGGGAAAAAAAATGTAATGATGAAAGGTCTGTGTACCAAACTGTATATCCTGAAGAACATGAGAAACTTTCAAAAAATTTTTTAAACCACGCGTGGTACTGCACGCCTTTAATCCCAGCACTTGGGAGGCAGAGGTAGGAGGATCTCCGTGAGTTTGAGGCCACCCTGTAACTACATAGTGAATTCCAGGTCAGCCTGAGCTAGAGCGAGACCCTACCTCAAAAAAACAAAACATTATGCTACCAAGTATCACGGCTAATTTCATCAGCAGTTTAAAAAAGGAATTAAGACATGGGAAACTGGTTAGCCAGATGAGAAAAAATAATGAGTTGAAACAGGAATAACCATACTTTTAAAACACTGTACCACCAACAAGTCTTCATGATGGAATGAATGTGGGAGATAAAAGAAGGAAACTACATTCATGATCAGAAACACAAAGTAAAAGGTAAAGTTTAGGAAGTGCATGAAAGAGTTGTTTGGGACATGTGAAGCTTAAGGTGCCTCTAAGGAGCACAGGAAATTCTTTAGAAGTTTGAGTAATCTTAGTAGGTAGTTAAAATCAGAAGCTTGAGTGAAACAATCCAGAGACTATACAGAGGTAAAAGACATAGCCTAGATTAATAATGATGAACTTAAATGCAAAAATGAATAATACAGAATTAAGCACCCACAACTGAATCACAAGCCCCAAAGCCTTTTAAATCTTAATTGATCACAAATGGTTACATCATTTTCAAACAGATGCACAAAATTAAGCCAGTTTCCAACATCAATAGCAGAAGTCTATCTATATTAGAACTACTTCTACATTTTCTAATGTTAAATATACTTCTAGTAACAAAGAGTGTAATATTTGTTATTCCTTTGTCTTTGAGACTCAACAGATTCCATATAAAATAGCTAAAAGACTGATAAAAGCTAATATTAGTGCATTTTAAAAATAAAAAAATATATAAATTATGACTAATGGCCAAAAAGAGAGAGCCCATTTTACTACCATGCTAGCTTCAACTGTGTAGCTGGATACTAAGGGTCAAGGGCAGCATGGAATTCAGAAATCCCGAGTTAAAATGATAGTCAGCAAGTTCTCCTACCATTCTGAGGGCAATGAAGAATGAGGTTCCCGTCTGTGTCCTGAGTAAACGTCACAGAGTTCACCGTTTCTACTGTCACTGTGTCAGAGTCCTCTTCAATTGTGCTCATGCTCACATCTGTACAAGACCACACTCTTCATTCAGGATGCAAGAAATTATTCAGGATAGCTAATAAAATAGCCCCTTGATGAGTTTATGAGGATTTCTGCCCACAGCATTCTTTATGTGAAACCACAATGAAAGTTTAGATTTCAAACCTGCTTTTGATAGTTTATGCCCATTGTTTAGAATTAGGGTCAGCAACCTCTAATTAAACAACTTGCAGTAATTACTTTAAAAAAAAAGAAAGAAAGAAAGTTTTTACTGCATCCAAAGAAAGAGGATCTGTTTCAACTTGTTTACCAGCAAAACTCTGACCAATTATCAGTTGTGTCTTTATGTTTACTGGCTGCCCTGTACTGTATCTTCATAGGTTATTAACATTTTCTTTTTCTTTTGGTGGGTGGGGACCCATTGAGATTGTGGGCTTTGTACATATGAAGCTAATGCTCTATTACTGAACTCCACCCCAAGCCCAATATTTGGATTTTGAGAACAGTCATCAAAATGTTTATCTTGATCTATAAATTATTCCCCAAAACATCCTTTATAAGGATTTAAGCTGTTTTTTTTTAAATAGGAACAATAAATACTTCTTACTTTTTTCATAGTATTAAACAAATACATATAACCATCACTGACAAAATTGCTTTTCTAACAGGTATGGAGAACTCTCATTGTTTAAAGTACCTTTACTTGGTATTTTATACATACACCATATTATTTTAAGCTTGTTCATTCTGGCTACATGATTAGAATCTTAGAATATAACATATTATGGTTGGCAGGAATAAATGTATTGCCCTGTCAGTGGCCTGGCTGAGGGCTACAGATTCCTCTAGTAATATTCAATGATTCTCTTGCCTCAATGGCTTTGATCTTGTTCATACTTTTATCACCTAATATAGACAACTTAAGTATTGATATGTATTCAATTAACTCTCAGTATTTACATCTGTTACACATAGTTGCTAGTATATTCATGTACAGTATTTACCATTTAAGTGAATGTATTTGCCCTTGGCAGAGAAGACAAATAAATATACTACTCTTTAAAGGATGAAGTCCAATGTGTACTAAAAGTTTACTAAATAAAAGGATCTCATTCCTTTTTACAATTTTAATGGTATCATGTCAAGAAAAAGACAAACAGAAATCATGATCTACCTATGACTAAAATTTGCAAATGATTAAGTGAGGTCAACAAAGGCAGGCTTACCTAGACAATAGCTGGATTCACTATAGCCCTTCCCACAGAGTCAAGTCGCCTTGCCTTAACCAACTGCATCACTCTTAAGTTATCCAGATTGCTTCTTATCCATGTTCATGTATCGTAACACTCTGAAAAATAGCATTATGCAATAAGGCTTAATAAGCACAAATATTTGCACAAGAAAAGTGTGCTGATAACACTACCCTCAAGCCTTCATAATGCTTCAATCAAAAGAGTAAGATAACAGCAGAACTCTTGAGTACATTTTATGTACTTCTATTTCAAAAAGTACAATAAATAAAGGATAAAAATATTGAGTTCTTTTTCCTACTCAGACCTCATAGGCAGTTCCTCAACCCAAGCTATCTCTCATCAAGCATTCAAACATTCTCTTAAAAAATTAGGTAGGTTTAGGGCTAGAGATGGCTTAGTGGTTAAGGCATTTGCCAAGCCTAAGGACTCAAGTTCGATTCCCCAGTACCCATGTAAGCCAGCTGCACAAGGTGGCATATGCATCTGGAGTTCGTTTGCGGTAGCTAGAGGCCCTAGAGTGCCCATTCTCTATTTGCCTTTCTCTAATAAATAAAATATTTTAACAAATATAGGTAGGTTTAGACACATGGAGGTTATCATAGACCTTGATACTATTAAGGAAAATCACTTGGTGTGTTTGCCAACCAAATGAAATACCATAAATATTACCAGTAACAAGTTTCTCTTCATAAACACTTCTCTTTATTTCACCTTAAAGGACTGAAACTTATAGAACTATATATTCCATCAGAAACCATCTTAAGATGATGGGTGAACAACCTTATCTAGAAATCTGTGGGGAAAACAATACAAACTAAACCCAGAGGCAGCAGCAGTTCTGTTCTCAGTGAGTCCCGCTGGAAGGTGTCCTTGCCCAGAGGGCAATAAGCATTACCCTTCTGGACCAGTACGAGGAATGTAGGTAACAGGCCCAGCTCTCAAGAGATACAGTAAAGGTAGAAACAACAGACAAGCAAGGAAGCATCCATGCATGGATAAGAACCCCCCAAAGTGGGAAACTCAACTAAGGGTTGAATGGGGAGGGGGTGAGTATGTTGGAGCTGTCCCTACCTATAACTGAAGGTGTCCTAAAATGATTGTCTACTGAAAGTTTAGAAGTAACCAGATCTTTAGTGTTGAGAAGGGAACAGGAACAGGGCAGACTGAACGCAAAAGCAGTGATTAACTTCCTTGGCTGACCACAAAGTTTCTGGATAAACTCCAAGAGCCCCAACCTGTCCCCTAGTCATCGTGTGGTTTCTAACTCTCCACGTCAGCCACATAGTTTTTAAGTTTCTTAACTACATAGCTTCCAGAAGTGGGGGATTTCTCCCTGAAAACCTTAAGCAATAAGGACAGAAAGAAAAGGAAATTGACAAGCTCTTCAATATAATTTGAAACCTTAAAAAACTGGATTGGTTCTAAAAAGATTGCTTTATTTTGAACAGATTTTTCATCTTCAGCCCAGAAGGTCAACCAAATAATTATACTAGGATAAGATCTGAAGCTCACAAGGATGTTTCATCAAAATTAAGGATTAACAGTTCCATTTCTGTAGCAATCTAATTAGGACTCTCCTCCAGGGTGGCTTTGAGAACTTGTACTTAGATAAATATGCAGTAGAAAAGGTATATTACTTGCTATAGAAATTCCCAGGTAGCTACTAGATCTCCTATTTTTCTCATTTCTAAATCTGTTAAAATGTAGCCAACAATATCTCTTCAAATGATGAGAAAGATAAATACTCTAAAACAAACAAAAGATTAAAATCATTCACTAAGGTCCCTTCCAATCTTATCCTTATGTTTATTTGTGTAACTACAATTTTTTTTTGTTGTTGTTTGTTTTTCAAGGTAGGGTTTCACTCTAGCCCAGGCTGACCCAGAATTCACTGAGTCTCAGGGTGGCCTCCTACTTCTGCCTCCTATGCACTGGGATTAAAGGCATACACCATCAAATCCAGCTGTGAAACACCTTCCTTTTCAAAGTCCATTCACAATGAAAAGTGTGAAGGAAACCAAATACCATTTAACAAAAGTTTCATTTAAAACCAAATTTACACCACATAAAAAGTACCATAAGACATGGTTGGAAGCCTAGTGGGGAATCCTGAGGTCAGTTGGGATTGTGCCTTGTCTTGGTGTGATTGTTAAATTTGTGTCAACTTGATCTATTTAGGAATCCACAGACATTCCTCCTAAGTAGGTCTCTGAGGTTGCTTCCAGAAAGGATTAACTAAAGGAGGAATCCTTCCCCCAGGGGGAGCCCTTCCCCCAGAGTGGGTGGTCCCTCTCAGAGGGGAGGGGAGGCCTTATCAAAAGCAGCTCTGGGAAGAAAGGTATTCTCCTCCCCTCCCACCTGGCTGCCAGTGCTGCTTGCTGTTTTGCTGCATTCAGGTGTGGACCAAAGACCAGGGTGGACTGAAGAGCAGCATCTTTCCAGGACACCTCCAGGCCTTCAGTGCTGGATTGGGACTCCTGAGGCATCCAGCCTCGTGGACTGAGCAGCTACCAGGTTCCTTGACTCTCAGGCCTGTAATCTACTGTTGCTGGACTGTTGTAAACTAATCCAGTAAATTCCCTTTTAATACAATTCATTCTATCAGTTCTGTTCCACTGGAGAACCATGACTAATACAAATTGTGGTACCAGAAGTGGTTCTAGAGAAACAGAATTGTAAGAATGGACTTCCCTAGTGGGCTTGGTGCTCTCTGGAGTTGGTTCTCCAACTTTGGTGCCACTACAGGCTCTACTGGTAATAAGGAGGTCATTAATAATCCATGGTGTGAACTATTTAAGAACTCCATAAGATAGATTTGGTGATCCCGAGTCATATCTTGTGAAGAGCAAGGAATTTAGTGACTCTGTATCTAGAACTTTTGAATATTTGTAGAAAAGTAAGACGAATGATGATGCTGGATGGTTCCTTCTAGAATCTCTGGATAAAATATTGAAAGAAAAGCAGACGCTCAGAAAGAATATTTCCAAGCTTAAGACACACATATATGATGTGAAGGTTTCTAAGGGAGCCCTGTAGGAGAGTCTCCTCTCTGGCCAGAACAGGGCTCAAATTGCAGAAAACCGAACCCAGGCTCTCATTGTAAGATTGGCTAACTTACAACGTATGCTCGATTCCAAGCCCCATAGGCTATCAGAAGTGAAGACACTGATTGGAGAAAAGTGCGACCCTATGACTTGGGATGGGGATGTGTGGGAAGACCCTGAAGAATCTGGGGACATTGAACTAGCAGATTCTGAAGAAGTTATTTTGCATGAGAAAGTGGCCTCCCCTCCTTTAAGGGCAGTTGCATCCCTACCCATACACCCTGAAGTTGTGCCCGCTCCACCCTTGCCTGGGAGAATTACTCCTTCTTTGTCAGAGGAACCAGCAATGACCCTCCCTGCAGGAGGTACTGATGCTTCTCAGTGCCCACCTATCTTCACCTCTAGGCCTATAACAAGGTAGAAGGCTAGGTATGCCCCTAAAGGTGAAATAGAAAGCATGACTCAAGAGGAGGTGAGGTACACCCCTAAAGAACTTCAGGAGCTTTCTAACTTGTACAGGCAAAAGCTTGGGGGATATGTGTGGGAATGGATCTTAAGGGTGTGGGATGATGGTGGAAGTAATATAAGATTAGATCAGGCTGAATTTATTGAAATGGGCCCACTGAGCAGAGATTTTAGACTTAACACTGCAGCTCATGCAGTTGGAAGAGGTGCCAAGAGTTTGACTGATTGGCTGAAATATGGATCCAAAGATGGCCTACTGTGAATGAGCTAGAGCTGCCTAATATCCCTTGGCTTAATGTTGATGAAGGGATTAAAAGAAAACTTGGAATGCTGGAGTGGATTTGTCATGTAAACTCATCTTTGCTCCCACAATGGAGCGTCTAAAACATGTGCCCTTCACTAAAAATGTAAGAAACAGATTTGTGAGGGGAGCACCGGCATACTTAAAGTCCCCCACTATTGGCCTTTTATGTAAAGAAGACATCACAGTGGGAGCCGCAGTTGCTGCATTAGGTGATTTAGATGCAATGGGTATAACTGGATCTTGGAGTAACAAGGGCCAAGTGGCAGTGCTGAATTGCCAAGGGCAAGGTGAATGTATTTACTGTAAAGGACAGCACAGGCCAAACAATGCTAGTGACAGTATGACTCATGCAGACCTTTGGTACTGGCTAATTCATCATGATGTTCCCCAAAGTGAAATAGGTAAAAAGCCTACTAAGTTCCTGCTTGATCTGTATAAGCACAAAAGTTCTAGAGCAAAGGAACAAAAGGCCACTTTGAACTATAGCAACAGAGAATCAAGGCCTCTTAACCAGTGTACAGACTTGAGCCAGTTTACAGATCCTGAGCCCCTTGATTGAAGGAGTGGCCAGGTCCCCTTGAGGAAGAACCCTCTCACAATCCCCAAAAGTTTCAATGTTAAGCTTAGTTCTATCCTTCCTCAAGGGGACCTGCGGCTTTTTGCTAGGGTAACTGTACACTGGGGCAAAGGAAATAATCAGACCTTTCGGGGACTACTGAACACTGGCTCTGAATTGACATTGATTCCAGGAAACCCCAAAAAGCACCGTGGCCTTTCAGTTAAAGTAGGTACTTACGGAGGTCAGGTGATCAATGGAGTTTTGGCAAATGTTAGACTGACAGTGGGTCCAGTGGGCCCCAGAACTCACCCTGTGTCTATTTCCCCAGTCTCAGAATGCATAACTGGGATGGATATACTTAGGAGTTAGCAGAACCCCCACATTGGTTCCCTGACTTGTGGAGTGAGGGCTATTATGGTGGGAAAGACCAAAAGGAAGCCACTGGAGCTCCCTCCACCAGGGAAAAGAATGAACCAAAAACAGTATTGCATCCCTTGAGGGATTGCAGAAACTAATGCCACTATAAAGGACTTGAAGGATGCAGGGGTGGTGGTTCTCACCATGTCTCCCTTTAACTCTCCTATTTGGCCTGTTTGGAAGACAGAAGAAAGAATGACAGTGGGTTATCAGAAACTTAATCAGGTGGTGACTCCAATTGCAGCTGCTATACCAGATGTGGTTTCTTTACTTGAGTAGATTAACACATCTCCTGGTACCTGGTATGCAACTATTGATCTTGCGAATGCTTTCTTCTCTATACCTATCCATAAGGACCACCAGAAACAATTTGTTTTCAGCTGGCAAGGTCAGCAGTACACCTTTACTGTTTACCTCAAGGTTATATTAACTCCAGCCCTGTGTCATAGCTTAGTTTGCAAGGATCTTGATTGCCTGCCCCTTCCATAAGGTGTCACATTCATCCATTATATCAATGACATTATGCTGATTAGCTCAAATGAGCAGGAGGTGGCAGCCTCTCTGGAGTTGTTGGCAAAGCATATGTGCATCAGGGGATGGGAAATAAATTCATCCAAAATTCAAGGACCTTCCACCTCAGCAAAATTTCTAGTTCAGTGGTGTGGGGCATGCAGGGATATTCCTTCTAAGGTGAAGGATAAGTTGTTGCATTTGGCCCCTCCTACCACTAAGAAAGAAGCACATCCTCTAGTGGGCCTATTTGGATTTTGGAGATAGCACATTCATCACTTGGGTGTGTTACTGTGTCCCATATACCAAGTGACTTGGAAAGCTACTAGTTCTCAGTGGGGCCTAGAACAACAGAAGGCTCTTCAACAGGTCCAGGCTGCTGTGCAGGCTGCTCTGCCCTTGGGCCATATGATCCAGCAGATCCAATGGTACTTGAGGTGTCAGTGGTGGACAAAGATGCCGTTTGGAGCCTTTGGCAGGCCCCCATAGGTGAATCACAGCGGAGACCATTGGGATTCTGGAGCAAGGCCCTGCCATCATCTGCAGACAATTATTCTACCTTTGAGAGACAGCTCCTGGCCTGCTATTGGGCCTTAGTAGAAACAGAACGCTTGCCAATTGGCCATCAAGTTACTATGCGACCCAAGCTCCCCATTATGAGCTGGGTGTTATCTGACCCACCAGGCCATGAAGGTGGACATGCACAGCAGCAGCCCATCATCAAGTGGAAGTAGTATATCCGTGATCGGGCTCGAGCAGGCCCTGAAGGTACAAGTAAGTTACATGAGGAAGTTGCCCAAATGCCTATGGTTGCTACTCCTGTTACAATGCCTTATGCCCCTAAGCATGCACCTATGGCATCATGGGGTGTGCCCTATGATCAACTGACTTCAGAACAGAAGACTAGGGCATGGTTTACAGATGGTTCAGCACGTTACGTGAGCACCTCCCAGATGTGAACAGCTGCAGCATTACAGCCACTTTCTGAGACAATTCTGAAGGACTGTGGTGAAGGGAAGTCTTCACAATGGGCAGAACTACGAGCAGTGCACATGGTTGTGCATTTTGCTTGGAAGGAAAAATGACCAGATGTGCGGTTATACACTGATTCATGGGCTGTGGCCAATGGTTTGGCTGGATGGTCCAGGACTTGGAAGGAGCACAATTGGAAAATTGGTGAGAAGGACATTTGGGGAAGGTGTATGTGGACAGAACTCTGATAGAACTCTCGGAATGGGCAAAGGATATAAAGATCCTTGTGTCCCATGTTAATGCTCATCAGAAAGTGACCTCATCAGAAGATGACTTTAATAATCAAGTAGATAAGCTGACCCATTCTGTGGATAGTGGTTAACCTCTTTCCTCAGCCACCCGTCATTGCCCAATGGGCCCATGAACAAAGAGGCCATGGCGGCATAGATGCAGGCTATGCATGGCCCCAACAACATGGACTTCCACTAAGGCTGACCTGGCTATGGATGCTGCTGACTGCCAAATCTGCCATCAACAGAGACCAACTCTGAGGCCCCGATATGGCAGCATTTCTTGGGATGACCAGCCAGCAACTTGATGGCAAGTTGACTACACTGGACCTCTTTCATCATAGAAAGGGCAGCGTTTTGTCCTTATTGGAATAGACACTTATTCTGGGTATGCATTTGCTTTTCCTGCACGTAAGGCTTCTGCCAAAACTACCCTCCGTGGGCTCACAGAATGCCTTATCCACCATCATCGTATTCCACACAGCACTGCTTCTGACCAAGGAACTCACTTCACAGACAAGGAAGCACAGCATGGCTTATGATCATGGAATTCATGAGTTTTACCATGTGCCCCACCACCCTGAAGCAGCTGGCTTGATAGAATGGTGGAATGGCCTTTTAAAGGAACAGATACTGTGCCAACTAGGTGGCAATAGCTTTGAGGGCTGGGGGCGTGTCCTCCAACAGGCTACATATGCTCTGAATCAGTGTCCTATATATGGTGCTGTTTCTCCTATGGCCTGGATTCATCGGTCCCAGAACCAAGGGGTGGAAATGGGAATGGTCCCACTTACCATCACCCCAAATGACCCATTAGCCAAATTTTTGCTTCCTGTTCCTGCAACCTTACACTCTGCTGGCCTAGAGGTATTGGTTCCAAAGGGGGGAGTGCTTTTGCCAGGAGGTACAAAGAACATTCCATTGAACTGGAAGGTAAGACTTCCCCCTGGCCACTTTGGGCTCCTGATGTCCTTGAGTGAACAGGCTAAGAAAGGAGTTACAGTGGTAACATGGGTGATTGATCCACACTACCAGGGGGAAATTGGATTGCTCTTCCACAATGGAGGTAAGGAAGAGTGTATCTGGAATTCAAGAGATCCTTTAGGGCATCTCTTGGTGTTACCATGCCCTTTTATCAAAGTCAATGGACAACTGTAACAACCCAATCAAGGCAGTGTGATAAATGGCCCAGATCCTTCAGGAATGAAGGTATGGGCCACTCCTCCAGGTAAAGAACTAAGACCTGCTGAGGTGCTTGCTGGAGGTGGAGGAAATATAGAATGGGTAGAAGAAGGCAGTTACAAATACCAGCTAAGGCCATGTGACCAGTTACAAAAAACATGGACTGTAATTGCCATGAATGTTTCTGCCTTACCTGCTAAGAATGTTTGTACATACCTATACCAATATTAAGATGCTTTTGTTCTACTATTTCTATATTAGGTAATTAATACAGATTAAAATCATATCGGTAGACAATGTTGAATTTATATTTGACTTATTAGAGATTATTCCTCATGGAACCTTGCTTTGTTTGGGGGGGGAGGAGATTGTGCGTTTCTGGATGTATGAGGGATAGTTATGTTAGGCGGAGTTATGACCTTGTACTGTTTTCATTTGGAAATTAAGTATGATGTAAGGAGATATGGTTTGGTGTCAGGTTGACAGGGATTGTACTTGTGATGGTTAAATTTGTGTAAATTTGATCTGTTTAGGAATCCACAGACATTCCTCCTAAGTGGGTCTCTGAGGTTGCTTCCAGAAAGGATTAACTAAAGGAGGAATCCTTCCCCCAGGGGGAGCCCTTCCCCCAGAGTGGGTGGTCCCTCTCAGAGGGGAGGGGAAGCCTTATCAAAAGCAGCTCTGGGAAGAAATGTATTCTCCTCCCCTCCTACCTGGCTGCCAGTGCTGCTTGCTGTTTTGCTGCATTCAGGTGTGGACCAAAGACCAGGGTGGACTGAAGAGCAGCGTCTTTCCAGGACACCTCCAGGCCTTCAGTGCTGGATTGGGACCCCTGAGGCATCCAGCCTCGTGGACTGAGCAGCTACCAGGTTCCTTGACTCTCAGGCCTGTAATCTACTGTTGCTGGACTGTTGTAAACTAATCCAGTAAATTCCCTTTTAATACAATTCATTCTATCGGTTCTGTTCCTTTAGAGAATCCTGACTAATACACTTGGCTTCAAGTTTGGAGGTGCCTCTTTTCCTCTTGAAAATGGTTCTCTCATTTGCTATGGGGCTGCTAGCCCAATGTTTAGCCTCCAAAACTTCGCTAAATAAAATTATTTTGTTTGCATAAAAGTAGCCCAAGATGTTTTGTGATCTTAACATAAACAACCAACAACAATAATAAAAACCCCAAGACACAGAGGTAGTTAAGGCCTGGAAAATCCTTGGAGGGTTTTAAATTGGGGACTATAACTTACATTTTCAACAGATTACTCTCAAGATTGTAAAATGTAGCATGATAAAGACATGTTGTGAAAGGATGACTGTGGTTTGGAAAGGTGGACACGAGTCCCTAAACATAGAGGAGGTATTTTAGTGGCAGGGTCAACAGGGCTTGCTAAATAAAGAGATGCGAGACTAAAAAAGGAAAGTCATCTCAAAATGATTCCTAAGCTTCTGACTTGAACAGTTAAGTAACATTTTAGGTACTTAAATCTGGAGATATTTTATCATTATTACTAACATTAATAAGTAAGACATAAGGTATCTAAATACAGGTGCCAAGTTGATAGCTAGATGTTTGGATATTTAAGTACAGCTCCATAAGCAAGGATTATAACCACAAATATGAGGTATGACATGCAAGTTGCTTTGAAGATTACTTTCTTGGAGAAGACAGCTTAGCTCAGTGTATAGCACTCTATCACATACACATGACAAGCAGACTGAGGACCAGGTACTGGTACAAAAGGAAAACTAAAGTGTGCACTCACAAGAATGTTGCTTGAAATTTTTTATTGAGAATTTCAGCCATGTATGTAATATATTTTGATTATCCCCTCCCATTATTTTTCCTTGTCCTACCTCCAAGTCTTTCTACTTGACTCCCCACCCCCCATGTTTTTTAAAGAAAATTATGGCCAACTTGTTGAACAAGGACAGAGAAGTGGCTACTGGATCATGACCTTAAATTATTTCAGGTGATCAATGGGTGGGGGAGAGGGGAGCCCTGGTCGAAGAGAGAACTGGAAGTAGAGAAGACAACTACAGAACACGTCTGGTTTATTTTTGAAGTGAAAAGAGAGGAGCAAATGCAGTCATGGCAGAAATTCAGAAGTTAGCCTGAAAAATGCTGAATAAATCAACTTGAGGTTAACAACTTAGTGCCTTTATTCTAATCCTCAACCCTGCTATGAACTTTCTAGAGCACACAAATACACCATCATTTTCCTTTTTTTTTGTAATGGATTCTAACATAGTGTTGCTTTTATACTAACTAGAAACTAAAAGAAGAAATGGGCATTCTAGTATGCTACCATCACTTGGTAGATAACATTAAATAATAAGCACCCTAATAAACTCAAGAGGGAAAAAAAAACCCTGAAATGTAGCACAAAACATTTAGAATGGCATTCTTTTTGGAGGGGCGGCACGTGTGTACAGGCATGTGTGCCAGAGCATGTATGTATATGTGCAGGTCAGAGGACAATTGGGGGCATCTGTCCTCGTTTTCTACCTTGAGGCAGCTTCTCTTCTTGTTTATCTTGAAAAGTACCAGGGTCTAGTTGGCCTACCTTCTTGGCCCCAGGCATGCTGGAATTACACAAGTTAGTTTTTTGTTATCTTTTTTTTTTTTTTTTTTTAATTATTTGCAAGCACAGAGAAAAGGAGACAGAGAATGGGCATGCCAGGGCCTCCAGACACTGAAAACAAACTCCAGATGCACGTGCTCCTTGGAGCATGTGGCTTTACTTGAATAGTGGGGAATCTAACAGGTTGTTTTGTGGGCAAGTGCCTTAACCACTAAGCCATCTCTCCGGGCCCTACAGGTGAGGTTTTTGTTTGGTTGTTCCAGAGATCTGATCCCAACTACTTAAACTTGCCAAGTACTATTCACTGTTACCCACTGAGCCTATTCCCTAGCCCTGTCTTTGTGTGTGCAGGTGTGCCACATTGGGTGGCCTACTCTCTCACTTTTCCACCCAGTTTCCTGAGTCACTGAACCCAGAGCTCTCAGATTTTTCTGGGTGGATTGACTGACCAGAGTCCCATCAGATCCTCCAGTCTCTGCACCTCCATGAAGCCATAGTTGGCTATGTAACTGCTGGGGATCAAGCTCAGGCCCTAATCTTGCATGCATAGCAAGTGCTCTCACAAGCTGAGCCATCTCCCCAGCTCCTATGTAGTTCTTATGCATGTTCACATTTGACAAATGCATTTTCTTTCATTTACAGATCTCAGTAATTAAGATGACCTTATTTGGCATCAGGACCTCACAATGCAGTCCAAGCTGGCCTTAAACTCATTCTTCTCCTGTCTCAGTCTCCCTAGTGCAGGAACAGGTTTGTGCCATTATGCTGGCCCAACATGACCCTATTTAATAAAATATAATATCCTGGTGAATAAAAAGGGACAGGTATAACAAAATACCACTCTGGGACTTAATTCAATTAAAGAATTGAGTTCATGTTACTTTTCACTCCAACAGCAAGGTAAAGTTCATATTCAATAGAATACCTTAGGTTGTTCTGGCCAGCTAAATGTCAAGCATCTTCTAAAAACCAAACCAAAAAGTCAGATTTCATTTTGTAGGACATGGTGGTGCATGCCTTCAACCCCAGCACTTGGGAGGCAGAGGTAAGACTGCCACTGAGTTCCAGGCCACCCTGTGAATTCCAGGACAGCCTGGGATAGAGTGAGACCCTACCCGAGGAGGAAAAAAAAAAAAAAAAAAAAAAAAACCTCACATCTCTTCCTAGATGCTAATTCTGCAACTTTTAAGACATATAAATAAAATGAGTTCCCAAGAGCATCAGTACAAGTGTGGAAATGCAGACACTTATTGGTCATAATCACAAGATGTGGAGGATGAAATAAATGCTGACCCTAGATGCTCAGTATTGTCAAGGCTCCAAACTGCAAGATGGGATGAAGTCATGTGGCATGACAAACACTGCTTAACATCCTCTTAAGCAAGAACTCTAACAAGCTACAGAAACATACAGTAAGTACCATACAGTTACTGGGTGCCTAAGACTCAAAAACACTGCCTGACATTACTTAAGGAAACAAGTGCATTTAATTTCCAGAGGTAATACAGTATGATAAAATGTGTTCTTTAATAGTCTTATGATTACCTTCTTTTCAATCACCTATCAATATACCATTTATTATTTGTGTGTGTGGGGGGGGGCAGGCTTGTATAGCCCAGGTTGGCCTTGAAGTTATGATTCTCGACTGCCTTGGTCTTTTATAACCTTTTTTTATGTACCTTCTGTAGTACTATTTGTTTCTCATTTTTAATGGGTACACAGTATCTTTCTAACCAGTAAATATTACTGAAAGTTTCTGGTTTTGAAGTTATGTTACCTAGTCAATAACACAATAAGTAATGCCTTGGGGAATATTTAAAACTGATTTACCTATTAATGTGTAACTTAAAAAATTTTTAAAGTTTTTTATACTCTGAAACATGAAACTCTGCCAAGCAAAAAATGTTAATTTCATCTACACAACAAATTTCTACATCCCATACCTGGGTACACAGAGAGATATCCGAAAACGGACAAGGCTACAGAATAACATCTTCATGAGCACCAATATTATTTCAGAACTCCACACTTGATGCAGAATGCTTTGAAAATGGTCTTGAGACAGATTGGAGGGAGCTTCTCACTGGGGTAGGAGTCAAGCACTGTTAGAAAACTGTTCAGCAGTGTTAGTTTTCAATCATAAAACTATATTCTAAGTATCCCTTTTAATGACTCCCTTTATTGACAGCTGTCAAGATCATTCCCTAGTGCCCTTACTGCCTTGAGCAAAGGACTATGAGCCACACTGACAGCCAAGCCCCTTCATGCCAGTATCAGCTGCTTCAAGCATTTCACACATGTTTTGAAGCTGTATGGAAACCAGCCTGCTTACCATGGCACAATTCTGGTTTCAGAAGACTGACCCAGCCATGACTGTTTCAAAAGAAGCTTGCACTGGACTTTTTACCACTACAAACTGTTGAATCCTAGATGACCTGGCAGTCATTTCTGCCCAGGCCAGAGGGGAAGCACTTCCTCTGGTGGCCCACAAGGCCACTACATTTCTTTATTAGCATGAACTGCCATGATTAGGGCAGGCATATGTGCCACTTGCAACACCTTTCTAAGGCTATATATGCAAGTGTTATATACTGTGAGCCAGCTGGGAGACACATCACTATGCTACCCTCTGGCGCCATAATATTAAGCTCAGTAAAAGTACAACAGAGCAGTTTACCCTAGATCTTTATTAGCAAAGCTGGCTATGAGCATAGCCCAAAGGAAGGAAGGTAAAAGCAGAAGGGAAGCAGTGACTGACAGTAAAGGAGAGCAGCTGAGGGTTGGTAGGGCAGAAATGACCAGAGCAAAGATGAGGGAACAGAGGGCTGTGAAGAAATAGACAAGCTGCAGGCTCGGGTTGCTCAGAGCTTTAGAGGAGCTTTCAAAGGGCCAATGGCCTCAAACATTGTAGGGGGTAAAAACAGTAGCCACTGTCAAAGGGCTGAGGATACCAACACTAAGACCCAGAGTTGTAACAGGTGTCACTGTAGGGCAGAGGGCAAGACAAGGCAGCACCCACTGCTGTTAGCTGCTACTAGAAGCTACAGATTACAAAAATGGCCAGTGTGGGGACCACAAGTGATCAAAGCCCAGAGCAGGGAGCTTCCAACCTCAGACCGTAAAGTTCTCTAGCTGAATGTCTAAAGCTGAGACAGGCCCAACCTCTCAGGGTATGTAACTAAGCCTCTCTAAGTACAGCCCCTGAGGCACTCAATGACCTATGGCTGCCAGCAAAGGAAGAGCTTCTCCTGGCCTATTTAGACAGAACAAAGAACCCCCAGCCAGCTGACAGTATACCCGATCCCTGGAAATTGGCTTATTTTGTGTAACTTGCAGAAAAACTTGAGAAGCAGATTTACAAACTAACATAAAGCATACTGAATTAAGGCACCTAATTAATGTTTACTATGGTTTCATTTTGAGATAAAACTGTACACCATAAAGTACCAGAGTTGTTAATGGAGTCTGTTCTAATAAACTTTAATTGCCAAAAATAGTGATCCAGTTATCAATCATGGAAAACAGCTCTAATAATTGAGTACTGTGAACTGCTTGGCAATGTGGGTCATTTTAAGGTACTAGATTTCATACCTGGCCTGGCAATAAAATTGTACTGCCTATTAAAGAATGCAATTTCACTGGGTGTGGTGGCTCATACCTTTAACCCAGCCCTTGGGAGGCAGAGGTAGGAGGATCGCCATGAGTTCGAGGCCACCCTGAGACTACATAGAGTGAATTCCAGGTCAGCCTGAGCTAGAGTGAGACCCTACCTCAAACAAACAAACAAAAAGAAACACAATTTCATCCAATGCATGATGTAAGAGTTTAAAATGTGTTTGGCTACACTGTAAGATTTTATCCTTCCAAAAGTGAGTACTTTAAACATGGCACCACCAGAGGCCCTTTAAAGGGAAATACAAGTCATCACACTTCTGATTCACACTTGTTAATTTTTAAATTATACTTCCAGACCAGATTCTAAAACAAACACAGGCAGTACATAAATCCAATAAGCATTTCTTTGACTACACAACATCTTAAGATGTGAATATTAGTTGTAATCATTAGATGAATGGTTTGACACTACCAAGTGTTCCTTTAAAACAGGATGACACTAAAAAAAATACAATTCATATAAAACCTTGCAATATGCTTTCTTTTTCTGGTATTCAATCTTTAAATAAACTATTTTCCCACAAACTTGAAAAAACAGACAGATAAAGAGGTTCTTCCTTTTATTGAAATTCAGTTCCTTTACCTCCATGGTATCAAGACAAACTTGTGATTTCTACAAGAACTCTCTTCAAAAGAACACCATCAAAGCAAATGGAGAAATGACACAAAAACAACCACCACGTTGGTTTATAACTGTCCACAGTTTACAGTTAGTATTTGGCAATGGCATATTACCTCCTATCATAGAGACAACAGTTTTTGGAGCTCAAGTTCCACAGCAGGTAAGTATACCAGATCCTAGGGATTCTTAAATGAAAAAAAAAAAATAGAGGTTAAAATTATGGCAAGAGAAAATGGACTAGTACAATAGAAAACTCCAAGTTGAAAAGGCAGGATAACATTTCAGTGTGGTCTCTGTAGATGCTGTTAACAAAAAACATATAATGAATTCTCTCTAAACTTCAAGTTTTTGATGTCATTGCAACAGACAGGTACAAGTGATCTTGAGTCTCAAAAACATTAAGCCCTCTATCTCAGTATGCACATACCAGGCTGTGAATCTTCAGGGACACTTCTTGTTGTGATATCTACCTAACCGTATAGCACATTCCTTCCCCTTTCAGGTACCTCTGAGATACACTAGCTCTTTTCTAAAAAGACTACAGAGGCTACCTACCTACTTTAAATATTTCCCAAGTCAGATATGGTTATTTCCAACTCTCAAATTTAAATCCCAACTCCAACATGTTGATTTCTTTTCTTCAAAATAGTCATAGAACGTGAAAACCCAGGGGAAATGTTTATGCGCATTCCTTTTAAGTGCTTAAAAATATATACTTAAATTTCTATGACACGCACAATGCTCAGCCCTAAGTAAAATGCTGATGAAAGGAGGACAGTAAGAGTTTTGGCTTCATTTTTGGCTCAACTGTCATCTACGGGAGATTCTTATGGAATCAGGTTCTAGATTAGTCCCCTCAATTAAAACAGTGGTAAACAAATTAGCTAGTTTGGTGACACACAAAAAGTACGTGATATATGGGAGTTATAATCATGGGACAGAATGGATATTTTTTTCATTAGAATTATAGTAAGTTGTTTTCATATAAAATCAAGCTGTTATTTGCACTTTTTGGCTGGAGAAGGTACCTTATTCTCTAACGAAATCGGCGTTGTCTCCAAATGAATTTTTTGTAATGTCATTTTTAATTAAACATATTTTAAAACCTTAACAAAGTCACGAACCCTTATCATCAGTACTTCGCCATCAAAGCACAAGGTTAACAATTTAAAAGCACTGAGCGGTAAACTACCCAAGTAATCAAGATACAATAATCCTCAGTTATTTGAAGCATATTTAAAACCAGCTTGAAGAAGTACAATATGATGGGAAAATATATACTAAATAAAAAGATTTTAATTGTATAAAGCATTCAACATAACCAATGGCTCTGTTACATGAACTAGAACCTGAGAGCCACAAATAGTTGTCTTCTACGAATTAAAAATATGAATCTAATTAACAAAAGTTCTAAATGGTATTATTTCAAGCTTACAACACGAAGTAGTAAAAACAAGCATTTTTCCCCTTCAGATGTCCCAACAAGAAGCCTCGCAGAGAGTCAGTAAGGGGGTACACCAAAACGAGTCAAGCTGCGAGGAAGCCAATCACAAGAATTCGGCCTGGGAAAGGCAGAAGTCAGGATGTATATGCTCCAGAAGGCTCAGCCTTTTCCCACCCACGCCGGATGCTTTACTATGAAAACATGCTGAAAGGCTCCTGGCCCTTTCTCACACCAACTCCCAAAACTGGGGTATAACTCGGTATACGTCCCTAATGAGACCCTCAAAACAAACCCACGTCAGAGGGAAAGCATCTTCTGAAAGGTTTCAAACTTCCCGGGCCCACCTGATGGCGTCCACCTGGCGTGGCAGGCCACGGGACCCGGCCTTCAGACTCGGGTGGGCGGGCGGACACGGTCCGCTGTGGCCCTGAGCAGGGCTACCCCCGAAAACAAGCGAGGCCACGGAGACACCAGCACGGCCAGAGGGCTAACAGGGGGCGCCACCGCCCCGACCCCGGCTCTACGCCCCGACCCCGGCTCTACACCCCGCCCCAGCCACCGCCTTCGCTGGACCTCTCGACACCGCCGCGAAGAGTCGGCCGGAGCCCAGGATGGCGCCCACGAGCCGTCAGGGATGGCTTCGCGGCGGCCCCCCACTCCGCGGCCCACCCCACCCCAGGGGTCCCGGCGCCATTTAGCTCCTCCGAAGCCGCCGCCATTTTCCGCCCCCGCCGGCTCGCCGCGGTGCCTCAGCGGACGCTCGCTCTCGTCGGCTCCACAGCACCCGCCACCGCCGCTCGCCGGGCCCGGCCCGAAGAGGAGGCCCGGGGCTAAGCGGGTGAAGACGGCCGCTCTGGCTTGGACGCAGGCCCCGCTCCGACCCCGCCCGCAGCGCCCGGGCGCCGGCAGCTGGCCAGTCGGAGCTAGCGGGCAGCCAGGGGGCCGGCCGGGCTGCACTGGGCGGAGCGGCTCTGGCGGCTATGGGGACCTGAAGGTTCCATCGCACTTACTTCCTGTTTTGGGTCCGGGCACTTTGGAAGAACCAGGATGGAGGCTCCAAAAAATACCAGGATGGAGGAAGCAGCCACAGACGAGTGGATGCAGCAGGGGTGAGCGAGCGCGACGAACCACCGGAAACGAAGTTGCGGACGCGCCCCGCCCACAGCCCTTCTCAGCTCGAGCCCGCCTCTCCCGCGGGGCGGCCTCCAGCGCCAGGTTTACGTCACTTCTGGTTGTGTGGGTGCCGCGGGAGGGCTGCGCTGGTAGCTGGGCCTTGAGTGGGCCAGCGCGGTGGGCTTCTTGTCTCCGATTTTCCCTTTCTTCACGGCGAGGAGCCTGGCCTCACGCCATCCCCCTGCTGATGCTCTGGAGGAAGGCCCGTCGTAGACGCACCTGCGGTCTCCTGGCCCTGCGGAGGAGCGGAGCGGAGGGAGCCGCGGTGTGGAAAGGCCTACAGGTCCTCAGGCAGAGTACCGGAGAAACTGCGCGTGGGGCAACTCTTGATGAGATGTGCCCCTCTGTGAGTGTGATCTCGCTGTTGGGAAGAAAAGACTGTCTCATTCGCATTTTAGAGCGCTTTGCTACTAGTGTTCGATTATCTGCGGACCTTTTTGAGAAAAGAACGAAACATAGGCCCCACCAGCAGACTATTTCTGAATCTGAGCTCACTGAAGAGATATTTTTGTTGTTTTTGAAGAGTCCTAAGCTTGACCCACGTTAAAATCCCAGCTCCTGGGCTGAGGAACGCAGATATCTAGTTTGAGGCCAACATGGTCTATGTAGGCCTTGTCTCAAAAGTAAATGTTCCAAACCCTTAGATAGTCCGGCCCCTATTAGAACTCTTCTATGATTCTAGCTTCATTGCACTTGTTTATGTACCCAGAATATACTCTACTTTCCTTTCTCTACAGGGTTGACAGAAAATTTTAAAGTTACTCTTCACTGCTTCACTGATAGTGTTACATCAAAGGCCTGAATACGAAAACTGTGATGAATTTTAAGTAAGGAGTCAGGCCATTAAAATTTAGTTATCCCTCTTAGCTTTGATTTAGTTTTTCTTTGGGTACAAAGTATAGTACTGCTACCCAAATCATCAAAGAAACTGGAAAGATAAACACCACTAAAATGAGTTTAGAAAAATATTTGCCTACATTTTTTTTTTTTTTTTTTTTTTTTACTAAATGTATGTAGTTTTCACCGGTAGTCATTATCTTATTGATGCCAACTTTCTCAAAAATGTTGCCTTTCACAACAGCTAAAAAAGAGTGTAAATTAACAAGGTACTATTATACACCTATGAGAATGACCAAACCCAAAACACCCACTTTACCAAATACTGCCATAGTTGTGGAAAAACAAACCCCTTCACTGCTGGTGGTAATAAATAGTAGTATAGCCCCTTTTCATTTGGAAACCAGTTTAACACTTAAAAATTTTTTTATTTATTGACAACTTCCATAATTGTGAACAATATCCCATGGTAATTCCCTCCCCCTACTTTCCTCTTTGAAACTCCACCATCCATCATATCCCCACCCCCTCTTTTATTTTGATGTCATCATCATTTCCTCCTATTATGATGGACTTGTGCTTACTGGGCAGTTTGGTGAGCCTAGTATATATATTTAGCCAGACAACAGAAGATGTTACACCCTTAGGGCTCATGACGACCCCTTTTGTAGGTTTTCAGTATCAGGGATGTGTTCCCCCCCATGGAGTGGGTCTCTAGTCCAAGTAGAGAGCGGTTGGTTTCCCCCATAACAGACATGCTGCTTTTGCACCCGTTGGCTCATTTGGCCTGGCTGGCCAAGTTTAAGGCCTGCAATGTCCACTGTTGAGTATCTTCACTGGTGCTTTCTTTCTCCCATTAAATTGCATGTAGTGTAACTTTTTCCAGCTTCCTGTCAGCTGGTCTACATGAAGGAGGTTTTCAGCTCAGCTCAGCTCCAGCAGGATTTCTCAGTGACCTTGCAGCCCATGTATGTGGAGTCTTCAGCAATAACATTTTGGGTTTTTTTTACCCAAATGAAAACTTCAAGTTCACATAAAACTTGTACACTGTATTTATAACTGCTTTCTTCACAAGTGCCTAAATGAAACACAGAAGCAACCTAGATACCTTTCTGTAGGTGAATGGATAAGTTGGTACATCCATAGAATGGAATTTTATTCTGTGCTAAACACAGTGAGCTATCAAGTCAGGAAAAGATTTAAAGGAATCTTAAAATGTATCATACAATTACATTGTCTGTTACCATATTCTGTAAGAAGGAAGCTATAGAGACGTATTAATGGTGGCCAGAGATGGGGGAAATGAGTAGAGAATTGTTACAGCCTCATATCCATTCTCTGATACTATAATAGATGAATGCCCATATATAGATGAATGCATAGGTACATGGATTTTGATAAATACAACACCAAGAATGAATCCTACTGTAAACTGTACTTTTTGATATGAGAATTTGGAGTATCTTTGAGAGCAACGGAGCCTTTTTGGCTCTTGTCTGGGCTGCAACTTAGGTGTTAGGGTGCCATAGGTTCGTGGTTAAACACCACTTCTATTGGGTCAGTGGCCTCCAGGTTCTTAAATATTTGATAAATGAAATCTGCAGACCATTGAGGGTAAAATTAATGGAAGAACCAGATTTCCCTCACAGGACCAAGGACATCTCTTCCCCTAACAGGGACTTTTAATTTACTTTTGGATACTTGGTTAACCTTAAACTGCTTCATTTTAAAAATTAATGGTGTGTCAATGTAGGTTCATTCATAGTAGCGAATGAGTGTCTCACTGTGATAGTAGTTTGTGTGTGTTGGGGATGGAGGGTGTATAGGAATTCTCTTTGCGTTTCCTGCTCAATTTTGTTGTAAATACCACATTGCTGTAAATTTTAAATAAACCTATGAATTTGAATAATGTGAACCAACATTTTCTGTGTTTATATTAATTGAGTGCTTTATATATGTTAAATACATTTAATGTTCACAGGTGGCAAACACATCTCTAGAATGTGTCCAGGTAACAGACGTTAAGTGGGTGAGTCAGAACCTTAGCTCCAGATGCTTTGCACTACCCTGCCATGATTCAAAAAAATACACTGCAGCAAATATTTTATGATGAAGACTAATGAATAATGATAACAAGTTTTTAGTGTCTTTACATAACTGAAAGATGGGCATATTTGCCCAATTTTCAGAAATGAATGTAGAAGCAGTGTATTATTGTGCTGATTATTTTATTAGCAATTTCTAGTACTCTGCATTTTATTGGCATTCTTTTATTTTCTATTTTTATGGAAGTAATGTTTATATAAAGGAAAATGAGTTAGGACACAATCATGGTTTAGATGTTGGAGTCAGCCACAGTGTGAATCATATTTATAATATACATTACATATGTATAAAATCTTCACTTCTCTAAGCCTCATTTATCTTAGGAAAGTGGGGATAAGATCTTCCTTCTAGAATAATGCAGGCAGTACACCTTACTGAGAGCTTTGCATATACAATAAGCATACAGAATAAAAATAAAAGCCAGGCTGGAGAGATGGCTTAGCATTTAAGGCATTTGCCTGCAGAGCCAAAGGATCCCGGTTCAATTCTCTAGGACCTACATAAGCCAGATGTACAAGGGGGCACATGCATCTGGAGTTCATTTACAGTGGCTGGAGGCCCTCGGTGCGCCCATTCTCTCCCTCTCCCCCCCCCTTTCTCTCTCTCTGTCTCTTTCAAATATATAAAATATATTTATAAAAAATAAAAACCAAGGACTGGAGAGATGGCTTAGCAGTTAAGTGTTTGCCTGGGAATCCTAAGTACCCAGGTTTAAGGCTTGATTCCCCAGGACCCACGTTAGCCAGATGCACAAAGGGGTGCATGCATCTGGAGTTCATTTGCAGTGGCTGGAAGCCCTGGCATGCCCATTCTCTCCTCTCTCTCTCTCTCTCTCTCCCTCTCTCTCTCTCTCTCTCTGCCACTTTCTCTGTCGCTCTCAAATAAAAATAAAAACCAAGGAACCCTTAAACTAGAAAATCAACAAAAAGTGAAAGCAATTTTCATGAAAAAATAATTATATCTATATGAGACTTGACACATTTATGAGGAATTGGTTTCTGACTATTAAGTTTTCAGAGAGAAGTATATCAGATTCTTTTCACTAAGGCACAAAATACTTCCATCTAAATTGTAGTCTCACTGCCCATTCTGTTTTGTAAAATCTTAGAGAAGCCTACAGTTTGCAATTACTTTCCTTAAAATGCCTTGTGTCCAATTTTCTCTCAGAGTTTCTATCATACTGTAGCAGACAGCTTCAGGTTCACTGAGATGAACTTCCAGACCAGGCACAGTTATGGAGGAAGGGATTTATTGAAGCTTACAGATCCAAGGGAAGTTCCATAATGGTAGAAGAAGCTGACCTGCTTTCACAGGACCAAACAGAGAGAAGCACAAGCCTCAAAGTCACACAGCACAGCACACTTCAGGAACTCCAGCTAGTCACACTTTGCATATCTTTATATTGAAATCTCAAATCCACCACCACACCTTAAGATCTTCCCAGTGACACTGCCTCCAGCCAGGTGGCTGCAGATGCAAACTACAAACTAAGAAACCAGTGAATATATTGGGGGCCAACTATTCAAACTACCATATTCCACCCCTGGCCCCCAATAGATTTATAACCATCACATGTTGTAAATTGTACTCAGTTCACTTTCAAAGGTCCCCACAGTCTTAATCAAGTTAAGATAGTAAGTCCTGGTAAACAAGTTAATACTTTTAACATATAAAGATACAGAGTAAACATTTTCCAACTGGTATAATGCCTAGCAAGGAGAGACTAAAAGAATGCAAACTCAACCACCATCAAACAAACATCAAACTTCTGCAGTTCAAGTTCAATATAACCAGAGACTGGCAGTCTCCAGATTTTCCAATTCCTCGCCCTCCAGCTGGGCAGAGTAGTCAGGGAACACTTCCATCCTAGGCCAGCAGTGTGCTCTATGGTAGCCCTTGCATAGTCCTGGTATATACAAAACATCTTCAGGTCTTCATGCAAACCACGGTCCATCTTCCAAAGGCTCTTTCAGCCTATCAGGGCATCAGGCCCTGCCTCATGTCGCATTTCAGCAGCGGCTCCTGGAACCATGTGCAATTCACGACCACTCCTCTCATTTTTCATGCTTCTAAAACTAATACCAGGTGTGCAGGACACAGCCATATTCTTAATTCAGGGGTGAAATAAATCATAACCTTGAAAAGCAGGGTCCTTCTCTAGTAAACTCTTTCAAAAGTTTGCATTTCTATGATAGTCTTTCCTCAGGCATCTTTCCCTTGTTTTAATGTAAAACAGTTGGGCCATTTTCCTTAAGATTGCTAATGTGTTTGACACTAGCAGGTTCAGTAACCTAAGACCAGTCTCAGTGCCTGTAATTTTAACTTACATGAGGTTTTCTAGTTTAAAAATCTTAAATCTGTCAGTACAATATCTTTAGCCAAGCACATCATTCCATTACAAATTTAACCTTGATCAAACTCTCTGGGCCTTGGCAGCAGAACACAGCCAGCCTTTATGCCAGTAACCCAGTTCCAACAAAGTCCTCTGCAGTCTTTCCTTCCCCTTAGAAAGCTCATAAGCCAAGCCTCAAAGTTCAATACTATCTGCACTTAGCATTCTCAAACTCTCATCAGAATAGTCCATACAACTTGGCTTATCACTCCAGAAGGCATCTCAGTTGCAAGCACCAAGTCCATGCCTATTCCTCCAAAACAAAGGTTCCACAAGATCAACATCCACATGATCAGATTCATCTAAGCCCACATCTCAGTACCAACTTCTGTAGCAGACAGATTCAGGTTCCCTGAGATGAACTTGCAGACTAGGCACAGTTATGGAAGAAGGGATTTATTGAAGCTTACAGATCCAGGGGAAGTTCCATAATGGTAGAAGAAGCTGACCTGCTTTCACAGAACCAAACAGAAAGAGAAGCACAAGCCTCAAAGTCACACAGCACAGCACACTTTGGGAACTCCAGCTAGGCACACTTTTTATATCTTTATATTGAAATCTCAAACCCACCACCATACCTTAAGATCTGCCCAGTGACACTGCCTCCAGCCAGGTGGCTGCAGATGCAAACTACAAGCTACTAAAACAGTAAATATGTTGGGGGGCATCTATTCAAACAACCACACATACCTAACTTTTCCCTTGCTGAGAAAAGTGTTTAAGCAGAAAGGTGATAATAAATCATAACAACGTATTTATAGACAGCAACTGTCCTACATAACATTTATAAAGTAGTCAGAGTAGAGCACTGGCAAGTGGTAGGCTAAGTCCCTTGCAGATGTTAACTAAATTTTTTACAAGTATATTTCATTGGGTTGAAAACAGCATAAGACCTACTGTCTTGCTAAACATTTAGTATATGCTATACTATTGCTAGCTACAGGTATACCCTTGTACAGAAGATCTGTAAAAACTTGCCATTTTTCATGAAGCATGCTCACTGATAAGTAACTCAATTTCTTCCATATCCATGGTAATTCCCATTCTGTTCTTTGGGATAATGAGTGAGTCTGTGACTTTGTCTGGTTTAGATACCCCATCTCAGCATAATAATGTATTTGTTTCTGTGACTAAGATTTAATTTTGTGTGTCTGCAAGGTTTATCCATGTCACTTATTGCAGAATTTCCTTTCTAAAGGCTGAATGATATTCCTGTTTAAGAGCTTGGCATATGCCCAGTCAGCAAAAATGAGACATATGCCATTTCTTCCAAGTCAAAGCTTTAATTTGCCAGCATATAGCCCAGTGTCTTAATTTAGTTGGTACTTAAATGTCCATGAAGATCAAAGATAAATGTCAAACCAAGAGATTTGGGAACTACTCATTTACGTTCTTTTTACATTTGTGTGTGTGTGTATGCCAAAGTCTCTTGCTGCTGTAAACAAATGCCTGTTGGCTTTATGTGGATGGCTGGGGAATTGATCCTGGGCTGGCAGATATTACGAATGAATACATCATTTGTATTCTTTTTCAGTAGCTTCTAAATAAAGGAGTCTGGTTTTTTGTTTTGGTTTGTTTTTGTTTTCTGTTTCTTTTAAGAATATTACTTCATAGACAATTCAGAATTAAAACAAATGTTAGCTTTGATTGTTCTTAGTAGATCACTTTTAACACAGTGTTACATGTTGGTTATGCTCTACATCTTACTGCTCACATCTTGTCAATTTAGGTGCAACATTTTAAGGAGTAGAGCACATCATTTAACCAGCAGATGTCTCTATTGTTCAGCAAGATTTTCTTTTCAGAGTAGTAGCTTTAACAGGAGATGGAAATTTGGAGGCTGGAACTGTTAATAGGATAAGCAGAGCAAGGACAGCCTATAACAGTAACAAAAGCAAAGGGGCGGGGATTATGCTTTCAAATTTGAATATGCAGAGCTCTCTAGACTTTAAAGATTTGTTCTAGTGAATTCCCTTTTTTCTAGTCAATGTACATCTCCCTTTCATTCACTGAATACACAGTGAAAGAGAAAGAAACAAGAACCCGGTAAACTCTGCAACCTTCAGGCATTTGTGCATTTGTGACATACTTAGTTGTTCTTTCTGAGAAGCTACTTTGTGCTGAGCATTATTTTATTTTATTTTTACCTAGGGAAAGCATTTAATCTACATATTTCTTGTTTTTTTTAATGTATATATTTTTTATTGACAACTTCTATACAACAACCATGGTATTTCCCTCCTCTCTACCACTTTCCCCTCATAACTCTGCTCTCCGTCATATCCCCTCCCTCTCTCCACTAGTTTCTCTTTTAATTTGATGTCATCATCTTTTTCTCCTTTTATGAGGGTCTTGTGTAGGTATTGCTAGGCACTGTGAAGTCTTGGATATTGAGGCCAATTTCTGTCCGGACAGTTGTATGTAAGGAGTGGTACCCTTCCTTTGGCTCATACATTCTTAACACCACCTCTTCTGCAATGGACCCTGAGCCATGGAGGGTGTGAGATGTTTCAGTGCTGGACACTCCTCCATCCCTTCTTCTCAGCACTATGTTCAGTGGTCAACACCATCTGAAAAGAGAAGCTTTTCTAACCAGAAGTGAGAGTAGCATTAATATATGAATGAGAACATCAAGTGTAGTGCTTTCAGGGCAGTTTGGTGAGACTAATATATGCATTTATCCAGACAAGAGCAGGCTTTCTACCCCTAAGGCTCATGACCTCCCCTGCCGTAGGCTTTTGATTAGGTTTTCAGTACCAGGCATGTATTCCCTCCCAGAGTGGGATTTCAGTCCAATTAGAGAGCAGGTGGTTTCCCCCAGAGCAGACATGCCACTATTGTACTCATTCAGTCATTTGGCCTGTCTGGCCAAACTTGAGGCTTCCAATGACCACTGTTTTCACCAGTGATGACTTCTGTCTTCCATAAGGCTGCATACAGTGCAGTTTTTTCCAGCTTTCAGTTGGCTGGGCTAAAAGGAGAAGGTTTTCTGCTCAGCACCAGCTTGATTTCTCAGTGACTTTGCTGCTCAGGCATGTGAAGCCTTCAGCAATAGAGTCTTACCATCTCTTTCGCATGGGAAACTAAAGGCCTTGGCAATAGCCTGTAATGTTTTGGAGGCAATGGGGACCTCCCTGGCCAACACCTCACTGGAAGGTATCCCATCCCTGGCACTGAAAATTTTCTAGTAACAATCTATGGCTCCTGGATGTGATTATTCAAGAAAGTAGATTTTCATATGTCTTATTCAGAATATCTTGAATTTGACTCACCCCCCCACCCTTCTTTTATACAGTCTCTTCCCCTGACCTTGCTTAGGCCTTTCTCCTCCCTGTAATCTGTTCTTCTACTTACCTATATACAATACCATCCCCTTAAGACCTTCCCTCTCCTCCCTCCCTTATAGCCTTTTTTTCTAGCTTATGGGCCTCTGCTACTGATTTTTGTTTCCAGTTTACACACAAGTCTATGCATTTGTAGCTAGGATCCACTTCTGAGAGACAACATGTGATGTTTGGCTTTCTGGGCCTGGGTTACCTCACTTAGTGTAATCCTTTCCAGATCCATCCATGTCCCTGCAAATTTCATAATTGCATTTTTGTTTATTGCTGAATAGAACTCCATTGTGTAGATGTACCATATCTAAATTATCCATTCATCTGTGGATGAACATCTAGGCTGGTTCCATTTCCTAGCTATTGTGAATATAGCAGCAATAAACATGGTTGTGCAAGTATCTCTAAGGTAGTGAGAAGGGTCATTAGGATATATGCCTAGGAGTGCTATAGCTGGATCATATCATAAATCTATTTTTAGCTGCCTCTAGAACCTCCACACTGATTTCCACAATTTCTGTTACCAGATTACATTCCCACCAACATTGTAGAAGGGTTCCTCTTTAAGTGCATCCTTGCCAACATTTATTGCCATTTGTTTTCTTGATTGTAGCCATTCTGACAGGAAAGAGATGGAGTCTCAAGATAGTTTTAACTTGCATTTCCCTGATGGCTAAGGATGTAGAACACCTTTTTAGATGTTTATATGCCATCTGTATTACTTCTTTTGAGAACTCACTATTTAGTTCCATAGCCCATTTTTTAAAAATATATTTATTTATTTGTTTGTTTATTTGAGAGAGAGAGAGAGAGAGAGAGAGAGAGAGAGAGTGAGAAAGAGAGAGAGAGACAGACAGAGAGAGAGAGAGAGAGAGAGAGAGAGAGAGAGAATGGGTGCACCAGGGCCTTTAGCCACTGCAAACCAACTCCAGATGCGTGTGTCCCCTTGTGCACCTGGCTTACATGGGTCCTGGAAATTGAACCAGGATCGTTTGGCTTTGCAGGCAAACACCTTAACTGCTAAGTCATCTCTCCAGCCCCCATAGCCCATTTTTCAATTGGGTCATTTGATTTTTTATTGTTCTGTTTTTTGAGTTCTTTGTATATTCTGGATATTAATCCTCTTTCAGATGTGTAGCTGGCAAATATTTTTCCCATTCTGTAGGTTTCTCTTTGCTCTATTCACAGTGCCCTTTGCTGTACAAAAGGTTTGTTATTTCATGAGATCACAGTGGTTGATTAGTGGTTTCTGAGAAATTGTTATGTTCAGGAAGTCATTGCCTATGCCAATATGTTTAAGGGTTTCCCCTACCTTTTCCTCCAGCAATTTCAGAGTTTCAGGTCTGATATTAAGGTCCCTGATCCACTTGGATTTGATTCTTGTGCATGGAGAAAATCAAGGATCTATTTTTTATCTTTCTACATGTAGATATCCAGTTTTCCCAGGACCACCTGTTCAAGAGGCTATATTTTCTCCAATGAATGTTTTTGGCATTTTTGTCAAAAATCAGATGGCAGTAGCAGCCTGAATTAACATCTGGGTCCTCTATTCTGTTCCATTGATCTACATGTCTGTCTTTGTGCCAATACCATGCTGTTTCTGTTACTATGGCTTTGTAATATAGCTTAAATTCAGGTATGGTGATATTGCCAGCCTTATTTTTGTTGCTCAAAATCATTTTGACTATTCGAGATTTTTTGTACTTCCAAATGAATTTTAGGATTGTTTTATCTATTTCTGTGAAGAATGCCATTGGAATTTTAATAGGGATTGCATTAAATGTGTGTGTTGTTTTTGGAAAGATTGACATTTTCACAATATTTATCCTTCCAATCCCAGAGCATGCAATGCCTTTCCATGTCCTAGTGTCTTCTGCAATTTCTCACTTCAGTGTTTTAAAGCTCTCATTGTAGAGATCCTTACCTTCCTTGGTTAAGCCTATTTCAAGGTACTTTATTTACTTATTTGTGACAATTGTGAATGGATAAGATTCCCCAATTTCATCCTTTGCCTGTTTGTTGTTAGTATGTAGAAAAGCTACTAATTTCTGTGTATTTACTTTGTATCCTGCTATGTTGCTAAAAATGTTTATCAGCTCTACCAGTTTGCTGGTAGAGTCTTTTGTGTATAGAATCATATCATCTTCAAATAATGATAATTTGATCTCTTCCTTCCCAATTTTTATCCCTTCTATGAGTGTCTCTTGCCTTATTGCTATAGCTATGACTTCCAGCACTATATTAAATAAAAGTGGGGACAATGGACACCCTTGTTTTGTTTTTGAATTTAGTGGAAAAGCTTCAAGTTTTTATCCATTTAGTACTATGTTGGTTGTAGGTTTGTCATAAATAACTTTTATTATGCGAGATATGTTCCTTCTCTTCCCAGTCTCTGTAAAATTTTCCCGTGAAAGTATGTTGAATTTTATTGAATGCCTTTTCTGCATCTATTGAGATGATCATGTGATTTTGTCTTTCAGACCATTTATATGATGTATTACATTTATCAGTTTGTGTATATTGAACCATCCCTGCATCCCTGAGATAAAGCCAACTTGGTCAGGGTTAATAATCTTTTTGATATATTCTTGTATTCTGTTTGCCAATAGTTTGTTCAGAATTTTTGCATCTATGTTCATGAGGGAGATTGGTCTATAATTTTCATTTTTTGTTCTGTCTTTGTCTGGCTTTGTTATGAGGGTGATGCTGGCTTCATAGAAGAACTGTGATAGAATTCCTTCATTTTCTATTTTATTGAAAAGTTTGAGAAGCACTGGTGAAGGTCTAGTAAAATTCACCAGTGAATCCATCTGGGCATGGTCTCTTTTTAGTTGGGAGCTATCTCTTGTACCCCAATCCAGCCTCAGAAGTAATCCTAGGTGTTTAGATTGCTTACTAAGCAAGTATTCTAGTGGACTGAGTGAAACAATTTACTGGTAAATTCCAAACTTCAAATGAGCAATATACACATTCAATAAAAACCAGCACAAAGTACTCAATTGTGGGGATTAAAACAAACAGATAGACTAATAAAGGCAAAATCCCTAAGGGTATGTGTTGTTCGACACATTTGATCTTGTCAGCTGGGAAGTAGTGATTTCTGTTCTGAATTGGGTTCCAGGTCAGCCTGGATCTGGATCAGACCCTGCCCCCAATAATGACAGAAGCAAAAGACAAAGGCTCTATAAATACAAAAAAAAAAAAAAAAAAAAAAAAACATCAAAGGCATAATATTCAACCCCCCAAATACAGGTTATTTGAAAATAGTAAAGCCAACCAAGAATATGTAACCCATAACCTGCCCTGACAAGGAAAGAGAGATTAGCTCTTCCAATGCAGGCCTATACACTTTTTATTTTTTATTTACTTATTTTTATTTATTTATTTATTTATTTATTTATTTATTTTTGTCAGTCGGCCTTGTTACTTTTTGTGGTGGCTTCCAATCTCACCAATGCTGAGTTCTCATCTCATTCCCTCTGAGTTGTGCTGTGGACATGGGTCTCTGATCAGCTGTGCTGGCTGCAGTGCCACTGGGGGCTGAATGCTGGAGGTTCACGTTTCTGATGGTAGGGCATGGGAGAGTGCAGACTTCTGGAGTTGCTCATAGAGTTCTGCTTGTGTCCCTTTCAGTAGGTTCTTAGTTGATCTTCAGATTTCTTAACTTTGCAAGAAGGCTGATGAAGTTAAAAGATTCCCTTGTTTGGTCTCTGCTGCTGCTGCTGCTGCTGCTGCTTGGCACACCTGGTGGAGCAGTGCTGGGCAGGTGCACGGATTGCATGGATTGGCAAGCTGCAATCACCTCAGTGTGACTCTGGCTGTTTTTCTCCTTTCTGGTGGATCTTGGTCTCTCTAGCTTCTTCACTGTGTCTAAGAATAGCCTATACTCCTTCACTTTTCAGAAGAATGGTGTATCTTGCTGGGGTTTTGCTTAAAAATCCCTCCCTAGGCTGGTTTGGCATGGCTCCTATGCCTCCATCTTACCCAGAAGTCTATTTCTTAGTTTTTAAGTGCTCTCTCCCCCCTCTTGTGTGTGTGTGTGTTTAACTTTTTATTGACAACTTCCATACATATGGACAATATACCATGTTCATGGTCCCTTCCCATCACTCCCCTTTCCCACTCCCAAATTTCCCCACCATTGAATCCCTTCTTTCCAACTAGTCTCTCTTCTATTTTGATGTCATCATTTTCCCCCTCCTATTATACAGGTCTTGTGTAGGTTATGTCAGTTACTGTGAGGTTATGAATATCAAAACCACTTTGTGTCTAGTAGACAGTATTGTAAGCACTGTTCCCTTCATTTGGCTCTTATATTCTTTTGACCACCTCTTCTTAAGTGGTCCCTGAGCCTTGGAGGTGGTGGTGTAGGGTCATAGAAATGTCTAACTTAGAGCTGAACACTAAACCTTTATTTCTCAGCACTGTAGCTACTTTTGAGTCACCCCAGGAGTCACTGCCATCTGAAAAGAGAAGGTTCTCTAACAAAAAGTGAAAGAATTTTTAATATATGGGCATATACTTAAGTATTTAGAGCATAATATATCCATCTCCAGGCATAGTCTTTTCATTAGGTTTTTTAGTGCAAGGCAGGAATTTCCTCCCATGGAGTGGGACAATCATAAAACAGTTGGTTTCTCCCATTGAGGGAGAATTAGGTAGTCAGTCACGAGAGAAGGGCCAAATAGGGAACACCTTGTCTGCTGCTTCATCAGAACCAGACTTCAGCATCTGATCCAGCCTATCAAATCAGCTCTCTTGCCCCTTATGACTTTACACCAGCTGGTATATTTTTTGTGAATGGCCAGCCATAAGGCTTACAGAGTCTACTACTAGTTAAGACTGTTGATGACTTTTCTCTCCCAGCATCCTGACAGCTAGTAATTAGGGAAGAGGCTTCTAGCTCAGTTCCAGCTTGATTTCTCAGTGACCTGCAGCCCTAGCATGTGGAATCTTAAGCAATAGGGTCTCACCAGCTAGTTCTGGTGGACAACCAAGAGCCTTGACAATACCCTGTAATGTTCTGTTATGGGGTCTGGTGTTGCACAAGTAAGACCATTGACTAATGAAAGTTTTATTGGGTAAAAAAGAATGTAAAGAAAAAGAAAAAAGTCTGATATATCAGGTCTGCACACCAGAGGTAATCTCAGGGTGCAGCCCCAAACTGTTTGGAGTGTCAGCTTTTATTGGAAATAACCACATGATGTTAGAAAAAAAAAACAGGATGTGAGTTAAACTGTAAATCACAATTCACATGTGACAGTTATAGCCATAAAAGTAATTAAACATAGTGGGGAATTTTGTGCATCTTAGAAGATGATAGGGAAAAAGGGAAAAAAAGGAACTTGTAAGCAGGTCTGTTGGTCAGTTATAGGAAAAGCCTGGAGGGTGTGTGTGTGAGGTAGGTCTGTGGCCAGGAGTCTCCCGTTTATCTGCCCTTAAGGATATCTGCTCAACAATGCAGGCCTGGGGTAATGCTATTCAGACCAGCAGAGCCTCCTGTTTATCTGCCATCCCAATCTGCTTAAATGAGTGTTTCATTCCATTCTTTTATGAGCTCCTACAAGGAGGTAACTTCTATTTTTCTCTAAGCTAGGTATAAAGAAATGTAATGAAATATAACATTTTGCTCACTTTACAGTTCTGGGGGTATTTGGGGCCTCCGTAGTCAACAATTCACTGGAAGGTATCCCACCCCTGGCACTGAAATTTTTCTAATAACAGTGTATGGCCTCTGGGCACATAACCCACCTCCACTGGATACTTCTGCCTAAGATCACTCTCTCTTTTAAAAACATATATATGTCATTAGCAAGCAATGAAGTAGATTTCTATATGGCTTATTAATAACATTTTAGATTTTGATTAACCCTTCTGAGTTCTCTCCCATCCTCCATCTCCTCCCATGACCACTGTTAGACCATTTCAACCCCCAGTATATGAGCATTATTTTATGCACAGAGAATATGGTGGAGATCAAGAGGCAAAAATTCTTGTCTTCAAGGAATATATATTCTTGTGGCATTTCTTACAGTGTAAGGACATGTTTAATTCATATTACATCAAATATTTTATGTTGACATAGTGACTTATTAAATTAGTGGCAATTGCTTATAAACTTGCTCACAATTAAGTGAATGAGAGATGATGACACAAAGAATCAGATCACTTGCTTAAACAAAATTGTAAAATAAACAAAGCTACAGATACTAGGAAAGATGACCAATGCCCATTGATCTTGCTTACTTAATATATTTTGAACCATTTTTTAAAAATAGATATGCTCACAAAAGTATTAGATATGGTTTGATTTTAACATAACAAAAATTACAAGACAAAATAATTGTGTGATATGCGTGTTTGCATGTGGTTTTATTATTGTGTGGAATTTGTAAGAGCAGTAATTTTATTTCTGTGAAGAGGCTTAGGATCTCAAAGCTTTTGTATATATTAAGATAAAAAAACAACAGCACACAACCTATCTCTACATGTCTTTAAAACTTATTTAAACTGCTTTTCAAAATCGCAGTACATTGACAATGGGTATGGAAAAGAATTATTGTTAAATTCCATTCCTTAAAAAAAGTTCTTTTTCTAAATTGCCAGACTTTTATGTTTCTGGGCAGTGTTCTTTCTTCTAGAGGAATAAATATGGCATCTTCTCAAAGGAATCTCCTCCTCTTTATAAGATAAGTTCTCATCATGTGAGGCTGGCCTTGAACTCATGATTTCCTGCCTAAGTCTCCTGAGGACACCCCACTCCCTTTTAAAAGGTTCACTGAATACTCTTCATATGCACACAAACTAAAAGTCTTTCTTCACCAAAATTGTTACCATTAATTTCTAAACCTAACAAAAAACACTGTCAGGTATCTTACTTCTTCCTTTATACTACCTAAAACATCAGCTTTGTTTTTGGTATTTATTTATTTATTTATTTGAAAGCCACAGACACAGAGAGAGAGGCAGAGAGAGAGAGAGAGAGAGAGAGAGAGAGAGAGAGAGAGAGAGAGAGAATGGGTACACCCAGGCCTCTAGGGACACATGAAGACAGTCCTAAGAGGGAAATGTATAGCTTTAAGTGCCTATATTAAAAAATTAAAAAGGGGCGGGCGTGGTAGTGCACACCTTTAATCCCAGCACTCAGGAGGCAGAGGTAGAAGGATTGCCACGAGTTCGAGGCCACCCTGAGACTACATAGTGAATTCCAGGTCAGCCTGAGCTAGAGTGAAACCCTATCTCGAAAAACAAAAACAAAAACAAAAAAAATTGAAAAGGCCACAAGTAATGCTTAATGCTTCACCTTAAGGCCTTGGAAAAAGAAGAACAAGACAAACTGAAAAACAATACATGGGATGAAATAATGAAGATGCGGGCAGAAATTAATGAAATAGAAACAAAAAAATACAAAGAAACAAAGAATTCATTCTTTGAAAGGATAAAAAAGATTGATAAACCCTTAGCAAATCTGACCAGAAGAAAGAGAGAAGAGAGAAAAATAAATAGAATTAGAGATAAAAAAAGGTACTATTACAACAGATACCAATGAAATTCAAAAAATGATGGGGACATACTTTAAGAACAAATACTCGACTGTTTGAAAATCTGAAAGAAATGGATGATGTCCTTGATTTATATGATCTATCAAAAATAAATCATGCTGAGATAAACCATTTAAACAGACCATAACAAGCATGGAGATCAATTTGAACATCAATTAGTTTGTCCATTATACAAAAAGGAATTTATAGAAAATGGAATAAATTAAGAGTAGCAGTACCATATGATTTAACCACTTTACTACGGAGTATATATACAAAGGAAAGGAAATTAGCATGTCGCAGACAACTGTAACACTGTGTCACTTGCAGAATTATTCTTGTGGCAAAGAAATGGAAACAACCTAAGTGTCCACCAACAGATGAGTGAATAAAAATGCTATTCAGCTATAAAAAGACTGAAATATTTTCATTTGTGGCTACACAGAGCATTATGTTAAGTGAAATAAGCAGGCCCAGAGATAATGATTTATCTCAGAAGTTGAGAGTTACAATAGTGGTTACCAGAGACCATTGAGGGTGAGGTGAGGTAAAGGAAAGTTTGATCAATGGATAGTAAATTATAATTAGATAGGAATATGAATTTCTGGTATGCTATTTCAATAGAGAGTCCCTGAAGATAATACCTTGTGCAACTAAAAAGAACGGATTTTAAAAGTTTTTCTCATAAAGAGATGACAAATGTTTAAAGAGCAAAATATATTTAACCTGGTTTAAACACTTTGCAGTACACACACACACACATACACACACACACAAATTACATGCTACCATACAAATAATTTTTATGTGTTAGTAAAAAAGAAAATAAATAAATTTCTCTAGAGTAGGTGGCTTAGAATTGATCAGGATTGCTGGACATGATGGCACACTGTTGCAGTCGGGTTCATACTACTGGTAGAAATCACCTAACCAAGAGCAGCTTGTGGGGGAAAAAAAAGAGGTTTATTTTGCCTTACAGGCTCAAGGGGGAAGCTCCACGATGGCAGGAGAAAACAATAGCATGAGCAGAGGGTGGACACAACCCCCTGGCCAACGTCAGGTGGACAACATGAACAGGAGAGTGTGCCAAATACTGGCAAGGGGAAACTGGCTATAATACCCATAAGCCCACACCCTATAATACACTGCCTCCAAGAGGCATCAATTCCCAAATCTCCATCTGCTAGGAACTTAGCATTCAGAACACCTAAGTTTATGAGGGACCCCTAAATCCCACCACACATACACCTTTGGTCACAGGATTTGGGAGGCAGAGGTAGGAGGATTGATGTTATTTCAAGGCCACCCTGAGACTACATAGTGAATTTAGGTCAGCTTGGGCTAGAGTGAAACCCTATCATGAAAAACCAAAAAGAAAAATAAATAAATAAAAAATTAAATAAATAAAATAAATAATTAAATTGATCAGGATTATTCTGTTTCCATATCTACTTGGCATTAAGTTCTACTGTCCCCTTCCTCTCTCTCCCTTCACTTTTATCATGTCTTTGATTTTCATTTTCTTCCTTTCACCCTTTTCCTCCTCTCTTGCTCTCTTTCTTAGTCAGGGTTCTCTGGATGACTTATTAGATTGGCCTGCACAATATGGCAGCCCAACAATAGCTCTCAGCTGAGAGCCTGGTGCCTGCTCAGTCCACAGTGCCCGATGCCTCAGTCATCTTCATCTAGTGCTGAAATCCTGGAGGATTCCTGGACAGCTACTAGTCTTTAGCCTACATTGGAAGGCTGAAGAATCTGGGTTCCAATGTCAGCAAAAGATGACAGAACAGGGAAATGCATTCTGCAGCAAGGAGTGAAGTCCCGCAGGCAAACACATTACTGTTTGTCCTTTAAACCTCTTGATATCTTTGGCTGCTGCTGTTGCTTGCTCTGGGGCAAGGTCTTTTACCCCCTCAGTTAATCTTTCTAGGTAATACTCTCACAGACCTACCCAGAAATCTGTCACTTAGTTGATTCCTGTGATGGTTTATATGGATGGCCACTTAACAGGACCTAGACTGACCTAGGAATGGAGCCTCTGGGCATGCCTGCAAGTGATTATCTTGATTAGGTTAATGGAAGTGTGTGGCATCATTCCATAGGCAGGGGACCTGGAGTGGATGAAAAGGAGAAGGCTGGCTGAGCACCAGCATTCATCACTCTTTGTTTCCTGACTGTGGACACAATGTGACCAACTATGCTTCAAACTCTTGCCTCCAGGCCTTTCCCATCATGGGGAAGTAACCTCAAACTATAAGCTAAAATAAAACCTTATTTAAGTTGATTCTGGACAGGTATTTTGGTCATAGCAACAAGAAAGTAGCTAATATAATTCCTAATTAAATTAAGTAGACAAGATTAACCACCACAAATTATTATTTGGGTGTTCTATGTATAGCTTAGGTTAGTTTCAAATTTATGATCCTCCAACTTCAGCCTCTTGAGTGCTAGGATTAAAGTCATGTGCTACCACAACCAGTTCTAGAGTCTAATATCCTTAAATCCTAGGTCTTTATTGAATTTTATTTTATTATTAATTTATTTATTGGCATGTTATAGTGTTGGTGTGTGTGTGTGTGTGTGTGTGTGTGTGTGTGTGTGTGTGTGTGTGTATTTGGTTGGGAGGTTGTGGTGAGGTCCAAAATGAAGTAGAAAAATGTGTAGCTCAGGATGGCTTCAAACTCCTGATCTTCCTGCCTCCACCTCTTCAGTAATTTCCAACCGGCATGTGCCACCACAACTGGATTTATTTTATTTTAAGAAGTTTATGTTTATTTATTTGAGAGAGAGAGAGAGAGAGAGAGAGAGAGAGAGAGAGAGAGAACCAGGTCTTCTTCCCACTGCAAGCAAACTCAAAATGCATGTACCACTTTGTGCATCTGACTTTAAGTGGTTACTGCAGAATTGAACCCAGGTGGGCAAGATTTGTAAGCAGGAGGCTTTAACCACTAAACCATATCTCCATCCCTTTTATTGAATTTTAAGTAGAAAGCAAAATGGTTGATTCTATCTCTCCTTATTGTTTAAACAAGTAAGAGGAGAAATTTAATTCCAATGAAATCTTTTATTTTTTAGGTTTTTCCTTTCTATTGACAGCTTCCATACTTATGGACCATAAAGCATGATAATGCTCTCCCTTCCCTGACTTCCCCCTTTACAAATCTACACTCTATCATATCCCCTCCCTCTTGCCATTAGTCTCTCTTTTATTTGATGTCATCATCTTTTCCTCCTATTATGAGGGTCTTGTGAAGATAGTGCTAGGACTTTTTCCTCTGGCAATTTCAGAGTTTCAGGTCTGATATTAAAGTCTCTGTTTCATTTGGACTTGATCCTTGGGCAAGAAGAAAGACAAGGATCTATTTTCATCCTTCTACATATAGATATCCAGTTTTCCCAGCACCACTTGTTGAAGAGGCTGTATTTTCTCCAGTGATATTTTTGTCAGAAATTAGATGATTGTAGCTGCCTAGATTAACATCTGGGTCCTCTATTCTGTTCCAGTGATCTACGTGTCTGTCTTTGAGCCAGTACCATGCTGTTTTGTTACTATGGCTTTGTAATATAGCTTAAAATCAGGTATAGTGATACTGCCAGGCTTATTTTTGTTGCTCAAACTTGTTTTGGCTATTTGAAGATTTTTTTGTGCTTCCATATGAATCTTAGGACTTTTTTCTATTTCTGTGAAGAATGCCATTGGAATTTTAATAGGAATTGCATTAAATGTGTAGATTGCTTTTGGTAAGATTGACATTTTCACAATATTGATTCTTCCAATCCCAGAACATGGGATAGCTTCCATTTCCTTTTGTCTTCTGCAATTTCTCGCTTGAGTGTTTTAAAGTTTTCATTGTAGAGTTCCTTCACTTCCTCGGTTAGATTTATTCGAAGGAACTTTATTTATTTATTTATTTATTTATTTATTCATTTTTTGAGGCAATTGTGAATGGGAGTGATTCCCAGATTTCATCCCCTGTATGTTTGTTTTTAGTATATAGAAAAGCTACTGATTTCTGTGTATTTATTTTGTATCCTGCTACATTGCTTAAATTGTTTATCAGCTCTACCAGTTTGCTGGTAGAGTCTTTAGGGTCCTTGATGGATAGAATCATATCATCTGCAAATAATGATAATGTGATATCTCCCTTTCCAATTTGTATCCCTTTTATGAATGTCTGTTGTCTTACTGGTATAGCTAAGACTTCCAGTAATATATTAAATAAGAGTAGGAACAGTGCACACTCTTGTCTTGTTCCTGATTTTAGTGGAAAAGCTTCAAGATTTTCCCCATTTAGTATTATGTTGGCTGTAGGTTTGTCATAAATGCCTTTATTATGTTGAGATATGTTCCTTCTACTCCCAGTTTCTGTAGAACTTTTACCATGAAGTGATGTTGGATTTTGTCAAATGCCTTTTCTGCATCTATTGAGATTGATCATGTGATTTTGTCCATAAGCCCATTTTATTGCATTTATTGACTTTCATATGTTGATCCATCCCTGCATCTCTGGGATGAAGCCTACTTGGTTGGGGTGAATAATCTTTTTGATATATTCTTGTATTCTGTTTGCCAATATTTTGTTGAGAATTTTTGGATTTATATAAATGAGGGAGATTGGTCTGTAATTTTCTTCTTTTGTTCTGTCTTTGCCTGGTTTTGGTATCAGGGTGATTCTCTCTTTGTAGATGGAGTTCAATAGAATTACTTCCTTTTCTATTTTATGGCAAAGTTTGAGAAACAGTTGTATAAGTTCTTCCATGAAGGTCTGGTAAAATTCACCAGTGAATCCATCTGGGCCAGGACTTTTTATAGTTGGGAGAATTTTTATAACTGCTTTGCTCTCTACTTGTTATAGGTCTATTTAATGGTTTATCTCATCTTGATTTAATTTTGGTAGGTCATACAAATCAAGGAAATCATCCTTTCTTTCAGATTTTCAAGCTTAGAGGCATCATATTCTTAAAGTATGTCCTTATGATTCTCTGAATTTCTTTGTTATCTGTTGTAATGGTAACTTTTTCATCTCTAATTTTATTACTTTGTCTCTCTTCTCCCTTTCTTTTGGTCAGATTTGCTAAGGGTTTATTAATCTTGTTTATCCATTCAAAGAACCAGCTCTATGTTTCATTTATTCTTTGGAATTTTTAAATTTCTATTTCATTAATTTCTGCTCTGTTCTTTATTATTTCTACCCATGTACTGATTTTTGGTTTGCCTTGTTCTTCTTTTTCCAAGGCCTTAAGGTGAAGCATTAAATTGTTTACTTGTGAACTCTCTAACTTCTTAACCTAGAACTCTAAATTTCCCTATTAGCACTGCCTTCATTGTATGCCAAAGGTTTTGGTATATTGTAGTCTCATCATCACTTGATTCTATTAATTTATTGATTTTATTTTTAATGTCTTCAATGACCCATCCATCATTCAATAGTGTACTGTTTAGTCTCCATGAATTGCTGTATCCTCTAGTTTTGCTTGTTGCTGATTTGTAGTTTAATCCTATTGTGGTCAGGTAGAGTATATGGGATTATTTCAATTTCCCTGTATTGTTAAGATTTGCTTTGTGTCTTAATATATGGTCTATTTTGGAGAATGTTTCATGTGCTGCTGAGAAAAATGTATATTCTGCAGCCTTTGGATTGAACATTCTGTTGATATCTGTTAGGTCCATTTGTTCCATGATGATATTTAAACCAGATGTCTCTATTTTTTGCTGGGATGACCAGTCAATTTATGAGGTATTGAATTCACCCAGTACAACTATGTTTGGTGGCATCTGTAACCTTAAGTCTAATCATGTTTGGTTGATGAAATTGGGATCCCCCATGTTAGGTGCATATACATTAGGATTATATTGTTGGAGTGTTCCTTTAATCAGCATAAAGTGACCTTCTTCATCTTTTCTCACTAATGTTGGTTTGAAGTCTATTCTGTCAGATATTAGGATAGCAACATCTGCTTATTTCCTAGCCCCATTTGCTTGAAACATCATTTCCCATCATTTCACTCTAAGACACTATCTATCTTTATTAAGAGATGAGTTTCCTGGAGGCAACAAGCAGCAGGATCTTGCCTTTCCATCCAGTCTGCAAGCCTGTGTCTTTTGGTTGGGGCATTGGGCCCATTAATGTTAAGAGTTATTATTGATAGATATGTATTTATTCTCTCAATTCTTCTTGATTTGTAGTGTTTCCTGTTTCCCCTTTAGTCTCTTATTTTAACTGTTATTTGAGTGTGTTTTTTTTTTTTTTCATGTTTCTTTATGTGTGTGCTTTGCTATCTCTTCAGTATGAGGGATTTCTTCAAGTATTTTCTGTAGAGCTGGCTTAGTTGTCATAAATTCCTTTAGCCTGTTTTTATTGTGCAATGTCCTTATTTCTTCATCAATTTGAATAGATAGTTTTGCAAGATAATGTAATCTTGGTTGACTGTTATATCTCTCAGAACTTAGAATAAATCATTCCAAGCCCTTCTGGTTTTTAATGTTTGTGTTGAGTAATCTGCTGTGATCCTGATGGGTTTGCCTTTATAGGTGACTTGCTTTTTCTCTATAACTGCTTTCAGTATATTTTCTTGTTTTGCATGTTTATTAGTTTGATTATAACATGGTGTGGAGAGGTTCTTTCCAGGTTTTTTCTGTTTGGTGTTCTGAAAGCTTCCTGTATCTGAATTGGCATTTCTTTCCCAATTTGGGGAAAATTTTCTTCTATGATTTTGTTACAAACATCTATTATGCCTTTGGAGTAAAATTCTTCTCCTTATACTATACCCTGAATTCTTATGTTTGGTCTTTTCATAGTGTCCCAAATACCTTGAAATTCCCATTCATACCTTCCTATTATCTTGCCTTTCTCTTTGTTAAACTGTATTATATCTGCCACCTGGTCTTCTAGTTTAGGTATTCTGTTATCTCCTTCATCCACTCTACTGATGAGACCTTCTACAAAGTTTTTTAGTTGACTTATTGTATTTTTCAGTGCTAGTATTTATGTCTGGTTTTTCTTCAGTATTACTATTTTCTTACTCATGTCTTGTAATGACCTCCTTATTTCATTAAGCTGGTTTGCCTTGTTCTCTTGGGATTCCTTCAGGAATTGTTTTCTTCTACAGTTCCTTTGTTTTCTTCTTTGATTCCTTTGATTTCTTTGAGTATGGATAAAATCATTTTTTTTGAAACCTTTGATATTTCATCTCAAACAGTCTAATTGGCAGTCATTTCTGATGGATTTATAATTTTTGGTTGGGTTGTATTGTTTTGATTCTTTGTGTTTCTTGTATTATAATGTGAATTTTGCATCCTGAGTTTATTTGATGCTTGGGTTTTCTAATTTTCAACAGTGCTCTTAGATGTGGAAATCCAACTTTATATACCTTCAGGGTAGAAACTTAAAGTGCCAAGCGTAGCTCTTGTACTCCAATCCAACCACAGAAGTAATCCTAGGTGTTAAGTTTGTCTGATATTTAAGTATTCTAGTGGGCTGGGTGGTACAATTTACTGCTAAAATCTAAAATTCAACTGAGCAATATGCCTATTTAATAAAAAACAGCACAGAGTATGCAAGTGTGGGGATTATAAAGCCAAAATCCCTAAGGGTGTGTGTTACTCTACACCTTTAATCCAATCATCTGGGAGGTTGAGATTACTGTTCTGAAATGGGTTCCAGGTCAGTTTGGGTCAGAATCAAATCCTGCCCCCAATAATGATAGAAGAAAAAGACAAAGGCCCTAAGAAACTGAAAGCATCAAAGGTAACAATAGCCAACCCCCAAATACAGTTTAATTGAGACTGGTAAAGCCAGCCAAGAATATGTAACCCATAACCTGCCCTGACATGGAAAGAGAGATTAGCACTTCCAGTGCAGGCCTATGTACCTACTTTTTTTTTTTTTTAATCAGTCAGCCTCCTTACCTTTTAGGGTGGCTTCCAATCTCACCAATGCTGTGTGCCCACCTTGATCCCTCCATGTTGTACTGTGGATCTGGTGTTCTGATTAGCTCTGCTGGATGCCCTGCCACCAGGGGCTGAATGAGTTCTCTGGAGGTTCACACTTCTGACAGCTGTGGGATGGGAGAGTGCAGGAAGCCTGGAGTTGTACTGGAACTGCTCAGCTGGTCCTGCCTGTATCCCATTCGGCAGCTCCTCAGCTGGTCTCTGCTGTCTCCCCTTTAGGCTTCTTGACTTTACAAGGAGGCTGAAGAGGTTGGATAATCCCCTTGTTTGGTCTCTGCTCCTGCAGCTTGGTGCCAGGTTGGACGGTGCACAGATCTGTGTGGATTGGGGCCACAAATGCCTCGGCAGGATTCTGGCAGGTTTCCTTCTTTCTGGTAGATCAGAATCTCTCTTGCTTCTCTGCTGTAGCAGATAATAACCTATACACCACCACTGTTCAGAAGAAGAGTATATTTTACTGTGGTTTTGCTTAAATCCTGCCCTCAGCTGATTTGGTGTGACTTCTATGCCACCATCTTACCCAGAAGTCCCAATGAAATCTTAAAAGCAATGTATTACATGCTAAAAATTGATGAGGCTACCTGGACCTTGATCTCTCTTCTTTTTCCCTCTCTCTAAACAATCACCTTTGTAGAGACATTTACACACAAACACCATCTATATTCTGTTCCAGACCTTCACACTCACCTGTCCTTGGGCCTAGATTACTCCCTTCTTCCTAACCTAGAGATGTTCTTTCTTTTATTAAAAGTGATTTTTTTGTTTTGTACTTTTGGCCTTGTCTCCCCCAGAACTGTGTTTATAACCTCCTTTATGTTTTAAACTACTACAGTCTATTTTGGTCCCAAACATAATACTCAGTTTACTTAATGACCTCCATATTGCTAAGTCCAATGAACAATTTTCTATGACCATTTACTTAATTTTCAGCAGTATTTGCCTATGAAATGTCAACCTTGTCATTTTTTTGATTATCCTTTTTCTTTCTTTGTGATATAGTATCTGGAATTTCTTCTACCTTGCTAAGCACTTCTTTACTGGACTTTTTATATTTTTCAATTTGAGGGTATAGAATATGTGTTGGTACAGTGTGGTATGTGTGATATGTAGTGTATGCATGTATTGTGCAGATTCATGTGTCCCATTCACATGTGTGAAGGCCAGAGGAGAACCTTCGGTGTTTTTGTATTGTTCATCTGTGTCTTTCTTTGAGATGGGGTCTCCTTCAGCTTGGAGCTACTGTCCTTTGGCAAGATGTAGCAATTCTATGGTCTCCTCCCTCTTTGAACTGAGGTTAAATTTGTGAGTGGCCATGCCCAGCTTTTTACATGGGTCCTGGGGAGCCAATTTAGCAGTCCTGAGAAGCCCTTATGGATAAGCAGCAAATACTCTTAAGGGCTGAGTCATCTCCCCAGGTTAGGCTGGCTTGTAAATTTCAAAATTCCTCATGCTGACCTTCAAAGCTTCTATCTCTTTCACATTCTATCCTCTCTGCCTAAATGATATCACCCACTCTAATTGCTTCACTTGCTGTCTATACACTGATAACTCCTAAGTTTATAACTCTCTTAATTTACTGTTCAAATATGCTGCTGGTTCTGGAATTTCCCTGTGAAGCTTGCAATGTGGTAGATTGTATTTTCCAAAGATGACTGCAAAAGCATCTCACATCTAGCATGTTCTTCATAGAATGGATCTTTGATATTACTCCTAGTGAGTATGATATCCACCCCTCCCCAAAATTGAACAGTTTGGATAGTTTAGTCAATTATATATGCAGGAAATGGTGCTCTGATATGTCTGAACATAGTTTTTTTTTTTTTTAAGGGCTATTCCCCACCATGTAAACAATCAGCTGTTCTACTAGGAGAAAGCCTAAATTCATACCTTCAGAAAAACCACAGAGTCCTAACACTGTATGAATATGCATATGTTGTGCAGATTAACATGCCCTGGAGATCTCCTAGCTGGTCTAGCCTTTCATCCTAGTAATTATCTATTTTTGCATAATAACTTGATTTAAACTGTAATTCTTGGAAACAGCAAATATTACCACATGGATCAGGAATTTAGGAGCAGCCTAGTTATGTGATTTGCTTAGGACCTCTATAGGCTGCAATCAAGATGTCAGCTGAGATGGCAATCATCTGGAAATATCTATCAGCAATGTGGCTCATTCACATGGCTGCTAGCAGGAGGTGACATCCTTTGTTATTGGCTGAGGGCTTCAATCTCTCACTATGTGGGATTCTATAGGACTGCTTGAATGTCCTTACAAAATAGCAGCAGGCTTCTCTAAGAGCAAATGATTTAAGAATGAGAGGCTCGAATGATTTTTAGGTCTTATTTCAAGGTTCCTGTTGTCACTTTCACTTTACTTTGTTCATTTGAGTGAGCCATTAAGGCCACTAGAGAAAACAGAGAGAGATTATGCTCCACTGTGTTGAAATGTGTTTTTAATTGATACATGGTAACTATACATATTTAGGGGATACTATAATATTTAACTACATATAGACAATGTGTATTGCTTAAATCAGAGTAATTGACATTTAATATTTGGGGAGGGGGTTGGAAACATTCAGAATACTCTCTGTTAGCTATTTTGACATACAAATTATTATTAATCATAATTCTCTTTGCTGTAGGGCATTAGAAGGGATTCCTCCTATTCAACTAAACTTTGATATTCATTGTCATCCTCTGTCAATCTCCTCCTCTCAGCCCCCTTCCTAAACTTTTGCAATCTCTATTCTACTCTGTACTTCTGTGAGATCAAATTCTTAGGTTCTGGGGCTGGAGAAATGGCTTAGTGGTTAAGGTGCTTGTCTGCAAAGCCTAAGCCCATTCTCTCTCTCTTTATCTGCCTCTCCCTGTCTAATGAATAAATAAATAAAATATTTTTAAAATTCTCAGGTTCTATATTTAAGTGAGAAGATGTGTCATTTCTCCTGTGCATAATTTATTTCACTTCACATAATGTCATCTGGTTCTACACACGTTTCTGCAAATGACAGCATCTCCTTCTTTTTCACTGTTGAATAGTATTCCGGTGTTTTTTTTTTTTTTTTTTTTTTTTTGAGGTAGGCCCTCACTGTAGCCCAGGCTGACCTGGAATTCACTATGCAATGTCAGTGTGGTCTTGAACTCATGGAGATCCTCCTATCTCTGTCTCCCAAGTGCTGGGATTAAAGGCATGCACCACTATACCCAGCATTCCAATGTATTTTTATACTAAAATTTCTTCATCTATTCATTCACTGATGATCATCTTGGACAATTACATGCCTTGGCTATTATGAATAGTACTGTAATAAACATGGGGGGTGGTGAAGTTTCTTTGACATATTGATGTCATTTTATTTGGACATGTACCTAGTAATTACTACTCATATGGTTGTTCTAGTTTTGTTTTTATGAGGAACCTCTACCCTATTTTCCATACTGGCTATACTAATTTACATTCCCACTTACAGTGTAGGAGGGTTACTATTGTCCTGCATCCTTGTTAATGTTTTCTTACTTCTAATTGATGAGAGCCATTCTTTAAAAAATATTTACTTTTTTAGTTGCATGTATGTGTATATGTGGGTGGGGGGTGTTGTTCAGAGTACCTAGGCCTCTTGCAACTGTAAACAAACTCCAGAGGCATGTGCTACTTTTTGTATCTGGCTTTATGTGGGTACTGGGGAATTGAACCCAGACCATAGGCTTTGCAAGCAAGTACCTTCAACCACTAAGGCATCTCCCCAGTTCATTTATAGCCATTCTAATTGTGGTGATATAGTGACATATTGTGATTTTGATTGCAGTTCCCTGATAATCAGTGATATCGAATTTTTAAAATTAATTAATTAATTTTATTTTATTTATTTGAGAGAGAGGGAGAGAGAAAGAGGCAGATAGAGCAAGAAAATGGGTGCATTAGTGCCTTCAGCTGCTACAAACAAACTTCAGATGCATGTGCCACCTTTTGCATCTGGCTTACATGGGTCCTGGGGAATCAAATCTGGGTCCTTTGGCTTTGCAGGCAAGAGTCTTAACCACTAATCCATCTCTCCAGCCCTGACCTTTTAAAAAAATATCCTTTGCTACTTGGCTTCTACTTTTTGAAGGAATTTGGGACATCTCCAGATTCATAGTCATACCTCTAGCTATCATCCCTGTGCAAAACTGTGAAAGACAAGGTTCAAACTGCTTATCACAGCCCTCCTCAAGTTCTCACCCAGATACACTATGAGGAATGATAAAAATTAGTAGTTTAAAAAAATTTTATTATGAACTTTATTGTGTGACCCTATTAGGGTGGCCACATTCCCATCAGGTTACACTCTTTTCCACATTTTTTAAATGTATTTTTATTTATTTATGAGAGAGAGAGAGAGAGAGAGAGAGAGAGAGAGAGAGAGAGAGAGGCATGCCAGGGCCTCTAGCCATTGCAAAGGAACTCCAGACATATGCACCATTTTGTGCATCCAGCTTACCTGGGTACTGGAGAATCAAACCTGGGTCTGTAGACTTCACAGACAAGCACCTTAACCACTAATTCACCTCTTTAGCCCAGGTTATACTCTTATATGCCTTCTTCCTCCTGCCTCCATTCCACTGAGTGTTCTCATCAGTGGGGTTATTGGAATTCCTTGTGGTTCATGTATTCACCAGTCTGTGTATGGGAATGGTGGGTAAGGCATTCTTGCCCACCCTGTGCCTCTTACAATCTTTCCATCCCCTCTTTTGTAGTGTTCCCTGAGCCTTGGTGGGTGTGTTATAAAACTGCTTTAATGGTAAGCTTTCTCTTTCTCTGTGTTCTCTGAATTTCTGCTTTGAGGCATTTTGACTGTCCTCAATGTCTATTGACAACTATTGCTGGTTGTCAGGCTGGCAATGAGAGCACCACGCATGTTTAGAACATCACTTCTGTAATTAGTAGTTTTGTTTTAAGCCACTGTGACTGGGGGCAATTACTTTCAGTATTACCTAACCAGGTCATAAACTCTTTTGGGTGAAATCCTAGGAAGCCAGAAAGTCAACTTTACTCAGGGATCCCCATGAATATATCTGTAGTTTCTATTCATTTCTATCTCATCTGTCTTAGGTATTTTATTCTATGAAAGAAGCAGAATTTGGAGGTCCCTGTCAAATATCTGCTGGCACTTTTTGATATCAAACTTTCACTTCCTTTGTGTTTGGATAACTGCTCATATTCCATTGACACATTCCCTGTGTTCTTATGACATGAATTCTGCCCTAGATGGTCTAAGGATAGTCATCTTAGTTTTTAAATGAAAAGTTTCAAATTCAAAAATCCTATTTTTCTTTATGTTTCTTTCTTTTTTTTAATTTTTTTGTTTATTTTTATTTATTTATTTGAGAGTGACAGACAGAGAGAGAAACAGGCAGAGAGAGAGAGAGAGAGAGAGAGAGAATGGGTGCACCAGGGCCTCCAGCCACTGCAAACGAACTCCAGACGTGTGCGCCCCCTTGTGCATCTGGCTTACGTGGGTCCTGGGGAATCGAGCCTCGAACCGAGGTCCTTAGGTTTCACAGGCAAGCGCTTAACCACTAAGGCATCCCTTCAGCCCTTCTTTATGTTTCTTAACTCTTAAAAAATCAAAAATATAGATTTCAATATTATTAGATCATTTGCATTTATAAAAACCCATTCAAAGGCTGGAAATGTAGAATACTTGCTTAGCATTAGCAAGGCTCTAGGTTAGATCACAGCATAAAAAAATCCATTCAGTGCCCCCCAAATATATTCAGGATATTATTACAGTTTGTAATTTAGATCTGCAGCCACCTGGGTGGAGGAAGTGTCACTGGGCAGATCTTAGGGTCCAGCCCTAAGGTGTGGTGGTAGATTTGAAATTCCATTCTAAAGATATGCAACGTGTCTGAGTTCTGCCTGAAATTCTTAAGTGTGCTGCCTGCTGTGGCTTTTGGGTTTTGGCTTCTGGATCTTCTTTCTCTTGCTCTCTGCTTGGACTTGTGAAAGTGGGACAGCTTCTTCTGCCATTATGAACTTCCTTTGGATCTGTAAGCTTCAATAAATCCCTTCCTTCCAAAAAAAATCCATTCAAAATTTAATTTACTTCTTTGTTCATGCTTATAGAGATGTTTCTCTTCTGAAGCAATACACAGGAAATCATCAAGTTGAACTTATGGTGGGGGGAAGGATAATGGGCACACAAAAGTGTTGGAAGAAAACAATAATAACAAAATATGCTAAAGGACGATTTGATACATAGAATTTATATCATTTGGTATATAAATAATAAAAGCTTACATGCCATATATTATAATTACCTTTCTTTTGTGACAGATTTTGTAATCTGGGAGAAATGGAATGACAGAATTTGTTTTCATCATTGTACCATAAGAAATGGAAATTGGAAGAAAAATACCTGGAAATGACTGGAATTTTTTAGATGATAAGCAGCTGAGGGTATTTCAGACAATAGTGATGCCTTTGGATCATCAAATGGCTGGAAATGGCATATCTATCTGAGTCCTTTCCAGAGTTGCAGAGATAAGAACAGAGTTTATAGGGCACAATCCAAAAATATTGAGTTCCATCACAGGAGAAAAAGGAGTTTAAAAGATGAGGATTCTATAAATATTATGCATTAGAGACTGAAAAAATGTTGCAAATTATTCTCAACATATTTTAATATAATTGAATTATACAAGCTCTTGCAAATTATAGTGTGTACAGAGAAGAAATGTCATCAGCATACTAGATAGATATTCCCACACTTTTTATATCACTCATAAAGTAAAACACTCATGGAAATAACCTGGATTCTGTATGTCAGTAATCAGTAACAGAGGTTTCCTGAGTGGGCAGAAGTCTGAGGTGTAGTACCAGTGGCTTGAGTAGGACTTTTGCTCAACATGCCCTATTTGACCAAACAGTTTCAACTTCTATTCTTCCATAGCTTATACAAGAAGAACTGGACTAACTTGTTCAACAAGGAACTTCCAAGAGTTCTTACCTACCTGTTGACATCTGAGAGATCACTTTTGTATCACATCAAGACTTACCTCAGACTTCCTGATGAAGCTTTTTATATGCTTCTTTGAGTCTCCTTGGAACCATCTGGTAATGAGGCCTATTCAACAATGAATTATTTTGTAACTAGTCATTTCACAATCTGTCGGAAGTGCTCAGTTGTCCATCTGTTTTATGATGTTCACTCACAGTATAAAATACACTCCATTTAGGTTCATTTGGAAAGAATGGAAACTAACTGGTTTTATTCTCTTTCCCTCACTTAATGTTAGCACACAAAATATAGTAGAGAGGAAATTTAGGTGTCATTCTTAAAATCTAGCTACATTTAGCCTACATTTCAATTAAGAAAGTAAGCCATACTCCATGTCTACTTTAGAAGCTAAACATACTATGCTAAGCCTAAATAAATTGCTCTTAAATTGCTAGCTTTATGGTTGCCATAAGAAGCATAGTTGGAATTCTATGCTGATTTTCAAAGACTAGTTTTTTTTTTTTTTTTTTTTAGAGGTAGGGTTTTTCGAGGTAGGGTCTCGCTCTAGCCCAGGCAGACCTGGGATTCACTATGTAGTCTCAGGGTGGCTTTGAACTCACTGCAATTCCTCCACCTCTGCCTCCCAAGTGTTGGGATTAAAGGCATGCGCCACTAAGCCTGCCTCTGATTTTTAAAGAAAAAAAAAATATATTATATACTTAATTCTGCCTTTAACACACTTTCTTGTTTAAATACTATGAATTGTAGATCATATTCAGATATCAACCATATATAATCTGTTCTTTTTAAAATATATTTTTATTTATTTGCAAGGAGAGAGAGAGAGAGAATTGGTGTGCCAGGGCTTCTAGCCACTGCAAACAAACCCCAGAACATGTGTCACTTTGTATATCTTGCTTTCTCGTGGGTGCTGGAGAGTCTAACCTGGGTCATTAAGCTTTTCAGGCAAGCACCTTAGCTGATGAGCCATCTCTCCAGGTCAGTATAAGATGTTCTTAATATCCAATTCCAAAATGGAGTTACATTCAAAGCTTTCTATATCCTTTTGCTGGGTCTCAAGGCTTTTGTGCTGCCATGATTGTCTTTCTCTTTAATTCATGCATACCAGAAATGGTGCTGTTTTATCTTGAAGGATCCAGGCTGTACACCTTTTGCCATGAGGGTTCTTATTGCAGGAATTTAGAATGAATTCAGAGGACAGTTAAAGACTTTGAAGGGGACCATTGTCTTCTATCTTTCTCACCTCTCCTAATCTCTGTCCTACTTCTCAGGAACAACGACAGATCCTTTTATACAGAGCAGTTATTGGGCTCTCATGTTTGTGCTTACTTGTGATAGTGGCTATACTCATTCCTATTTATTCTTCTCTCTCTCTCTGTTTTTTTTTTTTTTTTTTTTTGTGGTAGGGTCTCACTCTAGCTCAGGTGGACCTGGAATTCATCTGTAGTCTCAAACTCACAGCGATCCTCCCACCTCTGCCTCCAGAGTGCTGGGATTAAAGGTGTACACCACGACGCCCAACTCTCTTCTTTTTTTTTAAACTTGAGTGTCAGGTAGTGATTAGATCTTGACATCCTCTGTGCAACCAAGTATAATTGTATAGCTACATGCTGGTCAATGGGATAGAAGTAAAGTTGAAATGGACAACATCATCTCCTCCACCCCAAATAAGTGGGCCTGCATTCTCCACTTTTCCCTTTCCTTTCTGGTAGGAATGTGGATACAGCTGTAATAAGCCATCTTGAACTCTATAGACAATGACAACAGGAATAGCAGCAATAGATGAACAAAATCTAGAGTTCTTATGCCATCCTTCTTTGGTAATACTTGGACTATTATGTGATACATAGGTAAGTTTTGTATTTTGAGTTTCTGTGATTGAGTTTATATGCTAATCAATATAACATCCCCTTTCTCTCTACCTCTCTCTCTGTGCTTGCAAATAATAAATAACAAAATATATTAAAGAAGGATATTTGTAAGGAGTTCCAGTATCTCAGCATGGATCTCAGACTAGAGATTTAATGGTTAAATGAACTAAAATGTCTTCTGGCAAATGGCAAATTAGTAACTAATAATTGCTTGCTCAAATAATTATTCAAGGCAAAATGAATAAAGAGCATCTGCTGCTTTTCAAAGCTGTTAGCACTTACATGTGCTGTTGACAAAAAATGGAAGGGAATTAAATTGGAACCAAGATTGTGCAGACTGCACTGGGAGAATGCAGTGGGAACACTGGCACATATATTCAAATGGAAAAGTCATAATGCAAATTGCCTTTTACAATATATATAAAATGGCCATACCATTATACTTATTAGATTGGGAAAAAGAAATATAATGAATAGTTATTTCTCTTTCCCCCATAATACTCAAATTCATCACACCTTTTGGTATATACTCTTACTTGGGAGTTTTTATTTGGAGAGAATAATAGAAAAGGAAGGTGGGGAAAATAAGAAAAAGCATAGAGCTAAATGGGAGAACAAATGTACCTTTCCTTACTTGCCAACTCTCATCCACCAGCCTTTTTCCCACCGTAGCTGAAGGACTGAATTTGGATGACTTAAACCCAAAGAGATCAAAGACATCTATGTGCCTGCTTTGAAAAACATAATGAGAATAAAATCAGAAAATGAATTTAAAATCAACTTTGAAGGTAGAAACACTTGAAATTTTTGAAATGAAGAACTGGAAAAATTTAAACGATCCACAATAATGTAATATAATTATCTCCTTCGGAGAAATATCTTTGTTCATCTAGTCTAGATGTTACTTAATGTTGCATTATGTCACTTATTAGTTACCTACCTTCACTGTCTAATGTTATGTTTTGTCTTACTATTTGCCTACTCTTGTTAGTTCATTCACCTACAAAGTCATTTTCTTTATTCAAAGGTTTTGAAGACTTGAAAATAATTTATGTACATACACATTATTCCAGGTGTGATTATAATTGCCTATAATTCCAGTGCTAGGAAGGCAGAGACAAAAGGATTCCTGGGGCTTACTGGCCATGTAGTTTAGCTTAATTAATAGGTTCTAGGCCCAAAAGACCCTGTCTGAAAGGAGGTGGGTGACATTTCTAAGACTGACCTGAAGTTATTCTCTGTCCTCCACACGCATGCACACCCACGTGCATACATGCCTATACATATCCATGTGCTGACACGCATCCTAGAATGCACACACAAACACACACATGCAAAATAATAAAAAACAATTAAAAGTATAATCAATGTCAATTTTACAGAAAAGTTACAAGTATAATATAAAGAACTTTTCCCAAGTTATTTGAGAATGCTACTCATCATCCACCCATAAATACCACAGGTATTTTCTGTAGTGATATCTTTCTATATAACGATAATTGGCACATTACTATAATCCAATTCTCAGATCTCTTTAAAATTTCATTAGTTATATTTTTATGTCCTTTACAAAAACAATTCAGTACAAAATCATATGTGGCAGTTAACTGTTACATCTCTTTAGTCTTCCACAAAGAGTTTTCTTCTCATTCCTTGACTTTCATGACCTTGATAGAAAAATTGGGTTCATTTAAGATTTTGCTACCTTATTTGCAAGGAGAGAAAGAGAGGAGAGAGAGAACACAGACATAGGCACACCAGAGCCTCTACCCACTGCAAACAAACTCCAGATGCATGTGTCACTTTGTACAGCTGGGTTATGTTGGTACTGGGGTATTGAACCCAGGTCATTAAGCTTTGGAGGCAAGCACCTGGGTTCATTTAGCAGGTCCTCATGACTACATTCAGGCTCAGTGTCTTCTTCATAAATATGGTAGAATGACCACAAAGTTCCCTCCGTGTATCCTATCAAGTGGCACAGCATTTTGATTTATCCCATTGCAAATCATTTCTCACAGCTGCTCTAATGAACGACTACAAATTCAGCAATGTATTCTTCCACACTTATGGATATAGAAGACTTAAATGAGTTTAGGGCTAAAACCAAGACTTTGGCACAGTGTGTTCTAGAGATGCTACGGCAGAATCTGCTTCCTTGGCTTGTTAACTACGGTCAGTTGTTAAAGTCCTTGACTCGTGTCTCCATTTCCCTCTCCAAATGCATCACTACAAACTCTGCTTTCATCACATTTCCTTCTTGGACTATCTCTCCTTTCCTTTTCTACTACTGAAGGTCCTTGTGATTGACTTGAACTCAGCAATCATTTAGGATGGTCTTTATCAAGATCCTTACTGAATCACCCATGCAAAGTCATGTTTGTCATCTTAGGTAACATATTGGCAGGTTTGGGACAGAAGGATGTGGACATGTTACTAAGGTGGGGAGCACAGTATTCTGCCCACTGCACATACCCATTTTGGTTACATTCATTATAACCACATTCTGACAGATTTGACTAAAAGTTTTTTCCACTGTAAAGTAACTGTTTTTTTTTTTTTTCTCTCACTGCAATCAATGTGTCAGTGAGGAAGGTCTCTGGGATTATATAAAGTTTTATTTATTTATTCATTATGGACTCAGGTAAATTTTATGTCTTATAAAATATTTAAAATGTTATTCATAAAATAAGTACATCAACAAACAGACAAACCTGTTCCATGTTTGTCTTGTATTTTCTCAGTTCCACCTTGAATCAGTCATTTCTCTAAGAAGGGCTAGTTGCTTTTTAGTGGAGAATGTTACTTAGAAATAAAGAACTGGGTACTTGGCATGGTTATTATGATTGGAATGTTATTGCCAGTCCCTCTCAGTGAACAGGGCTTCACATATATCTTTACAAGGAATCTTGGGTGGGAATAGCTATGCAGTTGGTCATAAAAGCTCCAGGCTGATAACAACATACATTCTCACTAGGACACTGCAGAAAAGTGGTGATGAATTCATACAATGGAATACTGATTAGTAAAAAAAATTCAAAGATAAAAGAAAAAGTAAATGATATATACTAATACGCAGTATATCTCAAAATCTTTGTTGAAAATATTGACTCAGATAAGAATTCTTTGTATGAATCCAGTCATATAGCTCTCAAGAGCAAACAAATTTAAATAGATCAGAACAATTCCTATCTGAGGATTGGAAGTCAGTGTAAAGAGATAGCAAATTTGCTACCATTTTGCGAAATTTTTAAAATGTCCATATTAATTAAGTTAGTGACTATATGGCAAAACCATAGAATTGTATGTGGAAGCTCTGAATCTTTCACTGTATAATATGTAAATTTTAATTCAATTAAAAAATAATTCTGAGGCTGGAGAGATGGCTTAGCGGTTAAGGCACCTGCCTGCGAAGCCCAAGGACTTAGATTTGACTCCCCATAGCCCATGTCAGCCAGACGCACATGATGGCACATGCATCTGGAGTTCATTTGAAGTGGCTGGAGGCCCTGGCATACCCATTCTGTCTCTCTCTCTCTCTGCCTTTCTCTGTCTCTAAAATAAGTAAACAAATAAAATTAAACTAAAAAGAATTCCATAAGTGATGGGCTGACAATTTGGAAGAGAGGCCTTTGTATCTTTTCTTTTTCTGTCTTCTTGACTGGCATCATATTAGGGTTCTTCAGAGAAATAGAACCATTAGGTAATGTTTATTTTGAAGATTTGGCTCAGGAGATAATGGCAGGTGAGAAGCCCCCAAAACTGTTTATAAGAAAGACATCTAGGAAGTCTGGTAGTATAATTCAGTGTGAGTTAGAGGTCTGGGATCCAGGTAGCCAGTGGTATAAATTCTAGGCATTGGGGCCAGAAAAGACTAGATGGGGTCTGCTCACATTAAGAGGGAGCTGGACTTTATCATATATTCTTACTCAAATGTTAATATCATCCAAAACCATTCTCATAGATCCAGAAATAATGCTAAATTTGGTAACCCCATGACTTAGTCATTCATAAAATTAACCATCAGAGGCTGGAAGCTACAAGATAAGAATGGGGAAGTGCTTCCTTCCACATTGCTCCCTCTCTACCTCCATCCCTCCTTCCTTCTTTCTGCCCTTCCTTTCTGACAGAGTCTCATTATATAGCCCAGGCTGGCCTCAAACTTATTATTTTATTTTTGGTGTGTGTGTGTGTTGTGTGCAATTGTGTCTGTGAGTGCCATAGTGCACAGGCGGAAGCTGAAGAGCAGCTTTCAGGGTCACTCCTTGCCTTCCACCTCCATTTTGATGCAGGGTCATACTGTTCACTGCTCCATTCTCTAGGCTAGCTGGCCCATGAATTTCTTGGAACTTCTTTGTCTCAGCATCCCATTTTGCCATGGATGTGCTAGGACACTCAACACAGCTTCTGGTTTTTACATGGGGCTTGGGGATCTGAACTCAAGTAAACTTATGTTTGAATGCAAGCACTTTATCCATACAGCCATCTCCCTAGCCCTGGCCTCAACCTCTTGATCTTCATGCCTCACCCTCCTGAGTTCTGGATTATAGAAATATGCCACCATGTCCAACAAGAATGGCGATATGACAGAGTTCAAATTTAACTTGGTAGGACCACACAGTTTTACTGAACTGGGTATTTCTAGAATGAAATGGATTCAGGCCACTGTAGGTGACACTTAATGGCCCATACCCTTTCCCAGCTGATAAGTTTTCCATATGTTCTTCTTTGTGTGTGTGTCTGCGTGTGTGTGTGTGTGTGTATTGTCCATATATGTGTGCATATTTGTATGCTTGTGTGTGTGTGTAGGTTGATGTTGAGTGTCTTCATCAGTCACACACCACCTTATTTTTTTATGTGAGAGAGTGAGAGAGACAGAAAGAGAAATTGGTGCACCAGGGCATCCAGCCACTGCATTTGAACTCCAGATGCATGTGCTTCCTTGTGCACATGTGTGACCTTGCCTGCTTGCATCACTGTGTGTTTAGCTTATGTGGGACCTGGAGAGTTGAACATGAATCCTTAGGCTTCACAGGCAAGTGCCTTACCTGCTAAGCCATCACTCTAGCCAACTATCTTCTTTTTTGAGACTGTGTTTCTAACTGAACCTATAGCTTATCAACATGACTAGATGAGCTAGTGGAGTAAACCCTATGAATCTGCCTGTCTCTGTCTCTCCAGGACTGGGATTACAGGCATGAGCCACAATGGCCTGCATTTAACATGGGTACTAGGAATCTGAACTCAGATCCTTATGCTTGCAAGACAAGCACTTTACCCACTTAGCATGTTTGTTCCTTTTTTTTTCTCAATTTTTATTAATGTTTTCGATGATTATAAAAAATATCCCATGGTAGTACCCTCCCAACCCCACTTTACCCTTTGAAATTCCATTCTCCATCATATCCCCTCCCCATCTCAATCTTTCTACTTACATATATACAATACCAACCTAATAAAATCCCTCCTCCCTTCCTTTCTCTTCCCTTTCTATCTCCTTTTTAACTTACTGGCCTCTGCTACTGAGTTTTTTCCTTCTTGCACAGAAGCCCAATCATCTGTAGCTAGGATCCACATATGAGGGAGAACATGTGGCACTTGGCTTTCTGGGCCAGGGTTACCTCACTTAGTATAATCCTTTCCAGATCCATCCACTTTTCTGCAAATTTCATAACTTCATTTTTCTTTACCGCTGAGTAGAACTCCATTGAAAAATGTGCCATATCTTCATTATCCACTCATCAGTTAAGGGACATCTAGGCTGGTTCCATTTCCCAGCTATTATACATTGAGCAGCAATAAACATGGTTGAGCACGTACTTCTAAGGAAATGAGATGAGTCCTTAGGACATATGCCTAGGAGTGCTATAGCTGGGTCATATGGCAGATCAATCTTTAGCTGTTTTAGGAACCTCCACACTGATTTCCACAATGGCTGGACCAGATTGCATTCCCACCAACAGTGTAGAAGGGTTCCTCTTTTTCCACATCCCCACCAACATTTATGATCATTTGTTTTCATGATGGTAGCCAATCTGACAGGAGTGAGATGGAATCTCAATGTAGTTTTAATCTACATTTCCCTGATGACTAGTGACGTAGAACATTTTTTTAGATGCTTATATGCCATTCATATTTCTTCCTTTGAGAATTCTCTATTTAGCTCCATAGCCCATTTTCTTTTTCTTTTCTTTTTTTTCTTTTTCTTTTTTTTTGGTTTTTCGAGGTAGGGTCTCACTCTAGCCCAGGCTGACCTGGAATTCACTATGGAGTCTCAGGGTGGCCTCGAACTCATGGCGATCCTCCTACCTCTGCCTCCTGAGTGCTGGGATTAAAAGCATGCGCCACCACGCCCGGCATAGCCCTTTTTCCGATTGGCTTGTTTGATTCCTTATTATTTAACTTCTTGAGTTCTTTGTATATCCTAGATATTAATCCTCTATCAGATATATAGCTGGTGAAGATTTTTTCCCATTCTGTAGGTTGCCTCTTTGCTTTATTCTCAGTGTACTTTGCAGTGCAAAATCTTTGTAATTTCATGAGGTCCCAGTGGTTAATCTGTGGTTTTATTGCCTGAGCAATTGGGGTTGTATTCAGAAAGTCTTTACCAAGACCAATATGGTGAAGGGTTTCCCATAGTTTTTCCTCTAGCAGTTTCAGTTTCAGGTCTGATGTTAAGGTCTTTAATCCATTTGGACTTAATTCTTGTGCATGGAGAGAGAGAAGAATCTATTTTCATCCTTCTACAGATACATATCCAGTTTTCCCAACACCATTTGCTGAAGAGGCTGTCTTTTCTCCAATGAGTATTTTTGGCATTTTTATCGAATATCAGGTGGCTATAGGTACCTGGAGTTACATTTGGGTCCTCTATTCTGTTCCACTGATCTACAAGTCTGCTTTTGTGCCAGTACCATGCTGTTTTTCTTACTATGGCTCTGTAGTATAGGTTAAAATCAGGTATGGTGATACTACCAGCCTTATTTTTGTTACTCAGTATTATTTTAGATATTCGAGGTTTTTTTGTGATTTCAAATGAATTTTTGGATTGTTTTTTCTATTTCCATGAAGAATGCCTTTGGAATTTTGATAGGGATTGCATTAAATGTGTAGATTGCTTTTGGTAAGATTGCCATTTTCACAATATTGATTCTTCTAATCCAGGAACAAGGGATGTTTTTCCACTTCCTAGTGTCTTCTGCAATTTCTTGCTTGAGCGTTTTAAAGTTCTCATTGTAGAGATTCTTTACTTCCTTGGTTAGGATTATTCCAAGGTACTTTTTTTTTTTTTTGATGCAATTGTCAATGGGATTGATTCTCTGATTTCATCCTCTGTGTGTTTGTTGTTAGCATATATGAAGGCTACTGATTTCTGTGTATTTATTTTGTATCCTGCTACATGGCTGTAGATTTTTATCAGCTCTAACAGTTTGCTAATAGAGTCTTTAGGGTCCTTTATATATAGAAGCATGTCATCTGCCAATAATGATAACTTGACCTCTTCCTTTCCAATTTGTATCCCTTTTATGCATGTCTCTTGCCTTATTGCTATGGCTAAGACTTCCAGTACTATATTAAATAAAAGTGGGGACAGTGGACACCCTTGTCTTGTTCCTGATTTTAGTGGAAAGGCTTCCAGTTTTTGCCCACTTAGTAATATGTTGACCATATGCTTGTCATAAACAGCCCTTATTATATTGAGATATGTTCCTTCTATTCCCAGTCTCTGTAGGACTTTTATCATGAAGGGATGTTGGATTTTTGTCGAATGCTTTCTCTGTGTCTAATGAGATGATCATGTGATTTTTGCCCTTCAACCCATTTATATAATGTATAACATTTATAGATTTGCGTATGTTGAACCATCCCTGCATCTCTGGGATAAAGCCTACTTGGTCAGGGTGAATGATCTTTCTGATATATTCTTGTATTCTGTTTGGCAATATTTTGTTGAGAATTTTTGCATCTATGTTCATGAGGGAGATTGGTCTGTAATTTTCTTTTTTTGTTCTATCTTTGCCTGGTTTTGGTATCAGGGTGATGCTGTCTTCATAGAAGGGGTTTGTAAGAATTCCTTCTTTTTCTATTTCACGGAAAAGCTTAAGAAGCAATGGTGTTAGCTCTTCCTTGAAGGTCTGGTAAAATTCAGCAGTGAATCCATCTGGGCCTGGGCTTTTCTTAGTGGGGAGATTTTTGATAACTCTTAGGATCTCCATGGTTGTTATAGGTCTATTTAAGTGATTAATATCATCTTGATTCAGTTTAGTTAGGTCATATAAATCAAGGAAATCTTCCATTTCTTTCAGATTTTCACACTTTGTGGAGTATATGCTTTTATAATATGTCCCTATGATTTTTTGAATTTCTCTGGCATCTGTTGTGATGTTACCTTTTTTATCTCTAATTTTATTAATTTGTGTCTCTTCTCTCTTTCTTTTGGTCAGATTTGCTAAGGGTTAATCAATCTTGTTTATCCTTTCAAAGAACCAGCTCTTCATTTCATTAATTCTTTGGATGTTTTTTCTTGTTTCCATTTCATTAATTTCTGCCCTAATCTTTATTATTTCTTCCCATCTACTGATTTTTGGTTTGCCTTGTTCTTCTTTTTCCAAGGCTTTAAGGTGAAGCATTAGGTCGTTTACTCCCAACCTTTCTAATTTCTTAATATAGGCACTTAAAGCTATAAGTTTACCTCTTAGAACTGCCTTCATTGTGTCCCAGAGATTTTGGTATGTTGTGTTCTTATTATTGTTTGACTCTATAAATTTTTTGATTTCCTTCTTGATTTCTTCATTGACCCATTCATCATTTACTAGTGTATTGTTTAGTTTCCATGATTTTGTGTATGCTCTATAGCCTTTCTTGCTATTGATTTGTAGTTTGATTTCATTGTGGTCAGATAGAATGTAAGGAATTATTTCAATTTTCCTGAAATTTTTAAGATTTGCTTTGTGTCCTAATATATGGTCTATTTTAGAGAACGTTCCATGTGCTGCTGAAAAGAATGTGTATTCTGTAGCATTTGGATGAAATGTCCTGTATATATCTGTTGGGTCCATTCCATCTATGACCTCATTTAGTCCAGATGCCTCTCTGTTTATTTTTTCCTGGATGACCTGTCAATTGATGAGAGTGGGGTGTTAAAGTCACCTACTACCACTGTGTTTGGTGTTATCTTTGACCTTAGTTCTAACAGTGCTTGTTTGATGAATTTGGGAGCCCCCATGTTAGGTGCATATTTGCTTAGGATTGTAATGTCCTTCTGTTGGAGTGTGCCCTTAATCAATATAAAGTGACCTTCCTTATCTTTCTTGACTAATGTTGGACTGAAGTCTGCCTTGTGAGATATTAGGATAGCAACCCTTGCTTGTTTTCTGGGTCCATTTGCTTGAAACACCATTTTCCAACCTTTCACCCTAAGATAATGTCCATCCTTTGTAGAAAGGTGAGTTTTTTGGAGACAACAAATTGTAGGATCCTGCTTTTTAACCCAGTCTGCAAACCTGTGTCTTTTGGTTGGGATTTGAGGCTGTTGATATTCTGAGATATTATTGAAAGGTGTGTATTTATGTTTGCCATTTTTTTTTTTTGTGGTTCCGGTTCTACCTTTGCTCTCTTGTGTTAACTAGTATTTGAGTATTGGTTGTTGTTTTCCAGGTTCCTTATATGTGTGCTTTTCCTTCTCTTCGGCATGGAGGATTCTTTCAAGTATTTTCTGTACAGCTGGTTTTGTCTTCAAATACTCCTTTAGCCTGCTTTTGTCATGGAATGTCCTTATTTCTCCATCTATTTGAATGGATAGTTTTGCAGGATAAAGTAACCTTGGTTGACAGTTGTTATCTTTCAGAATTTGGAATACATCACTCCAAGCCCTTCTGGCTTTGAAAATTTGTGTTGAGTAATCTGCTGTGACCCTGATGGGCTTTCCTTTGTAGGTATCTTGATTTTTCTCTCTAACTGCTTTCAATATTTTTTCTTTGGATTGTGTAATTGGTAGTTTGATTATAATATGGCGAGGAGAGGTTCTTTCCAGGTTTTGTCTAACTGGTGTTCTAAAGGCTTCCTGCATGTGCATTTCCCAATTTGGGGGAAGTTTTCTTCTATGATTTTGTTGAAGATGCCTACTATGCCTTTGGAGTGAAATTCTTCTCCTTCTGCTATGCCCTGAATTCTTGTGCTTGATATTTTCATAGTGTCCCAAATATCTTGAACTTCCCTTTCATACTTTTCTATTAGTTTGTCTTTCTCTTTATTGGATTGTATTAGCTCTGCCATCTGGTCTTCTAGCTTAGATATTCTCTCCTCTCCTTCATCCATTCTACTGGTGAGATTTTCTACAGAGTTTTTTTTCTTTTTATTTGATTAACTGTGTTCTTCATTGCTAGTAATTCTGACTGTTTTTTCTTTATTATTTCCATTTCCTTATTTATGTCTTGTATTGACCTCTTTATTTCATTAAATGAGTGTCCTGTGTCTTCTTTGATCCCTTTGATTTCCTCTTTGATTCCTTTGGTTTCCTCTTTTATTCCTTTGATTTCTTCTTTGAGTTCATTGAATATATTTACAATCATTCTTTTGAAATCTTTCTCAGGCATTTCCTCTAACTCGTTCTCACTGGAGGTCATTTCTGATGCATTGATACTTTTTGGTGGATTTATATTGCCTTGGTTTTTGGTGTTTCTTCTGTTATAGTGTATATATTCTTGCATCTTGGATTAAGTTGCCGCTTAGATTTTCCAGTTATCTGGGTATTCTTAGCTGTATCAATTGATCTGATGTTGTATATCTTCAATGTAGGAGATTAAGATGTTAGGTGTGGCTCTTAACACTCTCAGAGTATCTAGACAAGTGTTCCTAGGGGTTGAGTTTGCTTGCTATGGGAGTAGTCAAGTAGGTTGAGTGGAATAAAATACAGGTAGATTCTAAAATTTAACTAAATCCTATACACATTCCGTCAAAAACAGCACTGAGTATTTATGCAAGAGTAGGTATTATAAGAACCAGTTCCTCTAGCAACAAAGAGGTTAAGATTTCTGGTCTGTTGAGGGATCCAAGTCAGCTTGTGGCCAAGTGAGACCCTTCCCTGGTTCAATCCCAGTTACCTTTTTGGATGCTTTTGGACTCAGTCAAGTTGCTGGCTGGGCTGTTGGGCCGCTGTTCTGTTTTCTGGAACTGGGCACTGGCTTTTCCTGTGGGGCAAACCGAGCCTGGCAACTGGGGCCCTGCAGATTGGCACTCCTGCTGCTGGATCTGCTACTGCTGCCACTGAAGCTGCCGCTACTTGATCCGCCACTGCTGCCGCTGGAGCTGCTGCTGCTGGATCCGCTGCTGAAGCCGCTGGAGCTGCCACTGCTGGATCCACCACCGCTGTTCTGCTGGAGCTGCCGCTGCTGGATCTGCCTCCGCTGAAGCCGCTGGAGCTGCCGCTGCTGGATCCACCACCAGTGATCTGCTGGAGCTGCCGCTGCTGGATCTGCCGCCGCTGAAGCTGCTGAAGCTGCTGGAGCTGCTGCTGCTGGATCCGTTGCCACTGAAGCCGCTGTAGCCGGTGCCGGAGCCGCTGATGTTGCTGTTGGGGCCGGAGTCATGGCTTCCACTGCCACTTCTGCTGCTGGAGCCTGAGCCGCTGCTGCCGGAGCTGTTTGGATGCTCTGGATCTCTCCTACTTCTCTGCTACTGTTTTAATCTCTTATACACCTCCCTTTTTAGTAAAGGTGTGTATTTTCCTGGGTTTTCTTTGGCTTTTTCTCCCCTAGGCTGCTTTGGCGTGGTTCCTATGCTGCCATCTTGACCGGAAGTCCTGTTTGTTCCTTTTATTTTCTCTGATGAGGAACATAGTATTTCTAAACCTAAATGTACTACATGTCCTATGAAGAAGGATTAAGAAGTTATCTAACATGGCAGTAACTGCCTATGGAATATTAATGTTAACAATTAATTGTTAACAAAATGATATTCCATATCAAAATAAACTACATAAAAGTTATGTATGAATAATGATGAATTGCTGGAAATTATAAATATCCATCAGAAAATACAAAATACTCATATATTAAATATTTCCTGGTTGGTGAAGATTTTTTCCAGTGGTACATCAGGTTACAACAGGACATAGGTATAGAAGCATCTCTCCAGACTATGTGAATAATTTGGATTGAAAGCCTAACTGTAAACAGTTCTTCCTATTGGGAATTTCCTTTTCCTCACTCAGCCTTGTCTCATTGCTAGGGTACATAGCCTGCTTCAATTTGCTGTAACAAACCAATTACATTTACAGAATGTTTTCTCTAACTGTAGAAAGCTTCCTAACTTAGACAAAGCATTTGAATCTTTAAGTCATGACTTCACATCTTCTGCACTGTTTTGTTCTTCTGCAGTTCCCTTGGCTGTACTTATGTCTAATTGTCCACGTCTCTCTCTGATCTTGCTCTTGGGTCCAGAGTCTCTGTAAATGTCATGACTGTGCATCAAGACTAGCAAAGACAGTGTTGTGACAGGTGTCCCCTGGAATTATAAAGTGGGCCAGGCTTAATCCTACTGTGTCTCCTTTGCTTCCAGTTTGCACTGGTTTTCTGATTGACTCTGTTCTGGGCTTCACTACCCATAGACCATGACTTCTGTTTGCTTTTCTAGTTTCTGACTTTTCTTGATTTCCTTATCACTTTCAACTTGTGTAAGTTTTGAACTTATGACCTGCTGATCTTGGAACTGACTGTGACTTATACTAAACTGGTAGCCATGTATTAACATTTTCCAAGTAGTTTTTGTTGTAAGAAGAGTCCATGACCAGGTGGCTTCTCAGCTGAAATAGTGCTTTGAAAACATGTGAAGGAGGCTAAGAAGAACTGTTTTTGAAATTTAACATTACTTCATGCTATGAATATGTGGAGGAGAAGGTAAGTTTCGTTCCTTCTCAGAAATACTTTAAGTTACCTTTGGAGAAGTATAGTTTTAAAAGATCAAGGAACGCAGTAGTAATCTCTAAAACAGGAAGAATGGTTGTCCAACAAGTTACATTGAACTGTAACTTGATTGATATATTCGGCTAAAGAAATAATATGTTGGTAAGATGTTATGGGAGCTTGGTCAGCTCTGATGTTTCAGAAAGAGAATGATTACAGAGTGACTATACCTGTCTACTGACAAGAAATGTTGTCTCAGAGACAGCAGCAAATGATACCACATAGTTCAAAATTCTTTCTGTTAAGTCACCTTTAGATTACAATTAAGTTTCTTATATTATATTTATATAAGTAAAGAAATATAGGCTATGGTACAAATGGAAATACAAGCCTTCCTTTGCAAATATATTATTATTGGAGTTTATATGTCAGTCTTGGTAAACTGGGTCAGTGAGATGCAATAGGTGTTCACAGACCACATTGGGGGAGCTTTTAAGGCTGAGAACCAAGGTTGTCAGGTGTTTATTAAGGTAATACTGCCTTGCTAGAAGCAGAATGAGTAGCTAGCCACATCTCTCTCCAGACCCATGCTATACTGTGAGCCCATTTCTTTCAGATTTCATGTGTGTAACAGATTAGGTAATCAAGTATGTCATTACTGATCACATACCAGTAACTATACCCTTTCATGATCTTCCTACTTCTACTTTAAGATGAAGGTAGTAGGAAACAGGGATACTATGAGCATACATGGGAAATTAGACAACAGAAAGGGTTTTTTTTCTTTTTTTCCCCAACAGGTACCCTTTTACCCTTTATAAGTATTCTTTACCGTTCATTTTAATTAGTTCATTTATTAATTACCAGCAATTGATCTGAAATATTTTTTGGTTTCTTTTTATGGAATAAGAGAGTTGAGTCTTATGACTCTATTTTGTCCCTTCTGGTTCACAGATTCATTCTCATTTATGCTTTGCTTGATATTAAAACTACTTTTTCTGTTCAAAATTTCATTTTGGACCTGTGGTGGAGTTTTCTTTCATGAATGATGGTAAAAAAAAAATTCCCACAGAGTTGAAATCAAATTATCCCTTCTCTATTGAGGTATAATGTTATCACACCTCTGGTGGATTATATTGGTCATGATGGAGACCATTTGATAAAATGCTCTGAAAGTATTCCAACAAGGAGTTAAACATTTAATGAAGAAATAAATGGTTTGATTAAAAAAGGTGTCTGGGGAGGGGGAGTGGGGGGCTGGAGAGATGGCTGAATGGTTAATGTGCTTGCTGGCAAAGGCTAACAAATTTGGTTCAGTTCCCCAGTACCCACATAAGCCAGATGTACAAAGTGGCACATGCATCTGGAATTCATTTGCAGTGGCTAGATGCCCTGGCATGCCCATTCTCTCTCTGTCTCTGAGTGTTTAGTCTCTGTCTCTCTCTCTGCATGCAAAAATTTAATAAAATATTTACAAAGGTGTAGGTATTCATGAGTGGAGAGCTAGGCTCATTCCATGTGTGCTATAGAACATGTAGTCAGTCCACACTGGGTTAAGAGCTATTCACCAAAACTGACTCCTGGAGTGATTCTTTCTCTCATCACGCATGCACAACCTTGGACTCCACGGTTGCCTGGGACACCTTTGGGGGAACCCTTGCTGGGCCCCAGAGTACACAGGAATCCACAGATAGATGGAGAGAAATTGGGTCTTTGTTGACATAGACTATCATTAAAGTCATTTGAGTTAGTATCTTTCTCATATAAAATAATTGTCAATGAACTCATCAATTGAATTATTTTTACCTGATGTCAACTATCTCTTAGTGTGGGTATAGGAAAGAATCATTAAAATGACTTGTCTAAGTTCTTTAACTCTCCTTAGTAGATCTGTTCTGATAACTTCTTCCTATTTAATATTGAATAACCTCCTGAGATTATTGTGTTCTTATCCCTAATTTATCCTTATGTGAGATGTACCATTCTTCCCTAGTTAACAAAGTATTTGTTGAGTACATTTATTTATTTCAAAGTAGAATTTAGATGCTTACTTTTTCAGAGATTTTTTTGAGGATAGGAAAAATGACTCCACGCAATGACTTATTTTAATCTGGCACACTGTCATTCCCAGATTCAAGCTATATCAACAGAGACCATGGAAAATGATTTCTGCTGAGCAATGTGAAAATCATTAACAGTTTGGCTTGTCTTCATTTTCAGTCAAAGCTCTCATATCCCTCCCCACTCTATTTCCAGTATGTTCATGTTTTCCCAGAATAGCTATGAAATCATGTAATTAGCTTCCCAATCAGCCATGCTGACATAGCAATTGGCATACAGAACAAAAAAAAATGATCAACTTAATTGTAAGAAACACTAAAAAAAAAAAATCAAGTCTGTTTCCAAATAGCAGGGAAAGTCTGATAGTGCATCAGTACTGTGTTTCTTCTACTAAAATGTATGAAAGGGTTAACTAAAATCTGTCCCCACAATGACTCCAAGATGCTTACTCCTAGATGCAGTAAACACCAGACTGCCTCACCTTTCTGCACATGTACCATGGTTTATTCATTCCTTGTCCAAAGTAGGTGGACCCAGGGGATCTTCCAGAATCAGAAAGATCTTAAGGGGCAAGAGAAGTGAATGGGTGGATGACATATAAGGACACTGAAGATTCCCACTCAGAAAAATTGAAAATATAGGAAAAGAGATTTTCCTTTGAGATTTGGCCTATAAAATCAATATATAGTAGAGAGGTCAGATGTAGAAAAGATTACTTAAGAAAGCAGAATAGCTCACAAATAAAAACAAGATATGATGCTAAATTTGTGATGTGTGCATATATGAGTGAGTCAATTCAATTTTTATGAAAACAGTATCTGTATTTATTTCATAGTAGTTTTGGAGGATTAAACGGAATGATGTTTGTAAAGCATTTTAATAGGTATCTATTGTATAACACCACATTTTCACCATGACAGGAAAGGAGAAGCAAGAAGGAGCAGTTACAGGAGTATTCAAGCCATGCTCTCCTTTTGTCTTCTTTTCTGCACAATCTAGTCTCCCCAAGACTCCTCACAGTCCTAAATGTGTTTAAACTGCTTTGTTCTCACAGAAGTCCTATGCAGTAGGCATTATCATTATCTCCATTTCACAAGTTAAGAAACTGGCACCAAAATTTTAATTGAATATCTCCAAGATTTCAGGTGAATGGATGTTGGACCCAGGAGGAAACTCAGCCTACCAGGCTGAGTCTGGGTTCTTGACCACTCTCCTCTCATGTTCTGAGCAGTGAGTTCCCCAAGCAGGCCTCCAAGTTTCTACTTTTTTGCACAGAAGCTTTCTTATTCAAAGTTAGTCATCTTTTGGTTATTGATCCATGAGAATACTTATATAATAAAATACATTTGCATAAATGTTGATTTATAGGAGACCTCTATGTCTTTAATCTTTTTGTTTGCTTCAAAACAAACTTTTAAGTATTTTACATGTATAGGACTTTTTTCTATAAAATTAAGAAAAACTTATTTATTTTCAAGGAGGCGGGGAGAAAGAGATAGAAAGAGAGAGAATGAACATGTGCCAGAGTCTCCAGTCTGCAAACGAACTCCCAACATATGTGCCACTTTGTGCATCTGGCTTTCGGTGGATACTGGGAATAGAGCCCTGGTGTTAGGTTTTGCAGTCAAGTGCCTTAGTCACTAAACCATCTCTCCAACACCTCTACAAAAATTTGTAAAATACTTTTCCTTTATTGAAAGTATGATAAATATTTCCTTCTCTATTTTGTTAAGATGAAGTATATTGATTGAACTTCAATGTTTATCACATTCTTACTGATAGAAAATATATTTGATTAAGTATGTTGTGCCTTCTGAATGTTGCTGGTTTTTATTGTGTAAAAGACACAGGAATTGCACATACATTATTAAGTTTGTGGACATATTGTTGTTTGTAGTATTCCTTTGTCATTTAAAAGATGTCTGTAAGGTGTATAGTGATGTTTCTCCTGTCATTCTTGGTATTTGTTAAATTGTCAAGTCAGGAAGTATAAAGACGGTCTTGTATGTCTCCATACTGACAGGAAAACAGGAGATTTCTAGGCCAGAGATAAAGAACAGTTTATTATAGCAAGTACAGAAGCTAAAGTAGACAAATAATTCTGCTTGGAGATAATTATAATAATTGCATTACAATATTTGTCTAATTATCCCAACATCTGCCATCTTGAGGTCAGCATCTGGTGATGGCTTTCTCTTAAGAGCTGTTTAGAACGTCTTGGTTGTTTGTATACCAAGTAATTTTGGTTGAACATCTTGAGTGTTTGTTATGTTATGAACCTCTTACTTGTAAAAATCCTCTGGCAGTGGTGGTGGGCGTTTTTATGGTGGTCGTTTTAGCAGGCAGACTACTTGGTGAAGCAGCCTCTGTCAGTGGTCCAGCTCTTGGAACCTTAGCATCTGCTTGTATCTATCCTTTGTGTTCCACTGAGGGTCAGTGAGGGACCCAGGTCTGGTGTACACTGTCTTTCACCATTCTGATTTGGGTCTGTCTTGACCATACAGATCTTAGGAATGAGCTAGAATTTGTGAAGGCTTCTACAGAACTACACAAACCTAGAGAATTCCCTTCACCTTCTTCTCTCCCTCACTTTTCAAGAGTCATCCCAGCCCTTTTGGCTGAAAATCGCACTTGTAGAGTTTTGGCCTCCTCAGTTTTGTGCAAGTCCTATAACCAGGTCTCCATTTGGACACAGTGGCAAAAACAACAACAACAAGAACAACAACAACAAAAAACCAAAAAAACCCTTTATGTCCCAACTATCTATGAGTACCTACTCGTTCTTGGTTCTTGTAGCTGGAGAAAAGAGAAAAAGAGGTATTTTTTTTTTTTGGTTGTTTTTTTTTTCCCCCCCTGAGGGCACCTCCCAGTTTATATGACCACCACTGTTAGTATACTCACACTAAATCTTGCTTTGGTTCAAGGCAGATTGGAAGAAAAACAAAAAACAAACAAACAAACAAAACCAGAATAAAGCCAAAACACAAAACAAAAGTAGCATTTCTCTCTCACTTTCAGGACTTCTACCTACCCAGTTCTCTGATTAGAATGTTTCTCTTGGAGATTTTCCCTCCCACACTTGCTGTAGTTCCAGGATTTGAGGTGCACTTGAGACAAAGCTAGGGAACTCAAAGTAGTACAGGCTGTTCTTTTAGTTCAGGTTTTATTCATCAAAACACTTATTCTAATTTATTTTCAAAGTCATCAGATAATTGCTTTTTGTATTTGGTTTCACAAGTTTTAACTATAATTAGCAGCAGAGTTAGGGTGTATTGGGTTTCCACCATTATAAACTGAAGCAACAAATCCTTAATTAACACTTGAACTGAGATATCCCATTCTTGGGTGATATGGAGTTTCACATCTGGTGGTGACTGTTCCTCTTAAGGACTGCTTAGATCTTTTTGGTTCTTTGTAGGCCAAGTAATATTGGATTTTATCTTGAACATTTTGAGGTTTATGTTATGAACCTCTGACTCAAAATCTTCTGGAGGTAGTGAGCATTATGGTGGTTGTTTTAGCAGGCAGCCTACTTGGTAAGGCTGCCTCTGTGTTGGTGATCTCGCTTCTGCAGCCCTTTATGGCTGCGTGGTTCCTTCCTTTGAGTTCCACTGGATGCTGCTCTGGGGCTCTAATCCACTGGAGTCACAAATTCATTGATTTATTTAGTAACTAAATACTTGAATGCTAATGATGTTGTATGCCTCGGCATATTTTTTTTTTTCCTGAAAAAATGTGTTGGAATGCATGTTTAAATAAAACCTAATTTCAACACAATTTTTTCTCATTGCCTGGCATGAGGACAGATAAACCAGTAATTGTCATGCAGAATAAATGCCACAGTAGATTCGGATTTACTTATTTTGAGAAAACCCAAATAGGGAACCTTCTTTCTTGAAGGCAATACTCTTTGGAACATATGTTTCACTAGTCTTCCTTTTCAACTTTTCTCCTTTTTTTTTTTTTTCCCTCTTTAATACATTCTGGAACAACTGGCTCCAGAGCATAACTAAATGCTCATATTTCATAAAGAAATTTCAAGGGTACACCTTAACCAAAACTAAAAGTAAAGTCTCATGTTATTGAATTACTTGAGAAGGGTATTTTTTTTTTTAGGTTTTCTGCCACTATTATCCCTTTTTCTTAACATCTTTTCTGTGGTGTAAAGATTGGTCATTTGAGTTGTACACATCAAGGTACATTCTGGTTTCAACTTCAAGATGCCTGCCTCTTCTACTCCACCTTCTTTGAGACTGATCTAGATGACCTATGAGCTTTGGATTCTTTTGATGCCACCTCCTATTGCCATAGGCATGTTAGGATCACAGATGCATGTTCCACTTTGCATCCAGCTTCATGTACGTGCTGGAGAGGATCAAACTCCGGTCATTCGGCTTTGTACACAAGTGCCTTTAACTGCTGAGTTATCTCTCCAGCCCTGGACTGAAGGTTCCTGCTCTTTACTGACTTTTGGCCTCCTTATGCTCCTTGCTTTGTGAGATTCGCCATCAGGCTGCTTCTGACATGACAGCTGACTTCCCTCCGAGTGAATGTGTGAGAGTGAGGGAACACAGTCAAGATCAAAGTCACAGTCTTTGAACTTAATCTCAGAAGTGATATGGGTTTACTTTTGCCATATCCAATTTGTTAGAAGCAAGGTCCATCCCACACAAGGGAAGGGATATCAAACCTTGACTGCCTGGGTCAGTGCTTTTATTTGCTTTCAATATAACTTCTGGGTCCTAAAAAATAGGCTCTGATGGTTTTTGCATCTATCAAATGCTCATCTTAAAATCTTGTCTTTTAAATGTTTATCTTAGTTGTGGTAGTTTGAATAGACAGCCCCAATATATTCAGTGTTTTTTTTAGTTTGTAATTTAGATCTGCAGCCACCTGGCTGGAAAAGGTGTCACTGGGCCGATCTTAGGGTCCAGCCCTAAGGTGTGGGGATGCTTTTGAAATTCCAATATAAAGATATGCAAAGTGCTTAGAGTTCCTGAAGTGTGCTGTGTGGTGTGGCTTTCTCTCTCTGCCTGGTCCTTTAAGAAAGGGCCAACTTTCCTCCATTATTGTGCCTGGTTTGGAAGTTCATCTCAGCTAACCTGAAGCTGTCTACTACATTAGTTCTGAGCCTCTTTCTTTCTAATAGCCTAGACTGAATCAGATTAGATTTATGTTAATGTGTCCTATAGAAGTTAGGGCAAAAATTTATACATCAACATCAAAAACTCCTTCTTTCTAAAGAATGTTGTACTGTATCTCAAAAATTATATGAAATATTTAGAAATATTTATATTTTATCACAATATGCCTTACTTGCTTCTTGTTTGGTTGTTGACCATATTTTCTACTTTTGGAGGAGTGAGACATTTTATCAGAGTGGTACATGTTTTGTTACTCAGAATCATTTTGAATAAAATTTTTCATTATATAGAATTCTTTCTGGGAGAACTGCAGTATTCAAAATCATAGAATTGTCTATATATCAGTGCATTGTTAAAAAATGCTATCAAAATCGCAGCAAGGGCATTTCTGCCATGAAAAAGAAATATATTCCTTTCCGATTACGGAATCTGTACCAGTGGGACAGTATAAGAGAATTAGTAATAGAAGCATTTCAGAATTCTATTCATGAGAATAGTATCTATAATCTTCTACTTAATAAATCTGTGCACATTTGTTATTTTAGTGGATTAAGTATATTTCTTATCCAACAAATACATTTGTTTTCTTTCTTGTTTGATTTAGTTTTTTCTCCAGTTCTTTAGTATTCTTAGTTTAACAAGACTAAATTTGGAGTTCCTACTTTTATTTGTTCAAGTAATAATTAAGTTGTTAACCAAAACTAATAAACATAAATGTTCATATCATCTTCAATGTATAAGAGTACACAACTCTTGTGCTGAAAATCATATGAGATAATGGCATGAGCAATTTGAGTTTAGAAACTTTGAGATGGCTCAGTGGTTAAAGTGCTTATTGTGCAAGTCCTCAGTTCACATTCCTAGGATCCACATAAGGCTGGATATGACAGTCTGTGATCCTAGCACTTCTACAGTGAGACTGGAGGTAGAGACAGAATTCCTGGATACTTGTAGGTTAGCATGTCTTGTGTACATAGCAGTGGAACAACAAAGAGATCCCATCTCAAGCAATGTATATGACAAGGACCAACATCTGAGGTTGTCTTCTGACCCCCACATGACCACATTCACACATAGTCACATGTACATATAGGCACAATGATAAAAAATAATTCTGAGATAGACTTAAAAATGAGAAAATTGTGCATAAAAATGCTGAAGTACACAATCAATATCCCTTAAATCCTGGAATAATATGTACATTTTTAATTCTTCATCAAAAAATTTATTTACTAAACAAAATTCATTGAATATTTACATATGCATATGTATATATATATCTCAGTACTGAATTGAGTAGTCACTTCCTTCAGAGTTCACAGTTCAATAAAAGAAATGGAAGTAGATGCTGGAAACTGTGTCATATCCTTTGTTGTTGCTTTGAGACAAAGTCTTGCTCTATGGCCCAGGTTGTCCTTGGTGTTCCAATCCTTCTGCCTCAGACTCCTGGGTATTGGGATTATAAACATACTCCAGCATGTCTAGTGCAACCTCCTTTTAATTTTTTTATTTATTTATTTTTCTTTATTAGTTAGTTTTGTATTCAGCAAATACAGTCAGTTTGGTACCATTATTAGGCTCATCCATGACATATCCCCTCTCCTTGGCCCCTCCTTGTTGAGGTATATGGGTCATGCATTGTGGAGTTAGCCCACAGTTATGGGTAAGATAAATGTCTCTGCATATCATGACCCAACATGTGGCTCTGACATTCTTTCCACCCCCTCTTCCGCAAAATTTCCCTGAGCCATGTTGGGTTCATTTTTGGTCTGCTTCAGTGATGAGGTGTTGGGGGCCTCTGAGGTTCTGGCTCTCTGATTTGGTAGGAGTTGATTTTTCTCTGTGCTGATCTCCTTCCCCCTTGTGCTGGTATCCGGTTCATCAGGAAAACAGCCCCCTTGCTTGTTTCTCCAATTTTTCTTAGTTTCAGCCAGGACCCTTTTGAGGTATGATGGGGTGGCTCTCTCCTTAGGATCTACATGTATCTGAAAAAGAGAAGCAGATTCTCCAATGGAGAATAAGTTAGCACCAGGACAACTGAGATAACCCTTTTTTTTAATAGAGAATTTAATAAGTGTAGGCCCTCTTGTAGCCCACAATTGATGGTAGCTTGATATTGGAGAGTGGGCTTATGTTTGGATGTGGTTCTGACTTGTTTCCCAGCTCCAGCTATGGGTCCCATACCAGTGAGGGGATCAGTTAGCCGAATTGAGAGCAGTTGGTTCCCCACCATGGCTGTGTGCCACCACTGCACTTGTGTGGGCATCACAAGTTATTTGCAACCTCCTTTTTACATCAGCTTTATTCTTTCTATCCTTTAAGATTCAGCATATAGCACACTTTCTTTAGAAAGTCTTTTATATAGTTTCTGCACACAGAACTTTTTCCTTCTTACATAATTCTTATGTGGAGGCCTATGGCATAGAGCAGTGGTCTTCAAACTTCAGATTCTTGGTGAGGAAGGTATGTTAAAATACAGACCTGCTAGGTGCTAGTCTAGGTTTAGCAAGGCAGATATAGGTAGGACTGAAGTATTCGCATTTTTGACAAAGTCCTAGGTGAGGCTGTTGCTGCTGGGCTGAGGACTGTACTCTGAAAACCACAAGTACAGGACCCTAGAAAGCCAGGCTCACAGACAGAGAAAACATGCTGCATATCCCAGTTCCTTAGCCCAAAGCCATATGACACTGAAGGAAGAAGTTATTTTACCTTTCTAAAGCTTAATTCAGTCACCTATTTAAAAAAAAAAAAAGACCAATAGTAACAACTACCTCATAGGTTAGCTTACTAAGACAAAACAACATGGTCCATAAAATACTATTTTTATGATTATATGGAAAATACTGAACAAAGTGACAGTTGTTAGAAAATAAAAGGTTAGAGAGCGAGATTTGTTGACATTTATCAAAATAGGCAAACTCAGAATATCCAGCATTCTCAAGTCTTGCCTATAAGCAGACTGCATGGGAGGAATGGAATAATTGTTTCTTATACAGTGGCTGCAGTGACCCTTTTCTTAAGAAAGAGGACAGAATTATGCTGATGCTGGTGCCTGGTATAGTGCATCTCTCTTTGACAGAGCTTTACTCAAGCCTCTTGGAGAATTAGCTCTTTGTAATTTGTAGCTCATCATGCTTGCTTCACAGTACATGACAATATCTAGTCAGGCTTCTCTGGTCAAATGGCCTGGATGATTGCTCTTGGTGCGTACCATATAAGTCATAGAAGCTTTATTCAGAGATAGTGAGGAGCTGCTTTCTTTAAAAGAGTACATGGCAATGGCAAATAGAGTCTTTGCTTGAACTCTCTTGTGAAGCATTTTTGCAAATAATTCTTAGCTGGGTTTGGATGGATGGGGCAGTAGCTACAGGGTAGTGTTTTCATAATTGTGACAAGGTACAAAGGGACAAGGAGAAACATGGAAGGCATATTGAGGTCTAGTCTAGGAAAGAGCATGAATCACTTCTGCCTTGTTCTTTTTAAAAATACTTTATTATTATTTGCAAGAGAATGAGAAAGAGGGAGAGAAAGAGAGAGAGAGAGAGAGAGAGAGAGAGAGAGAGAGAGAGAGAGAGAGGAGAGAATGGGCATGCTCGGGCCTCTAGCTATTACAAATGAACTCCAGATATATGTGCCATCTTGTGCATATGGATTACATGTGTAGTGGGAAATAAAACCTAGGTTCTTAGGCTTCACAAGCAAGCACCTTCACCACTAAGAAATCTTTCCAGCATCCTGCCTTATTCTTTTACTCAAAGGAAGTTAATTGAAATGGAAAGTGTAATTTACCTTTATAATGTAATTAATGCAGCCAATTCACTAAAACTTTTAGCAAAACAAATTGAGAGATCTATATGAAGAAAGCTGTAACAATTTCTAGATATTATATATTTAGAATTTCATAGGTATTACAAAATTAAGACCTGAATAAATTAAAAGGCATGCCATATTCCTGGTTTAAGAAAATGTAATTACTAAAAAAACTAGTTATTTTTAATAGATTTATACATTTTACATAATTCCAATTAGAGTATCATCTTGGACTTGTTTTCTTGGAACTGGATAAAATGATATTAAATTTCAAGTGAAAGAAAACAGAGCTTATACATAACTAAGAAATGTAACTGAAAGAATAGTGAGTGAATTTTCCAGATATCATCACACAGTGTGAAGCAGTTGTATCCAAGCACATTGAACAGATACAGGAGCAGACAAATAGATCATCCAGGTATAGATAAGGAAACAAAGTGGACGTATGACACGACCATTTAAAATTTATTTTATTTTATTTATTTATTTATGAAAGAGAGAGAGAGAGAGAGAGAGAGAGAGAGAGAGAGAGAGAGGGAGAATGGGCACTCCAGGGCCTCTAGCCACTGCAAACGAACTCCAGACATGTGTGCCCCTTTGTGCATCTGGCTAACATGGGTCCTGGGGAATCAAGTCTTGAACCAGGGTCCTTAGGCTTCACAGGCAAGCACTTAACCACTAACCAATCTCTCCAGCCCTGACACAACCATTTAAACTCAAGGCAAAAAAGTTTATTTAACAACTGATGATAGCACATATATCCATCTATAAGAAAACAAAATTAAATTCATACATCTTATACACATAAAAGTAAGTTCTACTTAAAAGACAGAGGTATAAAAATTGAAGTGATAAGAATTTTAGAAAAATCTTAGAGATTACATATATAATCCAGTAAAAAAAAGCCTTAATAAATTAATAATCATAAAGAACCTTAAAAGCTATTTTTAAAATTGATATATCAGATTAAATGCCAAAAAATTATGTGGAAAAAATCTCTAGGCAATGACTATAAAGACTCATTAGATTTGAACAAATATTTACAGATGGTGGGCCTGGTCAGGGATTATTATTATTATGCACATAGAGCTTTTATAGCTAAAGTACCCACAAACAACTAAAAAAACACTGTTCAGATCAAAAAGGAGAAAATGCAAATAGCTAATAGATGTACTCATACATTAAAATAGTCATAAAATGCAAACCAAGTGAATACTACATTAAAAATAAAACAAAGAACAAGTCTGACAGCTATTGCAAGCTATGATATAGGAACCAAGAGCATATTCACACCATACCAGAAGAAATGAATTTTCATGGTCTACCTCTCTGATACCAAATATGGCATTGTTCCCCTAGTTTATAGGACCCCCTACTATCCTCTTAGACTTATAGTTCTCTGTTCATTCCTTTCCATCAGGTCTCTTTGTGCTCCCCAAGGTAAAGAAGGTGTTATATAAACTTAGATAAAGGGTACTGGTTTCTAGCACAACCACGTACAGTGATTAAGAAGCTGGAAGAAGTAGAATACATACTTACATTTGGTGAGGGAAAGAGCAATCAATGTCCAGCTGTCACTGGTCCATAGTTAATATCACCTCTTGATGGGCAAGAATGTTAAGAACTATTGGGTCAAGAATTTCTGATTTAGCCAGGCATGGTGGTGCACACCTTTAGTCACAGCATTAGGGAGACAGAGGTAGGAGGATCACAGTGAGTTTGAGGCTACCCTGAAACTACAGAGTGAATTCCAGGTCAGCCTGAGCTAGAGTGAGACCATACCTTGAAAAAACAATAATAATAATGAATACAAATAAATAAATAAAAGAATTTATGATCTACCAGATCCAGTTTCTGTTTTTTAATTATTTTTTATGTGTATAACTCATTTTGCTTTTTTCTTCAATTTTTATTAACATTTTCCATGATTATAATAAAAAGTATCCCATGGTACTACCCTCCCTCCCTCCACTTTCCCTTTTGAAATTCCATTCTCCATCATATCCCCTCTCCATCTCAGTCAGTCTCTCTTTTATTTTGATGTCATGATCTTTTCCTCCTCTTATGATGGTCTTGTGTAGGTAGTGTCAGGCTCTATGAGGTCATGGATATCCAGGCCATTTTATGTCTGCAGGAGCATGTTGTAAGGAGTCCTACCCTCCTTTGGCTCTTACATTCTTCCTGCCAACTCTCCCGCATTAGACCCTGAACCTTGGAAAGTGTGATCGAGATGTTACTCAGTACTCCAGTCACTTCTTTTCAGCACTATGATACTTTCTGAGTCGTTCCAAGGTCACTGCCATCTGAAAAGAGAAGATTCTCTACCCAAAGTGAGAGCAGCATTAAGATAAGGGTATGAATATTAAAAGAAGTGCTTACTGTGCAGTTTGATAAGCATAGTATATACATTTATCCGGACATCAGCAGATGTTACACCCCTAGGGATCATGACTATCCCTGCTTTAAGTTTTCAGTATCAGGGATGTATTCCCTCCCAAGGAGTGGGCCTCCAGTCCGATTGGAGGGCAGTTGATTTCCACCATGACAGATATGCCACTATTGCACCCGTTGGCTCATTTGGCCTGGCTGGCCAATTATAAGGCTTGCAGTGTCCACTGTTGAGTATCTTCACTGGTGATTTCTCTTTCTCCCACAGAACTACATGTAGAATGGTTTCAACCAGCTTTCTGTCAGCTGGTCTACATGGAGGAGGTTATTAGCTCAGTTCCAGCAGGATTTCTCAGTGGCTTTGAAGCCCAAGTATGTGGAGTCTTCAGTAATAGTGTCTTACCACCTATTCCTGGTGGGAAACCAAGGGCCTTGTCAATGGCCTATACTGTTTTGGGAGCATCAGGGACCTCCCTGGCCAACAACTCACTGGAAGGTATCCCATCCCTGGCACTGAAAATTTTCTAGCAACAATCTATGGCTCCTGGGTGTTCCATTGTCCAAAACTGGAGGATTCCATATGATTTCTTTATATCCTCTTAGATTTTGATTAGCCCTCCCTCCACCTTTCCTTTACTCAATCTCTTCTGCTGATGTCACTTTGGGCCTTTTCACCCCCTTTAATCTATTCTTCCACTTACATATATACAATACCAACCTATTAAGTACCCTCCTACCTTCATTTCTCTTCCCTTTATATCTCTTTTTTAGCTTACTGGCCTCTGCTACTGAGTTTTTTTCCTTCTCACACAGAAGCCCAATCATCTGTAGCTAGAATTCACATATGAGAGAGAACATGAGGCACTTGGCTTTCTGGGCCTGGGTTACCTCACTTAGTATAATCCTTTCCAGACCCATCCATTTTCCTACAAATTTCATAACATCATTTTTCTTTACTGCTGAGTAGAACTCCATTGTATAAATGTGCCATACTTTCATTATCCACTCATCAGTTGAGGGACATCTAGGTTGGTTCCATTTCCCAGCTATTATGAATTGAGTGGCAATAAACATGATTGAGCACATACTTCTAAGGAAATGAGATGAGTCCTTAGGACATATGCCTAGGAGTGCTATAGCTGGGTCATATGGTAGATCTATTTTTAGCTGTCTTAGGAACCTCCACACTGATTTCCACAATGGCTGGACCAGATGGCATTCCCACCAACACTGTAGAAGGGTTCCTCTTATTCCACATCCTCGCCAACATTTATGATCGTTTGTTTTCATGATGGTAGCCAGTCTGACAGGAGTGAGATGGAATCTCAATGTAGTTTTAATCTGCATTTCCCTGATGACTAGGGATGTAGAACATGTTTTTAGATGCTTATACGCCATCCATATTTCTTCTTTTGAGAAGTCTCTATTTAGCTCCATAGCCCATGTTTAAATTGGCTTGTTTGATTTCTTATTATTTAACTTTTTGAGCTCTTTGTATATCCTAGATATTAATCCTCTATCAGATATATAGCTGGTGAAGATTTTTTCCCATTCTGTAGGTTGCCTCTTTGCTTTATTCTCAGTGTACTTTGCAGTGCAAAATCTTTGTAATTTCATGAGGTCCCAGTGGTTAATCTGTGGTTTTATTGCCTGAGCAATTGGGGTTGTATTCAGAAAGTCTTTACCAAGACCAATATGTTGAAGGGTTTCCCGTAGTTTTTTCTCTAGCAGTTTCAGAGTTTCAGGTCTGATGTTAAGGTCTTTAATCCATTTGGACTTAATTCTTGTGCATGGAGAGAGAGGAGAATCTATTTTCATCCTTCTGCAGATACATATCCAGTTTTCCCAACACCATTTGCTGAAGAGGCTGTCTTTTCTCCAATGAGTATTTTTGGCATTTTTATCGAATATCAGGTGGCTATAGCTACCCTGACATGCATCTGGGTCCTCTGTTCTGTTCCATTGATCTACATGTCAGCTTTTGTGCCAGTACCATGCTGCTTTTGTTACTATGGCTCTGTAGTATAGGTTAAAATCAGGTATGGTGATACCACCAGCCTCATTTTTGTTGCTCAGTATTGTTTTATATATTCGAGGTTTTTTGTGATTCCAAATGAATTTTTGGATTGTTTTTTCTATTTCCATGAAGAATGCTGTTGGAAGTTTGATGGGAATTGCATTAAATGTGTAGATTGCTTTTGGTAAGATTACTATTTTCACAATATTGATTCTTCCAATCCAGGAACAAGGGATATTCTTTCATTTCCTAGTGTCTTCTGCAGTTTCTTGCTTGAGTGTTTTATAGTTTTCATTGTAGAGATCCTTTACCTCCTTGGTTAGGTTTATTCCAAGTTACTTTATTTTCTTTGATGCAATTGTGAATGGGAGTGATTCTCTGATTTCATCCTCTATGTGTTTGTTGTTGGCATATAGGAATGCTACTGATTTCTGTGTATTTATTTTGTATCTTTCTACATGGCTGTAGGTGTTTATCAGCTCTAACAGTTTGCTAATAGAGTCTTTAGGGTCCTTTATATATAGAATCATGTCATCTGCAAATAATGATAACTTGACCTCTTCCTTTCCAATTTGTATCCCTTTTATGCATGTCTCTTGCCTTATTGCTATGGCTAAGACTTCCAGTACTATATTAAATAAAAGTGGGGACAGTGGACACCCTTGTCTTGTTCCTGATTTTAGTGGAAAGGCTTCCAGTTTTTGCCCACTTAGTAATATGTTGACCGTAGGCTTGTCATAAACAGCCCTTATTATATTGAGATATGTTCCTTCTATTCCCAGTCTCTGTAGGACTTTTATCATGAAGGGATGTTGGATTTTTGCCCTTCAACTCATTTATATAATGTATAACATTTATAGATTTGCGTATGTTGAACCATCCCTGCATCTCTGGGATAAAGCCTACTTGGTCAGGGTGAATGATCTTTCTGATATATTCTTGTATTCTGTTTGGCAATATTTTGTTGAGAATTTTTGCATCTATGTTCATGAGGGAGATTGGTCTGTAATTTTCTTTTTTTGTTCTATCTTTGCCTGGTTTTGGTATCAGGGTGATGCTGTCTTCATAGAAGGAGTTTGTAAGAATTCCTTCTTTTTCTATTTCACAGAAAAGCTTAAGAAGCAATGGTGTTAGCTCTTCCTTGAAGGTCTGGTAAAATTCAGCAGTGAATCCATCTGGGCCTGGGCTTTTCTTAGTGGGGAGATTTTTGATAACTCTTAGGATCTCCATGGTTGTTATAGGTCTATTTAAGTGATTAATATCATCTTGATTCAGTTTAGTTAGGTCATATAAATCAAGGAAATCTTCCATTTCTTTCAGATTTTCACACTTTGTGGAGTATATGCTTTTATAATATGTCCCTATGATTTTTTGAATTTCTCTGGCATCTGTTGTGATGTTACCTTTTTTATCTCTAATTTTATTAATTTGTGTCTCTTCTCTCTTTCTTTTGGTCAGATTTGCTAAGGGTTAATCAATCTTGTTTATCCTTTCAAGGAACCAACTCTTTGCTTCATTGATTCTTTGGATTTTTTTTTTTTTTTGGTTTCTATTTCATTAATTTCTGCCCTAATCTTTATTATTTCTTCCCATCTACTGATTTTTGGTTTGCCTTGTTCTTCTTTTTCCAAGGCTTTAAGGTGAAGCATTAGGTCGTTTACTCCCAACCTTTCTAATTTCTTATTATAGGCACTTAAAGCTATAAATTTACCTCTTAGGACCACCTTCATTGTGTCCCAGAGATTTTGGTATGTTGTGTTGTCATTATCGTTTGGGTTTATAAATTTTTTGATTTCCTTCTTGATTTCTTCATTGACCCATTCATCGTTTAGTAGTGTGTTGTTTAATTTCCATGATTTTGTGCATGCTCTATAGCCTTTCTTGCTATTGATTTATAGTTTGATTCCATTGTGGTCAGATAGAATGCAAGGAATTATTTCAGTTTTCCTGTATTTTTTAAGATTTGCTTTGTGTCCTAATATATGGTCTATTTTAGAGAATGTCCCATGTGCTGCTGAAAAGAATGTATATTCTGCAGCATTTGGAGGAAATGTCCTGTATATATCTGATGGGTCCATTCCTTCTATGATGTCCTTTAGTCCAGATGCCTCTCTGTTTATTTTTTTGGCAGGATGACCTGTCAATTGATGAGAGTGGGGTGTTGATGTCACCCACTACCACTGTGTTTGGTGTTATCTGTGACCTTAGTTCTAAGAGCATTTTTTTGATGAATTTGGGGGCCCCCATGTTAGGTGCATATATGTTTAGGATTGTAATGTCCTCCTGTTGGAGGGTGCCTTTAATCAATATAAAGTGGCCTTCCTTATCTGTCTTAACTAATGTTGGACTGAAGTCTACCTTGTCAAATGTTAGGATAGCAACCCTTGCTTGTTTTCTAGGTCCATTTGCTTGAAATACCATTTTCCAACCTTTCACCCTAAGACAGTGTCCATCCCTTGTAGAAAGGTGGGTTTCTTGGAGGCAACAAATTGAAGAATCCTGTTTTTAACCCAGACTGCAAACCTATGTCTTTTGGTTGGGGCACTGAGGCCGTTGATATTAAGACATATTATTGAAAGTTGTGTATTCATTTAAGCCATTTTTTGTAGTTCTTCCGGTTTTACCTTTGCTCTCTTGTGTTAACTAGTGTTTAAGTATTGTTTGTTTTTTCCCGGTTCCTTATGTGTGTGCTTTTCCTTCTCTTCGGCATGGAGGATTGTTTCAAGTATTTTCTGTAGAGCTGGTTTTGTCTTCAAATACTCCTTTAGCTTGCTTTTGTCATGGAATGTCCTCATTTCTCTGTCTATTTGAATGGATAGCTTTGCAGGATAAAGTAAGCTTGGTTGACAGTTGTTATTTTTCAGAACTTGGAATTCATTACTCCATGCCCTTCTGGCTTTTAAAGTTTGTGTTGAGCAATATGCTGTAATCCTGAGAGGCTTGCCTTTGTAGGTAAATTGATTTTTCTCTCTGACTTCTTTCAATATTTTTTCTTTGGTTTGTGTGTTTGGTAGTTTGATTATAATATGGCAAGGAGAGGTTCTTTCCATGTTTTGTCTGGCTGGTGTTCTAAAGGCTTTCTGTATCTGCATTGACACCTCTTTCCCAATTTGGGGGAAGTTTTCTTCTATGACTTTGTTGAAGATGCCTACTATGCCTTTGGAGTGAAATTCTCTCCTACTACTATGCCCTGAATTCTTGTGTTTGATCTTTTCATAGTGTCCCGAATATCTTGAAATTCCCACTCATACTTTTCTATTAGTTTGTCTTTCTCTTTGTTGGACTGTATTAGATCTGTCACCTGGTCTTGTAGCTTAGATATTCTGTCCTCTCCTTCATCCATTCTACTGGTGAGATTTTCTACCGAGTTTTTTATTTCATTAACTGTGTTCTTCATTGCTAGTAATTCTGACTGGTTTTTCTTTATTATTTCTATTTCCTTATTTATGTCTAGTATTGACCTCTTTATTTCATTAAATGAGTGTCCTGTGTTTTCTTTCATTCCTTTGATTTCCTCTTTGATTCCTTTGATTTCTTCTTTGACTTCTTTGAACATATTTATAATCATTTTGAAATTTTTCTCAGGCATTTCCTCTAACTCATTGTCACTGGAGGTCATTTCTGGTGCATTAATACTTTTTGGTGGATTTATATTGTCTTGATTTTTGGTGTTTCTTGTGTTATAATGTATATATTTTTACATCCTGGATTATTTTATGATTGGATTTTCTAGTTAGCTGTGTATTATTAGATGTATCAATCAATCCGATGTTATATATCTTCAGGGTAGGAGCTTAGGTCGCTAGGTGTGGCTCTCAAGACTCTCAGGGTATCTACAAATGTGACCCTAAGTGTTGGGTTTGCCTGCTATGAGAGTATTCAAGCAGGCTGAATGGAACCAAATACAGATAGTTTCCAAAATTTACTTAAACAATGTACACTTTCAATGAAAAACAGCACAGAGTATTTATCCAAGAGCAGGTTTTATGACAACCATATCCTCTGTCTGTCCCTTAGGCTGTGTGGTGCCTCACCCACTCCCTTAATCCTGACAACAAGAAGGTTAATTTTTCTGGTCTGTAGAGGGTTCCAATTCATCTTGTCATCAGGTGAGACCCTTCCCTAATGTATAAAAGAAGAGGAAACAAAGCCACTATAAATCAAGAAGCAACAAATAACAAGCCCAAAATACAGCTTATTTAAGAATGGCAAATCTGACCATCCATCCGATTTAACATATAATTTATTCTGATATGGAAGGTGCAATTAGCACTTCTGGTTCAGGCCTACATACCAGGTTTATCAGGTGGGTACTGACCTGGTGTAATCCCAGTTACCTTTGGGATGATTTTGTTCTCAGTTATGCTGCTCCTGCTTGAGTCCCACTGGTTCAAGTAGGTGTGGCTGGGTCCCTGGACCACTGCTCTGTTTGCTGGAGCTCGGCACTGGCGGTAGGGGAAGGGAGGCTGCTGATGTTGCTCTAGTTCTTTCGCTGTTCCATGTGTTCTTCTACCTTGTGATCTGCTCCTCCATTGTTCACTGCCCTTCTCCCTTCACGTTTCTTGAGTTTGCGGAGAGCTCCAGTGTGAGTGGAAAATCCCCTCACCTGGCTTTTTCTGCACTTCAAGCTGAGCCTGGTGGCTGGCTAATGCACCGCCCCCACGGACCTGCCAGAGCTGCTTCTGCCAGCCTGTGTGGGCTCTGGATGCTCTGTATCTCTGCTACTTTCCCACTGCTGTTTCAATTTCCTATACACCTCACTTTTTAGTAAAAGTGTGCATTTTGCTGGTTTTTTGGGGGTCTTTTCCCCCCCTAGGCTGCTTTGGCATGGAACCTATGCTGCCATCTTAACCGGAAGTCCAGTTTCTGTTTTTTAGAACTCTGTCTTGTCAGTTCTGTTCCACAGCTTTTAGAACTTCTAAGTGTGGTTGTAGTGGATGGTCTTTGTTAACTATATTATATAATCATGAGTTAAGTTGGCTTCTTGTTTATTTATTTATTTTTATTTGTGGTGTGTGTGTGTGTGTGTGTGTGTGTGTGTGTGTGTGTGTGTGTGTGTGGTGTAGATGGATGCATGGTCTCTTACCACTGCAAATGAACTTCTGGTGTCTAGCTTTACATAGGTGCTGGGAAATTGAACCCAGTCAAGCAGGATTTGCAAGCAAGTGCTTTTAAGAACTGAACCATCTCCCTAGACCAGCTTCCTATTTGTAATAGCTCATTTCTAGCTAGTGGGGACTTGAGGATGACTTTAGATACTGACTCACAGAGATTAATCTAGTGTGAAGATGAGATTTGAAATTCTTTTGTTTTTGTTTTTGTTTTTGTTTTCTGAGGTAGGGTTTAACTTTAGTCCAGGCTGACCTGGAATTCACTACGTAGTCTCAGGGTGGCCTCATACTCATCGTGATCCTCCTACTTCTGCCTCCCGAGTGCTGGGATTAAAGGCATATGCCACCACGCCCTGCTAAAGGTGAGATTTGAAAGTAGGGAGATAGAAAGGGAGCTAGTGGGTTGAGAAAGGCAAGGAATTTATCTTTGTGTCTTATCTCACCCAAGATGAAACCTGTGTTCTATTTACCTGGTCCCTGCATTGGGGAACCCAGTTCACTTCTGAGCTGAGGCCGGAGCCTCAGTGTGTCATGTCAATCTTAGTGGGACATGGGAACTGTTGTAGCTGGCCTTTCCTTTTGGGTAGACTGAGTCAGACAGTAGTGTTTGGAGATGCTACTAGTATGGCTAGCCTTGGATACTAATGCATCTCTCTTCCTGTCTGGGAGCTACAGGGAGGCTAGGGAAGATCTAATACCATCAACTGCCACTCACGGAAAAGGCTGGGTCTTATGAGATGCCCACACACCTCATGCATAACCAGATTTCAAAAATGGATGTAAACGGGTATAACCACAGGATACATAATATTTAATATTAGTATATATATGTATTTTTTAAATAGAGGATTTTAACATTTTATTCCTGTTAATTTAAAAATTTAAAAATATGTTTATTTAGTTATTTGCAAGGAGAGAGAGAAAAAAAATGAGAATGGGCATGCCAGGGCCTCTAGCTGCAGCAAATGAACGCCAGATGCATGTTCCACTTTGCGCATCTGTCTTTACATGTGTACTGGGGAATCAATAACCACCCCCTGACCGTTAGGCTTTGTAGGCAAGTGCCTTAACTACTGAACCATCTCTCCAGTCCAGTTTTTATAAATGAGTTGCTGGGGTAGAAAACTGGAGGCAAACAGGCTAGTCTGGGTGCAGATGGGAGTTGGAAAGGTGAGGACCAAACTTTTCTATTAGAGCTTGCACATGCCACACATCATATTAGATGAGATTAGATTAGATATATATATTAAATTCATGGTTCCCATTCTTAGGCGTACATCAGAATCCCTGGTAACTTTGTCCATGATGCAGATACTCAGATCATACTACTTCCTTAACCTTTGTATCATTTATTAGCTTTCCAAATGATTTTTATATTCATCCAAGATGGAGAGTAAGTGTATTAACTCATTACCTCTGTTGTAGATATCATTTCCTGCTTTACAGAAACCCAAGCTAGGAGATTTGAATAATTGGCATGTCAATCATATTCCCCAAGTCCTTTCTTTATTTGCTAGTGGTTCCCCTTCTACTTTTATGTCTCTTTCCATTTTGTTGAATATTCTACATATGAAAGAAAACATGTCTTTCCAAGTTTTGCTTATTTCACTTAAAACAATGATCTCCAAACTCACTTATTTTTCTAAAAATGACATGATCTTATCTTCTTAATAACTAAATATTTCATTATGTGTACATACTACATTCTTCTCATCCATTCATCGGTTGCTGGGCATTTAGGCCAATTTCATGTTGTGACTATTGTGACTAGTATTTTAATGAACATGTAGGCATATTTATGTTTTTATTTCTTTAGGAATATACTCAGGAGTGATATAACTTCATTATATGATAGTTCTATTTTAGTTTGTCTATACAGATGACTTTTGAATTAGATTAATTTATATTGCCACCGGCAGTATTAAACGTTCTTTCCTCATTTCTCATTCTGGCCAGTATTATATCTTGCTTTTTCTCCCCCCTTAATGATAGTCATTCTGACTGAGGTGAGTTGTAATCTCAATGTCATTTTGATTTTTATGTATTTATTGGTCATTTTAATTCTTTTATTTGAAAGTGTCTGTTCAGGTCATTTGTTTATTTTCTGATTTGATTATCTTTCTAACAGTAGTGTTTCTCATATGTCCTGGGACCCAGCAGGGAAGTATGACTGCACTTTAATAGCTATGTGTGTAATTCTGGATCATCTTTCTCTAGCTCTATCCTCATTAGTTTTCCACTGTATATACAATGAGATGTAGTCTATACTCCCTCTTAGGATCTAAAGGATGCTTTATGACCTGTTTCTGCCTGCTTCCTTAACTTCTGTCATTTCTCTTGGCCACATTTCATTTCGCTGGCTTTGTGCTGGCAGAATACTTGACATTCAATGGTTTTTCACCACTAAATGAATTTGGCTTTCAGACCTTAACTAAAACTATCTTATGTCGCTCAGCCATTAACCCGAGTTATTTCCTTCATAGTATTGCTCACTATGTGAAAGTGTCTGGTTGTTTACAAGTTTACTTTTATTTTTATTTACCTCACAAGTAAACTATACAAATAAGGACTTTGTCATAGTTCTCCTTGTTCCCAGAATATCCCAAAGGCAACACTGCCTGGCACACAATAGGGCATCAGACATGTATTGAACAAATGAATATATTTTCTTGTCCTTGCTCTCTCTGCTTCTGTCTCAATTTGTACTGATAGCTCTATGCTACACTATATTAAAAATTATGTCATGGAGCAGGGCGTGGTGGCATAAGCCTTTAATCTCAGCACTTGAGAGGCAGAGGAGGAGGATCACCATGAGTTCAAGGCCATCCTGAGACTACATAGTGAACTCCAGGTCAGCCTGAGCTAGAGTGAGACCCTACCTCAAAAAACAAAACAACAACAACAACAAAAAATTATGTCATGGGGCTGGAAAGATAGCTTAGTGGTTAAGGAACTTTCCTGTAAAGCTTAACAACTAGAGTTTGATTCCTCAATACCCATGTAAAGCCAGATGCACAAAGTGGTAGATGCATCTGGAATGCATTTGCAGCTGCTGGAAGCCCTGGATGACTATTGTCTCTGTTTGTTTCTCTTCTCTCTCTGCTTGCAAATAAATAAAATATTTTTTTTTTAAAAAATTATGCCATAGGCTGGAGAGATGGCTTAGTGCTTGCCTACAAAGCCAAAGAACCCAGGTTTGATTTGAAGAACCCAGGACCCAGGTAAGCCATATGCACAAGGTGGTACATGCATCTGGAGTTCATTTGCAGTGGCTAGAGGCCCTGGTGCACCCAATCTCTCTCTCTCTCTTTCTTTATCTGCCCCCTTCTCTATCTCTCTGAAAGAATAAATATAACTTTAAAAAAATTATGCCATGAAAAATTTTCCAAAAACATATGTACAGATATATCTAGATTTTTGGTGTTTATGTTTAATAGCTCTCTTTGTTAATATTTTAGAAGTTTATAATTTAAAAATCAGCAATAAATATTTACACACACTAGTATCTTGGCATACTCTTGTTTCTCTCTCGATGATAAACTTTTAACATTTAACATATTGGGTGACATTTTATCCCTTCTTCAGGGAACAGGGAGATACTACTATTAATTAAAATTAATACCTGAGGATTTTTCAAAGATCACTAGTATGATTATTATGGAGAAGATGTCCTTCCTCTTACTTTAGCTCCAGACTTATTATAAATAGTATTTTTATATGTGTTATGCCAATTCTTTGATGAATTTTCTGGGAAAGAAAGAAGTATTTTTCTTATTACTGAACCTTTTGAAATAAAATCAAGAGTTGGTTAACTTCTCAAGTGTAAAATTCAACAGGGCCTATGCATGCTGGCCTGTGAGAAATTTCAAAAGATGGCTTAATGTGCTATGACTGTACTTGCTTTAATTAGTTCTAGAAAGTAGGCAGCCATTAGGCTAGGCTGAAGGGTGTAGGACCTGGGGCAAATGATATTGTGTGTCTCTTTATGTGCACCACAGATATTTATCTAGTACCATCCTGTCAATGAGGAACATAGTCTTGTAGGTGAAAGTTTCTATAAGGGCCACAGTCTGAGGATAGGCCAGTGAGCAAGAGGCCATTCCTCTAGCTGAGCTTTGTGGGTAAGGATTTAAATGTACTGGCAGATTAAATGCTCATAGATAAGACTCATATCTTATCCACCAGCAGAATCAACTCCTGACTCATGCTATAGCTACCACTTCACATTTCAGTTCATTTTCAATAAGAAAGAAAAAGGAGAAGGGCAGCTATCCAGGGTGGTTTACCTGATCTATACCTGCTGGATCAGTATTTCTCAGAGGGTCACCTAGCCCTAGACATATTCCAATTTACCAATATTGATTTTAAATACAACCAGTAAACGTCAGTAGAGGCACTCACCTGCTGCTCCTAACCCCAATCTTGATACTGGTTTGGTATCATCCTCTGGGAAGTCACAGAGTCATAACAGCTACAAACACCTCTCAGGTCCTTCCTTTCTGTGGTGTAAATTCCAGGTTGATTGACACACTTAGCTCCAAGAAATAAGAATGCCAAGGGAGAATTTTGGTCCATTTTATACATTTTGAATATGCAGTGAATTCTTACATTAGGTGTGGTCCAATGAATACTTTCAGCCTTACTAATCTGATTAGTGATTCTCCTTTCCTTGGAAAAAGAAGAAAGAGACTGGCTTAAGGTAGGGTGAGTGACAGATGAGTGTTTGCCTTTGTAAATCTGGATTATGTTTTAAAAGATTTTTTTTTCAAGTGGAAATAACACAACTCATCTTAAGCAACAAAAATCTGAAAATCAGGGATATTTTGAATTTATGTCTTCTTTTACATGTATATGTGTGTGATGTGAGTGCATGTGTGGATGGTTATATGTATATGTTTTGCTGAGGGCAGAGGTTGACACTGAGTGTCATCCTCAATTTCTCTCCATCTTATTTTTTGAGACCAGGTCTCACACTGAGCCTAGAGCACACAGGATAGACTAGCTAGCCTGCAGGACCCATGGATCCTCCTATTCCTCTCTGCCCAGTGCTGGTATTACAGGCACATGTTCCAATGTCTAGCTTTTTCATGAGTGCTGGGTATCTGAACACAGGTCCTCATACTTGCACAGCAAGGACTTTACCAACTGAGACATCTCTCCAGCCTCTTGAATGAGTCTTTTTTTTTTTTTTATTAGTCAGTTCTGTATTCAGCAAATACAGTCAGTTTGGTACCATTATTAGGCTCATCCGACACCTACCCCCTCCCCTTGGCCCCTCCTTGTTGAGGTATATGGGTCTTGCATTGTGGAGTTAGCCCACAGTTATGGGTAAGCTAAATGTCTCTGCATATCATGACCCAACATGTGACTCTGACACTCTTTCCGCCCCCTCTTCCGCAAAATTTACCTGAGCCATGTTGGGTTCATTTTTGGTCTGCTTCAGTGATGAGGTGTTGGGGGCCTCTGAGGCTCTGGCTCTCTGATTTGGTGGGAGTTGATTTTTCTCTGTGCTGATCTCCTTCCTCCTTGTGCTGGTGTCTGGTTCATCAGGAAAACAGCCCCCTTGCTTGTTTCTCCAATTTTTCTTAGTTTCAGCCGGGGCCCTTTTGAGGTATGATGGGGTGGCTCTCTCCTTAGGGTCTACATCTATCTGAAAAACAGAAGCAGATTCTCCAATGGAGAGTAAGTTAGCACCAGGACAAATGAGATAACCCTTACTTTTTTTTTTTTTATATATAGGGAATTTAATAGGTGTAGGCCCTCTTGTAGCCCACATGTGATGGTAGCTTGATATTGGAGAGTGGGCTTATGTTTGGATATGGTTCTGACTTGTTTCCCAGCTCCAGCTATGGGTCCCATACCAGTGAGGGGATCAGTTAGCCAAATTGAGAGCAGTTGGTTCCCCACCATGGCTGTGTGCCACCACTGCGCTTGTGTGGGCATCACAACAAGTTATTTGCTGCTAAGTAGGTTAGACCATGCGTTGCTTCGATAGACATTGGTCAATTTCCCCCAGTCGCCCATGTAGCACCTTCTGGCACTAGACGTGCTGACTGTCTGGGGACTGACTCTCATCCAACTTCCAGCCATGCCATTCTAATTTGCATGTCAATCACATAAGGTATCTTCAGCAGTAGGGTCTTACCACTAACCTTTGGTGGGTCATCAAGTACTCTGACAGAAATCTGTCTGTCTTTTAGGAAACCTTGTAGGTCTCTCTGATCAAAAGCTCATTGTGGATGATAGCCCCATGCTGGATCTTGGAGTTACAGGTCAGTGCCCACTAAGAAAATGAGGAAAAAGATAACTAATATACAAGAGTTAGAGATAAGAGAGAGAGAGACAGGGAGAGGGGAAGTGAGGGAGGGAAGATGTAGGAGATTAAGGTTAGTCTTAATCTTACCCTCTCCAGTGTCTTGTGGTTCAGGTGTTCCCTGTAAGGGCCTGGTGAAGGATCAGCCATTTGGTCTGTCTTTTAGTAAGTAGAAGATTATGGTACCATTGCCGTTTGCGTCTAGATTTGTGTTTCCCACCCCTTTGATGCCCTCCCCTCCCTCCCCTTCCATCCTAGTGTCTAATCTAAAAGATGCTTGCTGGGTATGTAAGGTATCTTCGGTAGATTCAGGTTAGGTGCTGTAGATGAGTGAGACTATGTGGCGATTTTTTGTCTGTGACTGGGTAAGTTCACTGAGAATGATCTGTTCCAGGTTCAACCATTTTTCCTCAAATTTCATTGTGTCATTTTTTCTTACTGCTGTATAGAATTCCATTGTGTAGATATACCACATCTTAGTTATCCATTCTTCTAGTGATGGACATCTGGGTTGATTCCAGCACTTAGCTATTACAAATTGAGCCGCTATAAACATGGTTGAGCAAATCTCTTTAGTCTGTGGTTTGAAGGTTTTAGGGTAGATGCCCAGTAAGGGAATAACTGGGTCTGTTGGTATCTCTATACTCAACTTTTTCAGAAGTCTCCGTATTGCTTTCCAAAGTGGTTGTACCATCCTACATTCCCACCAACAGTGGATGAGTGTTCCTACCTCTCCACATCCTCGCCAGCATTTATTTTTATTTGATTTTTTGATGCTTGCTATCCTTATTGGGGTAAGGTGGAATCTCATAGTTGTTTTAATTTGCATTTCTCTGATGATTAGGGATGCTGAACATTTTCTTAAGTGTATGTTTGCCATTTCTATTTCTTCCTCTGTGAGTCTTAATGTTGGCTCCTTTTCCTTTTGCTTTTTATGTATTGCTTTTATGTAAGTTTGATGTTTATTTATATATGTATATACACAAATGGGAAAATTCTACATGTATGTATTTGTACATTATGTATTTATATATACATATATGTATATATTCACTATGTATTTTTAGCTAGATCTTGGGAAGGAAAGATACAGATCTAAGTAATACTCAGTGATATGATGCCAGACATGTTCTGATCTCTTTGGAGAAAATTTAAATGCTAATGGCTAAGATTTCACAGGTTGCCAGAACACCTTGGAAAGATGATGAGGTCACTATCTGAGACCCCTGGCCCCTTGTCAGGACAATACATTACAATTGCAAGAGAAAACTTACATTGTTAGATTTTCCCACTCCCTTCTTATAACCCAGTGCTTCCTATAAAGGATTATGCAATGAATGCAATATTAAACTTACAATCAAGAATGAAATGTGGGCAAGTCTTTGCTTACATATACACTTTACATATGCACTTTTCAAGAATGTTTCCTCATGAACTAGGCTCAAGACTTCTCACCTATTTCCCCATTGACAGTGGGGGGAATTGGGCATCAGTTCTGAAGATTTCACCCATCAGGCCCTTGTCTGTTTTGTTTTCCAGAATACTGGAAAGACCAGAAGACTAAGGGCTAGAGGAATGGTTCTCTCTAGTGGTGACCATAGACACTTATTAGCTATTTGGAGAAATTGCTATAATTTCACCAAGGTATTCCTTATATTTTCTAAAAATGATGGTTACTCATGAAATGATAATGTAGCATTTTCCCTTCAGGAGAAGGGAATACATAGTTTTTCCCATTTCATTAATACTCATGATTTGTAAGTCACTCATTTTGTGTGATACTTATGAGCTATGATCTGAAGGTCACTTCCATAATCATGGATGTATTCTTTATAATAATAAGAAATTTGTTTAAGTACAATTTTATAAGATTAGTAACAAATAGGGCTAGGGATATGGCAAGAATTCTTGCTGCTTAAGCATGAGGACCTCTTAGGCCAGAGTCAGCCCAGTTTGATGTCCTAGATTCCACATAAAAAGCTTGGTGTGGCCATGTACATCTGAAAACACGCAGAGACCAGAGAATTGCTGGATCTTACCAGTGGACAAGAACAAGGTTAGGGTAGAGACTCCATCTCAAGAAAATTCATAGATGAACCCTAAGAGAAATAAACCTGATGTTCTCTGGCCTCTGCACATATGTGCATGAGGATCTGCATTGCAGAATATGCATCACGCACACTACATATATCATACTTCACACACGTGAAGAAAATGATTAATAGTAAATAATTAAAGCTCTGTGGTGAATTATTTTATTTGATGGAAATGTCTATTTTCATTTTACATAAGGCAGTTTTTGTCAGCCTGGTACAGTTTTACTTTCTTCTTAAGTAATTTCCACTTTGGAAATAGATATTCTTTTCTCTTTTATGTCTTCTATATAGAAGGAAGAAGTAAAGAGATAAAAACAGCAGGAAACAGGAGGACACTGTTATATAGCTTTCTATGTAACAAACAGAACCTAGAAATTATAGACCAAGGATGATATGAGTCAACTTTTATAAAATAGATGCTATTTCTTTTTGGCTGCAAACATCCACTGGCAATAATATGATGAGAAGAGTTGGAGCACATTACAGAGTGGACAGTGTCTCCTTTATAGGAATATAATTTTACATCAAAGATATTTTTATGCTTACTTTTTTGAGGCTGCAAATCTATTTACTTCAAGACAGGGAGATCATCCTAGCATGTCCAGGCCCTGTGGAATCAAACAGGTCCTGTAAAGGGGACACAAGAAGGCAGAAGAGATGGCCAGCATCAGAGGAGATGTGAGAAGGACTCTCTGTGCCCTTGCTAGCTTTGAAGGTGGAAGAAGGCCACAACTTATTGAACATGAGTGGTCTATAGAAGGTGGAAAAGGCAAGAAAACATATTCTCCTTTACATCCTTCAGAAAACAATGCAGACTTCCCAAACTGAATTTTCCCAGTAAGCTCTGTTAGGCTTTATGCTGACATAACTGTACATTATATTAAGTCACTCTCTGAGACTCCTGGTCCCTTGCCAGGATGATACATTCAAATTGGAGGGGGAAAATTTACATTGTTAGACTTTCCTACAGAACAATAAACAAATATATACTTAGGAGAACTCTTCAAATTTTATTTTCTTGAGATATAGTCTCACTATATAGCTCAGACCTTGAACTTAGATTCTCTTCAGTCTTTCAAATGCTGGCAGTACAGGCATGTACCATCATGCCTGGCTTAAACTTTTTCTTTTCACTTTATTATTTTTTATTTTATATAAATTATAACAGGTTTTTCTCTTTTATCTCCTGACTCCAGCTCCCATTACCCTGGAGGCTCCCTCAGGGGGTTATGGTATTCACTGTCGGGTCATGAAGGCCTCAGTCTTTTCCTGTGGGGTAGTGGGAGACCATGCCTAAGAATAGTTCTACCCACTCTGTGTCTCTTACAGTCTTTCTGCTGATTGCCAGGCTAGCAGTAAGAGCCGTATTCATGTTGCCTCTTCCCCTGCAATTTCTCCTGGGCCTTGGCAGATGTGGTAGAGGAGGCATGTCTTGTGGTGGGTAGTCAGCTAGCCTTTTGTCTTATCTATGGATCTCACTTCTCCATTTCCTCTACCATCTATAAAAAAAATTTCATGCTTAATTTTGATTAAATGCTCTATTTCAAAATTCTAAAATGATTCTAGGTCTGGAGAGTTTGCTCACTGGTTAAGGTACTTGCTTGGAAAGCCTAAGGACCTTGGTTCAATTCCCCAGTATCCACGTAAAGCCAGTTGCACAAAGTGGCACATGCATCTGCAGTTTGTTTGCAGCAGTTTTGGAGGTCCTGGTGCACCCATTCTGTCTGACTCTCTTCTCCCTATCTCTCTCTGCTTGCAAATACACAAATTAATTTAAAAAGATAAAAAAATAGTTTTAAAATGACTCTAATTTTTCATTTTCTGGAAAGAATGTAGGAACTACAGAGTGAAAGCTATACTGCAAGGCATTGCCATTCCCAAAGGAACCAATTGGTATATTCATGACCACACAGTGTTTATTGATACCTTCACTGAGGAGAGCTCTTAGTGGAATAGAAGCTGGGGAGAGAGAATATAAGAGGATGACCTGATAGTAAAATGACCAATTTACAATTTGTTCATATATTAAAGTTCCCAATAAAGTTATATTATATTTTAAAAAAATCCTTAAAGGCAAATTGTGTATCTTTGGAAGGTTAGGATCTGAAAGCTTGATTATTTTTATTAGTTATGTATATAGTGTGTAAGCAGCCATGAGGGTACTATCATTAGCCTTCTCCCTATCATCCTCCCATGAGGATTGTGGATCTTGCATTGTGGGAGTGGCCATCAGTTATGGGGGACAGGCAATGTCTCTGTGCATAATGACCCAACTTATAGCTCTAACAATCTTTCTGCACCCTCTTTCTTGACTTTCCCAGAGCCATGTTATGTTCATTTTAGGTCTATTTCAGTGATGAGGTCTTGGGGGTCTGTGTGTCTCTGGATATCTGATTTGGTAGGAGTTGAGTGTTCTGTGTGTCTATCTCCTTCACCCTTTTGCTGATATCAGGTTCACTGAGAAAGCAGCTCTTGCTCATTGCCCCACTAACTCTATGGCTTCAGCTGGTGGCCTGGTGAATGGGCTGATTGTCTCCTCAGGTTCTGCATTCATTTGAAAAAGAGAAACAAATTCTCCAATGGAGAGTGAGGTCAGTGCAAGATACCTGGATACCCATTATTATTTTAGAGAGAATTTAATAGGTGTAGCCCCTCTTGTAACACACTATCAGTGGGAGCTTAATATTTGAGAGCAGGCTTATTTTTGGATATGGTTCTGACTTGTTTCCCTGTTCCAGGTATGGGTTCTGTTCCACTGAGCAGATCCATTAGCCAAATCAAGAGCAATTGGTAATGCACAATGGCTGTGTGCCACTATTGCACTTGTGTGAGCATCATGTCGGGTTGATAGCTACTGAGTAGCTTAGACAACGAGTTGCTTAGACAGATGTTGGTAATTTTTCCACAGTTGCTCATGTAACACCTTCTGGCACTAGACAAGCTAACTGTCAGGGGATTGACTCTCTTCCAGTTTCTAGCCAGGTCGCTCCATGTTCCATCCCAACAGCATATGGTGTGTTTGGCACTAGGGTCTTACCATTAACCTTTGGTGGGTAATCAAGTACTCTGACAGAATTCTGTTTTATTTTGGGAAACCTTGTAGGTCTCTCTGATCAACAGCTCATTGTGGATGTTACCTACATGCTGGTACTGGGAGTTACATGTCAGGAAGAAAAATATAGGTAATATAAAAGAGAAAGAGAGAAGAGAAATAAGGAGAGAGAGAGAGAGAGAGAGAGAGAGAGAGAGAGAGAGAGAAAAGAGAAATAGGAGAAGAGTGAAGGTAGTCTTTATCATACCCTCTCCAGGCCCCTGTGATTTAGGTTTTCTCTCTAAGCACCTGATGAAGGTGCAAATTTTTAGTGTCTTTCAGGATGTAGGATTTTAGGGTACCATTTCCATTTGGGTCCAGTTTTTTGTCCCCACCATCCTTATCCTCCCCTCTCACCCACCATCCCTATCGTCTAGTCCTTGAGATGTTTATTACTTATGTCAGCATCTCAGGCAGATTCAGGTTAGGAGCCAGATGAGTGAGACCATGCAACAATTATCTTTCTGTGATTGGGTGAGTTTGCTGAGAATGATTTGTTTCAAGTTTGACCATTTTTCATCAAATTTCATTGTGTCATTTTTCCTTACCACTGTGTAGAAGTCCATCATGTAGATATACCACATCTTATTTATCCATTCGTCTAATGATGGACATCTGGGTTGATTCCAGCTCTTAGCTATTATGAATTGAGCAACTATAAACATGGTTGAGCAAATATCTCTGATCTGAGGTTTAGAGCTTTTAGGGTTTTTACCCTAAAAAAGGGAATAACTGGGTCTGTTGGTACCTCTATAGTCATCCTTTTTAGGAGTCTCCATATTGCTTTCCATAGTGGTTGTACCTGCTTACATTCCCACCAACAGTGAATGAGGGTTCCTATTTCTCCACAACCTCACCAGCCTTTGTTGTCATTAGACTTTTTAAGGTTTGCTATCCTTACTGAGGTAAAGTAGAAGATCATAGTTGTTTTAATTTGCATTTCCCTGATGATTAGGGATATTGAACATTTTATTAAGTGGGTGCTTGCTGTTTGTATTTCTTCATCTGAGACCTCCCTGTGCAGTTATCTGCCCCATTTTGTGAGTGGGTTGTTTGAGTTTTTATTGTTTAGGTGTTTGAGTTCTTTGTAGATTCTAGAAATTAGGCCTCTGTCCGATGTGTATCCAGCAAAATTTCCTCCCATGCTGTGGGAAATCTATTGGCTCTGCTTTTTTTTTTTTTTTTTTTTTTTTTTTTTTTTTTTTTTTTTTTTTTTTTTGTCTGTGAAAAAGCTTTTCAGCTTCCTGAGATCCCAATGGTTGAGTGATTGTTAAATTTCCTAAGCTACTGGGGTTTTGTTCAGGAAGTCTTTTCCCACTCCTATATTATGGAAAGTTCCTCCTACTTTTTTCTTCCAGTAGTGGCAGAGTTTCCTGTCTTATATTAAGGTCTTTGATCCATTGGGACTTGATATCTGTGCATGGTGAAATGCGTGGATCGATTTTCATTTTTCTGCATATGGTTATCCAGTTTGGCACCATTTGTTGAAGATGCTGTCTTTTTTTCAGTCTACATTGTTAGGGTATTTGTCAAATATCAAGTAGCTGTAGTTACTTGACCCAAATTTTGGGTCATTAATTCTGTTCCATTGGTCTGTGTTCCTGTTTTTATGCCAGTACCATGTTGATTTTATTACTATGGCTTTTTAGTATAGGTTTAGATCAGGTACAGTGATGCCTCCAGAGGTGTTTCTTTTGCTGAGGATATTCTTGGAGCTCCAAGGCCTCCTGCTATTCCATATGAATTTTGAGATCATTTTTCCTATTTCTGTGAAGAAAGATGCTGGGATTTTTTTATTGGTATTGCAATATATTGCTTTTGGTAATGTCGCCATTTTCACAATGTTAATTCTGCCTATCCAGGAGCATGGGAGGTCTTTCCATTTTCTGAAGTACTCCTCAATTTCTTTCTTGAGTGTTTTTATGTTTTAATTGTAGAGGTCTTTCACCTCCTTGGCTAATGTTATTCTGAATGATTTTATTTTAGTGTTTATTTTTTTGATGCTATTCAAAATGGGACAATGTCACATATTTCTTTCTCTGTGTCTTTGTCTTTTGCATTGCATATAGAAAGGCTATTGATTTTTGTGCATTGATTGTGTATCCTGCTACTTTACTGAAGGAGTTAATCACTTTTCAAAGTTTTGAGATGGAGGTTCTTGGGTCACTTGTGGATAGAATTATGTTGTCTGCAAATATGGCTAACTTAACTTCTTCCTTCTCAATTTGTATCCTTTTTTTTTTCTTTCTCCTATCTTATTGCTTGAGCAATAAGTACTACAATAAGTACTTCTAGTACTATGTTGAAAAGTAGAGGTGAGAGTGGACACCTATGTCTGATTTCTGATCTCAGTGGGAATTCCTCCAGTCTCCCCCACTAAATCTTATTTGAGATTTAGGATCTTTAAATATAGCCTTTATTATACTGAGATATAGACCATCCATGCCTATTCTGCCAGTGTTTTGATTATGAAGTGATGTTGTGTTTTGTCATAGGCCTTTTCTGCATCTATTGAGATGATCATGTGGTTTGGTGTATAAGCTTATTTATGTGGTGTATTACATTGGCAAATTTCCATAAGTTGAAACATCCCTGTGTTCCTGGGATGAAGCCTACTTGCTCCAGGTGGATGATGTGCTGCTGAATTCAGTTTGTGATGATTTTGTTCAGGATCTTTGCATCTAAGTTCATCAGGGAAATAGGCCTGTAGTTTTTGTTCATTTTTATTTAGTTGAGAGCGAGAGAGAGAGAGAAAGAGGAAGAGAGAGAGAGAGAGAGAGAGAATGGGCACACCAGGGCCTCCAGCCACTGCAAACAAACTCCAGACGCATGCGCCCCCTTGTGCATCTGGCTAATGTGGGTCCTGGGGAATCAAGCCTTGAACCAGGGTCCTTAGGCTTCACAGGCAAGCGCTTAACCACTAAGCCATCTCTCCAGCCCAGGCCTGTAGTTTTTTTTCTTTTCTTATGGTGGCATCTCTGCCTGGTTTTGGTATTAGGGTGATACTAGCTTCATAAAATGACTTGGGAACCTTTCCTTGGTTGACCTGGAACTGAATTCAGAACAGAAATATCTACCTCCCAGCTGACAAGATTAAGGGTTTAGAAAAACACACACCCTTAGGGATTTTGGCTTTATATGACTGTCTGTTTGTTTTAATCCCCACAGTTGCATACTTTGTGCTGGTTTTTATTGATTGTGTATGTTACTTGGTTGAAGTTTCGAATTTCCAGTAAATTATTCCACACAGTCAACTAGAATACTTGCTTAGCAAGCAAACTCAACACCTAGGATTACTTCTGTGGCTTGACTGTGGGACCAGGGCTACACCTGGCACCTTGAAGTCATATCCTGAGGGTATACAGAGGTGGATTGCCATGTCTGAGAACACTGCAGATAAGTAGAAAACCCAAGCATAAAATCAATTCAGGATGCTAAAGTCACTACAATGTAATACAAGAAACTCAAAGAATCAAGACAATACAGTCCCATCAAAACCTATAAATCCATCAGAAATTATCACCAATGAGACTGTTTTAGATGAAATGCCTGAGAAAGATTTCAAGAAAATGATGGTATCTATGCTCAAAGAAATCAGAGAAGAGATGAAGGGAGTCAAAGAAGAAAGCAAAGGAATTAAAGAAGAAAACAAACTTCTGAAAGAGAACACAGGAAACCAGCTTAATGAAATGAAGAGGTCATTACAAGACATGAGTAAGTAAATAGAAATACTAAAGAAAAACCAGGCTGAGGGCTGGAGAGATGGTTTAGTGGTTAAGCGCATGCCTGTGAAGCCTAAGGACCTTGGTTTGAGGCTCAATTTCCCAGGTCCCATGTTAGCCAGATGCACAAGGGGGTGCACATGTCTGGAGTTAATTTGCAGTGGCTGGAAGCCCTCACACACCCATTCTCTCTCTCTCTCTCTCTCTGCCTCTTTCTTTCTCTGTCTGTTGATCTCAAATAAATAAATGAAAATAAACAAAAACAACAACAACAACAACAAAACAGGCTGAAGTCCTGGCTCTGAAGAATACAGTCAGTGAAATAAAAAAACTCTGTGGAAAGTCTCACCAGTAGAATGGATGAAGGAGAGAACAGTATATCTAAACTAGAAGACCAGGCGGCAGATCTAATACAGTCCAACAAAGAGAAAGACAAGCTAATAGCAAGGTATGAATGGGAATTTCAAGATATCTGGGACTCTATGAAAAGATCAAACATAAGAATTTAGGATATAACAGAAGGAGAAGAATTTCAATGGAGAGGCATAGTAGGTGTTTTCAACAAAAATCATAAAAGAAAAATTTCCTCAAATTGTGAAAGAAATGCCAGTGCAGATACAAGAAGCTTTTAGAACACCAAACAGACAAAATCTAGAATCTCTCCTCACCATGTTACAATTAAACTACTAAACACACAAACCAAAGAAAATATAATGAAAGCAGTTAGAGAGAAGAAGCAAGTCACTGACAAGGGCAAGCATATCAAAATAACTGCAGATTACTCAACACAAACTTCAAAAGCCATAAGGGCTTGGAATGATGTATTCCAGGTTCTGAAAGAGAACAACTGTCAACCAAGATTACTTTATCCTGCAAAGCTATCTATCCAAATTGATGAAATAAGGACATTCCACAACAAAAACAGGCTAAAGGAATTTATGACAACTAAACCAGCTCTACAGAAAATAATTGAAGGAATTATTAATGCCAAAGAGAAAGCAAAACACACACAGGAAGAAATAGGAAAAAATAACCACAGTCAAATAACAGCTAAAACAAATGAGTAAAGGGAAAACAGGAAACACTACAACATAAGAATGGCAAGAATAAATGCCTCAATGCACCATGCAAAAGACACAGGCTTGCAGACTGGATTAACAGGCAGGATCTTGTCATTTGTTGCCTCCAGAAAACTCATCTCTCAACAAAAGATAGACACTGCCTTGGTGTGAAAGGATGGAAAACAGTATTTCAAGGAAATGGGCCTAGGAAACAAGCAGGGGTTGCTATCCTAGTACCTGAGAGGATAGACTTCAAATCAACATTAGTGAGGAAAGATAAAGAAGGTCATTTTATACTGATAAAAGGAACACTCCAGCAGGAGGACATTATAGTCCTAAACATATATACATCTGACATGTGGGCTCCCAGTTTCATCAAACAAACACTATTAGATTTAAGGTCACAGATAACATCAAGCACAATTGTAGTGGGAGACTTCAATACCCCACTCTCATCAATTGACAGGTCATCCTGGCAAAAAAAATAATAATAATAAACAGAGAGACATCTGAATTAAATGATGTCATGGAACAAATGGACCTAACAGATATATACAGAACATTCCATCCAAATGCCACAGAATATACATTTTTCTCAGCAGCACATGGAACATTCTCTAAAATAGACCATATATTTGGACACAAAGCCAGTCTCCACAAATATAGGAAAATTGAAATAAATCCTTGTACTCTATCTGACCACAATGGGATTAAACTGCAAATCAGCAACAAGAAAAGCTACAGAGCATACAGAAATTGCTGGAGAATAAACAGAACACTATTGAATGATCAATGGGTCATTGAAGAAATCAAAAAGGAAATCAATAAATTCATAGAATCAAAATGATGATGATAATACAACATACCAAAACCTTTGGGACACAATGAATGCAGTCCTAAGAGGGAAATTTATAGCTCTAAGTGCCTATATTAAGAAATTAAAGAGTTTTCAAATAAACAATTACATACTCCACCTTACAGCCTTGGACAAAGAAGAACAAGGCAAACCAAAAATCAGTATATGAGAAGGAATCATAAAGATTAGAGCAGAAATTAATGAAATAGAAACCAAAAAAGAACAACACAAAGAGTCAAAAAAACAAGGAGTTGGCTTTTTGAAAGGATAAACAAAATTGATAAACCCTTAGCAAATTTGACCAGAAGAAAGAGAGAAGACAAAAAATTAATAAAATTAGAGATGAAAAAGGCACTATTACAACATATACCAAAGAAATTCAGACAATTATGAGGACATACTTTCAGAAAGAAATGGATGATTTCCTTGATTCATATGACCTACCAAAATTAAATCAAGATGAGATAAACCATTTGAGCAGACCTATAAAAATTATAGAGATCCAAGCAGTTATAAGAAGTCTCCCAATTAAAAGAAAAGCCCAGGCCCAGATGTATTCACTGGTGAATTTTACCAGACCTTCATGGAAGGACTAACGCCAAAGCTTCTCAAAATTTTCCATAAAATAGAAAAGGAAGGAATTCTACCAAACTCCTTCTATGAAGCCAGCATCACCCTCATACCAAAGCCAGGCAAAGACAGAACAAAAAATGAAAATTACAGACCCATCTCCCTCATGAACATAGATGCAAAAATTCTGAACAAAATACTGACAAACAGAATACATGTATATATCAAAAGGATTATTCACCCTGATCAAGTTTGCTTTATCCCAGGGATACAGGGATGGTTCAACATATGCAAATCAATAAATGTAATACATCATATAAATGCTCTGAAGGACAAAAATCACATGATCATGTCAATAGATGCAGAAAAGGCATTTGACAAAATCCAACATCCTTTCATGGTGAAAGTATTACCGAAATTGGGACTAGAAGGAACATATCTCAACATGATAAAAGGTATTTATGACTAACCTACAGCCAACATAATACTAAATGGTGAAAAACTTGAAGCTTTTCCACTAAATTCAGGAAGAAAACAAGGGGTGTCCAGTGTCCTTCCCTTTTATTTAACATAGAACTGGAAGTCTTAGCTATAGCAATAGGGATACAAATTGGAAAGTAAGAGATCAAATTATCACTATTTGAAGATGATAGGATTCTATACATAAAAGACCCTAAAAACTCTATCAGCAAACTGTTAGAGCTGATAAATACTCTTAGCAACATAGCAGGATACAAAATAAATACACAGAAATTAGTAGCTTTCCTATATACTAACAACAAACATGCAAAGGATGAAATCAGGGAATCCCTCCTATTCACAATTGCCTCAAAAAAACAAAAAACAAAACAAAAAAAAACCTTGGAATAAACTTAACTAAGGAAGTGAAGGAGCTCTACAATGAGAACTTTAAAACACTCAAGCAAGAAATTGCAGAAGACACAAGGAAATGTAAAGATATCCCATGTTCTTGCATTGGAAGAATCAATATTGTGAAAATGTCAATCTTACCAGAAGCAATCTCTACACATTTAATGCAATCCCCATTAAAATTCCAATGACATTCTTCATAGGGATAGAAAAAAAATCCTAAAATTCATTTGGAAGCAAAAAAAAAAAAAAAAAAAAAGAAAAAAGAAAAAAGAAAAAGACAAAACAAAACAAAACAAAAAAACCTTGAATAGCCAAACCAATTTTGAGCAACAAAAATAAGGCTGGTGGTATCACCATACCTGATTTTAAAAGCTGTATTACAAAGCCATAGTAACAAAAACAGATGGTATTGGCACAAAGACAGACATGTAGATCAATGGAACAGAATAAAGGACCCAGATGTTAATCCAGGCACCTACAGCCATCTGATTTTTGACAAAAATGCCAAAAATATTCATTGGAGAAAAGACAGCCTCTTCAACAAGTGGTGCTGGGAAGACTGGATATCTACAGGTAGAAAGGTGAAAATAGATCCTTGTCTTTCTACATGCACAAGAATCAAATCCAAGTGGATCAGGGACTTTAATATCAGACCTGAAACTCTGAAATTGCTGGGAGAAGAAAGTAGGGGAAACCCTTCAACATACTGGCATAGGTAATGCCTTTCTGAATATAACCCTAATTTCTCAGAAAATAAAACCACTAGCCAACCACTGGGATCTCATGAAATTACAAAGCTTTTGTAAGGCAAAGGACACTGTGAATAGAGCAAAGAGACAACCTACAGAATGTGAGAAAATCTTTCCCAGTTACACATATGACAGAGGATTAATATCCAGAATATACAAAGAACTCAAAAAAAAACAGAACAATAAGAAATCAAACAACCCAATCAAAAAAATGGGCTATGGAACTAAATAGAGAGTTCTCACCAGAAGAAAAACAGAGGGCACAGCTATCAGGGAGGTGCAAATTAAAACTACCTTAAGATTGCATCTCTCTCCTGTCAGAATGGCTACCACTAAGAAAACAAATGACAATAACTGTTGGTGAGGATGTTGTAAAAGGGGAACACTTCTACACTGTTGGTGGGAATGTAATCTGGTAAAGCCATTGTGGAAAGCAGTGTGGAGGTTCTTGAGAAAGCTTAAAATAGATTTACCATATGATCCAGTTATAGCACTCTTAAACATATATCCTAATGACTCTTCTCACTACCTTAGAGATACTTGCACAAACATGTTTATTGCTGCTCTATTCACAATAGCTAGGAAATGGAACCAGCCTAGATGTCCACCCAGAGATGAATAGATAATAAAGATGTGGTACATCTACACAATGGAATTCTATTCAGCAGTAAAGAAAAATGAAATTGTGAAATTTGCAGGGAAATGGGTGGTTTTGGAAAGGATTACACTAAGTGAGGTAACCCAGGCCCAGAAAGCCAAATGTCACATGTTCTTCTTATATGTGGACCCTAGCTACGAATGTGTAGACTTGTCCCTATGCTGGAACCAAAAATCAGTTGCCAAGGCCTATAAGCTAGAAAAAGGCTATAAGTGAGGGAGGAAAGGGAAGGTCTTAAGAGGATGGTATTGTATATATGTAAGTAGAACAGATTCCTTGGAGGGAAAAGGCCTAAGTGAGGTCAGGGGAAGAGATTGTATAAAAGAAGGGTGGGGGGGTCAATCAAAATTCAAGATATTCTGAATAAGACATATGAAAATCTACTTTCTTGAATAATGGCACATCCAGAAGCCATTAGATTGTTACTAGAAAATTTTCAGTGCCTGGCATGGGATACCTTCCAGTGAATCATTGGCCAGGGAGGTCCCCATTGCCTCCAAAGCATTACAGGCTATTACTAAAGCCCTTGGTTCCCTGTGAGAAAGAGATGGTAAGACCCTATTGCTGAAGACTTCACATGCCTGAGAGGCAAAGTCACTGAGAAATCAAGGTGGTGATGAGCAGAAAACCTTCTCCCTTTAGCCCACCCAACTGAAAGCTGGAAAAAGCTGCACTGTATGCAGTCTTATGGGAGACAGAAGTCATCATTGGTGAAAACAGTGGACATTGGAAACCTCAAGTTTGGCCAGACAGGCCAAATGATTGAATGAATACAATAGTGGCATGTCTGCTCTGGGGAAACCAAGTGCTCTATAATTCGACTGAAGGCCCATTCTATGGGAGGGAATACGTGCCTGGTACTGAAAACCTAATCAAAAGCCTATGGCAGGGGAGGTCATGAGCCTTAGGGGTATAAAGCCTGCTCTTGTCTGGACAAATGCATATATTACTCTCACCAAATTGCCCTGAAAGCACTACACTTAATGTTCATACTCATATATTAGTACTACTCTCACTTCTGGTTAGAGAATCTTCTCTTTTCAGAAGGCGATGACCACTGGGATGACCCAAAAGGCAACATAGAAGGAAGAAGGGATGGAGGAGTGCTCAGCAGTGAAACATCTTATACCCTTCAAGGCTTAGGGTACATTGCAGAAGAGGTAGCAGAAAGAATGTAAGAGCCAAAGGAAGGGTACCACTCCTTATGTACAACTGTCCTCACAGTATTTCGCCTCGATATCAAAGACCTCACAGTGCCTAGCAATACCTTCAGAAGACCCTCATAATAGGAGAAAAAGATGATGACATCAAATTACAAGAGAGACTAATGGAGAGAATGAGGGGATATGACAGAGAGCAGAGTTATTAAGGAGAAAGTGGAGGAGGGGAGGGGAGGGAAATACCATGGTTTGTTGCCTGTAAGTATTGAAGTTGTCAATAAAATACACACACACACACACACACACACACACACACATATGAAAAACGAATGTGTAATCTGTGGGTTTTGGGTAGAAAGTTCTGTAGATGTCTGTTAGATCTTGTTGATATGTGGTGTTGTTGAGCTCTTTTACTTCTCTGTTAATTATCTGGTTGGATGATCTATCCATTACTGATAGTGGAGTATTGAAGCCCCCAACTATGATGGTGTTGGTGGTTATTTATGTTTTATTGTCAAGTGGGTTTTGTTTTATGAATGGTGGTGCACCTGTGTTTTTTGCATAAAGATTAATGATTGTGATATCCTCTTGTTGGACTGTTCCCTTGATAAGTAAGAAGTGGCCTTTTTAAAAAAATTACTTTTGGCTTGAAGTCCATTTTATCCAATATAAGTATAGCTACACCTGCTTCCTTCTTATTTCCATTTGCTTGGAACATCATTTTCCAGCCTATCACTCTAAGGAGGTGTTTGTCTTTAGAGGTGAGGTGGGTTTCTTGAAGGCAGCAGGTTGATTTTTCTGATCCACCCTGTTAGCTTGTGTCTTTTGATGGCTGAATTCAGGCTATTAATATTTAGAGTAATAACTGAGATTTGATTCAATACCTGCCATATTGTGGTGTTTTATGTGGTTTGGTGTTTTCTTAGCGTTTGTAGTGTTTGTGCCTCCTCTGAGTTTGGTTATTGTGATCTGCTTTTTGTATGCACTTGAGGTTGGTTATTTGAATCTTCTATGTGGACCATTCCTTGAATTGCTGTCTGTAGGTTTAGCTTTGTGTTCATATAGTTATAAAGCTGAGTTTTATTTTGGAAAGTTTTTCCTTCACCGTCTATTATGAGGGATACTTTTGCTGAGTAGAGTAGTTTGGGTTGGAAGCCATAAATTCTTAGAGTTTGCAGTGTTTCATTCCAGGCCCTTCTGGCTTGTAGGGTTTCCATTAAGTCTGAAGTAATTTTGATGGGGTTACCTTTATATGTAACGTGTTGTCTCTCTTTAGCTGCCTTTAGGATTTTCTCTTTGTGATCGATGTTTAGAGTCTTAATGATAACATGTCTTGGAGAATTTCTCCTTTGTTTCAGTCTGTTTGGAATTCTGTTAGATTCTTGTAATTTGATGGGACTTTCTTTTGAGAGAGTCAGAAAGTTTTCCTCAATATTTTTGTTGAATAATTTTTTCATGCCTTTGGTCTGTATTTCTTCCCCCTGTGCTGTTCCCATGATCTATATGTTTGGATTCTTAAGGGTATCACACAGTTCCCTCATGTTCTGTTCACAGAAATTTTTGAACTTATTGAATCTTTTGGGCTCACAAACTGTTTTTTCTGTTTTGTCTTCCAGTTCTGAGTTTCTATCATCCACATGGCTGACTTTATTCTTGAGAGCTTCTATAGAGTTTTGGGCTTGTTCAATTTGGTTCACATTTTCTACTGCCTTTTGTTTTTGTTTTTGTTTTTTTTGAGGTAGGGTCTCATTCTAGCTCAGGCTGTCCTGGAATTCACTATGTAGTCTCAAGATGGCCTCAAACTCATGGTGATCCTTCTACCTCTGCTTCCTGAGTGCTGGGATTAAAGGCATGTGCCACCATGCCTGGCTTCTATTGCTTTTTTATATGTATAGTTTCCAACTCTCTGTCAAGTTCCCTTTTCATGTCATTTTCTGTTTTTTTTTAAATGCTTTTTGGAGTTCATCTTTGCATTTGTTTATGTCTTCATTGAGCTTAGACAGCTGTTCACTGAGGTCCTCTTTGTTTTGCTCTCCATCAGATCATTTAACTGTCTTTGGAGCCATTCCAGGTTCTTTTCTTTTCTTTTCTTCCTTTTTTTTTTTCTTTTTGTTTTTGGAAGTAGGGTTTTACTCTAGTCCAGGCTGTCCTGGAATTCACTATGGAGTTTCAGGGTGGCCTCGAACTCAACTCATAGTACTCCTCCTACCTCTGCCTCCCAAGTGATGGAATTAAAGGAGTGTGCCACCATGCCTGGCCCTTCCGGGTTCTTTTCTATTAGGTCTAATCTAGCGAGAGCACCATTCATATAATTATTGGTGTTTTCTTGAATTTCTGCAAGTTTTGCTATTTTTTTTTGGTCAGGGTTGCATAGTTTGTGTTTTCATTTTAGGGTTCTGATCTCATAGTCTCTTCTATGTTTTGATTAGAGAGATTAATTGTGGGACTGGGCAATATAGCTGGATTTGTTTGCATCTGATTTTTTGTGCTATTCCTTTTTTGCTCTGGTCTCCCCATCACAATGGTTTTGAAAGCTGTTGCAGTCAGGTTTGCATTGCTGGTTGAAATCACCTAACCAAGAGCAGCTTCTGGGAAAAACAGCTATATTTTGGCTTGCAGGCTTTAGGGGAAGCTCCATGACTGTAGGGGAAAAGGACAGCATGAGCAGTGGGTGGATATCACCCCCTGGCCAACATAACATGGACAATTGCAACAGGAGAGTGTGCCAAACACTGGCAAGGGGAAACTGGCTATAACACCTACAAGCCTGCCCCCAACAAAAAACTTCCTCCAGGAGGCATTAATCCCCAAATCTCCATCAGCTGAGAACCTAGCATTCAGAACACCTAAGTTTATGGGGGACACCTGAATCAAACCACCACATTCTGCCCCTGGCCCCCATAAACTGATATCCATACATGATGTAAAATACAATGCATTAAATCTAGGTTTAAAAGTCCCCATAGCTTTTATAAATTCCAATGATGTTCAAACATCCCCATAGCCTAAGACCTTTTAACTGAGCCATAATACCAAAAAATTTACAATGGCACAGAATAAACATTCACACTGCAAATGATGGCATTGGATATAATAAGGAAATATTTAAGCAATACATGGTTTAAACAGGGCAAACACCAAACTCTGTAGCTTCAAGTCCAACAACTCTAGCTAGTGACAAATCTCCAAGTCAGATAATTATAACCAGCAACAAGTTTCTGGAGTTCCAATTCCACCCCTCCAGCTAGGCTGCTCACAGTCCTGGAAAACTTCATTGGGGTCGCAGCTTTCCTTAGCAGCCATCTCATGGTCCTGGCAGCTCCACTGGGTCTCCACTGCAACCCACGGTTCATCCTTATGGCCCCATGGGGTCTCCATGCAGGCATCCAGCAAACCTGCTTCACACTGCCCATGGCCATTTCCAAAACACAAGACCATGTTGCAAACTCAATGACCCTCTCTTTCCTGCATTTCTTATACCTCACAATACCAGGTAGGGTGCTAATTTGTTAATCCAAGGGGGGAGGGGGAATAAAGCAGACTTTGAAGAACAGGACACTCCTTGAGCACTCAGGCCTCTTCAAAAGAGTCTACATTCTTCCTGTTGCCCCAACGCAGGTCAGCTGGCCCAATCTCAAAGGTTGTGATTTCTCAATTGCAGCTGAACGGTCAGCAATTCACCCAAAGATTTTTTTTCTTTGCCATATCTCTGTGCTTACACCTGTTCATTTCTACTCAAAGCAACCCTGCACAACTTCTCAGGACCAAGGCATAACAGCATGCTTCCCACACAAACTGCTAGCCCAGTCCAGGCAAAGCTCTTTCTTACCCTCATAAGCCAAACCTCACAGTCCATAGTTCTTACTGCATTCAGGCCTTTCACCTCTGACCAGAATAGTCCATCAAGCTGTACTTAGGGCACTGAAAGGCATCTATTAGGCCAAAGCTTCGAATCTTTCCACATTCCTCTTGAAAGTCAGCTCCAAAAGGTCAAAGCCACACAGTTAGGTGTCTAGCAGCAACCCCACTCCTGGTACCACTTTACTGTTGCAGTCAGGTTTGAATTGCTGGTAGAAATCACCCAACAAAGAACAGCTTCTGGGAAAAACAGGTTTATTTTGGCTTACAGGCTCAAGAGGAAGCTCCATGATGGCAGGGGAAAATGACAGCATGATGTCAGGAAAAGTTGAAAATGTGAGTCTCTTTTTGCCTAAAGTTTGGGCACAATTGGGAGTAGAAGATGAGAGTAAGATGAAAATATGGCAGGGGACACTGCCTCAAAAAATTTTAAATTTATTTTTAAATTTTTATTTATTTCTTTGAGAGAGAGAGAAAGGGGGGGGGAGAGGGAGGGGGAGGATGGGCATTCAACGACCTCAAGCTGCTGCAGACAAATTCAAAACTCATGCAAAACCTTGTGCATCTGGCTTCCATGGGTCCTAGGGAATGGAACCTGGGTCCTTTGGCTTTGTAGGGAAGTGCCTTAACCACCAAGCCATCTTTCCTGCCCACTGACTCAGATTTCACACAACTCCAATGTCCATGCTGTTCGTATCTCCTCTGTACTCTTTTTTCTTCCTTTCTTTTCAGAGCCTGAGTTGTGAGAGTTAAGTATAATGAATTGGGAAGGTGATAAAACTGAGGTAGGTACATATCCCAGGATATATTTGTTTCCAGGTAAAACTGGAAGTAAATGTACTTAAAAGGTTGCCAGAAATTGCACATCAATTTTGATTAATACTGAGTCCAGAGTAGAAATCCTGGGCAATAACTTTGTTCTAATTGCTAAAAGATAAATGACTAAAACATAATGTTTATGGGTTGAATTTTGCCTGACCCCTCTAAGCACCTTCCTGAATTGTACCTTAATTGTAACATAGGAATGATATGTTGAAGTCTCAACCTCCAGTAGCTCGGACTTTATTTTGAAATAGGGTGGTTGGAGATTCAATTATAGTTATATATCCCTTAATGGAGAGATAGAACTGAAAAATGTGACAGTAGGCATTGTTTTTATTGTGTGAACATGTAGAGTATACTAAATACAAGCCTAGATGTTATAGCCCACTGCAAAGCTAACCTAAACTATACTGGTAATCCTAGGCTACAAACATGTGTAGCATGTCACTAATTTGATTACTGTAGGCAGTTGCAACACTGTGGTGTTTGTACATTGAAACACACAAGAGGTACAGTAAAATTATTAGGTGACATAAATTTTGCAGCTCTATTTTTTTTTAATGGAATCCCTGTTGTATATGTTGTGTGTTGACTAAACCATCATTACGTGGTACGTTGTATGGTTGATTGTCATGTGTCTTCCTCTATTATTCTCCACCTTATGCTTTGAGGCAGAATCTGCATTGATCTCAGAGCTCATCAATTTGACTAGCCTAGCTAGCCATTGAGCTCCAGGATTCCCCATCTCTGCCTACCTATCACCAGGACTATAGGTGTACACTTCTCCCAGAATTTTGTATGGGAATTACAGATATGAACTTACGTCCTCATGCTTAGATGGAAAGTCCTTGACCCATTAAGTCATTGCCCCAATCCTGAGTAGATATTTAAAAAAAAATTTTTGTTGTTCATTTTTATTTGTTTGAGAGTGACAGAGAGAGGAAGAGTGAGAGAGAGAGAGAGAGAGAGAGAGAGAGAATGGGCACACCAGGGCTTCCAGCCACTGCAAACAAACTCCAGAGGCATGCGCCCCCTTGTGCATCTGGCTAACGTGGGTCCTGGAGAATTGAGCCTCGAACCGGGGTCCTTAGGCTTCACAGGCAAGCGCTTAACCACTAAGCCATCTCTCCAGCCCCTGATTAGATAATTTTGATGTGAATATATCTTTAAGCTCTTGGGAATAACTTCACAACTCAAACCTACAAGCTCACTAAATATATGTATTGAATTAATGTATAAGACACATGTTCAACTGATTGAAAAAAGATGGACAGCTTTTCTTGTATGAGATAACCAATAAAACCTTGCGTTGTGTATAATAACATGTAAAAATCAAGCAAAAGATGAATGCACTGCTAGTCAAATCTTAATTTCACTGAGAACCACAAGAAGAGTTTTGAAGAATAATATTGTGAACTTCAAGAGCCAATATTGTTAAATTCAAGTTTGATTGACTTTAAATAAGATAGAATTGCCGGAATTCCACACATATAAGCAAAATCTAGCAGCAGAAATTAAGTGACTCTCCATTTCTATTTATTTTCAAAGTCAAAAGCCTCTGGAGGAAGTTGTGTAGATGGTTAGAGCATAGTGGGATGGTCCCTAGTGCTTGTTAAAATGGAAGCATTTGAGAGGTGTTACAATGATGAACTTTGATTTTACTTGAGCCAATGGAGAAAAGTTCTTCTTCTCCTCTGGCTCTTGGTCTGCCTCCAACTCTACCCCTGGGTCTTTGCACTGGTAAGATATCTCTTCCCCAGGTGCCAGGGTGTGAAGGGATTTTTTTATGACTGTTTTTATAGCTTTAAAATTTCTTTGGAAGCACATTCCTTTTCTTTTTAAGAAAAATAAAAAACCCTTTTCACTTTTTGTTTGTTTGTTTGTTTCCAGGGCCTATGTTCATTCTTCCACCCAGGAGGCTGTGTATTTCTCAGCTCTGTTTTCATATATACACATGTGTAACAAATTCCTAAGTAATGACCTATCTTAAAAAAAAATCAGGGGCCATAATTGTATATTCCAAGTTTCAGAGGGGAAAAATGTATGGCAGAAAGACAGGAATCCTTACCCTTTTCTTGAAGTTCAATAGTTTATGTCTTTGATAAAATAGGAAAGAACTTAGTTAAGCCACTGAAAGATCATAGAGAAACCACGAAGCAAGAAAAATCTCTCTTACACTGGGGGCTAAACATTGGGATGGGAATTGGGGGCAGCTATGAAGGTACATGCCCAGGAAGACCCATGATGCTTGCCATTCGTCATGTTGTGGACAAGACTCTGAAAGAAATTTAGGGGAGTTTTGCAAATTGTCTCTGTGAAAAGAGGAGTTAGAAAGAGTATTAAACTGGCTAGAGTATCATGTGCCTATTTTTTTTTACAATACTATATTTCATGTCTAGTTCATGCAGACAGTACCAAGCAATTTCCATATTTTCTCATTTCATTTTCACACTGACCTCATGAGCCATGGAACTGATATCTTCATGATGTCCATTTTACTTACAGTGAAATTCAGTGACAGGAGAGGTTTACCCTCATTGTACAAGCTAGTTCATAGGGCACCCAGGGATTCTGATAACATTTTTGTGCATCGAGTGAATTGATATTTGCAATGTACCTAGAATAATGCCTGGTACAAACTTAGTACTCCATAGATCTAAGTCATTGCTATTATAATTCCTTGACATCAGACTTGAGAACATTCCTCTCAGTTCTTTCTCTTCTATATACAGAGGTAGAGTTCTCACTTCTGTTTCCTACCCCAAAGCAAGCCCACAGACCCTTCAACCTGTAACTTGTAGTCATGGCTTCTCCAGCAACAGAACTCAAGGGAAAAATATCAGTATTCAGTAATACATTTAAGAAGTGAGGAGAGAGAGGAAGAGAGGAAATAGTGACATGAATGAGTGAAGGAATGAAAGATGGGAGGTGAACTTTTAGTAATTGCTGGAGAAAAGGAAGAGAGCACAGGTTGGCCCAGAGTACCAGGCTAGAGAGATAGCCTCTTCTCAAATTAGTGGAAAGAACAAAAGAAGGAAAAAAGGCAGGCAGGTACTGGAGGCTCAGCAACTATTCCAGTGTTCCTCACATCCCAGCTCTCTCTGATAGGTGATTTATTTTTATGTACCATTGAATAAAAAATAAAAATGAACTAAGTCATCTTTGTGGTCTTGTGCATATATATTTCATTGGGACACACAGGTGTCCAGAACTGAGAAGATGGACTATGAAACATCAAAGGTTGACAACTGAAATTAATGGGGACAACAATAGAGTTCACAATATTTCTACTCTGTCACAAGAGGATTACTTCATATATACATATTCACTGATTTTAATCAATTAATGAATTTTGCTTTTGAATTTAAGCCAATTTTAGCTGGCTTTCTGATATGTGCAATCAAAATGAGTGCTGGTCACATAATTTGAGAAAAAAATTGTTTATCAAATGCAAGGACAGATGTCCAAGGAAACTGAAGTTGTAAACTTCATTTCCCTGATTTTAGAGGGCAAAGACCCAGGTATTGTTCTATGTGGTGTAATTAAAATAAATGATGAATCATAATTTTGGCACTGGAATTATAGAAGGCAGTATTCACCCAAGTCTAAAGCTCAAACTAAGGGTGAAAACTTTTTGTTTTCTCTCATGAGGATCTGCTTCTAGAGACAGCACATATTGACCAAGGTGACTTTAGCATTCTGGGATCATGGCAATTATTTTTATTGTATAGCATGAAGTTGGTATTTATGCTCTAATGCTTCAGTCTCCTGAGTTGATCTTTGATAGATGACTATGCTTTCTGCATAGACAATGACTTTAGGAATATATCCCCAGTTGCTCAGAAACAAACAAACAAACTACTAATCAACCACTGGAATCTCATGAAATTAAAAAGCCTTTGTATAGCAAGGGACACCTAATAGAGCAAGGTGACAACCTATATAATGGTAGAAAATCTTTGCCAGGTATACATCTCACAGAGAATTAGTATCCAGGATATACAAAGAACTAAAAAAGCTAAATAATAAGAAATCAAACAACCCAATTAAAAATGGGCAATGAAACTAAAAAAAGAGTTCTCAGAAGAAGAGATACAGATGGCCTATAAACATCTAAAAATATTCTACATCCTTAACCATCAGGTAAATGCAAATTAAAACTACTTGGAGATTCCATCTCAATCTTGAATGGTAGAATGACTATAATCAAGAAAACAAATGACAATAAATGCTGATGAGCATGTTGAGAAAGAAGAGCCCTTTGACACTGTTGTGGGAATGTAAACTGGTACAGCCATTGTGGAAATCAGTGTGGAGGGACAGTTAAAAATAGATTTAACGTATGACCCAGTTGTAAAACTCCTAGGGATATATCCTAAGGACTTGTCTTATTACCTCAGACATACTTGAACATTGTGGTGGTTTGAATAGAATAGATGGCCCCCAATATATTCAGTTGTTTATTTGTTTGTAGTTTGCCTCTCTAGCCATCTGGCTGGAGACAATGTCTGGGTGGATCTTAAGGTGTGGTGGTGGGTTTCAGATTTCAATCTAAAGATATGCAAAGTGTGCCTAGCTGGAGTTCCTGAAGTGTGCTCTGGCTTTTGACCTTGAGGCTTGTACTGCTCTCTCTCTGCTTGGGCCTGTGAAGGCAGGCCAGTTTCTCCTGCTTTTATGGAACTTCCCCTGGCTCTGTAAGCTTCAATAAATCCCTTCCTCCATAACTGTGCCTGGTCTGAAAGTTCATCTCAGCGAACCTGAAGCTGTCTGATACAGAATTTGGTACCGAGGAGTGGGGTGAGATGATGAACCTTACTATGTGGATGTTGATCTTTTGGAACCTTTGTTTTGGAGGAATAGGCATGGACTTGGTGCTTGCAACTGAAGATGTCGTCTGGAGTGGTAAGCCCAGTGTTATGGACTATTATGATGAGAGTTTGAGAATTCTAAGTGTAGACAATATTGAACTTCAAGGCTTGGCTTATGAGCTTTCTAAGGGGAAGGAAAGACTGCAGAGGACTTTGTTGGAACTGGGCTACTGGCATAAGGGCTGGCTGCGTCCTGCTGCCCAGGCCCAGAGAGTTTGATCAAGGTTAAATTTGTAATGGACTGATGTGCTTGGCTAGAGATATTGGACTGAGAGATTTAAGATTATAAGCTGGAAAACCTCAAGAAAGTTAAAATTACAGGCACTGAGACTGGTTTTAGGTTACTGAATCTGCTATTGTCAAACACATTAGCAATCTTAAGGAAGATATCCAACTGCTTTACATTAAAACAATAGACAGGATGCCTAAGGAAAGACTATCATAGAAATGCAAACACTTTTGGAAAGAGTTGACTGGAGAAGGAACCTGCTTTTCAAGGCTATGATTTGTTTCCTCCCTGAATTAAGAATATGGCTGTGTCCTGCACACCTGGTATTGGTTTCAGAAGCATGAAAAATGCATGGAGTGGCCGTGAATTGCACATGCTTCCAGGAGCCATTGCTGAGATGCAGCATGAGGTAGGGCCTGATGCCCTAATAGGCTGAAAGAGCCTTTGGAAAATGTGAAGAGTGGTCATGAATTGCACATGGTTCCAGGAGCTGCTGCTGAGATGCAGCATGAGGCAGGGCATGATGCCCTGATAGGCTGAAAAGCCTTTGGAAGATGGACCATGGTTTGCATGAAGACCTGAAGATGTTTTGTATATACCAGGACTGTGCAAGGGCTACCATAGAGCGCATTGTTGGCCTGGGATGGAAGTGTTCCCCGGGTACTCTGCCCAGATGGAGGGGCGAAATTGAAAAGTCTGGAGACTGTTAGTCTCTGGGTATATTGAACTTGAACTGCAGAAGTTTGATGTTTGTTTGATGGTGGTTGAGTTTACATTGTTTTAGTCTCTCCTTGCTGTGCCTTATACCAGTTAAAAATGTTTACTCTGTGCCTTTATATGTTAGAAGTGTTTAACTTGTTTCATTTTACAGGTCTTCATATCTTAAATTGGTCAAGACTGTGGGACCTTTGAAATTGAACTAAATACAATTTACAATGTGTGATGGTTATAAATCTATTGGGGGCCAGGGGCGGAATGTGGTGGTTTGAATAGAATAGATGGCCCCCAATATATTCAGTTGTTTATTTGTTTGTAGTTTGCCTCTCTAGCCATCTGGCTGGAGACAATGTCTGGGTGGATCTTAAGGTGTGGTGGTGGGTTTCAGATTTCAATCTAAAGATATGCAAAGTGTGCCTAGCTGGAGTTCCTGAAGTGTGCTCTGGCTTTTGACCTTGAGGCTTGTACTGCTCTCTCTCTGCTTGGGCCTGTGAAGGCAGGCCAGTTTCTCCTGCTTTTATGGAACTTCCCCTGGCTCTGTAAGCTTCAATAAATCCCTTCCTCCATAACTGTGCCTGGTCTGAAAGTTCATCTCAGCGAACCTGAAGCTGTCTGATACAAACATCTATGTTTATTGCTACTCTATTCACATGGATAATGTAGATGTGGTACATTTATACAATGGTGTTCTATTCAGTGATAAAGAAACATGACATTATGAAATATGCAAGGAAATGTATGGATCTTGAAAAGAATTATACTAAGTGCAGTAACCCAGGCCCAGAAAACCAAACACCACATGTTCTCTTTCACGTGTGGATCCTAGCTACAAATGTTTAGACTTGTATGTGAGTTGGAGTAAAAATTGGTAGCAGAGGCCAGTAAGCTAGAAATGGGCTATAAGGGAGGGAGGAGAGGGGTGGGCTTAAGAGAATGGTATTGTATACATGTCAGTAAATGAACACTACTGGGAGTAGAATGGCCTAAGTGAGGTCAGGGGACGAGATTGAGTAAAGGAAGGGTGGGAGGAGGGTTTGTCAAAATTTAAGAGGGTTTGAATAAGCTGTATGGAAACCTACTTTTTTTGACAATGGTGCACCCAGAAGCCATAGATTGGTACTAGAAAAACTTCAGTCCTGGGAATAGGATACCTTCTGGTAATTGGTTGGCCATAGAAGTCCCTGATGCCCCCAAAACAGCACAAGCCATTGTGAAGGCTCTTCGTTTCCCACCAGGAATAGATGGTAAGACTCTATTGCTGAAGACTGTACATACTTTCTTTTTCTTCTTTTTTTTTGTTTTTTTCTTTTCTTTTTTTCTTTATTAGTTAGTTTTGTATTCAGCAAATACAATCAGTTTGGAACCATTATTAGGCTCATCCATGACATATCCCCTCCCCTTGGCCCCTCCTTGTTGAGGTATATGGGTCATGCATTGTGGAGTTAGCCCACAGTTATGGGTAAGATAAATTTCTTTGCATATCATGACCCAACATGTGGCTCTGACATTCTTTCCGCCCCCTCTTCCATAAAATTTCCCTGAGCCATGTTGGGTTCATTTTTGGTCTGCTTCAGTGATGAGGTGTTAGGGTCCTCTGAGGCTCTGGCTCTCTGATTTGGTAGGAGTTGATTTTTCTCTGTGTTGATCTCCTTCCCCCTTGTGCTGGTATCCGGTTCATCAGGAAAACAGCCCCCTTGCTTGTTTCTCCAATTTTTCTTAGTTTCAGCCGGGGCCCTTTTGAGGTATGATGGGGTGGCTCTCTCCTTAGGATCTACATCTATCTGAAAAAAAGAAGCAGATTCTCCAACGGAGAGTAAGTTAGCACCAGGACAAATGAGATAACCCTTACTTTTTTTTTTTTTATAGAGAATTTAATAAGTGTAGGCCCTCTTGTAGCCCATGATTGATGGTAGCTTGATATTGACGAGTTGGCTTATGTTTGGATATGGTTCTGACCTGTTTCCCAGCTCCAGCTATGGGTCCCATACCACTGAGGAGATCAGTTAGCCAAATTAAGAGCAGTTGGTTCCCCACCATGGCTGTGTGCCACTATTGCACTTGTGTGGGCATCACAACAAGTTATTTGCTGCTAAGTAGGTTAGACCATGAGTTGCTTGGACAGATATTGGTCATTTCCCCCCAGTCGCCCATGTAGCACCTTCTGGCACTGGATGCGCTGACTGTCTGGGGACTGACTCTCTTCCAACTTCTAGCCATACCATTCTATTTTGCATGTCAATCACATAAGGTGATTCAGCAGTAGGGTCTTACCACTAACCTTTGCTGGGTCATCAAGTACTCTGACAGAAATCTGTCTAAGACTGTACATTCTTGGGCTGCAAAGTCACTGAGAAATCAAGCTGGAGCTGAACTGAAAACCTCCTTCCTGCAGACCAGTTGACAGAAAGCTTGAAAATGCTACACTGCATGCAGCCCTATGAGAGAGAATAATCATTAGTGAAGATAAGCAACAGTAGACACTAAAAGCCTTAAGTATGGCCAGCCAGGTCAAATGAGCCAGTGGGTAAAATAGTAGCATGTATGTTATGGGGGAAACCAACTACTAATTCAACTGGAGGCCTGCTCCATGGGAGGGAATACATGCCTAGTACTGAAAACCCAGTCAAAAGCATTTGATGGGGGTGGTCATTAGCCCTAGGGGTGTAACGCCTGCTGGTGTCTGGCTAAATGCATGTATTATGCTCACCAAACTTCCCTGTATGCACTTTTCTTAATGTTCATACACATATATTAAGGCTGCTCTCACTTTTGGTTACAGAAGCTTGTATTTTCAGATGGCAGTGACTTCTGGGATGACTCAGAAGGCACCATAGTGCTTAGAACAAGTGAAAGAGACATGTTTAGCACTGAAACATCTCTATCATATCTTCCAAGGCTCAGGGTCCATTTCAGAACAGGTGGCAGAAAGAAGGTAAGAACCAAGGGCTGCAACGATGGCTCAGTCATTAAGGCATTTGCCTGTGAGGCCTAAGGACTCAGGTTTGATTCTCCAGTACTCATGTGAGCCAGATGCCCAAGGTGACACATACGTTTGGAATTCGTTTGCAGTGGCTAGAGGCCCTGGAGTGTCCATTCTCTTTCTTTCTCCCTCTCTCTCTGCCTTTCTGTCTCTTGCTCACTATCAAATAAATAAATAAAATAGTTTTTAAAAGAAATGTAAGAGCCAAAGGAGGGTAGGACTCCTTACAATGCAATATTCCAGATACAAATGACCTGGATATCCATGACCTCACAGTGCCTGGTAATACCTACACAAGACCCTCATAATAGGAGGAAAAAGTGATTACATCAAAATAGAAGAGAAACTAATTGAGAGGGGGAGGGGATATGATGGAGAGTGGATTTGTGAAGGGGTAAGTGGGGGATGGAATTACCGTGGTTTATTGTCTATAATTACGGAAGTCGTCAATAGAAAAAACTTACAAAAACAAATGGAAGGGCAGGTGTCCCTTTGCCAAGCTGATTACAGTTCTTTGGGCATATACTCAGAAATAGGATTGCTGGTTAATATAAGATCTATTTTTAGCTGGGCATGGCTGCACACACCTTTACTCCCAGTACTTGGGTAGTAGAGTTAAGAAGATCTCTGTGAATTCGAGGCCAGCCTGAGACTGAAGAGTGAGTTTCAGGTCAGTTTGGGCTAGAGTGAGACTCTACCTTGAAAATCCAAACCAAACCAAACACACACACACACACACACACACACACACACACACACATGGGATTTTGAAGAACTCAATACTATACTTCATAGTGGCTCTACAAATTTCCATCCTAACTGATATTATACTAAGAATTCCAATTTCTCTATATCCTCATCAACATTTTTTATTTATCTTATTGATTATAGTCAGTCTAATAAGGTGTGGGATGATATGTAATATAGTAGTGTATGTATGCTACAGTGTGTGCATGTTCATGTGCTTATAGGTGTGTGTGTGTGTGTGTGTGTGTGTGTGTGTGTGTGTGTGTGTGTGTGTGCATGTGAAGGACAGAGGAACCAAGGCTTCATTAAATTGGAAAAGTATAATCAGAACCATATTTCTTGAGTTGAAATCTGAGACACTCCATTCATTTGCCCTAAATCTTTTTTTAAAATTTTTTTGTTAATTTTAATTTATTTATTTGAGAGCGATAGACAGAGAAAGAGGCAGAGAGAGAGAGAGGGAAAGAGAGAGAGGAGAGAATGGGCACTCTCCAGCCACTCCAAACCTAGAGTCACTGCAAACGAACTCCAGATAGAACTGAGACACCCTGTATTATACAAAACTAAAAATTTTGGATCTATCATCATTAATTTATATTTATACCAATTTTGAATTATGAAGGCACATTGAATAATTCCAATACAGATCTTGGGACTTTTAAAACCTAAATGTTTACTATCTGTATTACTCAGGGTTCTCTAGAGGAACAGAACTGCTAGAATGAATTATTTTAAAAGGGGATTTATTGGATCAGCTTACAGTAGTCCAATAGCAGTTGCAGGCCCGAGAATCACTGAACCTGGTAGTTGCTCAGTCCTCATGGCCAAATGCCTCAGCAGTCCTGACCCAGCACTGCAGATGGTGCTGGAAAGCCTGGAGGCTTCCTGAGGAGCCACTGGGTTTCAATCCATGGGGGTCTTCAGTTGATGCTGGTCTTTCGTCTGCACTGGTCTTCAATCCACGCTGGAAGGTAGCAAGCAGCTCCGGCAGCCAAATGGAAGGAAGGCAGGAAGGAAGGAAGGGACTCTTTTTACCAAGAGCTTCCTTGTATCAAGTCCCCCTCTGGGCGGGGCCGCCCATTCTGAGGGAAGAGCTCACCCTGGGGGAAAGACTTCCTCCTTTAGATGATCCTTCCTAGAAGCAACCTACGGATTACTAAACACATCAAGTTGACAACACCTTAACTATCACACTATCTTCCTGTACAGAGTGTTTGCCAATTTTGTTCTAAAAATAAAAACATTGTAGATAGAGCTTAAGCACATTGCATGTGCTTTTTGTTAGTATAAATTCTATGAGATTATATTTTTACATTTCTTGATTATTTGGAGATTTTATTAATAGCTCATTGCTTTAGTTGCTATGGAAGATGGGTAAATATCCTGGTAACAGATTGAAATAAACTCTCTTGTGGAAGGTTGGCCCCATGGCTTTCCTTCTTCTTCTTCTTTTTTTTTTTTTAATTAGTAGAGTGATTTTTTTATTAATTGGCTTTGTACTCATCAAATAGAGTCAATTTGGTACCATTATTAGGCTCATCCATTACCTACCCCCTCCCTTGGCCCCTCCCTATTGAGGTATATGGTTCATGCATTCTGGAGTCAGCCCACAGTTATGGGTAGGATAAATGTCTGCATATCATGACCCAAAATGTGGCTCTGATATTCTTTTTGCCCCCTCTTCCACAAAATTTCCCTGAGCCATGTTGGGTTCATTTTTGGTCTGCTTCAGTGATGAGGTGTTGGGGGCCTCTGGGTGTCTGGATCTCTGATTTGGTAGCAGTTGATTTTTCTCTGTGTCAATCTTCTTCACCCTTGTGCTGGTACCTGGTTCACCAAGAAAACAGCACCCTTGCTTGTTTCGCCAATTTTTCTTAGTTTCAGCCAGGGCCCTTTTGAGGTATGATGGAGTGGCTCTCTCCTTAGGATCTATATCTATCTAAAAAAGAGAGGTAGATTCTCCAACGGAGAGTAAGTTAGCACCAGACAAATGAGATAACCCTTACTTTTTATATAGAGAATTTAATAGGTGTAGGCCCTCTTGTAGCCCACGATTGGTGGTAGCTTGATAGTGGAGAGTGGGCTTATGTTTGGACATGGTTCTGACTTGTTTCTCAGCTCCAGCTATGGGTCCCGTACCACTGAGGGAATCAGTTAGCCGAATCAAGACCAGTTGGTTTCCCACCATGGTTATGGGCCACTATTGCACCTGTGTGAGCATAGCAACAGGTTATTTGCTGCTAACTAGGTGAGGCCATGAGTTTCTTGGACAGATATTGGTCATTTTCCCCCAGTTGCCCATGTAGCACCTTCTGGCACTAGATGTGCTGACTGTCTGGGGACTGACTCTCTTCCAGCTTCCAGCCATGCCATTCCATTTTATGTGTCAAACGCATAAAGCATCTTCAGCAGGAGGGTCTTACCACTAACCTTTGGTGGGTCAAGTACTCTGACAGAAATCTGTCTTTCTTTTAGGAAACTTGTAGGTCTCTCTGATCAAAAGCTCATTGTGGATGATAGCCACATGCTGGTCCTGGGAGTTGTAGGTCAGTGCCCACTAAGAAAAGGAAGAAAAAGATAACTAATATAAAAGAGATAGAGAGAAGAGAGAGAGAGGCTGTAGAAGATTAAAGTCATTCTTCATCATACCCTCTCCAGTATCTTGTGGGTCAGCTGTTTCCTCTAACAGCCTGGTGAAGGTTCAGCCATTTGGTATGCCTGTTAGGATGTAGAATTTTTGATACCATTGCTGTTTGGGTCTAGATTTGTGTTTCCCAAATCCCCTCCCCTCCCTTCCCTCCCCACCCATCCTATTGTATAGTCCATGAGAAGCTGGCTGGGTATAAAAGGCATCTTGGGTAGATTCAGGTTAGGTGCTGTAGATGAGTGAGACTATGTGGTGATTTTTTTTTCTGTGATTGGGTAAGTTCACTGAGAATGATCTGTTCCAGGTTCAACCATTTTTCCTCAAATTTCATTGTGTCATTTTTTCTTACTGCTATAGAATACCATTGTGTAGATATACCACATCTTAGTTATCCATTCATCTAGTGATGGACATCTGGGTTGTTTCCAGTTCTTTGCTATTATGAATTGAGCCATTACAAACATGGTTGAGCAAACATCTCTGGCCTGTGGTTTGAAGGCTTTAGGGTAGATGCCCAGTAAGGGTTAACTGGGTCTGTTGATATCTGTACAGTCAGCTTTTTCAAGAGTCTCCATATTGCTTTCCAAAGTGCTTGTACCATCTTGCATTCCCACCAACAGTGGATGAGTGTTCGTACTTCTCCACATCCTTGCCAGCATTTATTTTCATTTGATTTTTTGATGTTTGCTATCCTTACTGGGGTAAGGTGGAACCTCATGGTTGTTTTAAGTTGAATTTCCCTGATGATTAGGGATGATGAACATTTTTCTTAAGTGCGTGTTTGCCATTTGTATTTCTTCCTTTGTGAACTGCCTGTTGAGCTCTTTACCCCATTTTGTGAGTGGGGTGTTTGACTTTTTTTGATTTTTGAGTTCTTTGTAGATTCTAGAGATTAGGCCTCTGTCAGTTGGATAACGTACAAATATTTTCTCCCATTCTGTGGGTAATCTATTGGCTTTGCTTATTGTATGCTTGTCTGTAAAGAAACTCTTCAGCTTCATGTGATCCCATTGGTTGAGTGACTGTTTAAGATAGTGAGCTACTGGGGTTTCGTTCAGGAAGTCTTTTTCTATTCCTATATCATGGAAAGTACTTCCTATATTTTCTTCCAGTAGTAGTTGAGTTTCTGGTCTTATATTGAGGTCTTTGATCCATTTGGACTTGAGTGTACTGCATGGCAATATGTGTGGATCAAGTTTCAATGTCTTGCATATGGTTATCCAGTTTGTCTGGCACCATTTGTTGAAGATGCTGTCTTTTTTCCAGCCTATATTGTTAGGGCCTTTGTCGAATATCAAGTAGCTATAGTTGCTTGACCCAAAGTCTGGGTCCTCAAGTCTATTCCATGGGTCTATACTCCTGTTTGCATGCCAGTACCATGCTGCTGTTATTACTATGGCTTTGTAATATAGCTTTAGATCAGGTATGTTGATGCCTCCAGAGGTATTTCTTTTGCTGAGGATATGTTTGGATATGCGAGGCCTTCTGCGTTTCCATATAAAATTGGAGATCATTTTTTCTATCTCTGTGTAGAACACCCTTGGGATTTTAATTGGAATGGCATTAAATCTGTATATTGCCTTTGGTAGGATTTCCATCTTCACAATGTTAATTCTGCCTATGCAGGAGCATGGGAGGTGTTTCCATTTTCTCAAGTCCTCCTCAATTTTTTTTGAGTGTTTTTATGTTTTCATTGTATAGATCTTTCATGTCCTTGGTTAATGTTATTCCAAGGTATTTTATTTTATTTTTGTTGCTATTGAATGGCTTTCCTTCTTAGAGATATATTTTAAAGGGAACTTTTGCAGTTCAGTTATCCATTGTAAATTTGCCTCTTGACAAGTATGATGCGGGCTGGAGAGATAGCTTACATGTTAAGGTACTTGCCTCTGAAGCCTAATGACCCAGGTTCGATTCCCCAGTACCCACTTAAGCCAGATGCACATAGTGGCGCATGCATTTGGAGTTTATTTGCAGTGTCTTGGAGCCCTGGCATACCCATCCTCTCTCTTTATATGTCTGCCTCTTTCTCTCTCTCAAATAAATAAATGAAAATAAAATATTTTCAAAAAAAAGTATGATGACACTTTACTTTTTCAGTTGTCAACATCAATTATATAAAAAACCTGCTCTCACAATGTAAAGCCCACAAGTCCATGAGGAACACCACCAACCCCACTGAGGTGGGCTCTCAGAGGATTGGGGGAAGGGAGGAAATGTTGGTAGCAATATATGATGTGTCCATACAAAGCATACTCTTAAAAAGACCTTATTAATATTTTAAAGTTGTACTAATTTTTCAGATATAAAAGTAATACATATTCCAAAAGACAGACAAATGACCAAAGGATATATGGAAACTCCTCAATGCCACTAATAATTAAGCACCTTCAATCAAAACCATAAGAAGCCCAGGTGCAAGGTCATTTTCAAAACACAGACAGACAAACTGAAACCAACCAAGCAGCCAATGACAAGATCTGGGGAGGATACAAAGAAATTGGAACCCTTGTACTTTGGTAGTAGAGGAGTTATAAAATAGTCAAGATGCTATGAAAAATGGTAGGGAGGATCCTTGAAAATATAAAAATAGAATTACTATATGATCTCACAATCCCATACATACATATTTATTCAAAAGAATTGAAATCAGGATTCCTAAGAAATATTCACATTATCACATTCATTGCATTATTATTCAGAATAGCCAAGATATAAAAACAATCAAAATGCACATTGGAAATGAACGGATAAAGAAAATATGATGTATACATACAATAGAATATCATGCAACCATTATGCCCTATATAAGACATAGGTGAAACCTTGCTAAGTGAAATGTTCTTAATACAGAAAAATGAGCACTGCATGAGTTCACTTAGATGAGGTATCTAAAATAATCAATACAATTAAAGGGTAAGATTCTGAATGCTTGGGGCTGAGGAGAGAGGGAATTTGGAGTTCCTGTTCAACAGCACAGAGTTTCAGATGAATGTGCTTTAGAGATTTGCTATCTAGCATTGCACCTGTTATAGTCAGCTCCAAGACTGCAGTGCAAACATCCAACAAAACCCAGTTTTGTGGGAATAAGGGATTTATTTCAAGCTTACAGATTCAGGGAAAGTTCCATCAGTAGTGGAAGAAGCTGGCTCTTGTTCATTAATTGAGAGAGAGAGAGAGAGAGAGAGAGAGAGAGAGACCACCAGCAGCAACAAAACACAAAAACAGAAGGCACAAGTTTAGTAAGCAGGACCCCCAGAGCTCAAACCTCTCTGCACACCTTTGTGCTGGACCTCAGGAACCAACCCCAGTGACACTTCCTACAGCCAGGTGGATGGAGACCCAAGTTACAAGCTTTAATAAAACTCCTGAAAGCAAGGTGTGGTGGCACACCCCTTTAATCCCAACACTCAAGAGGCAGAGGAAGGAGGATTGCCATGAGTTCAAGACCACCCTGAGACTACAGAGTGAATTCTAGGTCAGCCTGGGCTAGAGTGAGACCCTAACTCAAAAAATAAATAAATAAATAAATAAAACACCTAAGTCTATGTGGGACATACATTCCAACTACTACACTACCTATATGCAACAGCAGTGCAGTGTACATTTAAAAATTTATTTGAGAGACTTCCAGCCAAGATGGTGACAGCCTAACTATGCAGCACATCCCTGGGAAAGAAAGGCAAGGCACTAAGGGTTCATTGGGTCTTTTAGGGGAGTAAAATCACCAATAGATTGCCAGTGGGAGGGCACAGAGGGGAAAAAACAGGGAATCACTGATTCCCTCACTTGTGGGTAGCCCACCAGTCCCCCAATGCCCCGCCCCCAACAGCCACTGTACCCACAGTCCCAGCTTCAGGATACTCCCACACTTACTGTAGGAAAATGGTCCCAGGCCAACATAGTTCCACTTGTCTCACTGCACAGGGGTGATGCCCTGCTATGCTTGCCTATGAGTGACTTTGGGCAGGCTCCACCCACTGGCCCACTGGAGCTCAGGCTCCTTTGGTCCATTTGCCTGCCACACGCACGCCACCTCTGATCCCTGCTTGTGCAAGCTTAGCATGCTCGGCCTATTTGCTCACTTACTCCTCTGGCCACCGCCCATTCATGCAGGAGTCCAGGCCCATTCCACCTGCCCATGCTAGCTCAGGCTCTCTCTGCCTGTCCGCCAATGCCAGCTCAGGTGGCAGCCCCTTCCTGTCTGCTGTGCTGGCTGACTGCCATTGTCCTATTGCAGGCGAGATCAGACTGCTTCCAGGTCCCCAGTGTTCCATCACACCCAAGTTTAGGCTGCTTTGGTGTTTGGTGCTTCAGCATCCCTCTGAGCGTGAGCACAGGAAGCTTTGGTGTGTCACTGTATGAGAGCTCAGGCAACTTTGGTGCCCCTGCCAGGCAGGAGCTCAGGCAGTTTTGGCAAGTGAGAGCCAAAGCTCAGACTGCTTGGCATCTGCCTCAGGCTGCTTCAGCTTCCCACTGTGCTTTCACTCAGGCTGATCCACCCACCTAAGTGTTAGCTCAAGACCACTCTGCCCATCTGCTTGTCTGCCCACTAGTCCAGGCCAGCTCTCCCAAGATGCACCACTTCCCCCTTCCATCAAGACCACAGTCCTACCCTCCTTGCCCATACACTGTGTTGGGGAGACCACAGCATAAAAGAAATAACAGGAAAAATCAATTGCAAGAAAATCCAGTTAGATCACCCAGTCCTACAATGAACATCTCTAATCAAAACATAGATGAGTCATTAGGATCAGAACAATAAAATGGATCTATGAGCAATGCAACCCTGAACAAGATACTGGTAGAACTTGCAGTAAAGCAACAAAGGACTGATAATTGTGTGGATGCTGCCATCACTAGACTAGACCTAATAGATAAGAAAATGGAAGGAATTCAAAGACAGTTAAGAGATATGAAGAAGAATGAAAAAAAAAAGAGCACATCAAAAATCAGCTGGTGATACTAAATGAAGACATAAAGAAATGCAAGGATGAATTCCAAGAATCATCAAGAGAATCAGAAAATGATGTGAAAAGGGAGCTTGACAGAGGGATGGAAACTACACATAGAAGAGTAGTAGAAAATGCAAACCTAATTGAACAAGTCCAAAACTCGCTAGAAGCTCTCAAGAATAGAGTCAGCCATGTGGAGGATAGAAACTGTGATCTGGAAGACAAGATGGAAGAAACAGTTCGAGAGTTCAAAAGTTTCGATAAGTTCAAAAGTTTCTATGAACAGAACATAAGGGAATTGTGGGATACCCTTAAACATCCTAATATCAGGATCATTGGAATACCAGAAGGAGTAGAAATTAAAACCAAAGGCATGGAGAACTTATTTAACAAAATAATAAAAGAAAAATTCCCCACTCTCTCAAAAGAAAGGCCAGCCAAGATACAAGAAGCTAACAGAACTCCGAACAGATTGGACCAAAGGAGAAACTCTCCAAGACATATTGTCATTAAGACTCTAAACATTGACACCAAAGAGAAAATCCTAAAAGCAGCTAGGGTAAAACAGCACATCACTTTTAAAGGTAACCCCATCAGAATTACTTCAGACTTCTCAATGGAAACCCTGAAAGCCAGAAGGGCCTGGAATGAAACACTGCAAAGTTTAAGAACCTATGGCTTCCAACCCAAAGTACTCTACCCAACAAAAGTATCCCTTATAATAGATGGTGAAAAAGCTCAGCTGTACAATTATATGAACACAAAACTAAAATTATAGAGAGTATTTCAGGAAATTCCCCACACAGAAGAATCAAATAATCAACCTCAAATGCCTACAAGAAGCAGATCACAATAACCAATCTCAGAGAAGGCACAAAAAACTTCAAAGTCCGAGAAAACACCAAACCACGCATACCAACACAATATGGCAGAGATCAAATCAAATCGCACAGTCATTACCCTAAATATTAATGGCCTTAATTCACCCATCAAGAGACACAAGCTAACAGGATGGATCAGAAAATTAGACCCCTCAACCTCTTGTCTTCAAGAAACCCACCTCACCACTAAAGACAGACACCTCCTCAGGGTGAAAGGGTGAAAAACAATATTCCAGGCAAACGGGAATGAGAAACAAGCAGGCGTAGCTATATTAATATCAGTTAAAATAGACGTCAAACCAAAACTAATCAAAAAGGACAAAGAAGGCCACTTCCTACTTATCCAGGGAATGATCCATCAAGAGGATATTACAATCATAAATCTGTATGCACCAAACACAGGGGCACCACAATGCGTAAATCAAAATCTACTTGACAGTAAAACAGAAATAACCACCAATACCATCATAGTTGGGGACTTCAATACACCACCAACAGTAATAGACAGATCATCCAAACAGAAACTCAACATGGAAGTAAGAGAGCTCAACAAGACCATAGATCATCTAACCATCACCTACAGAACTTTCCATCCCAAATCCACAGACTATACATTCTTCTCAGCAGCCCATGGAACATTCTCTAAAATAGACCATATACTGGGTCACAAAGCCTGCCTCCATATATTTAGGAAGATTGGCATAATTCCCTGCATGATATCAGATCACCATGCTATATTGCTAGAAATTAAAAACAAAAGACTCACCAAAAATCCCTTCGGCACCTGGAAACTGAACAGCACACTTTTAAACAATAAATGGATAGTGGATGAAATAAAAAATGAAATTGCAAAATTTCTAGAAATGAATGACAATGAGAACACATTGTACCAAAATTTATGGGACACAATGAAGGTGGTCCTCAGGGGAAAATTCACAGCACTAAATGCCTTCATAACAAAGACAGAGAGATCCCAAATCAACAACCTAACCATCCACCTAAAGGCACTGGAAAAGCAAGAAAAATCCAACCCAAAAAGCTCCTAAAGGAAAGAAATAATTAAGACCAAAGCAGAAATTAATGAATTGAAAACTAAGAAAACAATTAAGAAAATTGACAAAACAAAGAGCTTGTTCTTTGAAAAAATAAACAACACAAACCCCTCGGCAATTTGTTCAAGAAAAAAAAAAAAAAGAGAGACTCTTCAAATTAACAAAATTCAAAATGAAAAAGGAGAGATCACAATGGGCATAAGTGAAATTGGGAGAATCATCAGGACTTATTTCAAAAACCTCTACTCCACAAAACTGGATAATGTGGAGGAGATGTATAAATTCCTGGACAGATACCATCTAACAAAGCTAAACTTAGAGCAGATTAATATCGTAAACAAACCTATGAAACTGATTATGATTGAAAAAGTAATAAAAAAAATCCTCCCCCAAAAGAAGAGTCCAGGACCAGATGGCTTCTCAGCTGAATTCCATCAAAAATTCATGGAAAAACTTAAACCAATCTTCCTCAAACTGTGCAACACAAATGGAGAACAGGGAAAGCTCCCCAAACCTTCTATGAAGCTACTATCACCCTAATGCCAAAACCAGGCAGAGATGTCACAAGAGAAGAAAACTACTGGCCTATTTCCCTGAAGACCTTAGATGCAAAAATCTTGAACAAAATCCTCGCAAACTGAATCCAACAACACAACAAAAGCATTATCCACCTACATCAAGTGGGATTCATCCCAGAAACACAGGGGTAGTTAAACATACAGAAATCTGTCAATATAATACACCACATAAACAAGGTTAAACACAAAAACCACATGATCATTTCAATAGATGCAGAAAAGGCCTTTGGCAAGATACAACATCACTTCATGATCAAAACATAGGAGAGAATTGGCATGGTTGGTTCATATCTTAACATAATAAAGGCAACATACAAAGCTCCAAAGGACCAAATAATATTTAATGGAGAGAGACTGGAGGAATTCTCATTGAGATCAGGAACAAGACAGGGGTGTCCACTCTCACCTCTGCTCTTTAATATAGTACTGGAAGTCCTAGCTCAAGTAATAAGACAGGAGAAAGAAATAAAAGTGATACAATTTGGAAAGGAAGAAGTTAACTTAGCTCTATTCACTGGTGACATGATTGTATATGTAAGAGACCTGACAGACTCCATCCCAAACCTCCTGAAGGTGATTAACTCCTATAGCAAAGTAGCTGGATACAAAATCAATGCACAAAAATCAGTAGCCTTTGTATATGCAAATGACAATGATACAGAGAAAGAAATAAGGGACATGTTCCTATTTTCAATGGCAACAACAACAAAAAAAGTACCTTGGAATAACATTATCCAAGGAACTGAAATAACTATAGAATGAAAACACAAAAACACTCAAAAAAGAAATTGAGGAGGACTTGAGAAAATGGAAAGACCTCCCATGCTCCTGGATAGGCAGAATTAACATTGTGAAAATGACAATCCAAACAAAGGCAATATACAGATTTAATGCAATTCCAAATAAAATTCCAACTTTGTTCTTCACAGAGATAGAAAAAATGATCTCCAATTTCATATGGAAAGGCAGAAGGCCTCACATATCCAAGCATATACTCAGAAAAATAAATACCTCTGGAGGCATCACCATACCTGATCTAAAGCTATATAACAAAGCCATAGTAATAAAAACAGCATGGTACTTGCATAAAAGCAGGACTACAGACCAATGGAATAGACTTGAGGACCCGGTCTTTGGGTCAAGCAACTATAGCTACTTGATACTTGACAAAGGCCCTAACAATATAGGCTGGAAAAAAGAGAGCATCTTCAACAAATGGTGCTGGACAAACTGGATAACCATATGCAGGACATTGAAACTTGATTTACACATATTGCCATGCAGTACACTCAAGTGCAAATGGATCAAAGACCGCAATATAAGACCAGAAACTCTGGTACTATTAGAAGAAATTGTAAGAGGAACTATGATGGTATAGGAATGGAAAAAGACTTCCTGAACAAAACCCCAGTAGCACACAGTCACTCAACCAATGGGATCACATGAAGCTTAAGAGTTTCTTTACAGACAAGCATACAATAAGCAAAGCCAATAGATTACCCACAGAATGGGAGAAAATATTTGTACGTTATCCAACTGACAGAGGCCTAATCACTAGAATCTACAAAGAACTCAAAAACATAAACAATAAAATGTCAAACACCCCACTCACAAAATGGGGCAAAGAGCTGAACAGGCAGTTCACAGAGGAAGAAATACCAATGGCAAACACACACTTAAGAAAATGTTCATTATCCCTAATCACCAGGGAAATGCAAATTAAAACAACTATGAGATTCCACCTTACCCCAGTAAGGATAGCAAACATCAAAAAATCAAATGAAAATAAATGCTGGTGAGGATGTGGAGAATTATGAACAACCATCTACTGTTGGTGGGAATGTAAGATGTACAACCACTTTGGAAAGCAATATGGAGACTCCTGAAAAAGCTGACCATAGAGTTACCAACTACCCTAAAACCTTTAAACCACAGTCTAGAGATTTGTTCAGCCATGTTTATAGTGGCTCAATTCTTAATAGTTAAGAGCTGGAATCGACCCAGATGTCCATCACTAGAAGAATGGATAACTAAGATGTGTTATATCTACACAATGGAATTCTACACAGCAGTATGAATAAATGACACAATGAAATTTGAGGAAATATGGGTGAACCTGGAACAGATCATTCTCAGTGAACTTACCCAATCACAGAAAGATAATTGCCACATAGTCTCACTCATCTACAGCACCTAACCTGAATCTACCCAAGATGTCTTCCATACCCAGCAAGCATCTCCAGGACTAGACAATAGGACTGGTCGGGAGGGAGGAGAGGGCAAAGGAGGGGGTGGGAAACACAAATCTAGAACCAAAGTGCAATGGTACCATAAAATTCTACATCCTAATTGGCAGACCAAATGGTTGAACCTTCACCAGGCCCTTAGAGGGAACACCTGAGCCACAAGACACTGGAGAGGGTATGATGAAGACTGATCTTAATCTTCTACAGCTTCTCCCTCCCCCTTCTCTCTCTCTTCTCTCTATCTCATTTATATTAGTTATCTTTTTCTTCCTTTTCTTAGTGGGCACTGATTTGTAACTTCCAGTACCAGCACGTGGCTATCATCCACAATAAGCTTTTGATCAGAGACCTAAAACAATTTTCTAAAAGAAAGACAGATTTCTTTCAGAGTACTTGATGACCCACCAAAGGTTAGTGGTAAGACCCTACTGCTGAAGACACCATATATGGTTGACACGTAAAATGGAATGACATGGCTGGAAGTTGGAAGAGAGTCAGTACCCAGGCAGTCAGTTTGTCTAGTGCCAGAAGGTGCTACATGGGTGAGTGGGGGAAAATGACCAATATCTGTCCAAGCAACTCATGGTGTAGCCTACTTAGCAGCAAATAACTTGTTGTGATGCTCACAAAAGTGCAATAGTGGCACTCAGCCATGGTGGGGAACCAACTGCTCTTGATTTGGCTAATTGATCCCCTGAGTGGAACAGGACCCATAGCTGGAGCTGGGAAACAATTGAGAACCATATCCAAACACAAGCCCGTTCTTCATTATCAAGATACCATCAATCATGGGTGTAGCAGACAGCTTCAGGTTCACTGAGATGAACTTCTAGACCAGGCACAGTTATGGAGGAAGGGATATTTATTGAAGCTTACAGATCCAGGGGAAGTTCCATGAATGGCAGAGGAAGCTGGCCTGCCTTCACTGGACCAAGCAGAGAGAGAGAGAAGCACAAGCCAAAAAGCCACACAGCACTGCACACTTCAGGAACTCCTGCTAGGCACACTTTGTATATCTTTAGATTGAAACCTGAAACCCACCACCACACCTTAAGATCCACACAATGGCCCTGACTCCAGCCAGGTGGCTGCAGAATGCAAACCACAAACAAATAAACAACTGAATATATTGGGGGCCATCTATTCTATTCAAACCACCACAATGGGCTACAAGGGGGCCTACACATGTTAATTTCTCTATAAAAAAAAATAAGGGTTATCACATTTGTCTGGTGCTAACTTTACTGTCCGTTGGAGAATCTGCTTCTCTTTTTCAGATTGTCGCAGATTCTAATGAGAGAACCACCCCATCATACCTCAAAAGGGCCCTAGCTGAAACTAAGAACAACTGGCAAAACAAGCAAGGGTGATGTTTTCTTGGTGAACCGGGTACCAACACAAGGGGGAAGGAGATCGATACTGAGAACAATCAACTCCTACTAAATCAGATATCCAGAGTCCCAGAGGCCCCCAACACCTCATCACTGAAGCAGACCAAAAATGAATCCAACATGGCTCAGGGAAATTTTGTGCGAGAGGGGGTGGAAAGAATGTCAGAGCCACATGTTGGGTCATGATATGCAGAGACATACAAACCATAACTATGAGCTAACTCCACAATGCATAACCCATATACCTCAACAAGGAGGGGCCATGGGGAGGGAGTAGGACATGGATGAGCCTTAAAATGGTACCAACTTGATTGTATTCACTGAGTCCAAAACTAATTAATAAAATATTATTTGCTATTAAGTTCATATTGGTCATTCTTTTCACAAATGTAGCAAAACAAACTAATGCAAATTCATTATTCAAATTGGAGAATGCAAAATTAGAGTGGAATATTATAACTTCAGAATTATCACCTAAGGAGAATTATCATGAATAATTCAATTTCCTTCTCAACATTAATTTTAATTTAAAATGCTAAAGAAATAAAGAATTGATCCATTCTTTTTTTCTGTTTATTTCCAGATTAGCCTCAAATGTACTATTTATAGATTAGTTAGCCAATAAATAATTAGTTGAAATCTGCCTATTTTTTCATATAATATACAAGTTTATATTTTTTCTGAAAAACCAATAAGCATATATGGGAGAGGACATTATTTCCTAAAGTACTGAACTCATCCTGCAGATAATGTTATTCTGAGATGATTTATTTTTTTCATTATCTCACAAGCCTGAGTATTTACTACTTTGCTCTTTTTACACTATTCATAATTTAAAACCTTCCAGAGAAATAAATACATATATAAAAAACACCCACAGGATCACACTCCACTTTAGCACCTCAGTCATCTGGTATTCTTGCTTAGTCTCTTCCCTTCCGTATGGAATTCTACTTTGGCCTTTCAGTCAGGTTTGTCCATGGATAGGACATATTATGGTGGAATGCTTCTTTCTTGATTTCAGGTAGTAATTGAAAATATGCCAGTTGAGACATATTTCGAAAGCCTCTCATTATGTACTTAAGCAAATACATTCATTGAAAAATATGGCTCCAATTTTTAAGCCTTGTTTCCTATCCTGATGATTATATCTTCTGGCCTCATTTGTGGTACTGGGGTCAGGACCCAGAGGCTTGTACATGTTAGGCAAGTGATCTACTACTGAACCATATCCACAGCCCTTATGTTCACATTTTATATGGGCCTCAGTGACTACTATATTATATTCTTCATGCTGCTGCAACAAATGACCCAACTTTCGTAGTATAAGTCAAAAGAAATCCATTATTGTTCATTTTGAAGGTCACAAGTCTGAAATGGTTCTCTCAAGAGTAAAATCAGGTGTTGACAGGGCCATGCTCTTTTGAAGGACCTAGGGGAGCAGCCATTTTCTTACCTTTGTCAGCTTACAGAAGCCTCCCTTATCTTCTTTCCATCTTCAAAGCCAGCAATAGCTTACCAAGTCTTTCATTACTGGCCTTGACACTTCTGTCTGTCTCTCTTCCATATATAAAATCCCTTAGAATTACATTGGCCCCACTGGATCATCCAGGATGGTCTGCCCTGTCAAGGTCTTAAACTTAATCACATCTTTGAAGTCTCTTTGGCTATGTAAAACAGTATATTAGTAAACCCTGAGGATTAGAACATTAATATCTTTGAGTTTGTGGGATCCATTCTTCTGCCTACTGCCAGGACTATTGTAGGGTGGGTAATACCTGAAATGGAATAAGAACCAGTGGGGATACTGTTTTCTTTTTGACAATATCTCATTTATGAGTTAACAAAAGTAATCATAAAATATCTTTAAAGAGGAACACTGTCTTTGTACACTATTTTATAGGGATTCTTCAAGGCAAAATTGTGAAGTAGGAATTTATTTGGCCTGTCATTTTTTTCCTTGTACTCTTATTTCCTCCCCACCCCCCAGTACTCTTTTCTATTCTTTCTGGTCTTAGGATAATCCTGATAAGATATTTTGCCATAGGAGTGAAAGAAATGAAGTTCCTGTGGATATTTTCATGTTATCAAAATATTTTGAAAATTGAAAGGCCTAAAGATACAAAGCGGAGCTATAATTCAAAAAAGATCAGCAACAGTATGTCAGTAAGTAGCATTCAAATATGTATCAGTTATATACTATATTGTCCTAAGGGTGGATTTAAGGATAAGTAAAGTACAGATAAAATTTTCAAGGAGTTGGTAGTCAAGGCAATATAGAATTAATGTCATTGAATCAGATGACTTAGCCACTTTTGTATGTTCTAGTCCTTTCTACTTGTGTACAGATATTAGGATTTACAAACTTATTTTCTCTATGAAGTTGCTATGACTTCAACTTACCCATGGTTGCAAATTTACTAATACACAATACCAATGAAATATAGCTTTAAAGTTTCCTATATCTTCTTTCAACACAAGTGGAAGAGATGACACACACACACACACACACACACACACACACACACACGAACTCACTCTCACTATGTAGCTGAGGCTTGCTTTGAATTCTTGATCCTCTTATCTCTATCATCCAAGAGCTGGGGTTACAGGTGGGTGCCACTATACTAGCTAAATTTAAACTTTAATTTTCAGTATGTAATAGCTTCTGATTTAAATAATCTCTCCTAAATAATTTGGGTTCTTAAATTTTAAACTTCTTTTTTCCTCCTTTGACCCGTTTTAAAAATGGCACCTGAATCTATTGGAGGGTGAGGCTTACAATAGGAGGAGGCAGATTTTCTTCTAGGTCAGCATCCAGCAAAGTACACTTGGGTCTATGTTGTCATTTGGATACTTGGCTGGTATATTTCCTAGTGCTAATCATGTTTCTTGAGATGCAGATTTCCATTTTATGGCTTCACAATCACCATTCCAAGTTTTTTTCTCCTTTGGGTTTCTTTCTTTAACACCTCATACATTTTTATAAAGGTGTCTGGTATCTGTGTCCCCTGTAGTTGTTTTGAGCTACTAGGAGGCTTTTGGGAGGAACGGATGCTGGTTCATTCATGCAGCATTTTCACTTCTGCATCTGGCTGGATGAAGCCACATGTGTTACTGCATGCAGGGGAGTAATGTCTTCCAGACTTGGCCTCTGAGGCAGGAAAGGTTGCTAGCAAATGGGGTCTGAGATGCAGGTTTGTGTGCAATACTGAGAAGGGCTCTGGGATTCACATCTTTGCTGGATAAGGAAAGCAGGACTGCAGTGTGACACAATGAAGCAAAAGCTCCACCTACCCCATGGAGTTCTGTGGCTGGAATGAATGTTGTGATGAGTTACAGAGAAATTGCTCGACAATTATCATCCTATGTTACCTGGTCTTCAGATAAGAGCTTCATTGTTCTGCCCAAAGGGTGCACTTTCTTAGGCAGTGTGACTTTCTTTAGCCTAGGGCAGTTCCCTGAGAAATGCTGTTGCAGAGTCCTGTTCTCCAAGCCTAACAACTATTACCTTATTATGTTAATCAGAGCAGCTTTGATTACCCACAAGAGATCCATTGGCATTGTCACTAGACCTCACTTTAGATTCTAACCACTCCCACACCCTCCTTTTAGCTATATGTAGTTCTGCCCCAGCTGCATGTAGCTTTGGGAGGTGCTAGATTATACAGAGGATGGATGGTTAACTGAAGGGGGTAGAGAACTTCATGTAACTATGGGGAAGGCATCATCCATGAAGGAACACGATGTTTTTCATGATACAGCTGATTTGATGTCATCCATGCTCCTATAAGTAAGCCTGATAATCTCATGTGTTCATTAATCTAGACTGGAGTGGAATCATTCTCTTGATCTGTTATTGGTGTCTTATCTAGGATGATTAAACATTTGTCCACATCTCCCAAGGAAAAGTTGGCACAACACATATGTAGCTGTTAAATACCACACAAAAAACTAGTAGCTAGGAAAATGAGCCTTGTTTTTGAGGGAAGGAGGAACTGAGGGCCACATTGCAGCACCATGACCCTGGGGAAGCATGGCACTAGCCTTTCCTAACTTCAGGTCAACATTATTAGACTCCATCTTTTCCATTTGGATATTTCTACCTGTTTCCATTCCACCAATCCCATCTGGGCATCCCACCCTGAGATAGGAAGGAGAGGCATGGTCATTTGATCTTGATTTCTGGGTCATTTCCATTTACTACACTCTGCCTAAACAAGTTGCAAGCTTTCTCCATTCTTTTTTTGTGGTGAACTTCTCCCACATTGTGCTATCAGCTGCTGTGAAGAGTAGGGGATTGTGCTTTGATGGAAGGCTAACAGGTAAGCCTCCTACAGGCTCATGGATGCTGGCAGAGGATACCCTGAGTCAGAGACATGTGGCATACCAGGTGGCATGAGATTCATGTAGTGCTCATTTTCAGGCATTGTTATAGCAGAAAACAAGGTCATAGACCAAAGCAGATACATACCTTATTCAGAGTGTCTCTGCCCTATGGCTGAATTATGGGACCTTCCTTCTGGTGCTGCTGCTTTTCAGAGTTAGTTATGTGTTCACCTGGTGATCTATATTTGGATGGTTGGAAGGCAAGAAGATTGGAGGTGTACATAAGTCATCTTTCAGGTAAAGTTGGAATGTGATGCACATCACCACCCATATTTCATTGGTCTGTCTAAATACAAAGCACAAGGAAACATGGCCTTCTATTGTCGTACTATATTCTTTAATAAGAACCTGTCAATCAACAATATTTACTTATGATCATATGGTACATATTATTTGTACGAAGCACCATGAAAATAAAAAGATGTTCCCACATATGGATAATGTGGGATAATGATAATGGGTACGACAAGAAGAGTTTTGGAATCTCTTTGTTTAAGGAACCCATTACTTAAACTGTTTTGAGAAATCAGAGGCACATGTAAGCCCTAGGAATAATATACAAATTATGGGGTAGATATTGGATGTTTACTGGGTTCACATCTAAGTTTCCCAGGTCACTGGTCATGGTTTCAAATAGTCTACACGTTCAAGAGCTGAAGCAACATAAGATGGAGTAATGATGAGAAACTAGGCAAACATGACAGGTTAATTTTCTCCATCAGCATAGCAGGGTATATTGCATATTAAGTAGAGTGTGACAATGAAGTATGGTATTAGGAGTTGGAGATCTGAGGCATGAGAAAACTATACTAGAAAAGGTAGACAAATGACAGGACATGAAGATTACCATCAAATGGCAAAGGACTGTTACATAAAATAAGAAGGGAACCTAAATTAGTATTATTAAGTATGTAGTGATGTTAATAGGCAAGGAAAAGGAAACATAAATTATAATTAGCATGACCTCCTTTCTGTTACCACACTTATATTTTCAATAGGTTTGGTGACCTTATAATTATGGAATGAGAGCAAATTAAACAGCTACCTGCTGTTTTAAGGGCCAATTTAACCTTCCCTCATATTTTTTACAGATCCCTATAACCAAATATCACAATGATGGGAGTATTAAGCTTGTGTTTGCTGAGTTCCTATTATATATTGAGCACCATACAAACATTTAAAACAAAGACGTATATTTCTATTTTAATTATTTCTTTAAAATTTTTATTTATTTATTAGAGACAGAAAGAAGGAGAGGGAGAGAGTGAGAATGGGCACTCCAGGGCCTCTAGCCACTGCAAACAAACTCCAGATGCTTGCGCCACCATGTGCATCTGGCTTATGTGTGACCTGGAGAATTGAACCAGGGTCCATAGGCTTCGCAGGCATGTGCCTTAACCGCTAAGCCGTCTCTCCTGTCCTTAATTCTTTTTTAAAAAATATTTTATTTATTTATTCATTTGACAGAGAAAGAGGGAGAGAGAGAGAGAGAGAGAGAGAGAGAGAGAGAGAGAGAGAGAGAGAGAATGGGTGCGCCAGGGCCTCCAGCCACTGCAAATGAACTCCAGACGCGTGCGCCCTCTTGATCTGTCTAACAGTGAGTCCTGGCTTTTGGCTTTGCAGGCAAACGCCTAAACCACTAAGCCATCCCTTCAGCCCTCTATTTTAATTCTTAAAGCACATCAGTGAAGGTAGTAAATCAGGAGGGTATTCTGAGGCAGGTGCATTATTTCTCCCTTAAGAGAAGAGAAAAGTGAAGCCCAGTGACATGATATAGCATGATGAGGGATACATGACTAACTTTCCACAGCACTTGAACTGACGACCAGGTATTGGGGCATCATCCATGTTTTTCATTATAATGTTGATATTCTATAACTCATTATTGTACTCAGGTCACTATATTGAGGATTTTAAACAGCATGAAAGGAAAATGAAAAATTATTTCAACTCTGAATAAAGCCAAAATAAAGGTGAACTATTGCAACGTTGAGCTGTATTGATTTTGGCACTGCAGAGAAATAGTGGTCCTCTCTTGTGCTGTGGTTCACATGTCACTCTCTCTTCCTTTCTTTCAATTTAGACCTCATTTCAGAAATTTATATTTCTGAAGAAAAGATTAATGGAAGTTCCCTTGGCTTACTTTCAAGGAAGTCAGAATGCAGTAACATAATTTTCAGATTTCTAGGTTAATATCTTTCTTTACTGCAGATTGTGAAGAACTTACAGTATTGCTAAATGAGAAAAAAAGTCCATGTAGGTAGTACATACACTTGGGCTTTCTGAGAATGGAACTATATTGATGAATTTTCTATAGTCTGCTTTTTTTTAATAAATGTTCTTGGGATTTGTCCATTGTTGCTTTCTGTATCAGTAGTTATTTGATTTTACTATTACATGTGGAATTCCATCATGTATACCACAACTTGTTTTGGCTTTTATTGTTGACAGAAATTTGGGTTTTGCTATAACCAACAATACTGGCATAGTCATTCACAAGTATTGTGGTGTACATATGAAAATATTTCTGAAAGGGGCATAATTCTTAGGAGTGTAATTACTGGGTCATAGTGTATGTGCATCAGTTTTATTACATGATATCATCACTTTTTCATAGTGTTGTACTAATACATATTCCCAACAGTCATGTGAAAGTTTCTATTTGCTCTACAGCCACATACTACAATTGATAATTGTCATATTGTAACTCTTTCCAATCTGATAGCATTGTGTAGTTTTAATTTGTATGTCACTGATTTCATGTAAGTTTTTTTTTAATTTTAATATTATTTATTTATTTGCAAGTAAAGAGAGAGATAGAGAGACAGACAGAGAGAGAATGGGCATGTCAGGGCCTGTTGTCACTGCAAATGAATTCCAGATGCATGTGCCCCTTGTGCATCTGGCTTACGTGGATCCTGGGAAATCGAAGCTGGGTCCTTTGGCTTCATAGGCAAGTCCCTTAAACCACTAAGCCATCTCTCCAGCCCCTTATGTAAGTTTTAATCATTCATGTTTAATTCTATTTCTTTCCAGAACTTTTGCCCATTTTCTACTGGACTATTTTGTTACCATGGGTAAAGAAGTGTTATATTTTTAAACATATATTCTGGTTACTAATTGACAACAATTTGTGATGCAATTATTTTATTCAGCTTTTGATTTATCTTCTCTCACTTTTATATGCATTTCATTTTTGTATACACAAATACCAATTTTCTTTCATGGTAGGGTTCCATTCTAGCTGAGGTTCACCTGGAATTCACTATGTAGTCTCAGGCTGGCCTTGAACTCACAGCGATCCTCCTACCTCTGTTTCCTGAGTGCTGCGATTAAAGGCATGGTCATGCCCAGGAGAGAGAGACAGAGAGAGAGAGAAAGAGAGAGAGAGAAAGAGAGAGAGAGAAAGAGAGAGCAAGCTCATGTCAGGGCCTCTAGCCGCTACAAATAAATTCCTGACGAATGCACCACTTTATGCATCTGGTACTACATGTGTACTGGGGAATTGAATTTGGGTTGTTAGGCTTTGCAGGCAAGCTCCTTAGCTGCTGCGTTATCTCTCCAGCCTAGTAATTAAATTTTAGTGCAGCCAAATTTACTACTCATTCTTCTATGGTTTGTTCTAATTTGTGTCCTAGGAAAGAAACCCCTTCATGCTGCATCCATGACCTCACAATGACGTAACCTGCACAAAATCCACATAATACTGGGTCCATAAATATTCTGTCATGTATGATGGAGGAGGGCATGAGACCCCCCCATCCCTTCCTGAGGAGTTATAGGCAGTTTATGGTAGCTGGATGAGCAGGAGCCATTTTCTGCAGTGCTATAGCCACTGGTAGAACCCATGCTCATGCAGGTAACCCAACTTAAGCTCAGTGAGCTGCATTCAAGAAAAAAAAAGAGACATCAAACTATAAGAGGAGTTGGTTGGGAAGAAGAAGGGGTTTAGTTGAAAGAGGTGGTGGGGGGGATGCAAGAGAAGGTAATGGGAGGGTATTATATAAAAATGCATTATATACATGTATAAAAATTGCCAATAAAAAAGGGGAAAAAAAGGCCATGCATGGTGGCACATGCCTTTAATCCCAGCACTCAGAAAGCAGAGGTAGGAGGATCCACAGGAAGACTGATGTGAGTTCTAGGCCAGCCTGAGACTACACAGTAAATTCCAGGTCAGCCTGTGCTAGAGTGAGAGCCTACCTCAAAAAACAGAAAAACAAGGGGGTTGAGTATTTAGTTCAGTGGGGGAGCTCAAGGCCCTGGGTTTGGTAATCAGGACCCCAAAACATAAAACATCCAAAAAGAAAAAACCTTTAGGTCTGAGGTATTAAAATAGTCTTTTGCATTTCATTTTTTAAATTTTAAGCTATCTGCTCATATAGTTTTAAAAATGTATGGTATATTTTTAGAACATAATTTTATGTTTATACAGTTACTCAATAAAAGTATATATCAAGCCAGGCGTGGTGGCTCACGCCTTTAATTTCAGCACTTGGGAGGCAGAGGTAGGAGGATCAATATGAGTTCCAGGCCACCCTGAGACTACATAGTGAATTCCAGGTCAGCCTGAGCTAGAGTGAGACCCAACATCAAAAAACAAAAACAAACCAAAAAAAAAAAAAAAAACCAAAAAATTAAACACCACCACCAATAAAGAAGTATATTTCAAGTCATATGTCATATAACATGGCATGACTTACTGTTCTAGCACCATCTTCTAAACAGCATATTCACTTTGTACAAGTTTTCTTCTTTTATTAGTGTATGTACACATGTAAGTCCAAGTGCACAAGTGTCATGGCACATGTGTGGAGGTCTGAAAACAACTTCAAGTGTCGTTTCTCACTTTCTTTTTTTTTATTAATTAGTTTTGTATTCAGCAAATACAGTCAGTTTGGTACCATTATTAAGCTCATCCATGACCTATCCCCTCCCCTTGGCCCCTCCTTGTTGCGGTATATGGGTCATGAATTGTGGAGTTAGCCCACAGTTATGGGTAAGATAAATGTCTCTGCATATCATGACCCAACATGTGGCTCTGACATTCTTTCCGCCCCTCATCTGCAAAATTTCACTGAGCCATGTTGGGCTCATTTTTGTTCTGCTTCAGTGATGAGGTGTTGGGGACCTCTGTGGCTCTGGCTCTCTGACTTGGTAGGAGTTGATTTTGTCTGTGTTGATCTCCTTCCCCCTTCTGCTGGTATCTGCTTCATCAGGAAAACAGCACTCTTGTTTGTTTTGCCAATTTTTCTTAGTTTCAGCCGGGGCCCTTTTGAGGTACGATGGGGTGGCTCTCTCCTTAGGATCTACATCTATCTGAAAAAGAGAAGCAGATTCTCCAACAGAGAGTAAGTTAGCACCAGGACAAATGAGATAACCCTTACTTTTTTATAGAGAATTTAATAGGTGTAGGCCCTCTTGTAGCCCATGATAGATGGTAGCTTGATATTGGTGAGTTGGATTATGTTTGGATCTGGTTCTGACTTGTTTCCCAGCTCTAGCTATGGGTCCCATACCACTGAGGAGATCAGTTAGCCAGATCAAGAGCAGTTGGTTCCCCACCATGGTTGTGTGCCACTATTGCACTTGTGTGGGCATCACAACAAGTTATTTGCTGCTAAATAGGTTAGACCATGAGTTGCTTGGACAGATATTGGTCATTTTCCCCCAGTCACCCATGTAGCACCTTGTGGCACTAGACGCGCTGACTGGGTACTGACTCTCTTCCAACTTCCAGCCATGCCATTCCATTTTACATGTCAACCACATAAGGTGTCTTCAGCAGTAGGTTCTTACCACTAACTTTTGGTGGGTTATCAAGTACTCTGACAGAACTCTGTCTGTCTTTTAGGAAACCCTGTAGGTCTCTCTGATCAAAAGCTCATTGTGGATGATAGCCACATGCTGGTACTGGGAGTTACAGGTCAGTGCCCACTAAGAAAATGAGGGAAAAAAGATAACTAATATACAAGAGTTAGAGAAGAAAGAGAGAGAGAAGGAGGGAAGATGTAGAAGATTAAGGTTAGTCTTCATCATACCCTCTCCAGTGTCTTGTGGTTCAGGTGTTCCCTGTAAGGGCCTGGTGAAGGTTCAGCCATTTGAGCTGTCTTTTAGTAAGTAGAATTTTATGGTACCATTGCCCTTTGGGTCTAGATTTATGTTTCCCACCCCTTTGATGCCCTTCCCTCCCTCCCCATCGATCCTAGTGTCTAGTCCATGAGATGCTTGCTGGGTATGTAAGGTATCTTGGGTAGATTCAGGTTAGGTGCTGCAGTGAGTGAGACTATGTGGCGATTTTTTTTTTTCCGTGATTGGGTAAGTTCACTGGGAATGATCTGTTCCAGGTTCAACCATTTTTCCTCAAATTTCATTTTATCATTTTTTCTTACTGCTGTATAGAATTCCATTGTGTAGATATACCACATCTTAGTTATCCATTCTTCTAGTGATGGACATCTGGGTTGATTCCAGCTCTTAGCTATTACAAATTGAGCCACTACAAACATGGTTGGGCAAATCTCTCTGGCCTGTGGTTTGAAGGTTTTAGGGTACATACCCAGTAAGGGAATAACTGGGTCTGTTGGGAACTCTATAGTCAGGTTTTTTAGGGGTCTCCATATTGCTTTCCAAAATGGTTGTACCATCCTTCATTCCCACCAACAGTGCATGAGTGTTCCTACTTCTCACATCCTCACCAGTATTTATTTTCATTTGATTTTTTGATGTTTTCTATCCTTATTGGGGTAAGGTGGAATCTCATAGTTGTTTTAATTTGCATTTTTGGTATCACATGAAGCTGAAGAGTTTCTTTACAGACAAGCATACAATAAGCAAAGCCAATAGATTACCCACAGAATGGGAGAAAATATTTGCGGGTTATCCAACTGACAGAGGCCAAATCTCTAGAATCCACAAAGAACTGAAAAATCTAAACAGTAAGAAGTCAAACACCCCACTCATAAAATGGGGCAAAGAGCTGAACAGGCAGTTCACAGAGGAAGAAATAGAAATGGCAAACACGCACTTAAGAAAATGTTCATCATCCCTAATCGTCAGAGAAATGCAAATTAAAACAACTATGAGTTTCTCACTTTCAACCTAATTTGAGGCAGGGTCTTTTCAGTCTAACACTTCCAACTGAGTTATTTTGGCACCTCGAGGTAAGGTATCTAGTTTCATTGTTCACTGCCAGAATTGCCAGGCTAGATGGCCTGTGGGCTTCTGGGAATTCTGGTGTCTCTGTCATTCATTTTGCCATAGGCACACTAGGATTAAACACTAGTTCTATAGAGTACCACTTTTTATGGGTTCTGGGGGTGCAAACTCAGGTACTCTGCAAGTGCTTTATCCACTGATTCACATCTCCAGCTTCCTCAAAAGGAAGGGAAGTTTTAAGTACTTGTTTACTGTTACTATGTGTGCTAATAGTTGTTTTTGTAGATAATCTTTATTATTATTTATGTATTTATGTGCAGAAAGAAACAGAGAGAAGAGAGTCAGGGAGAGAGAGAGAGAAAGAGGGAGAAAGAGAGGGAGAGAGAGAGAGACAGCACTCCAGGACCTCCAGCCACTGTAAAATGACTCCAGATGCATGTGCCACTTTGTGCATATGACTTTATGTATGTACTAGGGAATCTAACTCCAGTTATTAGCCTTTGCAGGCAAAAACCTTAACCTCTGAGCCATTTCGCCAGCCCTAGATACTCTTTTGTGTATACTCAGGAAAAGAAATTTTGTTAATTAAAAAAAATCAATGCTAAATCCCTGGCATGGATGAGGAGGAAAAGAGTGTTAAAATAGATTCTACTTAGTTTTAAAATTTCAATTGTTATTGTATCTTTCAGTCATGTTTGCATTGCTGATAGAAATCACTCAACCAAGAGTAGCTTTTGGGAAAAAAGAGGTTTATTTTGGCTTACAGACTTGAGGGGTAAGCTCCATGTTGGCAGGGAAAATGATGGCATGAGGAGAGAGAGGGTGGACATCACCCCCTGGCCAACATCAGATGATCAATAGTAGCAGCAGACTGCCAAACATTGGCAAGGGGCACTGCCTATAATGCCCATAAGCCCACCCCCAACAATACACTGCCCCCAGGACGTATTAATTCCCAAATCTCCATCAGCTGGGCACCTAGCATTCAGAATCTACATTTATGGGGGACACCTGAATCAAACATCGTATTTTTAAAAAATTTCTACGTGTTTTTTGTTTTTCTCCATTACTTTTCTCTTTCCTTTTTTACCTGTAATTTTCTCTTATCTCCTTCCTCCTTCTTTTAAAGAATACATATATTTTTAATTTATTTGCAAGCAAAGAGAGATAGAGAGAGGGGAGATAGAGATAGAAAGAATGGGTGCACTAGGGCCTCTAGACACTGCAAGTGAACTCTAGATGCATGCCTCACTTTGTGCATCTGGCTTCATGTAGGTACTGGGAAATCAAACCTGGGTCATTAGGCTTTGCAGGCAAGTGCCTTAACCACCAAGCAATCTCTCTAGCTCTCTTTTTTCATTTTTATGTTTTATCTTTATTGTGAAGTAAATAAGACATTCAGAATTAAGTCAAATAATACAATATTGTATCCCTGGCTATTTTAGCATCCTGTCATCATTCAACACACACACACACACACACTATATATATATATATATATATATATAAAATCTTACATTAGAAAATATTTATTTTAATTGTATATATTAGAGAGAAGTGAAAATGGTAGTCAGCACCAGGAATATGGGAATAAAACTAGAATGAGACCAGTAGAGAGAAGAAGTAGGGAGGATGGAGAAGAGGAATTATTTGGCAAGTTGGGGGGGGTAGAATATTGGTAGTTGGAGGGGCTTAGAGGGATAGGAGGTAGGGGGCTGGGGGGGAATTATACAAGAGTTAAGACAACATGAATCAGTTCCATAGAAACCCTCATTCTGACTAGCATTCTACAAAATATAACCACCAAGAAATGTAGGGGGTGGGCAGTTTGGACAGAAGGTAGATAAAGCTTAACCTAAAATCCATGGACTCTGGCTGGTAATTCCCAGGCCCATAGTTGGGTTGCCCTCCACAGTGAACTGTTGGCCAGTGAGACCCATTAGGTCCCCAAAACAATGTAGGCCATTGCCAAAACACTTGATTACCTGCCAGAGCTAAAAGGTAAGACCTTATTGCTGAAGATGCTGTAGGCTGTAGTCACAGGACATCAGAATACCCTGCTGGAACCAACAGGAAAACTAGCTCCCTCCTGATTAGCCCTCGTAGTCTGGAGAGCCTATGGGAGTGGCTGGCAGAAAATGGTTACCAACAGCATAAATAAGCAGGTGACACTGCAGACTATGAAATCAACTAACCAGACAAGAAGTACACCCTTGTGCAATAGCGACACACAGCTCTGTGGATAACCAACTGTTTTCTGATTGGACATGACTCCCATTTAATGGGTGAGAACTCATACCCAGTACTGGAAACCAAGTCAAAAATCCCATAGCCATGTAACTCATGGGACTTCAGAGAGACTCCCCCACTGCTCTCTGGAGAAGAAGAGTGGCCTTGCACACCAAAAATCCCTAAAATAATTTTGCATACCCCCTTAACCCAAACTGCTCTCAATGTTGGTTGGAGAATCTGCTTTATTTTACAGATGGCAGAGAAAATGGAGGAGAGCCAAGATCCATCAATAAGACAAGAAGATAGCCCACCATGAAACTTGCCACCTCCTCCTTCTTTCTTTTAAATTCACTTGTATATTTTTAGAATCTTTTCATTTTCCATTTATACTTCCAGAGACTTTAAAAATATGTTAAAATATTTAAAATTTATTCTTTGATTTATAATATCTGAAGTCTTTCCTAGCTGCTTTCTGTTTTAGTATTTCTCACTTGAGGTAATTTTCTTTCTTGTGCATTTTGTGCTTCATTGATTAGTCCATAAATTTTTGTAATTTTGTCTGAGTTTTTTGAGACCTGTAATGACAACTTCTATTTACAGTGAATATTTACACTTGCTGTACCAAACATGGGGCATGGGTAATAGATTGTGGGATGGGAGGAAGCGCTACTAACAGAAACACTATCAATTTTCTTGCTTGTGGTTTTTGGATAGCCTCTAGTGGTATTACGTTGAGCTACAAGTTCAGGTGAGGACCAGCATGAGGATATAAGTTCCAAGGAGAATTTTTGTTTATCTCCACCTAGTGTCCTGTTTCATAAAGCATTTGTCCTTGCTGTGCCTTGAATTTTTTTCCAGTTCACATATACCTTGAAGGTTTATGCCTTTATGGGTCCTGATTTATTAAAGCATGTCTTATTACAGTCTTTAATTTTGGGCATCTTCCCTCCAGGGTTTATCTTTTCTCATGTGTGAATATAGAAGCTCAGATTCAAACTCAGCTTACATCTCTGGACTCCCACTATCAATGTTGACTAATCATTGTTATTAACACATCAATGTATTTAAAAATAGCTGTATTAGGGCTGGAGAGATGACTTAGTGGTTAATCCACTTGCCTGCAAAGCCAAAGGACCCAGGTTTCATTCCCCAGGACCCACATAACCCAAATGGACAAGGTAGAGTATGTGTCTGGAGTTTGATTGCAGTGGCTGGATACCCTGGTGTTTTCTCCTTCTCCCTCTGTCTCTCTTCTCACTCAAATAAATAAATATTTTAAAAGTAGCTGTATTGTTTCTGTTATTTTCAGTGGGAGAGTTGGTCATGGTAACAAGAGTGTCATATTATTGGAAAATGGAGGTTTTAGAGTCTTTGAGGGGTTCTACAAAGTGAGGACTAGGGGGGGACAGGTATGGGCTAAATAAAATAATTTGCTTCTAAAATAAATTTAAGAATCTAGGGCAAGGCTTGGTGGTGCATACCTTTATTTTATTTTATTTTTATTAGTCAGTTCTGTATTCAGCAAATACAGTCAGTTTGGTACCATTATTAAGCTCATCCGTGACCTACCCCCTCCCCTTGGCCCCTCCTTGTTGAGGTATATGGATCATGCATTGTGGAGTTAGCCCACAGTTATGGGTAAGATAAATGTCTCTGCATATCATGACCCAACATGTGACTCTGACATTCTTTCCGCCCCCTCTTCCGCAAAATTTCCCTGAGCCATGTTGGGTTCATTTTTGGTCTGCTTCAGTGATGAGGTGTTGGGGGCCTCTGAGGCTCTGGCTCTCTGATTTGGTAGGAGTTGCTTTTTCTCTGTGTTGATCTCTTTCCCCCTTGTGCTGGTATCCGGTTCATCAGGAAAACAGCCCCCTTGCTTGTTTCTCCAATATTTCTTAGTTTCAGCCAGGACCCTTTTGAGGTATGATGGGGTGGCTCTCTCCTTAGGATCTACATCTATCTGAAAAAGAGAAGCAGATTCTCCACCGGAGAGTAAGTTAGCACCAGGACAAATGAGATAACCCTTACTTTTTTTTTTTATAGAGAATTTAATAGGTGTAGGCCCTCTTGTAGCCCACAATTGATGGTAGCTTGATATTGGAGAGTGGGCTTATGTTTGGATCTGGTTCTGACTTGTTTCCCAGCTCCAGCTATGGGTCCCATACCAATGAGGGGATCAGTTAGCCAAATTGAGAGCAGTTGGTTCCCCACCATGGCTGTGTGCCACTTTTGCACTTGTGTGGGCATCACAACAAGTTATTTGCTGCTTAGTAGGTTAGACCATGCGTTGCTTTGATAGATATTGGTCAATTTCCCCCAGTCGCCCATGTAGCACCTTCTGGTGCATACCTTTAATCCCAGCACTGGGGAAGCAGAAGCAGAAGGATCCCCGTGCGACTCTACCTTGAATTCTTCCCCCGGCAAAGAAAAAAAGAAAGTGTTGATGCTAGGTGTGGCACTACACATCTATACTGCCAGCACTCATGAGCCCAAGGAAACAGAATGGTGAGTTCAAGGTCAACTTTGGTGTGGTGGTTTGAATGAGAATATATGTTTTCCCATAGACTCGGGTGTTTTATTAAGCTTGTAACTTGGGTCTCCAGTCTCCTGGCCAGAGGAGATGTCACTGCGCATGGATTCTGGGGCCCAGCCCAAAGGTGTGTTTGGGGATGGTTGTAATTCCAGCACAACGGCATAAAGAGAAGACTGAGCTCTGGGAGTTCTGCTTGTTCCATTTTGATGTTTGTTAGCTGGTGGTTGTTTCTCTCTGCTTAGATCTGGGAAAGGGGGTCAGCTTCTCCACCACTGATGGAGTTTCCCCTGGATCTGTAAGTGTGAAATAAATCCCTTCCTCCCATGAACTGTGTCTGGTTGAATGTTCTTCCCAGCAATGTGGAGCTGACTGTGAAATTGGGTTATATTTGAAACTGTGTCTCAAAATTCCCCATGGGTTGATGATGCAGCTCAGTAATAGTGTTTCCTTCTCATACATAAGGCCCTGGGTTTGATCCCTAGCATAAAAACGTCCAAAACAATAGCCTAACTGGCTTGGGAATAATAATAAGGATCTTTTTGAATACAAGATTGTTTAATCACAAGTGTAGGATTTTGTTCTTTTGTAGATTACTGGGTACTCTTCAGCTTAGTTACACTGTAAGAGAGATACCAATACGTGTATTGAAAGACCCTGAATTATAAAGACTATGTAGACCTAAGTGAAAAATTCAATAAAATTGGCACAATATAGTACTCATACTCAGTTACATTTTAAAGCAAGTGATATTTTATCTTAACTTATAGCCTGCACAGTGTATCACTCCAGACAGAAGGAACAAAGACCATGAGTGAAGATTTAGAGGTGGAAACCATGTGGAATAACGTTAGATATCTATATGTGCCTGACTGGATGGTCACAGATTTTAGGGAAATTGTTGATAACAAGAATAAAAAGTCTGATGAGACTACAGCAATGAAGGCCATGAAATCTGGATGAAGTAATATAAATTTAAGATAGTAGTAAGACTAATTTACTATTATGTTATTGAAAAATATATATTGTATTTCAAAAATAAAATTCACATTTTATTGAAATTTAAGAACAAAGTAGACTTAATAATGAAATACTTAAAATAACCTTAGTTATTAGTAGACACAAATTTGTTAATTATATATTGTCTATAATGTATCACTTAGGGATTGGTGATAGTTCAAGAGCATTCACTCTAATAAATGGTAGCAGTTATAAACAAGGACAACATGAGAAAAGAATGAAATATGAGCACATGAAACAAGTAAAATACTGCTGTTTTGTTCAGTTTCTGATATGAATAATTTCCATTGATGACTTAGTGGCATTTTTATAAACCTAATATCTTTCTTCCATTTTAAAAGAAAAATGTTGTTTTCTTTTTCTTTTATTTATTTGGTATTTCATATATATATATATATATATATATATATATATATATATATATATATACATATATACATACATATATATATATTCATCCCAGCAATGTGGAGCTGACTGTGAAATTGGGTTATATTTGAAACTGTGTCTCAAAATTTCCCATGGGTTGATGATGCAGCTCATTAATAGTGTTTCATATATATATATATATATATATATATATATATATATATATATGTGATATTGACCACTTCTATATTTATAGACAACAAACCATGGTATTTCCCTCCTCTCCCCCACTTTCCCCTTAATAATTCTGCTCTCCATCATATCCCCTCCCTCTCTCCATTAGTCTCTCTTTTAATTTGATGTCATCATCTTTTTCTCCTATTATGAGGGTCTTGTGTAGGTATTGCTAGGCATTGCTAGGTCTTGGATATCAAGGCCAATTTTTCCTTTGGCTCTTAAATTCTGTCTGCCATCTCTTCTGCAATGGACCCTGAGCCTTGGAGGGTGTGAGATGTTTCAAGCTGGACACTCCTTCATCCCTTTTTAGCACTATGTTGCCTTTTCGGTCATCCCAGTGGTCATCGCCTTCTGAAAAGAGAAGCTTCTCTAACCAGAAGTGAGAGCAGCATTAATATATGAGTATGAACATTAAGTGTAGTGCTTTCAGGGCGATTTGGTGAGAGTAATATATGCATTTGTCCAGACAAGAGTAGGCTTTATACCCCTAAGGCTCATGACCTCCCCTGCCATAGGCTTTTGATTAAGTTTTCAGTACGAGGCACATATTCCCTCCCATAGAGTGAGCATTCAGTCCAATTAGAGAGCAGTTGGTTTCCGAAGAGCAGACATGCCACTATTGCATTCATTCAGTCATTTGGCCTGTCTGGGCAAAGTTGAGGCTTCCAGGGTCCACTGTTGTCACTGCTGAGGACTTCTGTCTCCCATAAGGCTGCATGCAGTGCAGCTTTTTCCAGCTTTCAGTTGGGTGGGCTTCAGGGAGAAGGTTTTTCTGCTCAGCACCAGCTTGGTTTCTATAATGGTTTGGAAGCAACAGGGACCTCCCTGGCCAATAAATCACTGGAAAGTATCCCATCCCTGGCCCTGAAAATTTTCTAGTAACAATCTATGGCTTCTGGACATGCCATTATTCAAGAAAGTAGATTTTCATGTGTCTTATTCAGAAAATCTTGAATTTTGATTGCCCCCCCCCCCCGCCACCCTTCTTTTATACAATCTCTTCCCTTGATCTCACTTAGGCCTTTCCCCTCCCTGTAATCTGTTCTTCTGCTTACATATATACAATAGCATTCACTTAAGACCTTCCCTCTCCTCCTTCCCTTATAGCCTTTTTCTAGTTTATGGACCTCTGGTACTGATTTTTTTCTTTTTTTGTTATTAATTAGTTTTGTATTCAGCAAATACAGTCAGTTTGGTACCATTATTAGGCTCATCTGTGACCTATCCCCTCCCGTTGGCCCCTCCTTGTTGAGGTATATGGGTCATGCATTGTGGAGTTAGCCCACAGTTATGGGTAGGATAAATGTCTCTGCATATCATGAACCAACATATGGCTCTGACATTCTTTCCGCCCCCTCTTCCACAAAATTTCCCTGAGCCATGTTGGGTTCACTTTTGGTCTGCTTCAGTGATGAGGTATTGAGCGGCCTCTGGGTCTCTGGATCTCTGATTTGGTAGGAGTTGATTTTTCTCTGTGTTGATCTCCTTCCCCCTTGTGCTGGTATCTGGTTCATCAGGAAAACAGCACTCTTGCTTGTTTTGCCAATTTTTCTTAGTTTCAGCCGGGGCCCTTTTGAGGTATGATGGGGTGGCTCTCTCCTTAGGATCTACATCTATCTGAAAAAGAGAAGCAGATTCTCCACCGGAGAGTAAGTTAGCACCAGGACAAACCCTTACTTTTTTAATATAGAATTTAATAAGTGTAGGCCCTCTTGTAGCCCATGATTGATGGTAGCTTGATATTGGAGAGTGGGCTTATGTTTGGATATGGCTCTGACTTGTTTCCCAGCTCTAGCTATGGGTCCTGTACCACTGAGGAGATCAGTTAGGCAAATTAAGAGCAGTTGGTTCCCCACCATGGCTGTGTGCCACTTTTGCACTTGTGTGGGCATCACAACAAGTTATTTGCTGCTAAGTAGGTTAGACCATGAGTTGCTTGGACAGATATTGGTCATTTTCCCTGAGTCACCCATGTAGCACCTTCTGGCACTAGACGCGCTGACTCTCTGATACTGATTTTTGCGTCCAGCTCACACACAGTCTGTACATTTGTAGCTAGGATCCACATATGAGAGAGAACATGAGATTTTTGGCTTTCTGTGCCTGAGTTACCTCACTTACAATAATATTTTCCAGATCCATCCATTTCCCTGCAAATCTCATTTTTCTTTACTGCTGAACAGAACCCCATTATGTAGATATACCACATCTTTATTATCTATTCATCTGTGGATGGACATCTAGGCTGGTTCCATTTCCTAGCTATTGTGCATACAGCAGCAATAAACATGGTTGTGCAAGTATCTCTAAGGTAGTGAGAAGAGTCATTAGGGTATATACTCTATTTTTAGTTGTCTCAAGAACCTCCACTCTGATTTCCACAATGGCACCAACAGTATAGAAGGGTTCCCATTTCACTGCATCCTCGCCAATATTTATTGTCATTTTTTGTTGTTGGTGGTAGCCATTATGACAGGAGAGAGATGCAATCTAAAGGTAGTTTTAATTTGCATTTCCCTGATGGCTAACGATGTAGAACACTTTTTTCGATGTTTATGTGCCCTTTGTATTTCTTCCAGTAAGAACTCACTATTTAGTTCCATAGCCCATTTTTTAATTGGGTTGTTTGATTTTTTTTATTGTTTTGTTTTTTGAGTTCTTTGTATATTCTAGATGTTAATCCTCTGTCAGATGTGTAGCTGGCAAAGATTTTCTCCCATTTTGTAGCTTGCCTCTTTGCTCTATTCACAGTGTCCTTTGCTGTACAAAAGTTTTGTAATCTCATGAGATCCCAGTGGTTGATTAGTGTTTTTATTTTCTGAGCAATTGGGGTTATATTCAGAAAGGCATTACCTATGCTAATATGTTGGAGGGTTTCCCCTACCTTTTCCTCTAGCAATTTCAGAGTTTTAGGTCTGATATTCAGATCCCTGATCCACTTGGGTTTGATTCTTGTGCACGGAGAAACACAAGGATCTATTTTTATCTTTCTACATATAGATATTCAGTTTTTTCCGTTCTCCAATGAATATTTTTGGCATTTTTGTCAAAAATCAGATGGCTGTAGCTGCCTGGATTAACATCTGGGTCCTCTATTCTGTTCCATTGATCTGCATGTCTGTATTTGTGCCAATACCATGCTGTTTTTTTACTATGGTTTTGTAATATAGCTTAAAATCAGGTATGGTGATACCGCCAGCCTTATTTTTGTTGCTCAAAATTGTTTTGGCTATTCGAGGTTTTTTTGTGCTTCCAAAAGAATTTTAGGATTTTTTTTCTATTTCTGTGAAGAATGCCATTGGAATTTTAATGGGAATTGCATTAAATCTGTAGATTGCTTTTGGTAAGATTGACACTTTCACAATATTGATTCTCCCAATCCAAAACATGGGATGTCTTTCTAGTTCCTTGTGTTTTTTGCAATTTATCACTTGAGTGTTTTAAAGTTCTCATTATAGAGTTCCTTACCTTCCTTTGTTAAGTTAATTCCAAGGTACATTATTTATTTATTTATTTTTTTGAGGCAATTGTGAATGGGAGAGATTCCCTGATTTCATCCTTTGCATGCTTGTTGTTAGTATGTAGGAAAGCTACTGATTTCTGTGTATTTATTTTGTATCCTGCTATGTTGCTAAAAGTGCTTATCAGCTCTAATAGTCTGCTGGTAGAGTTTTTAGGATCTTCTATGTATAGCATTATATCATCTGCAAATAATAGGTTTAAAATCATATCTTGCTACCTCCTTCTATGAGTAAGATTCAAGGCTTAGTTGTGACCCTAAGAATACAATATTTAGGGACTATTTCTTCTCATATTAAAGATAGCAGAGGTGGTTCTTGCTCAAATAGCTTAATTTGCTTTATCTTATTTATTAGGCTATGATATTTATTTAACAGGACATCTCTATAAGTCTGTTGACTTCCTTATATTGTTACTAAGTGATAAAAATCATTTCATGCCAATCAGAACTCTGGTATTAAAATTCAAGGCCTACTTTATAAATGCCAAGGATCAGAGAGTTATCAAAGGAACATTCATACACATGTTATAAGTGAGTAATGTAGTTTTTATTTCCGAAATGAGATGACAAATGAGATTGTGTCTTTCTCCACTGTATTACCAGGACCTCATTAGGATCTGCTGAACATGTGGGGAAGTGATACAGCTGAGGTTTTCTCAGGCAAAATTCATTAGCATTACAAATGAAACCTGGTCTGAATCTATCACAAGGAGCATTTTCTCTCAGAGGCATAATAGAAATTACATTACCAGCACCATTATTAAGCTCTATTGAGTAATCCTGTATTTTAGAATAAGAGAGTGACCTTTTGTATCTCCCAAATGGATAATAGTATTATAGATTTATTTAAAATATAACTAAGTGAGACAAGGCAGTAGTAGCACTAACTTTACAAAAAATATCTGGGGAAAATTTTGTATTCAGTTCAAAACATAAAGTGTTTTAAACAACATATTTTCTGATATTACATTTAAATGTACTTTCTTTCTTTATTTTTAATTAAACAGCTTACTTTCAGTTTCAGGTTGTGGCTGGAGAGTGGAGAACAGAAGTATCCTATAGCAAAATTTGAATTTTATACTGCTTTGAAATATGGACACAGTTACCCTCAACAATGAACATAAGTATGATTTCTCTTTAGCAGTAAGGGTTGCATATTTTTCACAGTGTAGCCAGCTTGAAGTATGGGTATTTATCCTAAAGCAATGTCAAAGGAAACATGCCCCAGGTTCCAGACTTCTTAGAGATCATTACCTGTGTGAGTAATCATAACATTGGTAGTATTCAGAGGTTTGAATTTTAACTAAAGGTTTCATCATTCAATGAAATGGAAGTAAACACTAGTTCATACAAAGAAAGGCTTTTTAAAATATATTTTATTTTATTTATTTATTCATTTGATAGAGAAAGAGTGGGGGGAGAGAGAGAGACAGAGAGAAGAAGAGAGAATGGGCATGCCAGGGCCTCCAGCCACTGCAAACGAACTCCAGACGCATGTGCCCCCTTGTGCATCTGGCTTACGTGGGTCCTGGCGAATTGAACCTGCGTCCTTTGGCTTTGCAGGCAAATGCCTTAACTGCCAAGCCATCCCTCCAGCCCAAAAGAAAGGCTTTTAAATACCAAACAATGAAGTCAAACATACTAGAAAATTGATAAATATATTGACTCTACTATAGCATTTCAAATCAATGGCAGACTGCATGACAGATTTGTGAGCATGAAGGATTTTTATTCCGGGGCCAAATGTCTATCTGAGAAAAAAACTTGTGGTGTAAATCACACTAAACTTAATTTATGTGGATCAGCAATTTGACTAAGAAAAGTCAAAGTATTAAAGTAAATAAGAAATGCAAACAAAATCCTACAATTGTACTACTAATATAGATACCCAACTTGTCAAGAAAACAAGTCTGAATTATAAAGTCAACATGTTGTCTAGGTGAAATCTACTTAGAAGACAAAGTTAGGCAGGAAATCTCTGAAGCTTAAAATTGACATTGATGATGCAGAAAGTGATACTTATAGTTACATAAACAGTATTATAAGTATAAAAATAAATGTAAGTCTGACTTTATGCTTTTTCAAACCGAATACTTAGAACAAATGATATTGTTTTTTGATAGCTACTAGATATAAGCTGGGATGACAAATCTATATTTCAGTAGGATACTTCACAAGCTCATCATGCACTTGCAGAGAGATGGAGAAATGTGGACTGGGTGAGAGTGAATTAGAAAAGTTGAATGACTGTGCTGATACTGTCAGATGAATGAGTTGATGGCATCTAGACAATTTTTTTTTTTGGCTTCTGGGTTACTTTTTCCTAGGCTGCTTTCTACATAGTGTAATTTGTTGGTAACTTAAACACACAGAAGTCTTTCTTGTGAGATTTTCCGTTGAAAAAGGTAGGAAAGATAAAAATATCAAAAGTGATTACTCAGTATCTGAAAAATTTTAACAAGACAGAATGATACTTCAAATACGGCATGATTAGTATGGCAAGAGATAAATATACTACCTTGAACCTGGCAAGGAAAGTTGTAAAGCTAGTTCTTTTTTTAAAAAAAATTTTAAAATTTATTTGAGAGTGACAGATAGAGAAAGAGGCAGATAGAGAGAGAGAGAGAGTCCTTAGGCTTCACAGGCAAGAGCTTAACTGCTGAGCCATCTCTCCAGCCCTTAAAGCTAGTTCTTAATGTTTTACTATTTTTTTTGTTTTGTTTTGTTTTTGTTTTTCAAGGTAGGGTCTCATTCTGGTTCAGGCTGACCTGGAATTCACTATGTAGTCTCAGGGTGGCCTCGAACTCTCGGCCATCCTCCTACCTCTGCCTCCCGAGTGCTGGGATTAAAGACATGTGCCACCATGCCTGGCTTTGATTAACTATTTTGGTATATTTTTGTATGCCTCAGTCTTCCTGTATATAAAACAGGGGTAATCATTTGTCCTACTCAGGTCTTGGCAAAGTGCTGGCATAAAAGGCTTATTAGATGCTGGTTATGACTTCCTGAAACATCAAGATTGGATCCAAGTTCTGCCTTGTTTTTTTTTAATTTTTTGTTTATTTTTATTTATTTAATTGAGAGCGACAGACAGAGAGAAAGAGGCAGAGAGAGAATGGGCATGCCAGAGCCACCAGCCACTGCAAACGAACTCCAGATGCATACACCCTGTTGTGCATCTAGCTAACGTGCGTCCTGGGGTATTGGGCCTCGAACAGGGGTCCTTAGGCTTCACAGGCAAGCGCTTAACCACTAAGCCACCTCTCCAGCCCTGCCTTGGGTTTTTTGACTTTGTGTTAAGTGCCTATTCTTTTTAAGCTTTATTTTTTCACTCTAAGATGGGAGTAATAATGTTACCTATCCATAGGTGGGTGCCAAGAGAATTAAAAGATATAATGAATGTGTATTTCTTTTCTCACCTCCTGAATTCCTAATTGGTACTCTATCAATTATGTTGAACATCAGTGTAACTTCCAGAGACTCTATTTTGGTATTAAACTGCAAAGATAGATCTAGAAACTTTCTAGAGTAACCAAAATTTATACTTTACTAATTTACACATCAGCTATTTACATATGCTAGTCTGTCAATTTAGATGCAAGTTTTAAGAGCAATAAAGAGTATATAAAAGGAAATCATGGAAGAATAATGCTTAGCCCAGAGAAGAGAAGATTATAAGGGATGGGGATTAAGCTATCAAAAATGTCATCATTGGAACAGGAATGAGGCTTGCTCTGTGTGGAATCTAGAATCAGAATGATGGCTACAGAGGACAGGTTTTTGACATTTTAGAAGACTTTCTTATTGTGTGAGTTGTCTAAGAATAGGATTACTGCTTCAAAATATAGTGACTTTTGGGTGACTGAAGTATTCCTTCTTTGTATTTTTCTATGAGAGAGAGAGAGAAAGAAGGATAGAAAGGAAGAAAGAAAGAAAGAGAGAGAGAGAGAGAGAGAGAGAAAGAAAGAAAGAAAAAAAAGAAAAATTATTGGCATGCTAGGGCCTCCAGCCACTGTAATCAAACTCCAGACGCATGAGCCATCTTGTGAACATGTGCAACCTTGCACACTTGTGTCACATTGTGCATCTGGCTTACCTGGGACCTGGAGAGTCAAACATGAGTCCTTAGATTTCACAGGCAAGTGCTTTAACTGCTAAGTCATCTCTCCAGCCCTTCTTTTTTGTTGTGAAGTCATTGGAGCAAGCGCTGTGTAGAGGATGCAGGAATTCAAGGTGGGATTTTCTCAGTGCACTTAAAAGACCAATTCTCTGAGGATGTGTGTTTTGTAGAACCTTGCTTATAGTACTTCACTTTTTTTTAAAGGGCTTAAGTGTTTAGACCTTTTAAAAAAGTTTTTTTTTAAAACATTTTTAAAAATTTGTGTCCAGGGCTTAGCTGTTAAGGCCCTTGCCTGCAAAGCCTAAGGACCCATGTTTGGCTCTCCAGATCCCATGTAAGCCTGATGCAGAGGGTGATGCATGAGCATGGTCACACATATACACAAGGTGGTACCTGTCTGGAGCTTGATTACAGTTGCTGAAGGCCCTAGCATGCACTTCTCTATCTCTCTTGCTCTCACTCTCTTTCATAGAAAGGCCAGTCTGTTAGGCTTGCCTCAAAAAAAAAAAAAAAGAAAGAAAACAAAAACGAAAACAAAAATCTTTTGTCCAGGTACACAACTCTTTATTTTGGATTATCTGACTAAAGCATCCCACACTAAGAATTGCACATGGGTGACCTTTAGGGATGAGCATTGATTTCTGTCATTGATCTTACCTGTAATATCTGGAGAAATGAATTTGTAGAATCTGTAGGACAAGCATACTCCCATTTCCCTTAAAATAGAAAAATTAATAAAATTTATTAAGGAATTTTCCTTTCACATAGATTGTTTTTTTTTTTCTTCCTTTTTTATTTTATGGAAAAGTTTGAGAAGCACTGGTGTTAGTTCTTCCATGAAGGTCTGCTAAAATTCACCAGCAATGCCTGGACTGCTTTTAGTTGGGAGATTATTTTTTTATAACTGCTTGGATCTTTGTATTTGTTATAGGTTTATTTCAGTGGTTTATCTCATCTTAAATTAATTTTTATAGTTCATAAAAAATCAAGAAAATCATCCATTTCTTTCAGATTTTCAGTTACTCAAGTATATGTTCTTAAATGTGTCCTTATGATTTTCTGAATTTCTTTGGTATCTGTGGCAATGGTGCCTTTTTCATTTATAATTTTATTAATTTGTGTCTTTTCTCTCTTTCTTTTTTTATTTAAATATTTTTATTTATTTGTTTGAGACACAGAGAGAATGGCATGCCAGGGCCTCCAGCCACTGCAAATGAACTCCAGATGCATGTGCCACCTTGGGCATCTGGCTTACAGGGGTCCTGGGGAATCAAACCTGGGTCCTTTGGCTTTACAGACAAGCACCTAAACTGCTAAGTCATCTCTCTGGGCCCTCTCTTTCTTTTGGTCAAATTTGCTAAGGGTTTACCAATCTTCTTTATCCTTTCAAAAAAACCAACTCTTTGTTTCAATGATTCTTAAAAACCATCTCTTTGTTTCAGTGATTTTTGTATTGTTTATTTGGTTTTTATTTCATTAATTTCTGCCCTAATGTTTATTATTTTTTCCTGTCTACTGATTTTTGGTTTGCCTTGTTCATCTTTATCCAAGGCCTTAAGGTGAAGTATTAAATTGTTTACTTGCAACCTTTCTAATTTCTTAATATAGGAAATCAAAGCTATAAATTTCCCTCTTATGACTGCCTTCATTATTTCCAAAAGGTTTTGGTAAATTATATTCTCATCATCATTTGATTCTATGAATTTTTAGATTTCCTTATTGATTTCTTCAATGACCCATTCATCATTTCATAGTGAATGGTTTAGTTTCTATGATTTTGTGTATGTTCTATAGCTTTTTGTGCTGTTGATTTATACATTGAGAGCGGGGTATTGAATTCACTGACTACAATTGTGTCTGGTGTTATCTGTGACCATAAGTCCAATAGTCTTTGATGAAATTGGGAGCACCCATGTTAGGCGCATATATGTTTAGAATTGTAGTGTTCTCCTGTTGGAGTGTTCCTTTAATCAATATAAAGTAACCTTCTTTATTTTCCCTAACTGTTGGTTTGAAATCTACTCTGTCAGATATTAGAATAGCAACACCTGCTTTTTTTTAGGCCCATTTGCTTGAAATACCATTTTCCATCCTTTCACCCTAAGATAGTGTCCATCGTTTATGACAAGGTGAATTTCTTGGAGGCAACAAATAGTAGGATCCTGTTTTTGAACCCAGTCTCCAAGCCTGTGTCTTTTGGTTAGGGCATTGAGGGCATTGATATTGAGTTATTATTGAAAGGTGTGCATTTATTCTTGCCATACTTGTTGTTTTGTAGTTCTTCCCATTCTCCATTTACTCTCTTGTATTAATTATTACTTGAGTATAGTTTATTTTTTTTTTTCCTGTTTCCCTATGTGTGTGTGCTTTTCTTTCTCATCAGCATGAAGGATCCCTTAAAGAATTTTCTGTAGATCTGGTTTGGTTATCATATATTCCCTCAGCCTATTTTTGTTGTTGAATGTCCTTATTTATACATCAATTTGGATGGATAGCTTAGCTGGATAAAGTAATTTTGGTTGACAGTTGCTATCTTTCAGAACTTGGAATACATCATTCCAAGCCCTTATGGCTTTTAAAGTTTGTGTTGAGTAATCTGCTATTATCTTGATGGGCTTGCCTTTATATGTGCCTTGATTTTTCTTTTTAACTGCTTTCAATATATATTCTTTGGTTTGTGTGTTTTGTAGTTTAATTATAATATGACGGTGAGAGTTTCTTTCCTGATTTTGTTTGGCATTCTAAAGACTTCCTGTATCTGTATTGGCGTCATCTTTCTGTATTTGGTGGAAATTTTCTTCTAGGTTTCTGTTGAAAATACTTACTATGCCTTTGAAGTGAAACTCTTCTCCTTCTACTATGCCCTGAATTCTTATGACTGATCTCTTCATAGTGTCTCAAATGTCTTGAAATTCCCATCCATGCCTTCCTATTACTTTGTCTTTCTCTTTATTGTACTGTGTTAGATCTGCCACTTGGCCTTCTAGTTTAGATATCCTGTCCTCACCTTGACTCATTTTACTGGTAAGACTTTCTACAGTTTTCTATTTGACTTATTCTGCTTTTCTTTTCCAGTATTTTTGACTGGTTTTTGTTCATTATTTCCATTTCTTCCTGATGTGTTGCATTGACCTCCTTATTTCATTAAGTTGGTTTTCTGTGTTATCTTGGAATTCCTTCAGTAGTTTGTATTCTTATTTGATTTCTTTGAGCATAGACATAATCAATGTTTTTTGAAATATTTGTCAAGCATTTAATCTAAAAAAGTCTCACTGGAGGTCATTTTTGATGAATTTATAATTTTTGGTGGAGTTGTATTGTCTTGATATTTGTGTTTCTTGTATTATAATGTAGAGATTTTGCATCTTGAGTTAATTTGATGCTTGGGGTTTCTAATTATCTGCAGTGTGCTTATCCATGTAAATCCAACTTTATATTATATCTTCAGGCAGGATAGGAGTTTATGGTGCCAGTTGTACCTCCTATAGTCCAAGAATAACAGCACAAATGAACCCAGGCGTTGAGTCCACTTGCTATGCAAGTATTCTAATAGGCTGGGTGGAGCAAATTACTGGCAAATTCTAAGATTCAACAGAGCAATATACACATTCAATCAAAACCAGCAAAGAATATTTAGGCAAAAAATGAGGATTAAAACAAACACATTATCTAATAAAGCCAAAGTCCCTAAGGGTGTGTGTTACCCAATACCCTTAAACCTGTTAACTAGGAGGTTGAGATTTCTGGTCTAAAATGAGTTCCAGGTCAGCCTGGGGTTGTGTGAGACCCTGCCCCCAATAATGACAGAAGGAAAAGAGAAAGACCCTATAAATCAGGAAACATCAAAGGTAATAGTCAACACCAAAACACAGCTTATTTGAGAATGGTAAAGCCGACCAAGAATATATCAATCAAATCTAACACATAACTGAAGAGCCAACCTGACTCCATTTTAATAGGAAGAGCCATTTTGATGTAATGACTAGGTTAAATTTTGTTTCTTTAAGTTTCTATGTCTGAGTTGGGGCCACAAACTGTTCCCTGGTTACTGTTCCCAGGATTGTGTATTCATAATATTCTAGGAAGTAGTTTAACTGTAATGGTTGGTCTATTTCTGTCACCACATTTGCTTACCTCCAAAAACCCCCTACCCTGTGATTTTTTTATGGTTTTTCCCCATGAAAGGATTCTGAGAACGTGAATCAGGGCTGCTCTCTGGACCTCTGTCTTAGGGAGGCAGCTGCCAATCCAGCTTGATTGTGCATAATTAAAAGCGTACTTTAATTTGCCCATAATTTGTGGTCAGTGGTCTTTATTCTCATGAATTCTGGGTTAACATAATGGAGGCTCCAACAAGATGGAGACCCCAAACCAAATTCTGAAGCCAGACCTTCACTCTGGGACTCTGAGACCAGAATGCTGCCTCAGGAGGTGCACACCTTGAAATATTCCAAAGCTTTGAGTCATTCCTCTTAGGGACTGTCAGAGTGAACTGCTGCACTAAAAGGAACTAGCAAGCACCTGTCTGTGGAGGCTTCCAAGGGTAAGTCATAGTAGGGTTTCCTTCTATGACATCTGGTATTGGTTCTTGTGGGTTCCCTTCTGGTGATAGAGAGGTGTCTGATGAGGCACATTCACACTCCTGTTCAGGGCAATTTCAAAGTTATTGCACTGTCTACTTGGCACTGGACAACTGTGAGGCTCATGCTCTACACTAGGTCTACTTGGTCTTGGATTTTAGGCAATAGCAAAACATTGCATTGCCTACTTGGTTCTGGTTTTGGGGCCATATGTCATCTGATTGTTGTCTGTCCTTTACTCATCTTTCATTTGTTCTTTTATTTCTTGACTTTCTGATTAGTGTTTGTTTTGTCCTTTTGTGCTGAATATTTTTGGATCCCCCTAGAAACTGGATATCAAGTCACAGTTGTCCTTGGGTGACCTGGACATCTTGACCACTCCAGGTAAATTGAAAATTGGAAATAAAAAATGGAATTTAGACTAATCAAATTTTGACTTGGAAAATCTTGGATATGAAATCTGAAATTATAGTTGAAGTAGTTTCAAGGTTTGGTTTTGGTCTCTGGAGTTATATATAAAATATGAATTTAAAATGGAAATACATAGCCCCTGAATGAATGATTGAATGTGTGAATGGGAAATGTGTCTGGAGTCTATATGAAAAGTACACGTGGAATGAATGTGTGTATGTATGTATGAGAATATGTGTGACTCACAGCCCCAAGGCTGCAGTTATGTAGCACCAACATAATTGAAAAGCTATTGTGGGAAATGTCCTCCACCAAGCCCACTATCCTAGACTGTATGGCAAATTTTTACTGTTGAGTGTCTCCCAGAAGGAATACTAAAAATAATTAAAATCATAGGCAGAAATAAAAAAATGCAAGATTCTCCTACTCTTAAAAAGTTATAAAATGACAGGGTCAGAAAGCTGCCTTGTATGAGGGAAATCCAAAACTATCCCTGGAATTTTAAGAAGAAAAAAAAAGGGGGGGGGGAGTTATGCTGTCCCATTTTGTTCCCCAGGGGCAAAAAGTAGATCAAAAGTAATTAAGTTCTGGGTCAATCCCAGGCAGATGCTAGAACCTGGGGAAAACTGTCTTGCTCTCACATGCTGTGGCTGAGGCAGTTCTCCATAACAAAGATAAAAGCACAGGACTACACATGAACAGGCACTTGCAATATATCATCTAGTGCTTTCCTCTGAAGGGCTTGATCTGCAGATGGCCAGGTGGCCCTGGCAGGTAGCAAGTTGCTATGGTATTGAGGTTGTAAACTTAAAACTTTAACTCATTTATGTTAATCTGGTCATGATAATGGTTGTCAAAGACTGACTTTAGAGTACACAACCAAGTTATCTAGATTCCTCTATTTGTCAACCTTTTAACTAAATCTTGAGGTTAAAATTGGTTCATTCATATTTAATTCTCTTCTAAGATTATTATATCTAAAATGCTGCCTAAAAAGATCTCAGAGAGGAATTATTTACTCTCTTTTCCTATTTTTTAAGCCAAATAGACCACATTTGGAGACACCAAAAAAACATTTATTTGTCATACTCTTGGGAACTATACCTCAGTTTTTCCAACATTCACAGTCTTAACACTTTAGATTTAACTTATGTCATTATTGAGTAAGTTTACCAAAATGCCGCAGGCAGAATTATAGAGTTGGTTAAGATTTAAATAGTCATAGATTATGTCATGAAATTTTGTGTACATATGAATTCACTATAGTCCTATAAAATCAATTTGGAGGAGATTAAAAATATTTCTTTCTGGCTCAACAGCTAAAGGTGCTTGTTTGCAAAGCCAGATGCACATAGTTGAGCATACATATGGTGATTGTTTACAATGATAAATGTCCCTGGCATGCCCATTCCCTCTCTTTTCCATGAGACTTGTTTCCTTTTTCATTAGATCATAGCAGTTTAAACCAGTCCCTCTATTCTTTGAGTATGTTAAATATAGCTGAACTGACTTCAGAAACTGACTTATAAATTGGGTGGACATCTTATTTAGCTTTTAAATGTGCTAAATCTCCTCCTTAAAAATATATCTGAATATATTATATAAAGGTACCCCAAGTCTGATGAACTTTAAAAATTGTAAAGTTTTCCATGTCTTCATATTTAAGCCAAAATGTTACTACATAACATAGATTTCTTCTTTATTTTGGATTCTGTTAGCAGATGTTTTGTAGTTTGCTCTCTGTAGCCTCATGTGCCTTAAATATATGAACACTACTTTTTGTCAATATCAGACTTTTCCAGATATCAGAATATTGTAATCTGGTTCATACAAAGTTCATGATGCTTGGCTATTAATAAACCAAAACCATTCAGTTGATCTAATCAGTAGTAATAGAATATAAAAAAATGAAAACTTTTAGATCTTATGTTTCATTTGTTTAATGTTATTTTTGGCCAGTCAGATAATTGAAAACAAATATTGAAAGTTACCTAAGTTTTTATTAATGTGTGTTTTTTTCTCTTGAAAGGAAAAACAAACTAAGGGCTAAGGTAAATTTTATTTATTCATTTTTTTGAGGTAAGGGTCTCACTCTATAGTCTCATGCTGGCCTTGAACTCAGAGTGATCCTATTTCTGCCTCCCAAGTGCTGGGATTAAAGGCATGCACCACCACACCTATCTAAAACCCTGTAATTTTAAGATGGTTCCTGTCTTGTTCATGCAGGTCCTTTGAAAAAAATATATAAATTTATTTATTTGACAAAGAGAAAAAGGGAGAAAGAGAGAGAGATAATGGCCATGCCAGGGCCGCCAGCTGCTGAAAATGAACTGCAGAAGCATGTGACACCTTGTGCATCTCGATTTACATGGGTCCTTGGGAATTAAACCTGGATCCTTCATTTTTCAGGCAAGTGCCTTAACCACTAAGCCATCTATCTAGCCCTTCATGCTGTTTTCTCTGGATGGTTATCACTGAGATTAAAATCTAAGTCTTATAAAAGCTGACTTAGTCATTGTGACTTTGTACTTAGAAAACTGAGAAAACTCCCCATATCCTAGAGAAAACTGCTATATACAAACAATGGTAATATGGTTTGTCTAAGCTTCATATATTCTAAGAGTCATAAATATTGCTTTATGTTAAGCTATAAAATGGTTCAATGGTTAAAGATACTTATTTAAAAAAATTATTTTGTGAGGCTGGAGAGATATCTTAGTGGTTAAGTACTTGCCTGTGAAGCCTGAGGACCCTGGTCCAAGACTCAATTCCCCAGGACCCACATAAGCCTGATGCACAAGGCAGTGCATGCATCTGGAGTTTGTTTGCAGTGGCGGGAGGCCCTGGCATGCCCATTCTCTCTCTGTGTGCCTCTTTCTCTGTCGCTCTCAAATAAATAAATAAATAAAATGAACAACAAAAATATTACTTTGTGCCTGTCATAATGTCTCTAATGTATGTTAAAATCATGCTAGCTTAATTCAGCAATGACCAGGTTTGACTTTATTCTTAAGCAATGTGTAATCAGTCTTAGTCAAGGTTTTATTTAAGTAAGTCAATTGCTTATAGATATATTGATACTTAAGACATTTTCCTGCCCTAGAAAAATAATCTTAAAGTGTTGTTCTGCTTCCAGTTTGGAGGGTAATTGGCACCTGCATAGGCATACAGACTAGCTAAAGTTGTTTTTGAACACAGATGCCAAATTTTTATACTGTCTTGTCTTTCCCTGACAGACAATTTCAAGATTAAATCAATTGGCTTAAAATTATTGAAAAAATAATTGGTAAAATATTATTTTCAGGGCTACAAAAATGTTATGCCTGAACTTATAACTGACAGATACTTAAAAGATAAAATGTGTATGATTTCTATGTTCCAACCTTAGCTTACACTGTCAACTGACAACTAAACTCAAATACTAATCAAAATGACTTTAAACTATTGTACCATTCTCTGACCAGATCAGCTTTGCTAACCAGATATGTTCTGCACCTTTTAACCTGAATCTGTTTTGCTAGTCAGATATGTACAGTCTCTCTGAGTGATTAATAACCATATGTAGAAGTCAAAGTCAACTGGAAACATTGGAGTTAAAATGATAAACTAATATTTTGGTTCCTGCTCCCAGGTCAGAAGGCCATAGGAGATGGTGGGACACTTGCTTACTTCTAGCCTCTGTTAAGTCACCTGTCTTCTTGACCAGAGATGATATGGAGACCCAGAGATGGATTCCAAGTTAGTATCTGCAACAGGAGAGTCACATTGGAGGAAAATCAGTCCTCCAGGCTTCTCTAAAGAGGGAAGGCCACTTGGTCAGCATGGCCTTGACTTATCCTAGAAGATGACAATGCTGAGAGTCATAAAACTTCTCATAGGTCTCTAAAAGTCTCTTCTACAGCACCATTATTGACCTCAAAAATATATAGTTAATTTTTGGCAGCCTGCATGGTCTTGATCACCCAGTAAGAAAATATAACTACAAAATATTAAACAAAGACTCAGAAACAAAGTCTCCCCTGTCTGATGCTAGCTTACAATATTAAACGCTAACATTATCTCATGCCTTCTGCCTCTGCTTGTCCCTGATTAGTCAGACATTGTTGCCATTAAATAAAAATTCCAAACATTGTCTTCACTGGTTATGTTTACTTGATAGTTATTGATTTGTATTAGTCCAATCTGTCCTTGATATGTCTTATTAAAGGAGGTATACCACTAAGGAGAGGTCTCAGACTTCCATTCTAACATGTAAAAACAATTTAGAATTCTAGCCATTTGTCCTTGTTGATGTGGATGGTGCTGGTTGTTCAAAGATATCTCTTTGCTCAGATATATAGAGGTAAACAAGATTCACTTGCCATCAGTTGTACTTCCTTAAAATTCGTAACATAAGGAGACCCACATACCCTCAGGGAATTGGGCCCATACCCATCAACCAAGAGATATAAATTCATCACCCCAGAGTCAAGAGGACAATGTCTTCAGCTGATTGTAGCAGCTAACAGATTACCAGGAACCCAGAGGGCCCTTCAAGTCAAGCTCTGGAGGATACCTGCCCCTGACAAGGAGACTATAGCCCTGCTTTAGTCACTTTGGAAGCTGATTAGTCTACACATGTTAGAAGCTTGAGGAATTCAACATGAGATTTAAAAAATGGACATGATGTATACTGTGCTTGGTTGAGAAAACTACATGTTAGAACATAAGGGATTTTGACTAGGAAAATAAGAGAAATGTAAAGTCACTGTGTTAACTGCTAAAAAACTGAATTTTTCTCTGTCAATAGCTGAAGGAATCCCAAAGTGGTAACTGATATCAATCTTTGTTCAAGTGGTCCCCATGGTTAACTACTCTTATCTCAGTTGCAGCCAGCCTTTTTGTTACTTGCCCTAACAATTGGGCCATGCATTCTCTGGGACATTACTAGATTTATATCCAAACAGATAGAAACTTCTAAAATACTCACTGTTTGTAAACATTATCAACCAACACAGCCAATAAAAATAAAAACCCCCTATCAAAGATTTTTTTGTTTTTTTTTTTACCTTTATTTTCATTTATTTATTTATTTTTTATTTTTATCTTATTTATTTATTTTTCTTTATTAGTTAGTTTTGTATTCAGCAAATACAGTCAGTTTGGTACCATTATTAGGCTCATCCGTGACCTACCCCCTCCCCTTGGCCCCTCCTTGTTGAGGTATATGGGTCATGTATTGTGGAGTTAGCCCACAGTTATGGGTAAGATAAATGTCTCTGCATATCATGACCCAACATGTGACTCTGACATTCTTTCCGCCCCCTCTTCCGCAAAATTTCCCTGAGCCATGTTGGGTTCAATTTTGTTCTGCTTCAGTGATGAGGTGTTGGGAGTTTCTGAGGCTCTGGCTCTCTGATTTGGTAGGAGTTGATTTTTCTCTGTGTTGATCTCTTTCCCCCTTGTGCTGGTATCCAGTTCATCAGGAAAATAGCCCCCCTTGCTTGTTTCTCCAATATTTCTTAGTTTCAGCCAGGGCCCTTTTGAGGTATGATAGGGTGACTCTCTCCTTAGGATCTACATCTATCTGAAAAAGAGAAGCAGATTCTCCAGCGGAAAGTAAGTTAGCACCAGGACAAATGAGATAACCCTTACTTTTTTTTTTTAATAGAGAATTTAATATGTGTAGGCCCTCTTGTAGCCCACAATTGATGGTAGCTTGATATTGGAGAGTGGGCTTATGTTTAGATATGGTTCTGACTTGTTTCCTGGCTCCAGCTATGGGTCCCATACCAGTGAGGGGATCAGTTAGCCAAATTGAGAGCAGTTGGTTCCCCACCATGGCTGTGTGCCACCACTGCACTTGTGTGGGCATCACAAGTTATTTGCTGCTAAGTAGGTTAGACCATGTGTTGCTTGGGCAGATATTGGTCATTTTCCCCCAGTCGCCCATGTAGCACCTTCTGGCACTAGACGTGCTGACTCTCTGGGGACTGACTCTCTTCCAACTTCCAGCCATGCCATTTTAATTTGCATGTCAATCACATAAGGTGTCTTCAGCAGTAGGGTCTTACCATTAGCCTTTGGTGGGTCATCAAGTACTATGGCAGAAATCTCTCTGTCTTTCAGGAAACCTTGTAGGTCTCTCTGATCAAAAGCTCATTGTGGATGATAGCCCCATGCTGGTTCTGGGAGTTACAGGTCAGTGTCCACTAAGAAAATTAGGAAAAAGATAACTAATATACAAGAGTTAGAGATCAGAGAGAGAGAGAGAGAGAGAGAGGGAGAGGGGAAGTGAGGGAGGGAAGATGTAGAAGATTAAGGTTAGTCTTGATCTTACCCTCTCCAGTGTCTTGTGGTTCAGGTGTTCCCTGTAAGGGCCTGGTGAAGGATCAGCCATTTGAGCTGTCTTTTAGTAAGTAGAAAATTATGGTACCATTGCCGCTTGGGTCTAGATTTGTGTTTCCCACCCCTTTGATGCCCTCCCCTCCCTCCCCTTCCATCCTAGTGTCTAGTCTAGGAGATGCTTGCTGGGAATGTAAGGTATCTTGGGTAGATTCAGGTTAGGTGCTGTAGATGAGTGAGACTATGTGGCGATTTTTTTTTCTGTGACTGGGTAAGTTCACTGAGAATGATCTGTTCCAACTGATAGAGGCCTAATCTCTAGAATCTACAAAGAACTCAAAAATCTAAACAGTAAGAAGTCAAACACCCCACTCACAAAATGGGGCAAAGAGCTGAACAGGCAGTTCACAGAGGAAGAAATAGAAATGGCAAACATACACTTAAGAAAATGTTCAACATCCCTAATCACCAGAGAAATGCAAATTAAAATAACTATGAGATTCCACCTTACCCCAATAAGGTTAGCAAACATCAAAAAATCAAATAAAATAAATGCTGGCGAGGATGTGGAGAAGTAGGAACACTCATCCACTGTTGGTGGGAATGTAGGATGGCACAACCACTTTGGGAAGCAATATGGAGACTTCTGAAAAAGCTGAGTATAGAGATACCAACAGACCCAGTTATTCCCTTACTGGGCATCGACCCTAAAACCTTCAAACCACAGGCTAGAGAGATTTGCTCAACCATGTTTATAACAGCTCAATTTGTAATAGCTAAGTGCTGGAATCAACCCAGATGTCCATCACTAGAAGAATGGATAACTAAGATGTGGTATATCCACACAATCGAATTCTATACAGCAGTAAGAAAAAATGACACAATGGAATTTGAGGAAAACTGGTTGAAGCTATCAAAGATTTGACAGAGATACATAAGAAATTGGGAAAATGAAGAGCCAACCTGACTCCATTTTAATAGCATTTTGATACAATGACTAGATTAAGTTTCTGTTTCTCTATGTTTCTATGAGTTAGGGCCACAAACTCTTCCCTGGTTACTATTCCCAGGACTGTGTATTCATAACATTGAGGGACATAGTTTACCTGTAACTGCTGGTCTGCTTCTGTCACCACACTTGCTTGCCTCTGAAAACCCCCTACCCTGCGGTTTTTATGGTTTTTCCCTATAAAAGGAGCCTGAGAAGCTGACTTGGGGCTGCTCTCTGGACCTCCATCTTAGGAAGGCAGCTGCTGGTCTGGCTCTATTGTGCACAATCAAAAGCTTGGTTCAATTTGGCCATAATTTGTGGTTGGTGGTCTTATTCTAGCAAATTCTCAGTTAACAATAACCTGCCCTGACATGGATGGCAAGATTAGCATTTCCAGTGTAGGCCTATGTACCTGGCTTTGTGTAAGTAGGCCTGTTAACTTTAGGGATAGCTTCCAATCTCACCAAAACTGAGTATCCACCTGGATCCCTCTCTGTTGCACTGTAGATTGGTTAGGCTGCTTGGATTCCTGGATCTGGTGTTCTAATCAGTTATGCTGGATGCAATGGGTAGGGAAAGGAGGGGGATGGCTTGTGGCACTGGTGGTTGGGGGATGGGTGGCTGTGCAGGGTGCCTAGAATTGTGCCATAGCTGCTCAGCTGGTCCTGCTTGTTATCTCCTTTAGCAGCTGCTCAGCTGATACCTGCTGTCTTCTTCAGGTTTCTTGACTTTGTAAGAAGGCTTGTGTGAATGGAAAATCCCTTCACCTGGTTTGTTCTCCTGCAGCTTTGCATTGGCTTGGCAGGTGCATGGATTGAGGCCATTGGTGCCTCAGTGGCATTCTGGCAGGTTTCCTGCTTGCTAGAAGATCTGAGTCTTTCCTGCTTTTGTACTGTGGTTGATAATTCCTTATACACCTTCACTTTTCAGTAGAGAGTACAATTTCTTTTTTTTTTTTTCTCATTTCCTTCCTTAGGCTGTTTTGGCATGGCTACTGTGTCACCATCTTATCTGGAAGTCCTTTTCTTTTATTTCTTTTATTTTTTTCCCCAAGGTAGGTTTTCACTCAAGTCCAGGCTGACTTGGACTTCACTTTGTAGACTCAGGATGACCTTCAATTCATGGTGGTCTTCTACCTCTGCCTCACAAGTGCTGGAATTTAAGGCATGTGCCACTAAGCCTTGCAAAATGATTAAAGAATTGTTGTTTCACATGATTTCTAATGGACCAGCTTTCATTTACTGTAATACTTTTTCTAGCAACTTCAGTGTTAGCTACTGGGTATGTAAATATTGAGTGTATGCTCCATAAGCAGGCTTGTCTTTAGAAGGCATTCTTTGAAAAATGTGTCACACAGGAAAACAGTATTAACAGTTACTGTTTCATTTAGCATAATACTCTTCCTCTGAGTCATTTAATTTTTTGGTTGCTTTTTAATCCATGCTTGATAGCCTTAAAATAATACTCTTAAAATCTCAAGAGCCAGGGCTAGGGAAGCATCTCACCAGTTAAAGGCAGTTTGTTACAAAGCCTGCTGGCCTTGGTTCAGCTTCCAAATACCCACATAAAGGAAGATTCACAAAGTGGTGCATGCATCTGTAATTCATTTACAGTGGCAAGCGGCCCTAGTGCACCCATATTCTCTCTCTCCTCAGAAATAAAAAAAATTAAAAAGTCAAAACTCAAGGGCCAGACTTCTGTTTTTATATAGCTTAAATTTTTTTTTTATTAACAACTTCCATGATTATAAAAAAATACCCCATGGTAATACCCTCTCCCCCACTTACCCCTTTGAAACTCCACTCTTCATCATACCCCTTCCCCATCTCCATCAGTCTCTCTTTTACTTTTGATGTCTTGATCTTTTCCCCCTCTTATGATGGTCTTATGTAGGTAGTGTCAGGCACTGTGAGGCCATGGATATCCAGGCCATTTTGTGTCTGGAGGGAGCATGTTGTATGAAGTCCTGCCCTTCCTTTGGCTCTTACATTCTTTCCACCACCTCTTCTGCATTAGACCCTGAGCCTTGGAAGGTGTGATACAGATACTGCAGTACTGAGCACTGCGGTCATTTCTTTCCATCACCATGATACCTTCTGAGTTGTCCCAAGGTAACTGCCATCTGAAAAGAGAAGATTCTCAACCAAAAGTGAGAGTAGCATTAATATAAGGGTGTGAACATTAACAGAAGTGCTTACTGGGCAGTTTGATAAGCATAGTATACACATTTGGCCAGACAACAGCAGACATTACAACCCTAGGGCTCATGACTACCCCTGTTTTAAGTTTTCAGTATCAGAGATGTATGCCCTTCCCATGGAGCAGGCCTCCAGTCTAATTAGAGGGCAGTTGGTTTCCCCAGTAGCAGATGTGCCACTATTGCACCCATTGGCTCATTCGGCCTGGCTGGCCAATTATAAGGCTTGCAGTACCCACTGATGAGTATCTTCACTGGTGATTTCTCTTTCTCCCATTGAACTGCATGCAGAGTGGCTTCTTCCAGCTTTCTGTCAGCTGTTTTTATATAGCTTAATAAATAAGTAATGAGTGTCCCTGAAGGGCAATGGAGAAGGGAATTCCTTTAATGGGTACAACTTAGCATACTTTGCCTGAAAGGTGAGATGACATCAGACAAATGCCTTAACCACTGAACCATCTCTCTAGCTTGATGACATCAAATATACTGTTATTCATGGGTAGCAAGATTACACCTGCTTCAACAAAAAAATTGATGGTCTCTTTCAAAGGTTGGCCTTGCTAGTATGGCTGAATGATGAATTTGGAATCCTTGATATTGTGTATTATAATGAAGTACAAATATTTCTTCTGGTTGATTATGTTGGATGAGTCAAATGGAATATTTTGTTGTTACTAGAATGAACATTAATCTGTATACTTTTGGGCTACCATGGTGCTTCTATTAACTTAACAGATGCCTTATATCATGCCTTCTCACACAATATTGATTTTGATCATTAATCTTATTGTATAGCTAAACAATAAAGCCAATGCTCTAAGGATTCACTGATATTTCTACAAACCTTCATTCAGAAGCATCTGGTTTATGGGATAGCAGAATAATTTACAAAAGGCTTATGTATTATATCACTAGGAAATAACACCTTTTAACGTTGGGTTGAAACCCTTCATGATAAAGTATGATCTCCAGAGAAATGACTAATTTATAATGTTTCTTTCAGAGCCAAAAAGCTGGGTAATGAGTGAGGGGTCATATGAGTTATTATAACAATCTATTACCAAGGCACAAATCTTTGTTTCTTAAATTCTTTATGTTAGCTTCTCCTAGTTTGAAAGTCTTAGTATTCACTACAGAAATATTGTTCCAGGGGAAAAATTGATATAGAACTTGAGATTGCCACATGTTGGTTTGGAGCTGCTCTTTCCAGTACACTATGTAGTAAAAAACAAACAAACAAACAAACAAAAAAACCCCATAATTATTATTAGAGCTTCCTATGACTCTCTGTGATGGAGCCTGAGTTTACTCTGGATTGCCTAAACATTGTAATACCCAGTGATAAAAGTTAATGGAAAACTATAGCTACTCCATACAGCTAGGATGACTAAGGTTCTTATTACTTAATAGTTCAATTTTTATAGAGGTTTCTTTTGTTTGTAAATATTTATTTATTTATCTGCAAGCAGAGACACAGATAGAGAGAAGAGAGGCAGAAAGAGAGAGTGGGTGCATCAGGGCCTCCAGCTGCTACTAATGTAGTCCAGATGTATGTGCCACTTTGGGCATCTGGCTTTACGTGGGTACTGGGAAATCAAACTCAGGTCATTAGGCTTTGCAGGCAAGTGTCTTTAGCACTGAATCAACTCTCCAGCCCAGTAGTTAAATTTTGGATTAACCCATCAGACAAAGAATTGTGAACAGAGGAGATGCTGGTTGAGCACAAAGGGAACATGGAATAAGAAAGTCAGCAATACTCCCAGAAAGGGTGGGGAGATTGCACAGCAGCTAAAGTATTGCCTGAAAAACCCAATGACCCAGGTTTTATTACCCAGCACCCCTGTAAAGCCAGATGCACAAAGTGGTGCATGCATCTGAAATTCTTTTGCAGCAACTGGAGACCCTGGCACACCCATTCTCTCCCTCTCTTTTTTTCTCCCTCTGCACCCCCACTCTCTGCTGGCAAATAAATAAAGAATCCCAAAAGTCATAACAAACAATAAACTCTTGTAGTGGCTCACCTTTTCTTCCTTGTTTGTTGGTGTATGTAATTTTATATTTGCATTTTTTTCTCTTGGTTCTGTTTTTTTCAAAATTAATAAATATTTCATATCTATCAAACCTAATGTATTGACTTCCAGTCAAGATGGTGACCGCCTAACCGCACCACACCTCCCTGGGAAAGAAAGGCAAGGCATTAAGGGTTCACTGGGTATTTCAGGGGAGTGCAATCTCTAATAGATTGCCAGTGAGAGGGTGCATAGGGGAAAAAGAAGGAAATCACTGATTCCCTTGCTCACAGGTAGCCCAACAGTCCCCCAACTCCCCTAAGCAGCCACCATACCTATAGTCCCAGCTTCAGGATACTTCCACAATTACTTTAGGAAAGGAGACCCAGGCCAGCATAGTTACACTTGCCTCACTGCACAGGGGGTGATCACCCTGATACCCCCGCCCATGCCTGACCTTGGGCAGGTTCCACCTGCTGGCCCATTCGAGCTCAGGCTTGATAGGTCCATCTGCCCACCACACATGCACCACCCATCCGCTCTTGCAAGCTTAGCCTGCTCTACCCATTTGCCTGCTTACTGTCCCAGTCGCCCACCCATCCACATGTGAGCTCAGGCTCATTCCACCTGCCCACATGAGCTCAGGCTCACTCTGCCTATCTGTCGTGCCAGCTCAGGTCCAATCCCCCCATCTGCTGCGCTGGCCACCAGCTGGTGTCCTGCTGCACATGAGCTCAGGCTGTTCGGTGTCCTACTGTCCTGCCACATGCAAGTTTAGGCTGCTTCGGTGCTTGGTGCTTGGGTGTCCCTCTATGCACCAGCTCAGGCTTCTTTGGCTTCCCTGCCATGTCTGAGCTCAGGCTACTTTGGCATTCCACCCAGTGAGAGCTCAGGCTTCTTCCTCATCTAGCCTCAGGCTGCTTCAGCTTCCCATTGCATGTGAGCTCAGGCTGATCCACCTACCCACGTATTAGCTCATGGCCACTCTGCCCATCTACTTGCCTGCCTACTAGCTAAGGCCAGTTACCCCAAGAGGCATCACTACCCCTGTGCATCAAGGCCACAGTCCTACTCTCCCTGCCCATACACTGTGATGGGCAGACCACAGCATAAAAGAAATAACATGAAAAATCAAATGCAAGTAAATCCAGTAAGATCACCCACTCCTCCAATAAACATCTCTAATCAAAACATAGAAGAGACATTAGGATCAGAACACCAAAATGAAGCTATGTGCAATGCAACCCTGAACAAGCTACTGGTAGAATTTGCAGAAAAGCAACAAAGGACCGATAATGGTATGGATGTTGCCATCACTAGATGAGACCCAATAGATAAGAAAATGGAAGGAGTTCAAAGACAGTTAAGCGATATGAAGAACAATGAAAGAAAGAGCACATCAAAAATCAGCTGGTGATGCTAAATGAAGACATAAAGAAATGCAAGGATGAATTCCAAGAAGCATCAAGAAAATCAGAAAATGATGTGAAAAGGGAGCTTGACAGAGGGATGGAAACTATACATAGAAAAGTAGTAGAAAATGCAAACCTAATTGAACAAATCCAAAACTCTTTAGAAGCTCTCAAGAATAGAATCAGCCATGTGGAGGATAGAAACCCTGATCTGGAAAACAGGACAGAAGAAACAGTTCGAGAGTTCAAAAATTTCTGTGAACAGAACATGAGAGAAATGTGAGATACTATTAAATGCCCTAACATCCAGATCATGGGAATATCAGAAGGGGAAGAAATTCAGACCAAAGACATGGAGAACTTATTTAATAAAATAATCCAAGAAAACTTTCCCACTCTCTCAGAAGAAAGGCTCATCAAAATACAAGAAGCTAACAGAACTCCAAACAGATTGGATCAAAGGAGAAACTCTCCAAGACACATTGTCATTAAGACTCTAAACATTGACACCAAAGAGAAAATCCTAAAAGCAGCTAGGGAAAACAACACACCAGTTTTAAAGGTAACCCCATCAGAATTACTCCAGACTTCTCAATGGAAACCCTGAAAGCTAGAAGGGCCTGGAAGGAAACACTGCAAAGTCTAAGAACCTATGGCATCCAACCCAAACTACTTTACCCAGCAAAAGTACCCCTCAAAATAGATGGTGAAAGAAAAACTTTCCATGAAAAAACTCAGCTCTACAATCATGTGAACACAAAACCAAAACTACAGAGAATATTTCAGGAAATTCTCCACACAGAAGAGCCAAACAATCAACCTCAAATGCCTACAAGAAGCAGATCACAATAACCAAACACAGAGAAGGCACAAACTCAGAGAAGGAACAAAAAACTTCAAAGTCCATGAAAACACCAAACTACATATACCAACACAATATGGCAGAGATCAAATCAAACCTCATAGTCATTACCCCAAATACTAATGGCCTTAATTCACCCACCAAGAGACACATGCTAACAGGATGGATCAGAAAATTAGACCCCTCAATCTGTTGTCTTCAAGAAACCCACCTCACCACTAAAGACAGACACCTCCTCAGGGAAAAAGGGTGGAAAACAATATTCCAAGCAAACGGGAATAAGAAACAAGCAGGCATAGCCATATTAATATCAGATAAAATAGACTTCAAATAAAAAATAATCAAAAAAGACATGGCCACTTCCTACTTATCAAGGGAATGATCCATCAATAGGATATCACAATCATAAAACTTTATGCACCAAACCCAGGGGCACCACAGTTCATAAAACAAATCCTACTTGAATATAAAACAGAAATAACCACCAATACCATCATAGTTGGGGACTTCAATACACCATTATCAGTAATAGACAGATCATCCAAACAGAATCTCAACAGGGAAGTAAGAGAGCTCAACAAAAACATAGATCACTCAGACCTAATGGATATCTACAGAACATTCCATCCCAAATCCACAGACTACACATTCTTCTCAGCAGCCCATGGAATATTCTCTAAAATAGGTCATATACTGGGTCACAAAGCCTGCCTCCATATACTTTGGAAGATTCACATAATTCCCTGCATGAATCAGATCACAATGCTATATTGCTAGAAACTAAAAACAAAAGACCCACCAAGAATTTCATCAGTTCTGAAAACAGAAGAGCACACTTGTAACAATAAATGGATAGTGGATGAAACAAAAAATGAAACTGCGAAATTTCTAGAAATGAATGACAATGAGAACACATCATACAAAAAATTATGGGACACCATGATGGCTGTCCTTAGGGGAAAATTCATAGCACAAAATGCCTTCATAACAAAGACGGAGAGATCCCAAATCAATAAACTAGCCATTGCCCTAAAGGCACTAGAAAAACAGGAAGAATCCAACACAAAAAGCTCCAGAAAGAAAGAAAGAATTAAGATCAGAGCATAAATTAATGAATTGAAAACTAAAAAAAATTTAAGAAAAATTGACAAAGCCAAAGTTCTGGTTCTTTGAAAAAATAAAACATATTGACAAACCCTTGGCCAATTTGATCAAGCAAAAAAAGAGATGCTTCAAATTAACAAAATTCAAAATGAAAAAGGAGAGATCATAATGTACATAAGTGAAATTGGGAGAATCATCAGGACTTATTTCAAAAACCTCTACTCCACAATACTGGATAATATGAAAGAAATGGATAAATTCCTGGACACATACCTTCTACCAAAGCTAAACTCAAAGCAGATTAATCTCCTAAACAAGCCTGTCACACTCATCGAGATTGAAAAAGTAATAAAATCCTCTCCCAGAAAGAAGAGTCCAGGACCAGATGGCTTCTCAGCTGAATTCTATCAAACATTCATGGAAAAACTGAAACCATTCTTTCTTAAGCTGTGCCACACAATTCCAGAACAGGGAAAGCTCCCCAAACCTTCTATGATGCTCGTATCACCATAATTCCCAAACCAGGCAGAGATGCCACAACAAAAGAAAACTACCGGACTATTTCCTTGATGAACTTAGATGCAAAGATCCTGAACAAAATCCTCACAAACCGAATCCAACAACACATCAAAAGAATTATCCACCTTGATCAAGTAGGTTTTATCCCAGGAATGCAGGGGTGGTTCAACATGCAGAAATCTGTCAATGTAATACACCACATAAAAGAGGATAAACAAAAAAACACATGATATTTTCAATACATGCAGAAAAGTTCTTTGACAAAATACAACATCACTTCATGATCAAAACATTGGAGAGAATTGGCATAGTTGGTTCATATCTTAACCTAATAAGGGCAATATACAAAGCTCCTAAGGCACAAATAATATGTAATGGAGAGAGACTGGAGGAATTCCCATTGAGATCAGGAAAAGTCAGGCGTGTCCACTCTCACCACTGCTCTTCAATATAGTACTGGAAGTCCTAGCTCAAGCAATAAGACAGGAGAAAGATAAAAGTGATACAGTTTGGAAAGGAAGAAGTTCACTTACCTCTATTTGCTGATGAGATGATTGTATATGTAAGAGACCCAATAGACTCCATCCCAAAACTCTTGAAGATGATTAACTCCTGCAGCAAAGTAACAGGATACAAAATCAATGCACATAAATCAGTAGCCTTTCTATATGAAAATGACAATGTTACAGAGAAAGAAATAAGGGACATGGTCCCATTTTCAATAGCAACAACAACAACAAAATACCTTGGAATAACATTATCCAAGGAACTGAAATAGCTATAGAATGAGAACATAAAAACACTCAAAAAAGAAATTGAGGAGGACTTGAGAAAATGGAAAGACCTCCCATGCTCCTGGATAGGCAGAATTAACATTGTGAAGATGGCAGTCCTACCAAAGGCAATATACAGATTTAATGCAATTCCAAATAAAATTCCAAATTGTTCTTTACAGGGATAGAAAAAAATGATCTCAAAGTTCATATGGAAAGGCAGAAGGCCTCACATATCCAAACATATCCTCAGCAAAAGAAATATCTTTGGAGGCATCACCATACCTAATCTAAAACTATATTACAAAGCCATAGTAATAAAATCAGCATGGTACTGGTATACAAACAGGAGTATAGACCAATGGAATAGAATTGAGGACCCAGACTTTGGGTCAAGCAACTACAGCTACTAGGTATTTGACAAAGTCCCTAACAATGTAGGCTGTTAAGAAGACAGCATCTTCAACAAATGGTGCTGGACAAACTGGATAACCATATGCAGGAAATTGAAACTCGATTCACACAACTTTCCATGCACAAAACTAGAGTCCAAATGGATCAAAGACCTCAATATAAGACCAGAAACTCAGCTACTACTGGAAGAAAATATAGAGGGTATGTTCCTTGATACAGGAATGGAAAAAACTTCCTGAACGAAACCCCAGTAGCTCACGATCTTCAACAGTCACTCAACCAATGGGATCACTTGAGGCTGAAGAGTTTCTTTACAGAAATGCATACAATAAGCAGAGCCAATAGATTACCCACAGAATGGGAGAAAATATTTGCTGAATATCCAACTGACAGAAGCCTAATCTCTAGAATCTATAAAGAACTCAAAAACCTAAACAATCAAAAGTCAAACACCCCTCTCACAAAATGTGGCAAAGAGCTGGACAGGAAGTTCACAGAGGAAGAAAGAGAAATGGCAAACACACAGTTAATAAAATGTTCATCATCCCTAATCACTGGGGAAATGCAAATTAAAACAACTATGAGATTCTTCCTTACCCCAGTAAGGATAGAAAACATGAAATAATAAATGAAAATAAATGTGGGTGAGGATGTGGAGAATTAGGAACAGTCATCCACTGTTGGTGGGGATGTAAAATGGTACAAGCACTTTGGAAAGCAACATGGAGACTCCTACAAAACCTGACTATAGAGTTCCCAACAGACCCAGTTATTCCCTTACTGGGTATGTACCCTAAAACCTTCAAGCCTCAGTCCAGAGAGATTTGCTCAACCATGTTTATAGTGGCTCAATTCATAATAGCTAAGAGCTGGAATCGACCCAGATGTCCAAAACTAGAAGAATGGATAACTAAGATGTGTTATATCTACACAATGGAATTCTACACAGCAGTAAGAAAAAATGGCACAATGATCTTTGAAGAAAAATAGTTGAACCTGGAACAGATCATTCTCAGTGAACTTACCCAACCACAGAAAGATAATCACCACATAGTCTCACTCATCTACAGCACCTAACCTGAATCTACCCAAGATGTTTTCCATACCCAGCAAGCATCTTGAGGACTAGACAATAAGGTTGGTGAAGAGGGAGTGGAGGGCAAGTGAGGGGTGGGGCATACAAATCTAGACCCAAACCGCAATGGTACCATAAAATTGTTCATCCTAAAAGGCAGACCAACTGGTTGAACCTTCACCAGGCCCTTATAGGGAACGCCTGAGTCACAAGGCACTGGAGAGTATATGATGAAGACTGACCTCAATCTTCTACAGTTTCTCTCTCTCTCTCTCTCTTCTCTCTAACTCTTTTATATTAGTTATCTTTTCTTCCTTCTCTTAGTGGGCACTGACCTGTAACTCCCAGTACCAGCAGGTGGCTATCATCCACAATGAGCTTTTGATCAAAGAGACCTACAGGGTTTCCTAAAGGAAAGACAGATTTCTTTCAGAGTACTTGATGACCCACCAAAGGTTAGTGGTAAGACCCTACTGCTGAAGACACCTTATGCGGTTGATATGTAACATGGAATGACATGGCTCAAAGGTGGAAGAGAGTCAGTCCCCAGACAGTCAACACATCTAGTGCCAGAAGGTGCTACATGGGCAACTTGGGGAAAATGACCAATACCTGTCCAAGCAACTCATGGTCTGACCTACGTAACAGCAAATAACCTGTCATGATGCTCACACAACTGCAATAGTGGCACACAGCCAAGGTGGGAAACCAACTGCTCTAACCCTAACCCTATTTTGATTACTAGCAAGATGCAAGCACAAAACACAGAAATTCTCAGAGACACCTTCTGACATAAGAGGATATTTGAGCTGGGTGTGGGTGGCACACACCTTTAATCCCAGCACTTGGGAGGCAGAGGTAGGAGGATTGCTGCAAGTTCAAGGCCACCCTGAGATGACGTAAAAAGGATATTTGATATTTGAAGGTGACTCCTTTCCTGGGGCATTTCAGGTCTCTGGTGAGAAATTTCGTCTAAGTTATTCAGGAAAGGAATATTTATAATTAAGTATAAATATGTCAATAATGATGGAAGATGCATTTGGTACATAAATCATTATGTACATTAATTCATTGCACACCAACCTTACAATGTAAGGTAATTTTTTCTTTGGTTTTCAGATGAAGAAATTAAAATTAAAGGGGGTGGTTAGGCAACCTTCTTGAGATATTATAGCCAGTAAGTAGGAGAGTTTCAATTTAAAGCATAGGCTTGTCTGACTTTACATTTATGATGTACTTTATGTATCAACATGATGGGCTTAGGACTCCCAAGGATAACTTTAAACCTTATTTCTGGCTGTTTAGGTGGAGTGTTTTGGGAAGAAATTGCAAAGCAGAGGTGAGAGTGGACAACCCTGTCTTGTTCCTGATCTTAATGGGAATTCCTCCAGTCTCTCTCCATTAAGTATTATTTGGGCCTTTGGAGCTTCGTATATTGCCTTTATTAGGTTAAGATATGAACCAACCATGCCAATTCTCTCCATTGTTTTGGACATGAAGTGATGTTGAATGTAGCATCTCCTAAACTAGACACTAGGATGGAAGGGGAGGGAGGGGAAGGCATCAAAGGGGTGGGAAACACAAATCTAGACCCAAATGGCAATGGTACCATAATTTTCTACTGACTAAAAGACAGACCAAATGGCTGATCCTTCACCAGGCCCTTACAAGGAACACCTGAACCACAAGACACTGGAGAGGGTAAGATCAAGACTAACCTTAATCTTCTACATCTTCCCTCCCTCACTTCCCTTCTCCCTCTCTCTGTCTCTCTTATCTCTAACTCTTGTATATTTGTTATCTTTTTGCTCATTTTCTTAGTGGACACTGACCTGTAATTCCCAGAACCAGCATGGGGCTATCATCCACAATGAGCTTTTGATCAGAGAGACCTACAAGGTTTCCTAAAAGACAGAGAGATTTCTGGCATAGTACTTGATGACCCACCAATGGCTAGTGGTAAGACCCTACTGCTGAAGACACCTTATGTGGTTGACATTCAAATTAGAATGGCATGGCTGGAAGTTGGAAGAGAGTCAGTCCCCAGAGAGTCAGTACGTCTAGTGCCAGAAGGTGCTACATGGGCGACTGGGGGAAATTGACCAATATCTGTCCAAGCAACACATGGTCTAACCTACTTAGCAGCAAATAACTTGTTGTGATGCCCACACAAGTGCAAAAGTGGCACACAGCCATGGTGGGGAACCAACTGCTCTCAATTTGGCTAAATGATCCCCTCACTGGTATGGGACCCATAGCTGGAGCCGGGAAACAAGTCAGAACCATATCCAAACATAAGCCCACTCTCCAATATCAAACTACCATCAATTGTGGGCTACAAGAGGGCCTACACTTATTAAATTCTCTATTTAAAAAAAGGGTTATCTCATTTGTCCTGGTGCTAACTTACTCTCCGTTGGAGAATCTGCTTCTCTTTTTCAGATAGATATAGATCCTAAGGAGAGAGTCACTCCATCATACCTCAAAACGGCCCCGGCTGAAACTAAGAGAAATTGGAGAAACAAGCAAGGGTGCTATTTTCCTGATGAAGCAGATACCAGCACAAGGGGGAAGGAGATTAGCACAGAGAATAATCAACTCCTACCAAATCAGAGAGCCAGAACCTCAGAGGCCCCCAACAACTCATCACTGAAGCAGACCAAAAATGAACCCAACATGGCTCAGGGAAATTTTGCAGAAGAGGGGGTGGAAAGAATGTCAGAGCTACATGTTGGGTCATGATATGCAGAGACATTTAGCTTACTCATAACTGTGGGCTAACTCCACAATGCATGACCCGTATACCTCAACAAGGAGGGGCCAAGGGGAGTGGGTAGGTCACGGATGAGCCTAATAATGGTACCAAACTGACTGTTTTTGCTTAATACAAAACTAACTAATAAAGAAAATAAAATAAAGTAAAAATAAATAAATAAATAAAAACAGAAATAAAAATAAAATAGTTTAAAAAAATCTACTGGGGTACCATATACCTGCAATCTTAAGGCTCAGGAGATTAACAAGAGGATCTCTGGGGCTTGCTGGTTAGCTAGTGTAGCTGAATTCGGGAACTCCTGGTTTAATCACAGGCTCTGTTTCAAAAACTAATGCAGAAGGTGGTTGAAAAGGACAACTGTTGTTGACTATTGGCCTTCATTTGCATGTGTACATGTAGAGATAAGCACCAGTCCTATACCCCTACACACAAATATTTAAAAAAAGAATCTTTATTTAGTGTCTTGGATTCCTCATTCTTCTTTTTCCACAGGTTTAAATGGTGACTAAACAATGTATAAAATGCCGAACATGACAGAAAAATAGCTTAAGCACCATATTTTAATGCATTTCAGCTTTCTTCTTTAAAAAACATTTTTAGTTATTTGCAGAGAAAGGAGAGAGAGAGAGAGAGAGAGAGAGAGAGGGAGAGAGAGAGAGAGATAGAGAGAGTGAGGGAGCGCCTGTAAGGGTTTATTAGGGCCTCTTGACTCTGCAAGCAAACTCCAGATGCATGTGCCACTTGTGTGTGTCTGGCTTTACATGGAGACTGAGAAATCAAACCTTGGTTGGCAGGTTTTGTAAATAAGTGTTGTTAACTGCTGAGCAATCTCTCTACCCCCACCCTGAGCTTTCTTATAAATTTAAATTAATATATCTTATTTTTTTATATAAAAGATTTGGAAGTATAGAAAAGTATGAAGAAGTAGAAAGAGGATTAGTCCCATCATATCCAGAAAACACCGTTATTTATTTTAAATCTATTATCATAGTCTTTTTATTTGGGTAAGGACGAGGATTGAACCCAGATCTCACACAGTAACATCTGCTCTGTCACTATGCTATAGCACAACATCTCTCAGCATCTTTAATATGGAGTTTTAGATTTGGTTTAGATATTTTCTTCTTCCTTTCCTCTCTTTCAGCCTTCTTTCTTTTTAGAAGTAAAATAGTAAAAGCTTTGACTAAGTTCCTTTTACAATGTTTCCTAATCTCATTATTCTTTTTTCTTTGTAGGCAGTCACTACTATGAAATTGAGACACATCTATCTACTCACAACATACTTTTAATTTTTTTATTTTTTATTCTTTTAATACTATTTTTATTTATTTGCAAGCAGAGATAGAAGAGAGACAGAGAGAATGGATGTGCCATGGCCTCCAGCCACTGCAAACAAACTTCAGATGCATATACCACTTTGTGTGTCTGGTTTTACATGGATACTGGGTATTGAAATCAGATCATTAGGCTTTGAACATGAGCACCTTAACTGCTGAGCTATCTCCCAGCCCTCTAATTTTTATTTTCCAAATTATTAAATAATTACTATTATTAATTTTTTTTTGAGGTAGGGTCTCACACTAGCCCAGCCTGACTTGAGACTCATTCTGTAGTCCTAGGCTGGCCCCTCGAGAACTGAGATTAAAGGCGTGTACCACTACGTCTGGTGGTAATTTTTTTTCTTTTACAGGCAACACATGAGCATGTCAAGAAGCTATGGCTCCAAAAACTCCTTAAACATTTGTTCAAAAGAAGGGATTTAGGGCAAGACTGGTTGAATTGATCCAGGGTACACACACACACACACACCACTCACACCTGCTATCACTCTAAACTGACCTTGTTGTTATCAACATTCTTAATTCATGACTTTTAACATCAATGGGGGGGGGGGTCAACATACCTCAGGCACATTGTTCTGGGCCAGAAGCACCATGATGCCACTGAGGAGGTAGGGGAAAAGAGCATGGCTTAAGGTTACATCAGTATGTACAACATTTCTTGTCAACATTGATCATCTGTGCTGTTCAGGGCAAAGGTACTCTAAAGCAAAATCAATCAGGGTGTAGTGTTCCAAGAAGGCTGATTATGTGGTTGTAGATTACCTTCAGAACTTAGTTACAAGACAGGGTAAGAGTTTAGCAGAAAAAGGCATTTAACAGAAACGTTATCTGTAAGGTCCATAAGAAGTAATCCCACAGTCCATTCCTATAGTATATTCTCACACTTCCTGGTATTTTTCATATTCTAAAATGTTTACAATAACCATATTATTATGATCAGAATGTACAGAATATATATATATATGAGCATATAACATATACATACATGTAGATATGTGCATATGCATAAAGAGAGAAGGAGACACTTGCATTTGGAAATTTTTACTAAAAAACATTAGAGGGGGAACTCGGCTCAGTGTTTAAAGATGCTTGCTTGCAAAGACTGCTGGAATGGGTTCAATTCCCTAGCCACTTACAGGCATTTGTTTGCAGTGGAAAAAAGAGTCTGGCATTCCCATACATACACAATCACACCTATATACACACATATACACAGAAATACATATATATATATATATATATATATGTATGTATGTATGTATATATATATTTTTCAAGGTAGGGTCTCACTCTAGTCCAGGCTGACCTGGAATTCACTATGTAGTCTCGAACTCACAGTGATCCTCCTACCGAGTGCTGGGATTAAAGGCATGTGCCACCACGCGCGGCATAAATATATTTTTAAAAAGAACATTAGAGGGGCTGGGGAGATAGCCCAGCAGGTAAAAGTGCTTGCTACACAAACACGAAGGGGCCTGAGAGGACCTGACCCAGCACTCTTGTAAAAATCCAAGCATAAAAATCATGCCTGTAACCCAATTTCTTGGGGTGGGAGTGCAGAGACAGGAGAATCCCTGGGGCTCGTTAGTTAACCAGTCTGACTAAAAAAAATGTAGGTCTGGGTTCCATGAAAACCCTCTTTCAAGGAAGAGTGATAGAGGAGCACAAGTACTGTTCTCTGATCTGCTCACCTCTACACATGGAGTGCTGGTGATCTTCACATACTCGTGCTACACTATACATTCACTACACCTACACCTACTGCTACTACTACTACTACTACTACACACACACACACACACACACACACACACACACACAAGCATTAGAGACACTACCACAAACAAATTTAGGTCAATTTATATTAGCATGTTGGGTGGATTTCTTCTAGAAATCCATTGTCAGGCTCTTCCTTCCCAGAAACTTAGGCAGTACCCTTTGAGATTCCGCTTCCACCGCTGCAGTCATTATTCAGAAGAAACCACTTCTCTAGAAACAGAAAGGTTTATTTGCACAAGGTAACATACCAGGAGTAATTATGATCCGTACTGGTATCAACACTTCACATCTCCCTTGGGCCAAGTACTCTTTTGAGAGCTATGTGCACACCAAATGAATCCTCCTGACAACCCTATGTGGTCGGTCTTGTTCTTTTCACTAAACAAGTGAGAAAACTGGGCCACAAACTAAGTACCTTGGTCCATTTATTTGCACCCCACTATTTCACGCAACCCTAATAACATAAATTCACTGTGAGGCTGGCTATCTGGTATGGATCTTTACAAGGGATGGTGTGTGTGTGTGTGTGTGTGTGTGTGTGTGTGTGTGTGTGTGTGTACGGATCTTTACAAGGGATGGTGTGTGTGTGTGTGTGTTGAGAAAAGTAGGGAGATATTAGAAAATACGTCCTGACGACCTGTGCCAGGCGTGGGGCCTGCGGCGCCCCTCCTGCTGGGCCACGGCGTCCAGGGAGGGCTGGTGTGGAGGCTCCCGCGCCGGTCGCTCCTAGCGCGTGGGGCTGGGCCGCAGCCGCTGCCGCGCCACCTGCTCGGGCGCCCGCGTCCCCGCCCGCGTCCCGCCCCCGCGCCGCGCCGCGCCCGCGTCCCTCCCTCCGGCGTGACGGGAGCACGGGCGCCGGCTGCCCGCGCCTCGAGCGAGCGAGCGCAGCGGAGCTGTCGGCGGGCGGCGAGCACAGCGGCCCGGAGCCCGACCGAGCTGCCCGCAGTGGACGCCGGAGACGCGGCGTCATCGCGATGCTGCTGCTCGCCCTGCGGCCGGCGCGGGGCCGGGGTTGGGGGCGCTTGGCCGGGGGTCCCTGGAGCCCCGCCTGGCTTTGCTGCTGGGCGCTCGCGGGCTGCCAGGCAGCCTGGGCTGGGGACTCGTCCTCTTCCGGCCGCCCGCTTCCTCCGTGCCAGGAGGTGAGCCGCTCCTGGTCCCTAGCTGGAGTTTGCCGCGCGGTGCGGGCGAGGCGGGGCGGGGGACAGGGGTGAGAGTGGAGGCTTTCTGTTTGCTGTCGCCTTTATTTTTCCGGCCAAGAGGTCAGAGGTTGTGGTTTGTTTCCAGGGTTGAAGTTGCTGGCCCCTGGTAGCTGGCCAGGACAGGGTGTGTAGCTTGTCTCTTTCTGGTGATGCTTTTCTCTGTGTTTGGAGGTTCTGCAGGACTTTGAGGCGCCTTCTTTGGAGAGTCTGGACTCTCGACCTGGGGTCAAGGGACAGATTTCAGGAAGTGGAAGAGACTGGGGAAGCCCTGTCCTAGGGATTTGAAGAACTATCTCACCGCCGCCTTGCCAAGGGCCCAGATAACCCATAATGGAAGAAGTTCCCCACCCCCACTTTGTCCATCCCCAGGTTTCTACACCTGCGCCCTATTCCCTTGCGCCCAGCTTCCCTCCCTGAAGATTTAAGCCACTATATGATGTCTTGACATTCTTCTGGCATAATATGGAGATGAAGTAGGTAGGAAAAAATAGAGAGAGAAAGAGAGAGAGAGAGAGAAACAGGAACAAACGAACTTAGGGAAGAGGCAGGCTGATGAAGTAGCAAATTAGAAAGGACAGAGCCAGTCTGCTTCTTTGGGGAGGCACTTCATCACCTGGCTGAAGTCTTAGAGCTGTATATTTTATAGCTTGAGATTTGTGTTGGTTTACAGCCAAGAAAGATAAATTATGGGTGATGTGAGTTTTCTTCTGCTTTTAGGGAAACGAGACTTAGTGTGTCAAGAATTTACTGGGGTGTCATTGGTGCAAGCGTATTGGGTGTTTATTTCTCCTTTAATGTTCCAGAAAGTGCAGCTCTTAGTGAAAATCAATGAGGGAAAGGAAGTAAGATTTCTGACCTACTTTGAGTGATTATGTCGGCGAGGATGTGAGGAGTAGCTGTTTTTAGGAAGATTGCTAGGGACCAGGGTGATGGGACTTTTAAATTTGTGCAACAAAAATAGGCAGGTGACTATCCCTTTTAGGAAGAAAGGCCAGATTCCATTCCTTGTGTATGTTGCTGTAACTTCCGAATTTTACCAAGGCTTGAATTAGAGGATATCTTTGTTTTAGACATCATTCATCATTTGTGGATTCTCATCTTCCTCTCCTACCCTTCAAGTCCCAGGACATCCTGAAATGAAGGAGAATCAGATTAAGGGCTTGTGTGTGAATCCCCAGCAGTGTTGTAATTGGGCGATTCAGGGTAAGAGCTCAGCAAACAGCTGTGTTAAATTTCACAATGTTTGTGGGGTATTAGTTTAATATATATCCTACAGTGTTATCTGTCACCTGGGAATAACCCATTTTTCTAGGCTTCTACAGAATGCTTCTTGGACATCCTCAACAGTTGTGACAGGATGAACTTTATTCTCTAGCTGCTCAGAATGCAGAATTCTTTCTTTTCTAAAATGAAGGCTTAAGCTTCTTGTAACATCCCTTCTTAGTATAGAAGAATCTGCTTGAAACAGGAAGATGAAGGCAGAATGGGAGATACTTTGTTACTCCACTATGACTAATGAATCGTTTAGATGAGCACATGCATTACCCTTGTATATCCACACAGAATGGAGGTAGAGGAATCATGGAAAATTCAAGCTGCAGGGTTAAGCATCAGGGAGTCCCTTTGGGACTTAGCAAGTTCCTCTGAGATATAGCTATTGAAGTGTGGCCAAAAGCACAGTGAAAATAACTATTCAGTGGTCATTGCTGACCATTTATCCATTGCTTTGCTTTTTGAAAAAAATATATTTATTTGAGAATGAGAGAGAAGAGACAGAGAATATGAATAGGCATTCCAGGACTTCTTGCAGCTGCAAACAAACTCCAGGTGCATTTGCTACTTTGTGCATCCTGCTTTAGATAGGTACTGGGGAATTTCACCCAGGCTGGCAAGAAAGTACCTTAGCAATTGCTGAGCCATTTCCCCAACCCTCTTTTTTTTTTTTTTTTTTTTTGAAACACGGTCTCATTCTGTATCCCAGACTCATCTAGTACTTCCTCAATATTCCTGCCTCAGCTTCCTGAGTGCTGCGAGCCATCATGCCCTGTTTGTTTATTTATTTATTTATTTATTAATTACCATTAAAGGCGGCTACTGATGTGCACAAAGAACAGCACTATGATGTGGGGAAGAAAGTGAAAGCAGCTATAACAAGGGGCATGGAGGTTGGAAATGAGAGCCAACACTTGATAATATGAGAGAATGCTGAAGTGTGGGAAAAAAAACCTGCAGGGCATTCTAAGCCTCATTTCCCCCTGGTAATTTGTCACATTTTTTTTTATCAGTAATTTTATGAAAACAGTCATGTTCAATGAAGTTAAGAGACTTCTTTCTTTCTTTCTTTTTTTGTTTATTTTTGTTTTTGGAGGTAGGGTCTCACTTTAGCCCAGGATGACCTGGAATTCACTATGTAGTCTTAGGCTGGCCTTGAACTCACAGTGATCCTCCTACCTCTGCCTCCCAAGTGCTGGCATTAAAGGCGTGTACCACCATGCCCAGCAAGATTCTTATTTTCCTTGCTTAGTTGTAGAGGAGAGCAACAAAGGGAAGAGAAGCATAGGAAATTGACCTGGGAGTTATCTAGTGATGATTGCCTGTGATCAGGAAAAAGACCCTTCACAAATACAGTTGGTTTGTAACTAAGAGTTTCAGCTTAGATTCTGTGGCAGATTGGACTCATGTGAAATTCTGAAATAGTTTTCTTTATCAAAGTCCTTGGATTATGGAACTGTGGAGGGATGATTGCTTTGGAAGTTTTGGTGGGTGATCAAACCAGCAGGGTGTAAATCCAAAAACAAACAGGAAGCAATATTTTGGGAGAGAGAAATAAGTAATGTCAGCAGGCCAGCAGGTAAAGGACAAAAATAGGATGTGACTCCCTTAAATGGTGTTCAAAATAAAATGAGCTCAAGAATAATTCAGATTTTTGCATGAGGTAGATTACCAAGTGTGCTTTCTGAATTTTTTTTTAGCATCTGCTTTTAACTTGTAAAATGACTGTAATAAAAAGTGACCTGGGGGCTGGAGAGATTGCTTAGTGGTTAAGGCATTTGCCTGCAAAGACAAAGGACCCAGGACCCAGGTTCCATACCCCAGTACCTACGTAAGCCAAATGCACAAGGCGGCAAATGTGTCTGGAGTTTGAAGTGGCTGGATGACCTGGAGTGCCCATTCTCTCTCTCTCTCTCTTTAATAAATAAAAAATTTAAAAGTGACCTGTATACTTTTATTATTAAGATGAGATTAATATAAGGAACAAAAATTATACAACTGTAAGAGTTGTTTGTTGCTGGATTAGTGGAGTTAAATGCTAAAAATTCAAGAAGGATCTAGGGGCTCACAGGATAGGCCTGTCCAAGAATTGGAATGGGAATTTTGACTCACTGCTAATCAGACTTATTAGGGCAGGTAGAGGGAAAACTATAAAGGCCAACAGATGATTCAGCATTGCAATAACGTATTAAAGGACAGACTTCATGAGAGGAAAAATAACAGAGCTAAGTGGATTATGTATACATTATTTAAATTTGATAAATGAAATCACAAGACAACTGATTCTTAGTTCATTGTTTAAAAATCTTGTATAATGTGATTCTATTGGCTTCTGAATTTTTTATTGAATGATAACTTTGGCCAACAGCTTTTATTTTACCATCATTTATTTAGTGAATGTTATTTTGCAGACAAAATATTATGTTGTGTCAACTAAAAATAACCCAAAATATATATGGGTAAGGATGAGCCAGATATATAAATGAACATTTTAATTAAGGGATTTGGTGACATTAGAGGCACTCACACCTACAGAGAAGGATCAGAAAAGGCCCTATAGTAAGAGGAGAAGACTTAAATGATGAGTAGAAATAGGCCAAGCAGGAAATGATCAGGCATGATTATGGGCTCATTTGGAGGAAAGGTACTTCAGGTGCACAGCATAGATTTACAGAGGGCAGAAACACAAATCTGCCTTGTGTCGAGAAGCTTAATGTGCAATGACTTTAGTGCAGACTCACATTGCATTAATAAGACATGAGAAACTTTCTGTGTCGGTGACAACATCCCAATCATAATGGGGCTTATGTCATGCTAGGAAGCTGGTCTTCATTTGTAGGGCATGGAGAGCAAGAGCATGATATGGAAAACAGGAATAATAAAATATGAATTAGTCTGGCCAAATTATATTGAGGCTACATTAGAGGAGTAGGGAATAAAAGAGGCGAGATCTGCTAGCAGGTGACTATCCAGGCAGAGGAAGGCAGAACCTCAGTGAAGGGGTAGCTATGAAGATGGAAAGGAGAGCATGATGTCAGAAGATAGAACTGGCAGGAAGTAGATGCTGAGGCTCATAGAATGATAGGTTCTGGCCTGACTAGAAAAAGGTGTCTCTGACCTCACGAGATGGAATGTGAGGAAGAGGCAGTAAGGAGTTTTGTTCTAGAGTGGCTGACAGAATCAGTCATTTGGTAGCCAGAAATCAGGCTTTAGTGGTCAGGGCTAGTGAGACTCTCTTGGATGAAAGGTGTGATGTGGTTGGGTCAGGCATGGTGGGCACACACCTTTAATCCCAGCACTCAGGAACTCAGGAGGCAGAGATAGGATCATGGTGAGTTTGTGGCCACCCTGAGACATCATAGTGAATTCCAGGTCAGCCTGTGCTAGAGCAAGACCCTACGAAAAACTGGAAAAAAAAAAAAAAAAAAAAAAAAAAAAAAAAAAAAGGAAAAGAAAAGTGTAGTTGAAATGATTGGATTGGATGAGCTCATCCAGGGAATGTGAACAAAGGTCAAGGCCTACGTTAAAGGGAGAAGAAATTCAGGAGTTTACAAAGGAGACCCCAAAGCAATTGCTAGTCTCAGAGAAATATGACCACATGGGGTTTTGAGGAAAGGGGGAGAAGCCTTTGGAGAAAGAGGTGGACGTGTGTCAGTCATCTCACATAAGATGAGGACTGAAAAGAGGCCATTCATTTTGCAATTATGTCACCAGTGCTCAGAATGATTCTTGTGTGGTGGGTATCAGTTGATATTAAGTGGCCAATGAGGCAGGGCGATTGCATAGAACTGTGGTATATAGCCTTCCTGGATTTGATAAGGCATTGAAGCTTCCAAGTCCACTTAAACCAATAACATTGAAAGTGGCTGTGCTCTGTTTCATGTCTTAGAACTTGAAGACAACCGTTGAGAAACATTATGTAGGAAGTATTTGAAGGTCATGAGCCGTGGGGGAAGGTGTCCAAGTTGCTAGTCACACTGTCCCTGAAGAATTGGACTTCACCCCTATTTTCATAAAATCACCACAATTAATGTTGCCTGTGATGCTTGTGGAGGTGAATTTTCCATTTCAAGTTCTTTTTCTCAGAATCATTTTTTATGTTTTAGGCAAATGTGAGCAAGTATTCACACCATCAATATTTACAATGTAAAACTAAGAGTTGACAGATCTGTGAAGTGTCATATTTTAGCACAGGGGATGGAAATAGCAAAGCATAGTATAGAATGACACGTTTTTCTCTCACTTTGTAGTCTTACTTTTTATTGTCAGAAAACACCACTAAAATTCTGGTTGCCTTTTATTTCCCCTTGAAGAAACCACAAATAATTATATTTTTCTTTTGTTTTTAAATGTTCATTTATTTATTTGCAAGCAGAGATAGAAGAGAGACAGAGAGAATGGGCATGCATCTGGCTTTATGCAGTTACTGGGGAGTAAAACTTTGGTAGTTAGGCTTTTTAGGCAAGCACCTTAACCACTGAGCAATCTTTCCATTTCTCTTCTGTTTTTCTTAGTTTATTATAAGTACTATTTCTATGTCTCAGGCACTGATAGTAAAATGGAAAGACATATGGCCTCTTCTCACATACTGGCTTTATAATCTTGTAGGGGCAAATATCAAACCCACACCATGTAATTATATTTACCACAGAAAATTACTGTGTGGAGTTAGTATTTACAGATAGCTACCTGTGTTAGATAGCTTTTTGATTAATTTTTACTCACAGTTGCAGAGGTTTCAGTCCAGAGTCATCTATCTCCATTGCTTTGGGCCTGAGGCAAGGCCAGGTATCATCGTGGTGAATACCTGTGTAGAGAGGGCTGCTAACCTCATGGTAGCAAGGGAGAAATGGAGGGAGGGAGAAAAGGAGGGAGAAAAGGCCAGTGGACAAGATATACTCTTCAACGGCACACTCCTATTTTACCTACTTAACTCTTAATAGCCCATTTAGTTATGAATTGATTAATAATGTCTTACCTGGGGACCAGGCCTTCAACATGGGCCTCTTGGGTGGACACTTCATAGCCAAAACATAATACCACTCTAGTTGGGGGCAATGGGCATGCTAAGGCCCAAAGGATGAATAGGAGTTTGTTGGCTGAAGGCCATGGGTAGTAGTGACATACCATCTCAGGGAAAGGAAGCTTCCTTTCCCAGGTGAGATTTTTACCCCCTTTAGCCTTTTCTGAACTACAAAAGACAATAGATTTTTTTCTCTTCTCTGAATTCTAGTCATAGCCTCTTCTTTAAATTTTGGCATCTATGTTTCCCTACAACTATTTTGTGTACATGTTACTACCCTGTATGGATGAGTGAGATGTGTCTTGTATAAGGACACCTACCTAAGGAGTCTGAAAGAGCGAGAATCCACTCAGAGCTCAGTATGCCAAGCCATGTGTCCTGGCACAGGTCTGCACGTATCTGGAGAAAAGGGTACCTTCTTTCAATTCTACACCCATAAGGGGCACCATCTCGATATTAAAAAGGTGTGTATGCATTACTGAAGACTTTGAGCACATGTATTATCTCCACAGGAACAATATTTTCATTGAGGAATGAAATTACATCATTTCACTCTAAACAGTGATGGAAGTTTCTTTGTTTAAGGCACTTTATAGGTTATAAAAATAACTAAGGGATCCTCTTTTCTGGAGATACTAATGATTGCTTTCAACATATAGTAAGTAGTTGGGTCTTGCTTTTCAGATACATGGGGAAATTGATCTTTATGGTGCTATTAATCATAGCTGATATCCTCTTTCATTTGTACCAGATTTAAGACTCTGAAATAAACACCCAGATACAAAAAGTGGCCTGAATATACTGGTTCATTGTCAGTTTACAATTCTGGAGTGGAAGATAGCATTGTTATCATTATTCAAAGCTCTTTTCTCTAAGTCATTGGTTCTCAAAGTGTGATTCCAGGAATAGCAGTGTTAGCATTACCCATAAATGTAAGTTCTTAGGCCCTGTATGCAGCCTACTAAGTCAGAATCTGTGAGGTAGAGGCCCAGTAGCCTTGTGGTATCACCAGCCCTTTGGAGAGTGATGGATCTCTGTTAAATATGAGAACCACAGCCCTAAAAATACAATGAGGAATACAGGTGGGTGGTCTGAAGCCCAGGGGCTTGTTTCATTGCCAAAATTCCATTAACTATCACCTTAAACTACTTAATCACATGAAATGGATCATAATATCCTCTTATTCTCATTAAGTACCTTAGTTATCTCCACACTAGGACCTGCACAATATGACAGTGACAAAATAGAATGCAGAGGATAATGTCAGGACTCTAGACCATTACAGCCAGAAAGAAGAAGAAAACATGGAAATAATGAAGTATTTCTATCCCAAATCTATACTAGAATAGCAAAACTTGGCCACTTTAATGGTGGATGGGAGTCTTTTTGGCTAAAGTTTTCTAATATTTGCTTCTTATTGGGGGAAAGTGCTATTTACATTTGCTCCAATTGCAAAATATCTTCTTGAAGGGAATATGTACCATCAAAGTTAAATCGGTGTCCTGCCAGTGGTTTACGTGATCTTGAACAAATTAACCTCTTTGTATGTTTCCTTGTCTGAAAATGCCAGTAAATCCTGCCTTATCTATATCAGTGTTGCTGTGAGTATCAAGCTGATGCATTTGAAAGCACTTTGTATATTCCAATGTAATATGTGCCATTGGTATTATTTTCATACAAGTGAAGAACAATGTTTCTAAAACCTTGGATGAGAGTAAAAGAACTGGAATGTATATAGGCACATTTCTTCACTTACTAAAGTATTCTGTAGCTCTCCTCAAATAACTGTGGAAGTCTTGTGTTGATTGTTCTGTCACAGAAAGTCACTGGGTTTTAAGCAAACCATATGCTCTTGGGTTTCCCTTAACCTACTGTGAACCTTCTTAGTCTCTGCTGGGATTCTTATCTCCCCACCTCATCATCTAATGGTCCCTCTCATCCCATGACCTACTCCACCCCTGCTGGTCCTTCTTATTTCCCCACTTTCTCCACTCCTGCTGGTCCTTCTCTCCTCTTACTTTCTCCACCCCTGCTGTAACTTCTCATCCCCCCACTTTCTCCAGTCCTTCTGGTGTTTCTCACCACTCACCTCCTCCACCCCTGCATGTCCTTCTCATCTTCCCCCCACTTTCTCAACCTGTGGTGGTCCTTCTCATCCCCCCACCTTCTCCACCCATGCTGGTCCTTCTCCACAGCTTCTCCTCTCCTGCTAGTCTTTGTCACTCCTCACCTTCTTCACCCCTACTGGTCTTTCTCATTCCCCAACATTCCCCACCCCAGCTGGTCCTTCTCATCTCCACACCTTCTCCATCCCTGCTGGTCTCTCTAATCCCCTCACCTTCTCCACCTCTGCTGGTCCTTTTCATCTCCACATCTCCACTCTTTCTGGTCTTTCTCATCCCAACACCATCTCCACTCCTCCTGGTACCTCTCATCTACTCATCCTCTCCACCCATGCTGGTTCTTTTCATCCCCCCACCTTCTCCACCCATGCTAGTCTCTCTCATCTTCTCACCTTCTCCACCCCTGCTGGTTCTTCTCATCTCCACACCTTCACCCCTGCTGGTCCTTCTCATCTCCACACCTTCTCCACCCCTGCTGGTCCTTCTCATCTCCTCACCTTCTCTACCCCTTCTGGTCTTTCTCATTCCCTCACCTTCTCCACCCCTGCTGGTCCTTCTCGTCTCCTCACCTTCTCCACCCCTACTGGCCCTTCTCATCTCCACACCTTCTCCACCCCTGCTGGTCCTTCTCATCTCCTCACCTTCTCCACCCCTACTGGTCCTTCTCATCTCCTCACCTTCTCCACCCCTACTGGTCCTTCTCATCTCCACACCTTCTCCACCCCTACTGGTCCTTCTCATCTCCACACCTTCTCCACCCCTACTGGTCCTTCTCATCTCCACACCTTCTCTACCCCTACTGGTCCTTCTCATCTCCTCACCTTCTCCACCCCTTCTGGTCTTTCTCATTCCCTCACCTTCTCCACCCCTACTGGTCCTTCTCATCTCCTCACCTTCTCCACCCCTACTGGTCCTTCTCATCTCCTCACCTTCTCCACCCCTACTGGTCCTTCTCATCTCCACACCTTCTCCACCCCTGCTGGTCTTTCTCATCTCCACACCATCTCCACCCCTCCTGGTCCCTCTCATCTACTCATCCTCTCCACTCATGCTGGTTCTTCTCATCTCCCCACCTTCTGTACCCCTGCTGGTATTTCTCATCTCCCACCTTCCCCGGCCCTGATAATCCTTCTCATTCCCCCACTTTCTTCACTCCTGCTGGTCCTTCTTACCCCTCACCTTCTACACTCCTGCTGGTCTTTATCATCTCCCACCTTCTCCACCCCTGCTGGTGCTCCTTATCTCCCACCTTCTCTCTCCTGCTGGTACTTCTCATCCCCTCACCTTCTTTACCCTTTCTTGTTCTTCTCATCCTCTCACCTTCTCCAGCCCTGCTGGTCCTGCAGGTCCTCCAGCTACTGCAATAGAACTTCCAATGTGTGTACCACTTTGTGGACAAGTGCAGTATTGCATGCTTGTGTCACTGTCTGGCTTATGTGGGACCTGCATAATCCAACATGAATCCTTAGGTTTCACAGTAAAATGCCTTAACCACTAAGTGGTCTAAGCCATCTCTCCAACCTTATTTTTATTTATTTATGAGATAGAGATAGAGAGGAAAGAAAGGGACAGATAGAATGGGCACTCCAAGGCCTCTAGCTGCTGAAGAATCTCCAGATGTATACATCACTTTGTGCATCTGGCTTATGTGGGTCCTGGGGAATCAAACCTTGGTCCTTTGGTTGTGCAGGCAAATGCCTTAATGGCTCCACCATCTCTCCATCCCATAATGCCCCATCTTGATTGTACAAAGCAGTCAAGATGTCATGTTAAAACATAAATCTTAAGAGCTGGAGAGATGGCTTAGCAGTCAAGGTGCTTGCCTGTGAAGCCTAGAGACCCTGGTTTGACTCCCTGAACCCACATGAATCAGACACACCATGTGACACATACACACAAGGTGGCACATGCATCTGGAGTTTGATTGCAGTGGCTAAGGTCTTGGTGTGCCATTTCTCTCTCTCTCTTTTGTCTCTCAGAAACATGAGTCATAAACCATTATACTTCCTTTTTTTTTCTTCTTTTTTTTTTTTGGTTTTTCGAGGTAGGGTCTCACTCTGGCCCAAGCTGACCTGGAATTAACTATGTAGTCTCAGGGTGTCCTCAAACTCACAGTGATCCTCCTACCTCTGCCTCACAAGTGCTGGGATTAAGTGTGTGCCACCACGCCTGGCTACACTTCCTTTTTTAAATTAAGAACTTTATTTAATATATGAACATATTGCAAATTTGTCATATTCCCTTTGAGTTATACTTTTATGTTCCAATTTCTCTGCCCCCATCCCACTAAGGGTCATCTTCAGTGATTATCATGAATCACTTTAGGCTCATGAGTACACTAGTCTGTCTGTGGGGTTGGGGGCAATGCCTTAGCATTACTTTACTTCTCTAAAACCTTGTAAACCTTCATTTAGACCAAAGCTATTTTGAAGGTGTGACCATGTGGAGGCTGCTTTCTTTACTGTAGGTCTGGGAGAAGGGTAATAGTGTTAACAACTGGAGACTGGTGACCAAGTATTTAACACAGGAGTCTCAGGGGGACATTCCAAATCAAAACTATATCAAAGGCCCAATACAGTCTGACATCCAAGGAGAAGCCTCTAATTTCACTTCATTACTTCCAGTGCCTTAGTCTATTTTTATCTATCACCTATCTACCATCTATTTATCTATCTGCAGAGAGAGAGAGATACAGAGAAGAGAAAGATAGAAGGGGGAGAGAGAATGGGTATGGCAGGGCCTCCAGCCATTCATTGCAAGTGAACTCCAGATGCGTGTGCCACTTTGTTCATTTGGCTTTATGTGTGTATTGGGGAATCAAACCTGGGTCATTAGGCTTTGTAGGCAAGTACCTTAACCACTGAGAAATCTTTCCAGCTCACCTTAGTCTATTTTATGCTGCTGAAACAAAATATCACAGAGTACCTTATAATAAACAGAAGTTTGCATCACAGTTCTGGAAGTGCAAAAGTCCAAGACCAAGGGGTCATGTGCAGTTGAGGTCCTTATTGCTGTCTTGTCCAATAATAAATGTGGAGTGTTAGATGAGAGAAAGAGGGAGGGAGCCTGAAGTTGTCCTCTTATAATGAACTCACTCTTGTGATAATTGCATGAATTGTCTCTCCCTACAGAATATATGTGTGTGTATATGTACATTACTATATCCCCAGTACCTTGAGAAATGCCAGGTACATAGAAGTGGTCAATAAGTGCTTTCTGAATAAAGGAGTACATTTAAGTAAGGCAACACCACCGAATCTGGAGAATGATAAAAACACAGTGATTCTCACTATTCAGCAAGGCGTTTGGATTGTTGCAATATCATTCTTGCCTGTTTAGAAAAACATACCCTAAAGTTATTCATTTAAGGAAAGGATGAAGAGTCATTTTCCAATGCAGAATCTAATCTCTGCCCTATTGCTGTTTTAACATTACAGTTTCAACCAATACTCTTGTTTTAAGAAGGCATAACCAAATTTTGTAATATTGAAAGCTGGGAATGATGCCTAATGAGTTGGAAGGCAGAAGTGGGACTCAAAATGATTTTGAAAGGTTAGAATAATGAGAAAACAAACATAGTTTAAATGTAGACTGTTCTTTTTGGCTCTGAAAAATGACATGATTAAGCATAGGAAGGGAAAATCTTACTTAGGTATACTTTTAAGTCACAGATGGTGGATAGCTATTAAAGGCAATGATGGATTTTGAGTCTTGGGTTGTATTGATAGGAACAGAATATTTGATTCATTGAAGGTAGACATTTAACTTTGGCCATAATTTCAACCAGAGAAGATATTTAAAGAGGGATGCTGACATGCACTGTTACTGGCTTGATGTGTGAATTTGGATGTTGAATTGTTTGCAAAGTATGTCACATGAAGAGTAGCCAAAGGAATTGGAGATGCTTAGCTTAATGAAATGCCATGATGATGAACTTCAAATTTATTGAATGTAGTCATAAATAGGAACCATCAGCACATTGCTTACATAGAGCAGGATTAGTAGTAGTTGAGAGAACAATGCAGAATCTAGTTCATTTAAGAGATATATCTGTGGGAGCTGCTGCTTTGAACTCTAAAAACTGCAGTGCCCCTGCTTTGGGTGGGTGGATGGTCTGGGTTGCATCTATGGGGATGATAAATTCTGGTTTTGCTGTATTGTCTCTATAATCGTGGATTCCAGGGCATCTCACTGGCTGCAGAAGGTTGTACCCACACTACTGCAACAGGCAAGAAGGTAAATCTTTGTCCTTGATACTTTAGTCTTAGGACAGTTTTTTCTTATTTTGTCATGCTCAGCACTTTAAGATTGCAACAATGTAAACAAAACAATGCACTTTAGTACTTAATTAACATCCTAAAACTGAGAGCAAAAATACTCATCTATTTGAAATGTAGACTTAGTGCACACTTCTATTTGATGATTCTTGGGCATATCAATAATGTATACTATGAAATAACTTGAACCAAAATAATAATTGATGCCTCAACATATCTAAACCTGTTATGCTAAGGAAGTACTTCCTTATCAAAAGATCAGATAAATGTTAACATCATTTGCTCTATTTTTGTCTCATTTTTGACATTGTTACTTTAAAGAAATAATAGCAGGGCTGTAGAGATTGCTTTGTGGTTAAAGCACTTGTCTGCAAAGTCAAAGGACCCAGGTTTGATTCCTCAGGACGCACATAAGCCAGAGGCACAAGGGAGCACACGCATATGGAGTTTGTTCGCAGTGGCTGGAGGCCCTGACATGCCCATTCTCTCTCTCTCTCTTTCTCAAATAAATAATAGCAATATATAATAGGCATTCTATAAAAATGAAGTAATAAAATACCCATAATCACACTAAATAAGCATGTCACTCAATAGCTTAGCTTTTACAACAAAAACCAGGTAAAAATTCATGTTCATTTTATGTGTTAACTCATCCCCTAAATTCTGGTAAACATGGTCCTAATATTTTCTAGTATGATTCAGTTACTTATGAGACCAGATACTGCCTCAGCCCTCTTAACTATCAGGCTGAACTGTATTTCTCATATATATCAAATACATTTTGTATATATTTTGTTATGATATATATATTCATTTATTTACAAAATGTGAATATCCTATACATTTAGAATTGGAAACATTACTTCTTCATTAACAATGTGCTATAAACATGTCCCTATTTTGACTATTTAGTGCTCATAATAAAAAGCTTGACTTTATTCTCTTGGTACCTAGTTTTGTAAGTGGATTTGAACAGTCTATAATTTGTCTTTCCTATATTGATTTGTTTTCTACACTATGTATTATATCTTTCATTATATATTCTTTATGATCTATTATTTTATAAATACATGGAAGGTACACAAACTTCATTTCCTTTGAGTTCTCCCTTCCTTTCATTTCCTTCCTTCATTCTTTCTCTCCTTCCTTCCCTTTCTCCTTTCCTCTTTCTTTTTCCTCCCTCCCTTCTTTCCTTTCTCTCCCTTCCCTCTTCTTTCTCTTTTTTCTTTCTGTTTTGAAAGTTTAGAGAGACTTTATTAGATTAAGAGAAGAAAACGAAAGTGTAGGGAGCTCCTGTTATATGGAAGGCAGGAGCAGGTAGAGAGCCAACTTAGGAGTAGGGTCTCCCCACCAACCATCTCAGCCCAGATGACTGAAATGAAGGGAGCTTACCAAAGCAGAGACCTAGAGGTTCAGAAGAGATGAACAGTAATGTTTAGAGAGGCTTTATTAAATTAAGAGAAGGAAAGACAAAAAAAGTACAGAGTTTTCTTTCTTTTCAGGCAGGATCACATGTACTCAGGCTGGCCTTGAAATCACTATGTAGTTGAGACTGGCCTTGAACTTCTGATCCTCTGGCCTCCATTTCCCAAGTGCATGAACCACCGTGCTCAGCTCCATATTTTCTAATTTATTGTTTTTTCTGTACGAAGGCTGCATACAGAGTTTTTTCCCCTCATATTTTTTTCCCTCATTTTTTTTTCTTCCTCATATACAGAGTTTTTATCACATCATTTTATATGTGCTGCGGTCAGGTTTGCATTGCTGGCAGAAATTACCCAACCAAGAGAAACTTTTGGGAAAAAGGATTTTTTTTTTGGCTTACAGACTCGAGGGGAAGCTCCATGAAACGGCATGGGCAGAGGGTGAACATCACTTCCTGGCCAACATCAGGTGGACAACTGGAACAGGAGAATGTGCCGAACACTGGCAAGGGGAAACTGGCTATAACACCCATAAGCCTGCCCCCAACAATACACTGCCTCCAGGAGGTGTTAATTCCCAAATCTCCATCAGCTGGGAACCTAGCATTTAGAATACCTAAATTTATGGGGGACACCTGAATTAAGCCACCAAACTATGATACTACTTGCTTTCCTTTCTAAGATTGTTAACCCTTGTCTCATTTATTCTTCTAATTCTACCTCAGAACAGTTTTGACAGGCTTTATAATTCCTTCTGGATTCTGTTAAGTCTCTTCATTAATTTGGGAAAATTTTCATCTTTATTGTATTACCTTCACAATTAAAGATGCTATTTAGTTCAGTATCCTCCAGCCCTTGTATTCCAACTTTATTTGGTTGTTTTCCCCTATAGTATTGCTGTTGAACTGATGTTCCCTTGATGTGTTGAAAAATCATTTATTTTGGAAAGTAATTGAGTACTTAGTTTCTTGCAGAGCTGTCTTTTAAATTCAAACATTTTGTCAGAAAATCTTTTATTTTCTTGATAGGAGGAAACTTGTTGAGTATTAAAGATGTGGAACGTGCTACTTATGTTAGCCCATGGCTCTGTTTGTAGAGATGAGGAAACCAAAGCTCACAGGAAATGAGTAACTTTCAAAAATGATAAAGTTAGCTAGCCACATAGCTGGGATGCATTTATCTCTAAAGGCATCACTTTCCACTGAACCCCACTACCACTCTTCTACCTGTTGAACTGAATCCCGCTATCCCTCCTCTCACTGTTGAACTGAATTCCACTACCCATCTGCCTGTAGAACTTATCTGTTCCCACAGCTTGGCACTACTAATTCCTAGAGGCCACATATTGAATCTTATTCAGTGCACAAAGAAGCTATTTGCAGATTTTTTCCTATAGCAGCTGCTCAGTTCAGATTATTTTTCTCAAGAGGTAATCCCTTCTCCACATGTTTCAGAAATCTTTCATTGCTGGGATAGATGATATTTTTTCCAAGGAGAAGACTTACCATTGAGCTCTCTAGGTACTGATATTTTGCCCAAGTTCAGGGTATGTAAGTGGGAAGTGTTTCTCCTTTCTCAATAGTGGTGGTCTGGACAGAGTACCTAGTTCAGTTCCTCTTGTGGGCAAATTTTCATCATTTAAAAAAATTTTTTTTTCTTCATTTTTTATCTATCTATTTGAGAGCTACAGACACAGAGAAAGAGGCAGACAGAGAGAGAGAGAGGGAATGGGCATGCCAGGGCTTCCAGCCACTGCAAATGGAACTCCAGATGTGTGCGCCCCCTTGTACATCTGGCTAACGTGGGTCCTGGGGAATAGAGCCTCAAACCGCGGTCCTTAGGGTTCACAGGCAAGTGCTTAACCCCTAAGCCATCTCTCCAGCCTCGAAAATTTTCTTATGGTATACTGATGAAATGAGGAGCTCTCCTCCATTGGGAGAGCTTGTAGCACAGAAGCTGAGCTGTCTGTGGTTCTCCCCTGGTAACCAGCACACACCTGGAACATTTATTGTCTGTTGCTCCTCTGGCAATGCATGGTGCAGGGAAGGTGGTAGGTAGAAGTGAGGGGGTGATTGGCCTATGCCATCTGAAACCAGAAGCCTATGGAACTTCAAAAATAAAAGGACAAACTGTATTGATGGAAAAAAATATATACAGAAGAAAAATCAGAAATAAAATTGCCATCCCAAAGTTCTCTCATTGTGTAACCTTTTACTGTTGTGTTTTCATATATATATATTTGAGAGGGAGAGGGTGAGAGAGAGAGAGAATGGGCTTGGCAGGGCCTCTAACCACTGCAAACGAACTCCAGATGCATGTGCCCCCCTGTGCATCTGGCTTACATGGGTCCTGGAGAGTTGAACTGGTATCCTTTGGCTTTGCAGGTAAACACCTTAACTGCTAAGTCATCTTTCCAGCCCCTGTTGTGTTTTCTTCTTGCTCTTGGTCTTTTTCTTTTTTATAAAAAAGATTTTATTTTTATTTGTTTGAGAGAAAGAAGGAGAGGGGGGAGGGAGGGAGGGAGGGAGGGAGGGAGAGAGAGAGAGAGAGAGAGAGAATATGAATAAGAGAACAAACACCAGGGTCTCTAGCTACTGCAAACAAATTCCAGATGCGTGCATCTGGCTTACATGGGTACTGGGGAATCAAACCTGGGTCTTTAGGCTTTGCAGGTAAGTGCCTTAACTGCTAATCCATCTCTCTAGTCCTCTTTATCTTTTAAGACTTTTTCGTTGTTATTGTGACCTAAGCATTTTTCTAAATGTTTTAAACATATTAGCTCCCAAATGGCTAGTCTATTTATTGTTCATATGATAGCACTGCTTTGAAGTTATTCTATTCAGAAAGTTTATGGGAAGGCTAAATCATTGCTTCAAGTCTTTTGAAAAAAAATTTTTTTTTATTTGAGAGTTAGGGAGAGTGAGGGCATACCAAGGCCCTTTGCCACTGCAAATGAACCCTAAATACATCTACCACTTTGTGCATTTGGCTTCACCTATGTATTGGGGAATCAAATTTGGACCAGCAGACTTTGCAAGCACCTTTAATTGCTGAACAGTTTCTCCAGCACCATTGCTTCAATCCTTAAAAAAACTTTATTAAAGATTAATTGAAATATACTAAACTATGAATATTTGAACTATACAATTTGATCAGTTTTGACATATTGCATTTGTGAAATTGTCATCATCATTGAGACAGACATTCCTAATATGACCAAAATTTTCCCAGTTTTCTTTGGAAACCAACCCTATTTTTACCCTGTTCTCAGAGAAGCCACTGTTCTGCCTTCTGTATTGCAGATTTGTTGTCTTGTCTGGAAATTTAAGTAAACAGAGTGATATGGTATGCACTTTTTGTTGCCTACTTTCTTTCACTTATTGTAATGGTTTAGTCACATTGTGGTATGCGTCAAGTTTCTTCCTTTTTATTGCTGAGTAGTGTTCCATTATATGACCGTATCCCAATTTGTTATTTCACACGTCTATTTTTGACATAATATAGTTCCAAACATATTACTTAATATTCTTAAGCTCCAGTATGATAATGTAATATGTGAACATTGAGAACTAAATTTGGATATGCCAAGTAGGTTATTAATAAAGTTCAGCATTACTAGTCAAAAATATAATGCCAGAATTTTGGAAATGTTAATATTTTGAGATATTAATGGAGTTTATTTTCTTTTTTATGAGTATGTAGTGCTATTCAAATAAATCTTGATTTTTAAAGACCTTGTTCCTTTAGTTATTCGGATATGCCTGTTTTGGGGCTGTTTTTGATTGTCATTTATTTATTTGCAAAAAGGGAATCAAGTTTTTTAATTTGTGCACTTCTTGCCCTTGAAGTACTCTGATGACATTCTTTGTCTGGGAATCTTTGTGATTTAATACAACACAGCTGCAGCCAACTACTTAACCAGTTCTCACCTCTAGCTGGGTTTTCAGAGGCCTGCCCATCCCCTAGCTTCTGTCATCAACTTTAATTAGGCTGATTAGGTGCTCACACCATGGTCCTTTACGAGGGTGACACACAAAGGCTCATTACAGTTGGATACAAGCAGACTAAGATGGGCTTGGCACTCAGGCTTGGATAGCTTTGCCAACTGCAATATTGGACTATTGTGGTGAGATAGGTCTTAACATCTCTTGTAAAGTAGTATTAACATCCATGACACTCCAAGCAGCAATACCTTATGTTGCTATGGTGGTGGGCTATGGGTGAAGCCCAATCTCAATCCAACTGAATAAAGACCTCTGACTTCCTGTGACTGTTCAGCAGGGAAAGAGCAGTTCTCGTCAGTTAATGAGCACACGTCTGCCATAGTGCAGTGAGAATGGTGGCTCCAGCACCAGTTATGCAGAGGCTATAGTGAGGATCTTGTTTAGGTACTGGTAGTGTTATGGGCATTTTCATACTCTATGCATAGTAAACACAAGCTATGTTCAGTGGGGAGGACAATTAAATATATACATTTTAAGACAGATAAATTTAGTGGCCTATGTTTCTTTTTTGGTAGGAAATGTAGGAGTTTGGTTGAGAAACATGTTTACATCAAAAACAAGTTAAGAATTCTTTTTTTTTTTTTTTTTTTTTTTTTTTTTTTTTTTTTTTTGAGATAGGGTCTCACTCTGGTCCAGGCTGACCTAGAATTAACTATGTAGTCTCAGGGTGGCCTTGAACTCACATTGATCCTCCTACCTCTGCCTCCCAAGTGCTGGGGTTAAAGGCATGTGCCACCATGCCCAGCTGCAAGAATTCTTTTTGACCAATGATTTTGCAAGTATTGGGGTCCTTATGGTGTTCCTGGTTTTTTTTTTTTTTTAATCCCAGGAAGATGAAAGGTGCAGGTGTGAAGCAAGTTACATGTACATGTATCTTTTTCTCAGAGCACACCTTCTGTAACAGAAGGTGACCATCTGAACAAAGCAGGGAGAGTGCAGGTGACTTTTATGCCATACAGTAGTGAAATAGCTCTTCATTGTCTATATTGTCACAGATAAAGATAGGCTAGTACCTGACTTGACCTTCTAAGCAGCTGTGACTCTTTAACCTTAGTTCCTAATTCTCTATTAGTGACTCACTGTAACTTTGCTTTTATCCTATTTTCTTAAATCTCTCATTCAGTTTGGCATTTTCAAATATAATTTGTTTTAGTTGATTCCCATATCCTTTCCTCTCTTCAATTCCTCTTTCCCCCATTCCCCTCTTCTGTCTGGTATCCTCCCCTTCTGTTTATATGTGCATATGTCTTTTCATCTTTACCTCACCCCTCTTCCATCTCATCTCTTTATGCTTGCTTTGGGCTATCATCCTTCCTTTATGAATTTTACTCCCCTAGTGGTCTTTGTACCTCCCCTAACCATCAGCATTAGACCTGCTCTCTGCCTACCCCTCTCTCTCCAAGGTATTGTACCTAATGATGTTCAAATATCCCCATACTCCAAGGTCTTTAAACTTAGACATAATACCAAAAAATCCTCCCCAAACCCATAATGGCACAGAATAAACATTCACATTGCAAAAGATGGCATTGGGCATAGCAAAAAAAAAAAAAAAATACTCAAGCAACACATGATTTAAACAGGGGAGACACCAAACTCTGTAGCTCCAAGTCCAACAACTCTAGCCAGTGATAAGTCTCTGAAATTCCAATTCTGCCTCTCCAGCTAGGCTACTTACAGTTCTGGAAAACTTCATCTGGGGCTGGCCGCTCTTCTTGGCAGCCATCTTGTGTTCCCTGTATCTCCACTGAGTCTCTACTGTAACTCACTATTCATCCTCATGGCCCCATGGGGTCTCCATGCAGGTATCCAGCAAACCTGCTTCACACTGCCCATGGCCATTTCCAAAATACATGACCGTGTTGCAAACTCAATGACCCTCTCTTTCCTACATTTCTTATACTCCATAATTCCAGGCAGGGTCCCAGTTTGTTAATCCGGTGGGGGGAATAAAGCAGTCATTGAAGAATAAGACACTCCTTGAGCACTCAGGCCCCTTCAAAAGAGTCAACATTCTTCCTGTTGCCCCAGTGCAGGTTAGCTGGCCCAATCTCAAAGGTTGTAATCTCTCAATTGCAGCTGAATGCACAGCAGTTCACCTCCAAAATTTTTTCTATGCCACATCCCTCTGCTCACACCAGTTCATTTGTACACAAAGCAGCCCTGCACAACTTCTCAGGACATGGGCATAACAGCAAGTTTCTTACACAAACTGCTAGCCCAGTCCAAGCAAAGCTGTTTCTCACTCTCATAAGCCAAACCTCACAGTCCATAGTTCTTATTGCATTCAAGTCTTTCAACTTTGATAAGAATAATCCATTAAGCTGTGCTTACAGCACTGAAAGATGTCTCTTAGGCAAAGCTTTAAATCCTTCCACATTCCTCTTGAAAATCAGTTCCAAAAAACAAAAGCCACACAATCAGGTGTCTAGCAGCAATCCCTCTCCTCGGTACCACTTTACTGTTACAGTCAGGTTCTTATTGCTGTTAGAAATCACCCAAGCAAGAGCAGCTTGAGGGAAAAAAATAGGTTTATTTTGGCTTACTGGCTGGAGAGTGAAGCTCCATGATGGCATGGAAAACAATGGCATGTGCAGAGGGTGGACATCACTCCCTGGCCAACATCAGGTGGACAACAGGAACAGGAGAGTGTGCCAAACACTGGCAAGGGGACACTGGGTATAATATCCATAATCCCTCCCCCAACACACTGCCCATAGGAGGCATTAATTCCCAAATCTCCATCAGCTGGGAACCTAGCACTCAGAATACCTAAGTTGATGGGGGATACCTGAATCAAAGCACCACAGTCCTCCATCAAGTTTCAAAAGCTCCATAAGTTATAAAATACAAAATATATTTCTGTTTGAAGGTCATAGTTTAAGGAAGTGAGTCTGTCTGGCTACACATTAGAGTTGTAGACTAGTAAACTATTGTAATTTTAGGAATCTCTGGGTATGGGGGCCCCAGTGTGCAGGCCTGGTTAAAAATAACTTGTCAAAGCGAGAGATTATGATCAAAATTTATATATATATATATATATGTGTGTGTATAAAAATTGTGAATAAAGTTAAAAAAATGCAAATATATAAAAAAGAGTCACTTGTCTGTTTTTTCAGTATGTCTTTATTTAAACTTTGACTCTATGCCAGGCCATGTGGTATTGATTAATTCTTCCACAAATATTTATACAACCCCTCTTTTGTGCTTGTCCCTGATCTAGACACCAGCAAGCAAGGGTTTTGGATATAAGAGTAACATGAGTTTTATGCAGAAGCACTATTTGTGCCACTGTGTGGGAAATAGGCTGCTAGGAGTATGGATGAGAACAGGTAAGGTATGGTTATTGCCATAATCTTGATAAAGCGTGATGGCAGCTTACATAAAGGCTTTAGGAAAGGAATGCTAAGAAACTATTAGATTCTGGAATGCTTTGTACATTCAGTATATTTTTATGCATTTTGATGGAGGTGACAAGGTTTGCAAATATCTCTTTGGAATAATATTAGCTAGAAAAAGGAGGAGTCTAGGACCAATCACTGGAGATCATTGGGAGAGTTAGGAGACTGATGGATAATGGCGTTCTAGAAGACAAATGAAGAGGGTGTTGGCAATATAGTAATGGACTTAATCAGGCATTGTTACTGGACCTATTGTGTGGAATGTTGAGAATTGATGGTGAGTTTAACAAAGTGAAAGTCTTTTCAAATATCTTGAAAAGAGAAGTTTTTGATTCACTGATACAGAAAAACAAAACAAAACAAAACAACAACAACAACAACAACAAAAAAAAAAACCGCCATTTGGAGTGGGTTTGGTAGAAAATGGAAAGAAAGGAGGCAGACTCTGAGATCAGGCAGTCATTGCTGAAACTTTGCTTTTTAGGGGCAAAAAAAAAAAAAAAAAAAAAAAAAAAAAACGAGACAGTGATGGGAAGGGAAAGTGTGAATACTTGTTTGGTGAGAAATGCTGAGCAAGGCACAGTTTTAATGTTCCTTTAGATATACAACATGTTCTAAGAGTTGAAATGCTAGTATTACCTTTTATTTATCTTCTCTTGTTTAATAATCTCTTTAAATGAGGTATACCCATGATTTTGAATCTTTTCATGAGAAGCATTTTAATCAACTTTAGCCACATATTGTGGTGTTTCCCCATGTTTTTAGTTTGGAAATTATCTTTTAAAAAATTATATTCTAAAGCCATAGCAAAACTGCAAAATGGGAGGTTTAAAGAGGAGTCCTTAAGTCCAAATCCAAGGTGCTATTAGGGTTGGTTCTTCCTAATGGCAGAAGGAAGGATCTATCCAAGTCACAGATGACCATTTCCTCCAGATGTCTCTTCACATCAGCTCTTCTTCTACATCCATCTATGAAAAAAATCTCCCTTTTAGAAGGCTATTAAAAAGGTAATAATGGTTATAGGCACATCCTAATACCTTCATTTTAACTCTGTTCTATATAGGCCCCATCTCCAAAGATGGCCACATGCAGAGGTACTGGGAGGCATAGGACTTCAACATAGGAATTTTGAGGGGATGTGGTTCAACTCATGATGCCTTTACTCTAACAGGGGCTTATCTTGGAGTTGATTCTAACATCATTTCACATTTTCCCCTGGGTGATATTTACATATTGTTAATTGTTCATTCCAGTCTTGGTGACAATGGGTGTTGTTTTAGATGAATTGGAGAAGGAGATGGGTTTTCTGATATAAAATGTGTTAGTATATGTGAAAGTGTGATTGTGTGTGCACATGTGTGGGCATGTGTGTGGGGTCCAAGGACAAGCTCAGATGTTCTTCCTCAGGAGCACTGTCCACCTTTTGTGAAGCAGAGATTTACACAGGTCTGGAGCTTATCAAATAGGCTAAACTGGATGGCCACAGAGCCTGAGAAATTCACCTGTCTTCACCTCCCCAGGGCTGGAATTACAAATGTGAGCCACCAAGCCCTGCTTTTGGTACTTTAATACTGTCTATGAACATCAAGTCAGAGTTTCCTTAGGCCTCTTTTCTCAGTCTCATATTGTAAATAGTAGAACCCAGTAGCTAAGGCAGTAGATGGAAACTTTCTCTACTTAGAAAAGAAGATGAGATAAACTAAAGTGCCTTTGGTGGGAACATTCCTCGTTAAATATATGCACCATTCCCCTTTGAGTGTTGGGGTGGCATCATAGTCTAGTTCTAAATGAAGACTGACATTGGACCTCATTGTGGGAGAAATTAGGCTTGTTGCACCAAGAAAAGCATTGCGGAAATTGGCTCATTTCTGTATCCAGGTATGATCTACAGAGATATTTCTAGCTGATTTCTGGTTGTTCTCTCTGAAGAGTTTTTTTTTTTTTTTAAAACAAGTGCTGAGTTCTAGTTGGAATATAGGCCATTAGGATGCATTCACATACAACAGTTTTTGGCTGTAACAGATGATAACGAATGGTTATAGATGTCAGCACATGGACCCATTAGCACCAAAGCTCATTAATGCAACAAGGGAGAATGCTAATTTAATTATGGAATAGAATTTTTCCACACTTATTATTTTCTAAGTATAATGTCTAAAATTAATAGTACATTCATGATGAAAATGAGTATAAAATAGTTTCATCATTGAATATTTTTTGAATAACTCTTATGGCTTTGAAACATAACCTTTAACAATGCCCTAAAAATTTCCATGGAATAAATCTCTTGGGTATGGCTTGATTTTTAAATTTCTTTTCTTTTTTGTTTTTTTAAGGTAGGGTTGTGCTCTAGCCCAGGCTAACCTGGAATTCACTATGTAGTCTCGGGGTGTCCTCGAACTCATGGTGATCCTCCTACCTTTGCCTCCTGAGTGCTGGTATTAAAGGTATGTGCCATCATACCTGGCTGATTTTTTATTTCTTTAAAATATAATATATAGTATAGTTAGTTTAAATAACTAAAAAATTCATATGATCTAACTTTGTATAGCAAGAGAGAGAGGGGCAAGAGAGAGGGAGAGGGAGAGGGAGAGGGAGAGAGAGAGAGAGAGTGAGAGTGAGAGTGAGAGTTGAGACCAGATTCTTCTATAGCATAAAATAACTATGAATGTATTCTTAGCAGTTTCTCTGCAGATGAGACCTGGAGGTAGTTCAGATACTATCAACACAGATGATAGTTAAGGGGGACTTTTATCCTGGTGCCACAGTCTGCCTTTTTGATGACCACATCCAGTGACATTTGGATTCCATCTCTGTGTTTGTAAAGTCATGAGCCTTCTGGCTTCTCCTCTTCCTCATGCTCAGGCTCTGGAAAGGCATATTTCCCTCAGTGCTTCTTCAGTTACTGCACTGATGGGTGTACACAGATCATGTGGAAGCAGATATGTGCCTAGGTCTTGATCTCGTGTTTTGGTAGAGTGGTTTACTCAAGCAAGTACTTCAGGATAACATGTTTGTTTAAAGTTTTCTTTGGTACCAGCTGTTGTTTTTCCTCTTTCCTAGCCTGGCCTGCCAGAAATGTACACCTTTATTGCTATAGTATTTCACAGAATTTTTTGTGACATTTTTTTTTGCAGTGAAATAATCCATTATTTAAAACGTGCAATATATATTTAACATGTTGAGGAGTTTTGATGAAGTTGTGCCCCAGATTTTGTTTGAAATGCACTGTTTTTAATTTATGTTTTTTTTTTTAACAGTACTGAGTTCTAGTTGGAATATAGGCCATTATGATGTATTCACATACAACAGGTTTTGGCTGTAACAGATCACAACAAAATTAGCTCTACTAGATGATTCTATGGTTCTTAAGTATTGTCTACAGAATTGGTATTTTACCAGCTTGAAATACAGTCTAATTTTAATTACTTGGATGAAATAATTTATTTCTTTCACAGTTTTGCAGAAGCTAAGTGCTAGAGAGGTAGCATCCCACTGGGCATGTATGCAGCAGAGTGAGGCAGAATGTGGGTGCCCAAGATGTGGGATGGGGACCTGGTTATGGGCCTCTATTGTCATTAACTCTGTGAATCTAAGTAACTTGCTTTTTCTTGGCTTCATCTTTTTATTTGGAAAAGACAGAGATTGGTTTAGAATAATCACCTGTAAACTCCTTGATATCTTGACTTTGTTTATCTTTTAGAGAATTAGAAGTTATGTCTTTCTTTCTGGTTGTATAGTCTTAAATGAAGGGGATTTTTTCCCCCTGTTCACTATGGTCATATGGCAGGATGTAGCTTAGTAGTTCCAAGGAGTCTAGGGGGCATTGTCTATAAACAGTTGAAAACAGAATTGGGCTTTTAGTATTTCTCTCCATTTCTCCTTCCCTACCCTCTTTCTATGTTTATATATATTTTTATCAGCAGATCACAGCTTCTATCATTTCATTTAGTGATCCATCAAAGTCAATTCAGTTTAGACATCAGAACATTTAGTGTGAGACATCTGGTATTACTTAAGACAAAGATTTGGGGACATGGGAGATCTCAACCTTTTATAATTCTAGCTTAGTTTTTTGGATGACATAGAATTAGAATTCATAATGTTAGAGGTAAATTATATCCATGAGATATTGTGACATTTTTTCATGTACAAAAAAGCTCTGGTTAGTGATGTGAGGTAATTCTATAATCTACAGAGAGGAGTATAGAGTATTAAAGATATCTATAAATAATTGAATGATTGATATAAAGAGCTTTAAAATACAACATTCTCACCAAAATTCTTCATCTCTTTCTATAGTTATGGAAATTAAATAATGGTATACACATAGGTTATTCATCTTGGAGTTATTAATAAATAACACAAACTCATAAATATAAAATTTTTAATAGACGGCTTGTTAAATATAGTTTATTTATCAGATGTAATACCATAAGACCATTATAGGAAGCACACTTATTTTATGAAGGCATTGGCATAGACATTTACATGAGTATATGTTTATGTAGGAATATGAGTGACAAATTGTTACTTGTGGCTATTTCCTGCATAGCCAAACTGGGTGGGCTTCATAGACTTACTTTTGTTTTTAATTTTTCTGTAACTCTCATAGATTCTTTGAAAAGAAGTAGAGCATAATAGCTGAAAAATTTGAGAGGACTGGACTCAATCTGGTTGGATTTAAAATTCCAGTCCTATCAGTTAACTTTTTAATGTTGAGCAAGCTACTTATTTCTCTATTTCTCATTTGTAGAGATAATAAGACTCTAATAATATATACCTAGTAAAATGTTGTAAGGAATTAATATACTTCATGTAAGTGAACTCTCTGAAATAATTCATAAAGGTACCATATTAGCTATTGCTGTTTTAAAAAACACAAATACATACTAGCACACCTTCAGTTTATAGGTAGAGAAAATGGTCTCTTATATAGGATCAACTGAATAAAACAATTAGGTAAACTTTAAAGAAAAAATATGATTAGATATTTTCTTTTTTTCTGTTACTACTTTAAAATTTAAATTTATTGAGTTGAAATTCATATAATGTAAAACTATCTTAAACTAAGCAGTTCAGTAACATTTACTATACTATATTTATAATGTTGTACATCCCCCATTTTTCTAGTCCTAAAAATCTTTCCATTATTCAACATAAAGCCTTGTAACAACTACATTGGCTCTCCATTCCCCATACTTTCAGCTCCTGGAAACTGCTGGTCTATATTCTTTTTTTTTTTTTTATGAATTTATCCATTCTGGGTATTCCATGGAAATGGAATCCTACACCATGTGACCCTCTGTGTCTATCTTCTTTGATTTGGTGTAATGTTTTGGAATACTTTATCAATGCTTCATTCCTTGCCATGTCTGATAGGAAAATTTCTTGATACTCTAAAGACATCACAGTTTGTTTTGCTATCCATCCTCTCATAGACACTTGGGCTTTTATGATGTCTTGGCTATTATGAATAACACTGCAATGAATAGATACTTTGTTTTTGAGGCAGGGACTCACATTAGGCACAGGCTGGCCTCAAGCTCAGGTTAGCATCAAACTCAGAGCAATCCTTCTAACTCAACCCTTCCCCACTTCTGAGTACCGGGATTAGAGACATGAGTCACCACACTCAGCTGGTATTTACTTTTATTTATTTAATTGTTTGTTCTGATAACAAAATGGTGTGTTACAGAATGTTAGAAAATGCAAACATGTAAATAATCTTGGAGTTTGGTGTGTAGCCCATTTGGTAGATGGTTGTTTACCATGCAGTAAGCCCTGGGCTGTGATCCCCAGAATGGTATAAACTGGGTTTGTGCTACACATCTGTAATTCCAGAACTTGGAAGGTGCAGGCAGGAGAATCAGAAGTTCAAGATTATCCTCAGCTGCTTAATAAGTTTGAGGCTAGTCTGAGATACATGAGACCTTTTCTCAAAAAATGTAGATAATCCAAATTTACATTTTGATATAACCTTTTCAATCCTTTTAAAAATGTATGCATATATTATAGTTGTGAATAAAAGTATAGTTTTCTAATAAGGAAAAACTGGGAATATATTGTACAGCATGCTTCTTAAATTTATTATTATTATGATTATAATTATTATTATTTGTATGTATGGGCATATGCACCACAATCTACATGTGCAGGTCAGAGGACAACTTCTGGGTGTTTTTCCTCTCTTTCCACCTTCTTTGAGACAAGGTTTCTCTTGTGGATTTAGCAGCTCCATGTGCACCACTCTCACTGGCCCACAAGCTTCCAGAGTTTCCTGGTTCTACCTTCCATTGCTGTGGGATTATTGGGAACACAGATGCATGGGCCACTTGGTATGTAGCTTTATGTGGGTGCTTGGGAATTGAACTCTGACTAGCAGGATTGACCTTTAATGCATTTAACCACTAAGCCATCTCCTTAGCAACTGTACATTGTGTTTTGGACTCTATTTAACTTTCTAACATTCATGAACATTTTCTGTCTATGGTTTCCTTATTTATTATCATCTTAATGAACAAAATTTATGTTTTAATCATTTCAAAAATATATTTGTATATTTAAGTTTTGACTCCCATTTAAAAAAAATATTTTTTATTTATTTATTTGAGACAGAGAGAGATAGAGAGAGAATGGGTATACCAGGGCCTCCAAGCCACTGCAAACAAACTCCAGATGCATCCACTATCACCTTATGCATCTGGCTTACGTGGGTCCTGGGGAATTGAACCTGGGTCCTTTGGCTTTTCAGGCAAGCACCTTAGCCACTAAGTCATCCCTCCAGCCCTTGACTCCCATTTTAAATGACACTGTGACGAATATCGTTTTACATAAAATACTACTTCATGATTTTCTGAGGCTGAAGTCCTAAGAATAGAAATGATTTGTCAGTAAGTAAATGCTTTTATGACTTTTGACACACACTGACAAATTTCCCTATGGAAATTTTATGCTGATTTATATTCTTACCAGCAATATTTGAATGTCTGTTTCTTCTTTTGTTTGCTCATGGACTTTTACTTATAATTATTATCAATTTACCAAAAGTAGTACTCATTCGACATTTTTAGATTTCTGTTCACATACAATATTTTGTCATGTGTTCTTGTTTTCTTCCTTTTGTGAATCCCTGCTTCATGACCTTTAGTGACTTTTCCCTTTTTTTTTCCTGATGATTAGGATAATTAAAAAAACAAACAAACATGGGCTGGAGAGATGGCATAGTGGTTAAGCACTTGCCTGTGAAGTCTAAGGATCCCGGTTCGAGGCTCAATTCCCCAGGACCCACGTTAGCCAGATGCACAAGGGGGCACATGCATCTGGAGTTCGTTTACAGAGGCTGGAAGCTCTGGCGCGCCCATTCTCTCTCTCTCTCTCTCTCTGCCTCCTTCTCTCCGTCACTTTCAAATAAATAAATAAGCAAACAAAAAAATTAAAAAAAAAACATACTGAGGTCTGGTGTGGTGGTATACACTTTTAATCCTAGCACTGGGGAGGCAGAGGTAGGAGGATCACTGTGAGTTTGAGGCCAGCCTGAGAATATAGAGTAAATTCCACATAAGCCTGGGCTAGAGCAAGACCCTACCTCAAAAGCAAACAAACAAACAAAAAATAATGAAGATGTAAATCTTAACAACATGATATAAATATGTGTCCTATGTTGCTCTTTGTTTCTCATTTAGTATGTGGCACTTTGACCCCACAAAATTATGTCCTCATGTTGTATAATCTATCATTTTCTGCCCTTTTTGATTTCTACCTTTGTTCACGTGCCTCTGTATTTGTTCCTTAGGTGACTGGTATGTATGTGTGACAATGAGAAAAAAATTCAATATAATTTAAACATGGAACAAATACTCATTGTCTCAGTATTTAGTTTGTTACATAGAATTTCCTCCAATAACTTAAAAAAATTGCAGTTAACTGAGAGCTACTTGACCCACAGTCTGGGTTCTTTTCTGTTATACTGCAGAAACGACATATATCATTACAAAACAATGCATATCTGGGACTTCCCAGGGATCCCATTTTGGTGATATGCACTGGAGTCAGAACACATTCACTAGTCATCTGTTTGTCCAGTGGCTTACAAGTTACATTGACCTTTAAGCACTCGGATCCCCATTCATCGAAGATTGAATTTCTTTCAGTATATTCCAATTAACCCTGCAAGAAGTTGAACTGATTCATTTTTGGTGAAATTGTTCTTACCCATTGAATATCATTTAACCAGAACCCCTCTATTTTAGGTATTCCCATTCTTTTGTCTTTATTATATATAAGTAAAATATTCCTCTATATCAGCTAGTCAAATTATATGAATTGATGTTAAATAAGTGTAACTTTTTTGAATTTAAATGTTAGAATTCTGAATGACATTTTTGATGCTGTGAAATGAAGCATCTGTTTACGTTAAGGTGATCATGCTAATGACAGTCTTGTTTTCATATTTACTTCTGAATGAATTTTTTTCTTTCCACAATATAATGTAGGTTTATTATAAAAGAAATGAGGAAATCCAAGTGAGCCAAACATGCTAAAATTATTGCTGTTAATATACATTCACATTCCCTTTTATACCTATATATATGCTGTTCATAAATTTTGTAAAAATACATTCATATTATATTCAGCATATCATGAGCATGATGCCATATCAGGGAGAGATGTTACAGTTTGAAATAAGTACACAGAATTCAATTGTGTGGAGATAGCACCTATGTATCTAGCCATTTTCTATTGTTGAACACTTTGAATGTTTTGTACTTCTTATTATTACAGATCATAATAAATAGTTTCATGGTGAAAGTTTTGCTATATTTAGATACCTATCTTTAGACATTTTCTTGGGTAAATTCCTCAATATAAGATTTATTCAACTTATACATGATTTTTTGGAAAGATCAGCTATTCAAGGATATAAAGGCTCAAGGGTGGGTATCTTTTCAAATTTAGCATATAAAATTAAATAAAAATTTTCTATTAAGTGTAAATATATCATTTATCTTTCTGTCTGTCACTCTCTGACAATTCTTCTCTTTTTTCAGTTATGAGAGACAGGACTTGTACAGAGTTAGTTTTCTTATCTTTATTCTTATTGGAAAGGTTGTTGTTTTCTTTGTTCTTTATTACCTTTGAGAATAAATTTTTAGAGAAAGAGATTTCATTCTTGTGACCATATGTAGCCTGCTTTGTTTGATGTTTAGACTTTTCACTTTTGCATTATTTATAAGAAGAAGCTTTTAAACTAAAAAAAAAAAATAGGAGAAGAGGATAGAGGGAAAGAGAGGAGAGAGAGAAAGAGAGGGAAAGGGATTTTATGGTCATAACAGGGCATCCGGCTATTGCAAACAAACTGTATATTTTGTGTTGTTCACCTGACTTTCCATGGGACTGGGGAATCAAACCTCAACCAGCAGGCTTTATAAGCAAGCACCTCTAACTGTGGAACCATCTTCCCAGTCTTAAGAAGCCTTTTAATGAAGAACTTCATAATTTATTTTAGGGAGTTGTATTCATTAAAGAAACTTTAGAGAGTAAGAAAGAGCTGTGATTAAAATTGGTGTCAGGCAGCTTCTATTTGTGCCTAATAGACAGCCTTTAAAAAGTATTGCACTTCAAATGAACTTGTCAATTTTTTTTCATTTTTTTTATTAATTAGTTTTGTATTCAGCAAATACAGTCAGTTTGGTACCATTATTAGGCTCATCCGTGACCTACCCCCTCCCCTTGGCACCTCCTTGTTGAAGTATATGGGTCATGCATTGTGGAGTTAGCCCACAGTTATGGGTAAGATAAATGTCTCTGCATATCATGACCCAACATGTGGCTCTGACATTCTTTCTGCCCCCTCTTCCGCAAAATTTCCCTGAGCCATGTTGGGTTCATTTTTGGTCTGCTTCAGTGATGAGATGTTGGGGCCCTCTGAGGCTCTGGCTCTCTGATTTGGTAGGAGTTGATTTTTCTCTGTGTTGATCTCCTTCACACTTGTGCTGGTATCTGGTTCACCAGGAAAACAGCCCCCTTGCTTGTTTCACCAATTTTTCTTAGTTTCAGCCGGGGCCCTTTTGAGGTATGATAGGGTAGCTGTCTCCTTAGGATCAACATCTATCTGAAAAAGAGAAGCAGATTCTCCATTGGAGAGTAAGTTAGCACCAGGACAAATGAGATAACCCTTGCTTTTTTTTTTCTTATAGAGAATTTAATAGGTGTAGGCCCTCTTGTAGCACATGATTGATGGTAGCTTGATATTGGAGAGTGGGAGTATGTTTGGATATGGTTCTGACTTGTTTCCCAGCTCCAGCTATGGGTCCCATACCAGTGAGGGGATCAGTTAGCCAAATTGAGAGCAGTTGGTTTCCCACCATGGCTGTGTGCCACTATTGCACTTGTGTGGGCATAAGAACAGGTTATTTGCTACTAAGTAGGTTAGACCATGAGTTGCTTGGACAGATATTAGTCATTTTCCCCCAGTCGCCCATGTAGCACCTTCTGGCACTAGACGTGCTGTCTGGGGACTGACTCTCTTCCAAATTCCAGCCATGCCATTCATTCCATTTTGCATGTCAACCACATAAGGTGTCTTCAGTAGTAGGGTCTTACTACTAAACTTTGGTGGGTCATCAAGTACTCTGACAGAAATCTGTCTGTCTTTTAGGAAAACTTGTAAGTCTCTCTGATCAAAAACTCATTGTGGATGACAGCCCCATGCTGGTACTTGGAGTTACAGGTCAGTGCCCAGTAAGAAAATGAGGAAAAAGATAACTAATATACAAGAGTTAGAGAGAAGAGAGAAGAGAGAAGAGAGAGAGAGAGAAAGGGAGGGAGGGAGGAAGGAGGGAAGATGTAGAAGATTAAGGTTAGTCTTGATCCTACCCTCTCCAGTGTCTTGTGGTTCAGGTGTTCCTTGTAAGGAGGGCCTGATGAAAGTTAGGCCATTTGGTCTGTCTTTTAGGAAGTAGAATTTTATGGTACCTTTGCCATTTGGGTCTAGATTTGTGTTTCCCACCCCTTTGATGCCCTCCCTTCCCTCTCCATCCATCCTAGTGTCTAGTCCATGAGATGCTTGCAGGGTATGTAAGGTATCTTCGGTAGATTCAGGTTAGGTGCTGTAGATGAGTGAGACTATGTGGCGATTTTTTTTTCTGTGACTGGGTAAGTTCACTGAGAATGATCTGTTCCAGGTTCAACCATTTTTCCTCAAATTTCATTGTGTCATTTTTTCTTACTGCTGTATAGAATTCCATTGTGTAGATATACCACATCTCAGTTATCCATTCTTCTAGTGATGGACATCTGGGTTGATTCCAGCTCTTAGCTATTACAAATTGAGCCACTACAAACATGGTTGAACAAATCTCTGTAGCCTGTGGTTTGAAGGTTTTAGGGTTGATGCCCAGTAAGGGAATAACTGGGTCTGTTGGTATCTCTATAGTCAGCTATCTCAGAAGTCTGCATATTGCTTTCCAAAGTGGTTGCACCATCCTACATTCCCACCAACAGTGGATGAGTGTTCCTACTTCTCCACATCCTCACCAGCATTTATTTTCATTTGATTTTTTGATGTTGGCTGTCCTTATTGGGGTAACATGGAATCTCATAGTTGTTTTAATTTGCATTTCTCTGACGATTAGGGATGATGAACATTTTCTTAAGTGTGTGTTTGCCATTTCTATTTCTTCCTCTGTGAACTGCCTGTTCAGCTCTTTGCCCCATTTTATGAGTGGGGTGTTTGACTTCTTACTGTTTAGATTTTTCAGTTCTTTGTAGATTCTACAGATTAGGCCTCTGTCAGTTGGATAACCCGCAAATATTTTCTCCCATTCTTTGGGTAGTCTATTGACTTTGCTTATTGTATGCTTGTCTGTAAAGAAACTATTCAGCTTCATGTGATCCCATTGGTTGAGTGACTGTTTAAGATCGTGAGCTGCTGGGGTTTTGTCCAGGAAGTATTTTTCCATTCCTATATCATGGAAAGTACTTCCTAAATTTTCTTGCAGTAGTATTTGAGTTTCTGATCTTATATTGAGGTCTTTGATCCATTTGGACTTGAGTGTAGTGCATGTTGAAATGTGTGGGTCAAGTTTCAGTTTCCTGCATATGGTTATCCAGTTTGTCCAGCACCATTTGTTGAAGATGCTGTCTTTTTTCCAGCCTATATTGTTTGGGCCTTTATCGAATATCAAGTAGCTATAGTTGCTTGACCCAAAGTCCGGGTCCTCAAGTCTATTCCATTGATCTATACTCCTGTTTTTATGCCAGTACCATGCTGTTTTTATTACTATGGCTTTGTAATATAGCTTTAGATCAGGTATGGTGATGCCTCCAGAGGTATTTCTTTTGCTGAGGATATGTTTGGAAATGCGAGGCCTTCTGCCTTTCCATATGAAATTTGAGATCATTTTTTTCTATGTCTGTGAAGAACACCCTTGGGATTTTAATTGGAATTGCATTAAATCTGTATATTGCCTTTGGTAGGATTGTCATCTTTACAATGTTAATTCTGCCTATCCAGGAGCATGGGAGGTCTTTCCATTTTCTCAAGTCCTCCTGAATTTCTTTTTTGAGTGTTTTTATGTTTTCTTTGTATAGCTATTTCACACTTCCTTCGTTAACGTTATTCCAAGGTATTTTATTTTATTTTTTGTTGCTAGTCAATTTTGTTTTTTACTCCATATTTTGTTAGAGAGTATTGATAGATTGTTAAGATATAAAATTTTGGCCAAAAGAAACTCTTTGAACATAGTGTAAAATATTTTTAAAGTTTAAAAATAGATATATAGTCTACTAAATGGTTAGTCCTTGGTAATAGACATCATAATTTTATGAACATGTGCAAACACATTTAGTGTGCTATGTTCTTTTTTTATTGTGTGGTTTTTTTTGTTTTGTTTTTTGAGGTAGGGTTTCACTCTAGCTCAGGCTGACCTGGATTTCACTATGTAGTCTCGGGGTGACCTCGAACTCATGGTGGTTCTCCTACTTCTGCCTCCTGAGTGCTGGGATTAAAGGTGTGCTCCACCACACCTGCCCCAGTGTGCTTTTTTTTTTTTTAAATAGTAATTAGTATTTTCTATAGCACACTTCATCATGATGAAGGAGAGCATGTGGAATGCCAAAGCCTTGGTCATGAGGTTAGTGAATGGGGATGATTACTCAAGCTTGGGTTAATGTTGTCAGCTTTATTCTCCTCTATGGGAGGTGAATAGGAACAGGGATATAGAACAGGTTCTTGGTGGTCATTTTAACACATATTCCTGCTTCTGGGGTACATTATATCATGTTCATTTTAGAAGATTAGTGGCTGCGAGACAGGCTGTATATTGTGGAGTAATAGCAGAGCTGATAAGGAAATTTGCCAGATACTTCTTTGAGCTCCATTCAGTAGCTTTGTTACCACATTTGTATGATTTTGTGCTTCACTTTCCTCCTCTTCAAGCCAGCTATAATTTTTTTATGACTCATTTTCTAGAGGATTTCCTAATCATTGCATTTCTTACTTGCAAGCACCTTACTTGCTTGTCTGTACATCAGTTCAGTGTGTGAACTTCTTCCTCATCTTAGATTTGTCCTGTATTTGATGCTGCTTTCTGCCAAAGGGCCCATTGCAGAAATGACTTTTGCTATCCATTGTTCATGCCAATATGAATAATCTTTTAAGTCCTGCCTACATATATTAAGCATCTTTCATATTTTTGTCACATTATAGTACCTGTTGAGAATGATTCCTTCATTCTCAATAAAAACATGATCACTAGCTCAGAATAGAGAGACATCCTTGAATAAAAATTTAATGATTGCATATAGAAAGGCTATAGACTGTGTAATCTACTTTATTCAGTGGCCTTGTGTAGCTGTTGACCATTTGGAGATAGTTTCTCACTAATATTTTTTATTAAAGTATTTTATTAAGATTAATTTTATTGTTTCACCATCATATATATATATATATATATATATATATATATATATATATATATGTATATTGTTTTAGATGCTGTAAAGTTAAAATACTAAAATAGTTTTATACTTTAAAAATGTTTCATTTATATTTATTTGAGAGAGAAAGAGGCAGACAGGAGGAAAGTGAGTGGGTGCATCATGGCGTCTAGCCACTGTAAATGAACTCCAATCACATGCGCCACCTTGTGCTTCTGGCTTACTTAGGAATCAAATCTGGGTCCTTAGGTTTTGCTGGCAAGTGCTTTAACCATTAAGCCATTTCTCCAGCCCTTGTTTTATACTTTTAATCCCATTAATGTAGTTACTTGAAAAATTAAAGATGAACATGTGATTTACATTTATAATTAATATTTCTTCTCTCTCTTTTTCTCTCTCTGAGGTAGGGTCTCACAGTAGCCCATGCTGACCTGCAACTCACTGTATAGTCCCAGGCTAGCCTCTAACTCATAGCCTCCTGAGTGTTGAGATTAAAGGCATGCACCACCACACCCAGCATGTACCTTATATTTCCATTTCCAGTATCTAATATGTAGCTCATATGGATGGCATGCTGGAAATTAAAAATGTACAGACCTATCACATCTCATTATTTCATCTTTCTTCCCTTCTTATATCTGTAATATTATCCTTTTGGGTATAAGAAAGAGAAACATAACATTTGATCAACTCTCCAGTTACTCTCCTCACACATTACTTTACTCCTGTAGTTATATATAGTTGTTATGCATTTTTGAAAATTAATTAATTTAATTTATCTGGGAGAGAGAGAGAGAGAGAGAGAGAGAGAGAGAGAGACTGAGAAAGGGAGGGAGAGGGAGAAAATGGGCATTACAGGGCCTCCAGCCACTGCAAATGAACTCCAGACACATGTGCCACCTTGGGCATCTGGCTTATATGGGTACTGGGGAATTGAACATGAGTCCTATGTTTTGCAGGCAGGTCCCTTAACCACTAAGCCATCTCTCCAGCTCTGTCATGCATTTTTATGAAAGCTCCTAAAACACAAAAATAGTAAATGCTGGATATGAGACCATATTTTTTTAAAAAATATTTTTATTTAATAATTTATTTGACAGAAAAAAAAGGAAGAGAGAGTAAGAGAATGGGCACACCAGGGCCTATAGCCACTGCAAATGAACTTCAGATTTGTGCACCCCCTTGTGCATCTGGTTTAAGTGGGTCCTGGGGAATTGAACCTGGGTCCTTTGGCTTTGCAGGCAAATGCTTTAACTGCTAAATCATCCCTCCAGCCTGAGACCATATTTTTTATATGACAAGTTTAAGTAAATTTGAGAATTTATTGAAGCTGGAAAGAATGTACTGAGCCTTTTTACTATAACTAGTTGAAAATAAATATGTGCAGTCTTTGCTCAAGCATGAGTTATCTTGAACTTTGTTAAAATTATTTGGGAACAAAATGTTGGACTAGGGAGATGGCAAAGTGGTTAAAGGTACTTTCTTTTCTAAAAATTATTTTATTTATTTATTTATTTGACAGAGAAAGGGGGAGGAAAGAGAGAGAGAGAGAGAGAGAGAGAGAGAGAGAGAGTGAGAGAGAGAGAGAGAATATGAATGGGCACACCAGGGCTTTCAGCCACTGCAAACGAACTCCAGATGCATGCACCTCCTTGTGCATCTGGGTAATGTGGGACATGGGGAATTGAACCTGGGTCTTTTGGCTTTGCAGGCAAACACCTTGACCAGTAAGCAATCCCTCCAGCCCAAAGGTACTTTCTTACAAAGTCTTCCATCCTAGGTTTGATTCCCCAGAAACCTCATAAACCCTGTCACACAAAGGGACACATGCATCTGGAATTCATTTGCAGCAGTAAGAGACTCTGGCATACCTATACTCTTTCCTTTTCTTACTCTTGCCCTCTCTCTAATGGCAAATCAATAAAACGGTTTTTAAAATTTTTTTAAAGAACTGAATGTTGCCAGAGTGTTCAACATTCTTAAATGTTTTAACCTGGAATTTTGAAGCATTCTTGTAATCTCAGTTCTTGGAGGCTGAAGGAGGAGGATCATGAATTTGAGGCAAGCTTGGGTTTCACAGCAAGACCCTGTCTCAAAGGAAAATAAAAGTTTTCAAACTCTGAATACTACTTACAGTGATTGATCAGTCTGGGAAAGCTTCTATCTCTGTTTATTACTTTGATGGTATAACATCAAACACATTGTTCCTTTGTGAAGTTTTTATTTGCTATTGGTTTATGTTCATTATAATGTCAAGCAGTGATCTAAGGTAACCAATCTTCATTTACCTTTTGTGCCTTTTCAGCCTTGCTTTTTTTTGGAGGCCAAAGAACCAAGATGAAGAGCAGGGAAACTAAAAGTGTTGTGTTTAATTAATTTTTTATTTGACTTAGTAATTTCATTCTATTTGTCCTAATCACTGTTCCTTACTTCCACCAAGCAATTTTTGTTCTCTTCATTTTTTTTAATAGAACCTGGGTAATCATGTCTGTTAAATTAAACCATTCATGTTTGTGTTGGCATTAACAAAATTTCATTTGCAATTCCAGGATATTCTTTTTAAAATTTTTTTATTAATTAGTTTTGTACTCACGAATACAGTCAATTTGGTACCATAGTTAGGCTATTCCATGACCTACCCCCTCCCCCTGACCCCTCCTTGTTGAGGTATATGGGTCATGCATTCTGGAGTTAGCCCACAGTTATGGATAGGATAAATGTCTCTGCATATCATGACCCAACATGTGGCTCTGACATTCTTTCTGCACCCTCTTCCACAAAATTTCCCTGAGCCATGTTGGGTTCATTTTTGGTCTGCTTCAGTGATGAGGTGTTGGGGGCCTCTGGGGCTCTGGATCTTTGATTTGGTAGGAGTTGATTTTTCTCTGTCTTGATCTCCTTCCCCCTTGTTCTGGTACCTGGTTCACCAAGAAAGCAGCACCCTTGCTTGTTTTGCCAATTTTTCTTAGTTTCAGCCCGGGCCCTTTTGAGGTATGATGGGGTGGCTGTCTCCTTAGGATCTACATCTATCTGAAAAGGAGAAGCATGTTCTCCAATGGAGAGTAAGTTAACACCAGACAAATGAGATAACCCTTACTTTTTTATAGAGAATTTAATAGGTGTAGGCCCTCTTGTAGCCCACAATTGGTGGTAGCTTGATCATGGAGAGCAGGCTCATATTCGGATATGGTTCTAACTTGTTTCCCAGCTCCAACTATGGGTCCCGTACAACTGATGGGATCAGTTAGCCAAATCAAAAGCAGTTGGTACACCACCATGGCTGTGTGCCACTATTGCATTTGTGTGAGTATCACGACAGGTTATTTGCTGCTAAGTAGGTTAGACCATGAGTTGCTTGGACAGATATTGGTCATTTTCCCCCAGTCGCCCATGTAGCACCTTCTGGCACTAGAGGCACTGACTGTCTGGGGACTGACTATCTTCCAGCTTCCAGACATGCAATTCCATTTTAAGTGTCAACCACATAAGGTGTCTTCAGCAGCAGTGTCTTACTGCTGACATTTGGTGGGTCATCAAGTACTCTGACAGAAGTTAAGTTAGCTCTATTTGCTGATGACATGATTGTATACATAAGAGACCCGAGAGACTCCATCCCAAATCTCCTGAAAGTGATTACCTCCAATAGCAAAGTAGCAAGATACAAAATCAATGAACAAAAAATCAGTAGCCTTTCTACATGCAAACAACAAAGATACAGAGAAAAGAATAAGGGACATGGTCCCATTTTCAATAGCAACAACAACAAAAAATACCTTGGAATAACGTTAACAAAGTAAGTGTGAAATAGCTATACAATGAAAACATAAAAACACTCAAAAAAGAAATTGAGCAGGACTTGAGAAAATGGAAAGACCTCCCATGCTCCTGGATAGGTAGAATTAACATTGTGAAGATGGAAATCCTACCAAAGGCAGTATACAGATTTAATGCCATTCCAATTAAAATCCCAAGGGTGTTCTTCACAGAGATAGAAAAAATGATCTCCAATTTCATATGGTAAGGCAGAAGGCCTCACATATCAAAACATATCCTCAGCAAAAGAAATACCTCTGGAAACATCACCATACCTGATCTAAAGCTATATTACAAAGCCATAGTAATAACAACAGCATGGTACTGGCATACAAACGGGAGTCTAGACCAATGGAATAGACTTGGGGACCCAGACTTTGGGTCAAGCAACTATAGTTACTTGATATTTGATAAAGGCCCTAACAATATAGGCTGGAAAAAAAAATAGCATCTTCAACAAATGGTGCTGGACAAACTGGATAACCATATGCAGGAAACTGAAACTTGACCCACACATTTCAACATGCACTACACTCAAGTCTGAATGGATCAAAGACCTCAATATAAGACCAGAAGCTCGACTACTACTGGAGGAAAATATAGGAAGTACTTTCCATGATACAGGAATGGAAAAAGACTTCCTGGACAAAACCCCACTCACAATATTAAACAGTCACTCAACCAATGGGATCACATGAAGCTGAAGAGTGTCTTTACAGACAAGCATACAATAAGCAAAGCCAATATATTACCCAGAGAATGGAGAAAATATTTGCTGGTTATCCAACTGACAGAGGCCTAATCTGTAGAATCTACAAAGAACTGAAAAATCTAAACAGTAAAAAGTGAAACACCGCACTCACAAAATGGGGCAAAGAGCTGAATGGGCAGTTCACAGAGGAAGAAATACAAATGGCAAACACACACTTAAGAAAATGTTCATCATCCCTAATCATCAGGGAAATGCAACTTAAAACAACCATGAGATTCCACGTTACCCCAGTAAGTATAGCAAACATCTAAAAATCAAATAAAAATAAATGCTGGTGAGGATGTGGAGAAGTAGGAACACTCATCCACTGTTGGTGGGAATGTAGGATGGTGCAACCACTTTGGAAAGCAATATGGAGACTCTTCCAAAAGCTGACTATAGAGATACCAACAGACCCAGTTATTCCCTTACTGGGCATCAACCCTAAAACCTTCAAACCACAGGCTAGAGAGATTTGCTCAACCATGTTTGTAGCGGCTCAATGTGTAATAGCTAAGAGCTGGAATCAACCCAGATGTCCATCACTAGAAGAATGGATAACTAAGATGTGGTATATCTACACTATGAAATTCTATACAGCAGTAAGAAAAAATGACACAGTGAAATTTGAGGAAAAATGGTTGAACCTGGAACAGAGCATTCTCAGTGAACTTACCTAATCACAGAAAAAAATCACCACATAGTCTCACTCATCTTCAGCACGTGACCTGAATATACCCAAGATTCCTTACATACCCAGCAAGCATCTGGTGGACTAGACAATAGGGTGGGTCAGGAGGGAGGGTAGGGGAAGGGAGGGTGTGGGAAACACAAATGTAGACCCAAACGGCAAAGGTACCATTAAATGCTGCATCCTAAAAGCAGACCAAATGGCTGAACCTTCACCAGGCCGTTAGAGTGAATACCTGAGCCACAAGATGTGGGAGAGGGTATGATGTAGACTGACCTTAATGTTCTATAGCTTCTCTCTCTCTCTCTCTCTCTCTCTTCTCTCTCAGTCTTTTATATTAGGTATCTTTTTCATCCTTTTCTTAGTGGGCACTGACCTGTAACTCCCAGTATCAGCATGTGTCTATCATACACAATGAGCTTTTGATCAAGATATTCTTTTTAAGCTTTATTAAAACTACACATTCAGAAATTAGCTATCTTTTTCCTCATTTACTTAGAGGCCACTGACCTGTAACTCCCAGTAGCAGCATGTGGCTATCATCCACAATGAGCTTTTGATCAGAGAGACCTACAAGTTTTCTTAAAAGACAGACAGGTTTCTGTCAGAGTACTTGATGACCCACCAAAGGTTAGTGGTAAGACCCTACTGCTGAAGACACCTTATGTGGTTGACGTGCAAAATGGAATGGCATGGCTGGAAGTTGGATGAGAGTCGGTCCCCAGACAGTCAGCGTGTCTAGTGCCAGAAGGTGCTACATGGGTGACTGGGGGAAAATAACCAATATCTGTCCAAGCAACTCATGGTCTAACCTACTTAGCAGCAAATAATTTGTTGTGATGCCCACACAAGTGCAATATTGGCACACAGCCATGGTAGGAAACCAACTGCTCTTGATTTGGCTAACTGATCCCGTCAGTGGTACGGGACCCATATTTGGAGCTGGGAAACAAGTCAGAACCATATCCAAACATAAGCCCACTCTCCTGTGTCAGAGTACCATCAATCATGGGCTACAAGAGGGCCTACACCTATTAAATTCTCTATAAAAAAGTAAGGGTTATCTCATTTGTCCTGGTGCTAAGTTACTCTCCGTGGGAGAATCTGCTCCTCTTTTTCAGATAGATGTAGATCCTAAGGAGAGAGCCACCCTATCATACATCAAAAGGGCCCCGGGTGAAACTGAGAAAAATTGGCGAAACAAGCAAGGGTGCTATTTTCCTGATGAACCGGATACCAGCACAAGGGGGAAGGAGATCAACACAGAGAAAAATCAACTCCTACCAAATCTGAGAGGCAGAGCTTCAGAGGAACCCAACACCTCATCGCTGATGCAGACCAACAATGAACCCAACATGGATCAGGGAAATTGTGCGGACGAGGGGCGGAAAGAATGTCAGAGCCACATGTTGCGTCATGATATGCAGAGACATTTATCTTACCCATAACTGTGGGCTAACTCTACAATGCATGACCCATATACCTCAACAAGGAGGGGCCAAGAAGAGGGGGTAGGTCACAGATGACCCTAATAATGGTAGTAAACTGAATGTATTTTATGAATGCAAATCGAAGTAATAAAGAAAAAAAGAAAAGAAAAAAAAAATTCCCAGGTGTGGGAAATGTGACCCCCTAAGAAAAAAAGAAAAAAACAACAGCTACATATTCACTTGAGTATGAAATGCAATTGCAATTACTTTATTTAAAATACCTGGTGTATTACTACTTCTTATTTTGTATTTGTATTTTAAAAAATATTTTATTTTCATTTATTTGAGAGAGAGAAAGAGGCAGAGAGCGAGAGAGAAAGAGAGAGAGATAGAGAGAAAGAGAGAGAGAGGGAGAGAGAGAGAGAGAGAGAGAGAGAGAGAGAATGGGTGTGTCAGGGCTTCTAGCCACTGCAAATGAACTCTCTCTCTCTCTCTGTCTTTTCTCTCTCTGTCTCTCTCTCTCTCTTTTTCTCTGTCATATAAAGAAACAAAAATAAAATATTTTTTAAAAAATTGAAAGGAGGCATTGGCTGGCTTTCATTAACAATGTATTAGAAATGTATAATCATTTAGTATTTGTTTTTCTCAGAGAATTCTTAGTCTTCTCCTGTTGCTGGCCATAATTTTGGTTCCATGTTAATTGGAACACTGCTATTACTTTTGTTAGTACATTTTTATTTCCTACATTGGAAGCTCATTTAAGTCCATCTCTATTCTACTAAGTCAGTTTAGCTCTACTTCAATGGCAGTTTCACAGAATTCCAACTGGAAAACTGACAAAACTCTCAGTGCAGATCGAAAAGATCAGGAGCTTTACTTTAAATTTTTTCTCTTCTGAAAAGAAAGAGCATTTTTGTTTGTAGAAAGTAAAGTAGTTTTAGAAACTATACAAATTTATTATCCCATCATTCAGGAGGCTGAGGATAGCTGTGAATTTGAGGCTAATCTGGGATATGTAGTTAATTTCATACAAGTGTTAGCTATAGAATGAGACTGTGTCTCAAAAAAAAAAAAGCATAAACTAGGTATAGAATGTTGTTATGAGGGAGATGTTAGATATGAACTTCTTTGTGAATTTTTTTTCTTTTTTGAGGTATGGTCTAACTCTGGGCCAAGCTAACTTGGAATTTACTGTGTAGTCTTTGACTGTCCTCAAACTTGCAGTGATCCTTCTACCTCGGCCTCCTGAGTGCTGGGATTAAAATCATGCATCACCAGGCATGGCCTCCTCTGTGAATTTTGACAATAAGTTTGAGTATATATTTAGTTTCTGAGTCTGGAAAAAAAAACGACTTGTGGCGGAGTGAAATGCTTTGAAATTTGACAGTTGGACTTTTTTTTGTTGTTGTTTAAATGAGTTTACTTGCAAAAAAAAAAAAAGCTTCAACAGTAATGTTTATAAAAATACCCTTACACATTGAAATTTTAAGGGGTTTTGTTGAACTTATTCCTGAGATTATTGAAAAAAAAACAAGCTAGTAAGTTTATACAAATAACATCACTCTGTTGTGAAGAACGTTCACAGGCTTTGTTCAAGATGACCCTGTGCAATGCTTTGTGATAATCCTTAATACTCGTTGACTTGCTTCACATCTGGTGGTAACTTGGATCCTTTATAAAGCTAGCGGCAAGGGATTAGCATAGCAATTTCCCCCTGCCTTTTCTTGGCACAGACATTCTGCTTTTCTGGACAGTTGCGTTAGCCTCTTACTCAATTGTCTGTATAGTGTAGTAATTTCTCTTCATTTTTCCTAATCCCAAAGCACTGGCTCACTTCAATGACTGCAAAATAAGTTCATTACATATAGAACTCAAAGTTCCTGAGTGATCCACTTTAAACCACACCATTTCTTCTCATCTTCTGCCTCCAATCCAAACTGTGTCCTCTTAATTCCTGCAGTAAATCCTAGGATGTTTTCTCTGCAGAGAATACCACTGTATTTGTTCCAACTTCCTTCCTTTCTCTTTCCCCTTTTCCTTCCTCTTCTTCCTCTCCTTTTTCTTTCTTTCCTCTACTTTATTCATTATCCTTATTATCTTTTCATAAGCATAGATAGTTTTAATAATGTTTAACTTACCTGTTTTCATTCTTTTATGATGATGACATTCTGTATCTTGTCAAAGAAATTTGTATATTTATTATCATTGGGATATTCTATTCTAAAAGTGTCTTTTACTTTTTTTGTGTGTGGGGGGGAGGTGCATATAGAGACTGTCAGTTCTTTTTGCTTATTTCCTTGAGACAGAATCTCTCACTGAATGTGGAGCTCACCATTTTTTTCAGCTAAAATGGCTGACCAGTGAGTCCCACTAATCCTCCTGTCTCTGCTCTCAGTGCTGGGGTTACAGGTATATGTGGCAACACCTGACATTTTGGGTGCTGGACTTTTGAACTTGGGTTCTCATGTTTGCATAGTAAGCACTTTTACCCACTGTGATATCTCCCCACCCCTTGACCACCCTTCTTTTATAAGTGCCAGAATAAATTGGAGTGTGTTCTCTTGAGTGAAATTTATTATTAGGTTCTAGCATATGTGCCATTTGCTTCTCTCAACATTTTTCTTTGCCAACATTGAAGGCTTCCTGGGTAGTTCTTTTTTTTTTTTAACTCTATTTAGGAAATATAGGCTTTAATAATTTAGTAAATCAATTTTCATTTCTACCATGTCTCATGTTCTATATTGTAAACAAAATAATGACAATTGCTATGCTGTTCTCTTTCCTCTTTTTGTTCCTCTGTTCTGTGTTTCTATGTGAATTTCTGTCATAAACCGCCTCATTGTGTGGCTACAGGGTGGTTGGCAATTGACTTCTTGTGACCATATTTCATAAACCGTTGCTAACCTTTTAGCAGATAAACAGGAATGAAATTTTTCATAATGGAAACATGCATTCCAGCTCGTCCAATATACACACACATGTACTTTTCCTTCTCTATGCACAATTCAGAAACTACTTTGGAGACTTCATTACTAGTAGCTCTAGGAAACTGAAAAGAGGGGTGGTAGCTCTCCTTTTTCATAATCATCTTAGAGGAGTCATTTTTCCAAGGTTAGCAATTTTCTTTGTGGTCTAATATTTATTCTTTGGAGGAAGATATTTAAAGTTGCCTTATTTTGCAGCTTAGGGTTTCCTTCTGTGTTAAAATATCCAGTGGCTTTCATGGTAAGAATGTGTCATTTAAAATTATGCATGAAGATCATGATGTATGTTGGGTAGCTATCAGCATGTGACTTTGAAAGTGTGTGTTAGAAAAAAGTGTGTTGGGCAGCTGTAGTTATTGACAGTGCACCATGGCTGAACAAGAACAATGGCAGCTGACAAGGCAGGCTGGCTCAAGGATCCCGAGGAGAACTGGGTTCTGCAGAATTGAGTGTACAATGTCTTGTCAAATCCATTTAGAGTTTATGGTAGGAGCTCTACGTGGCTGAAAAGGAAGCAGTGTCATGTTTGGAGTGTGGACATGTATTGAATTTATATTAGCTTCTTTTGTAAGGCAAAGCCAGAGTACATAATGAAATAAGTGGCGTGCATGGAGACATTAATTTTCATTTCACATTGGAGCACTGAGGCCAGGCCCATTTTTTGCTTGGGTGTTTGATGGGGGGCTGATCTCCAGCCTGCATATATTTTGCCTTCATTTTGGAAACAAGCATATTCTCTCTTTGTTCTTCCCATCTATCTAGGAGAGAGGGGCATCTGTTGTCATATCCATTATTTATCTGGGAGAAACAGTTTTACTTAATTATCTTCTCTGCTGCTGGATGCTGGTTTGGCTCTCTCCCTTTAGCAAGGATAATAGGATGTGATGCTGCAAATATGTTTTAATTAGTGAGTTCATGGAGCAGGCAGAACCTCACTTAGCTTCTTAGATGTTCTTGTAGATGAGAACCTCCATAGTAAACCTAGCAACCTGGTAGCATGCACACTTCCTGTGAGCCACCTCACACAGCTGAGCTGTTGATTTTCTTAGTACCGTCATTCCTGTCTGACTCTGTTAAAGTGACAGACTTTTCTAGGTTACTCCATGTGCCTTCTTTGCATTATACTTTTACTAGCTTTGGAGAAAAAATAGCTCTGTACTCCAGCATAGCACAACTCAAATTCTGGGAGAATGCTTTATTCTCAAAACCCCATTGCCTTTATTTCAAAACAAAGACTTTTGAACCATGATGTGATTTCAGGTACTTTTGAGCTATAACTTTAGATCACATCATGCATGTTGAGATTCTAGAGATTTGTTGTTCATAACATCAGAAGCTCTAGGAAACAAGGAAATAGGACCTTGGCTAGTTCCATACATATTGTGATTGTGAAAATATTGTGGATTCATCTGACCCATGCAATGTTAGCTTGGATTTTCCTTTGAGAAAACACAGGTCAGGGCTATCTAGTATCCCATGTCTTAGTTATCTTTCTTTAATGGCAGGCTAACATGGGTTTTTGTTTTACAAAATGCCCTGATTAGTCTTTACCAATTTTGTGAGTCTTTATCTCTTTTGAGGAGCATAAGATTAGTCATTGAAAGGTTATATGACTGTCTCAAGGATGACCACTCTTCTGCTATATGCTAAGTTTGAAGGTAGGACTGAAGTTTCTTTAGTGTGTGTATGCACACATGCTTTCACATGTCATGCCTTCCTTCCTGCTTTCATGTGGGGCCTGAAGATCTGAGCTCAGATCCGCAAAATTGTGAGGCTAGCATTTTATCCATTGAACCATCTTTCTAGCTCCAAGGACCGAAGTTTCTAAGTACTGATAGTAGGGGGATTTTATGATGATTTACAATGCCATTGAGAGACATTCCTTGTCTTGATTTTGTTTTCCTCTGGAGATATCTCACATTTGTGAGCAGAAAGAAATACAACCCTTATAATTTAGACTGGAGAAATGCCCTTTGTTTGCCGGGAGAAGGAAGAACTTCAGAACTTGACAGGTGGAATAACACTTGGTAGCATGCTTGGTCTGTTCAGAAATACTTCGGTTATAGGAGACATCAATATTTGGCACTCCTATGTGTGAAACAGCCCATAATGATGGCTAATGGTGATGATTATTTGTCATCGGCATGAGAAAGAGCAGAAGGAGGTGACTACTTCTTAACCCCCTGCAGATTTTCCTGGCCATCCAGAGAAGGAGGTATGGAAGAGGAGAACAGACCATTTCTCCCCTCAAGCAGGAAGTGATAACTAACTACCCAAAGGAATCTGTGGTAGCAGGGCACCATGGCTTTGAGTTGGATTGGGCTACACTTCAAACTGGAAATTATTAGAAACATTATTGGTTTGGACAGGTATATGTCTAATTGGCATATTAAAATTTGACTGCTGGCCAGATGGTTGGCTTCCATGACATAGGATGATAATGTTTAATGAGAAAGGTACAGTTAGTTCTGTGTTAGACTCTGTATCCAAATTTGACATAACATCCGATCAGCATAGACTTAGCTCTCTGGTGGATCACATTTTATTCCATTAAGTTTATATGTGCACAGAAAGTAGAGTATCTTCATTTTTCATAAATGCTCCCTCAAGAGACTCCCCCCACCCTAGCCTATGAATAAGTGGGAATAGTGGGCTAATTTTACAACTTGGTAAACTTAGTCTGACTCCCGAATATAAATGACTCTTTGGTTACTGGTTATTTAGGGTATGGTTTCTTTGTATTTCTTCTGTGTTCTTTGTTGTTCCCTGCAGTGACATGTGAGAGTTGAATTTAGGGGATCTTTTAGTGGAGGAAAAGAGATGAATCTGCATCTATGAGCATAATCCTTGTACTATTTTGTGGTTCCTCAAAATCACAGCATTGTTCCCACTTGGCATATAGACTAAGACAGAGGTACAGAATAGAGTCTCTTCTCTCCTGTGTTTCCACTTGTCGGATTGGTCCTATCTCATCCTGAGTTCGGGATATGGACTTTAAAGGTTTCGATATGATGCCTTCCTGCTATATACCATGCCACTTGCTTTGGCAGGATATCTAGCCAGGTGCTCAGCTATTTCCACATCTAACCTCGGGGGCCTGTTAAGATGTCTGGGTCCCTTCTATTCTCACAGAACAGAAGTCAGGAGGATGCACATTTAGACGTTTTCTGTGGCCTCTCTGCTTCCTTGCATTATTGTAGGCAATCCTAGTGAAGCAGTCTGTTCCCAGAGTTCTAAACAGGAAGCTAGGTAAGAACTTCCTTGTCTGTTGTTTTCTCTCAACCTGTCTAGCACTGCATCTGGCTCTCTGGGATTTCAGCTTAATTGAGGGAGGGCAGATATACAGAACCTGTGTAACACAGGTGCCTCATCATTTGTCTTCCTGACTGTGTCACTGATGATTGGGGGCCTACAATAGCGGGCTTTCTACTTCTGGTGGTTCAAGTTTTCTAGGTCATATGTGGTAGAATGGTTTCTAAAGAGCCTAATCTATAACAGAAGCAAAGAAACAGCCCACCATTGTTTCTGATACACAGTGTCTCACTTCTTCCTCCCTGTAGTTTGTCACAATATTTCTATCCATAAATAAACACTTTTAGATCATGCTCAGAGAGGCAAGGGAACTCTTCCAGGTCACTTACACAGCTGGTGATGTGCAGAGCTGAGATTTAAACTGCCCCCTCTTCTCTGCAGAATGTACAGTCATTCTTGCTGCGGGTCAATTCTCTTTTCAGGGTACACCCACTTTGCCAGAAATTCAGTACTGCAATTACTTTTTTACAGGATGATGTTTTGTTCTTGTGATAGGGAACACTGTCATTTCAGTGTTTTCAATCTTTTTAATTAATTTTGAACTGAAACTCGTGATGTGAAACCAATGGCTGGGGTTCAACTTCCATTTTATATTCAGTACAATATGTGGAATGGGGTTGGAACTTGCTGAAGTTAAATAGCAAAGACAGAGTAATGAAAACAGCAGCAGAAAAATAAATGGCTGGCTCAGAATCCCCAGCAAGTCAGTGACATTGCAGGGCTGAGTCAGATGCAAATGCTGGGCCAGTGCCTGAACCCATGCTGCTCTTCTAAACCTGACAAACACATCTGGGAGAAATTGAGTTTACATGACACCTTAATATTTACCGGGGAAGGGTCAGGAATTTTAATTTCTGGTTGAGAAAGTCACCCAAGGAAACGATAATAATCTGCACCATTTTTACCTAACTGCTTCATTTACATGAGGTGTATATGAAAATGTTGTTTCCTAAAAGAGGAGTGATGAGTATTAACCTGGGCAGTTTCACAGGGGTTAGTGTGATGATGGCTTGCAGGGTTGGCCATAATATGTCACATTTAGCTTTCTGTGGATCATAAAGCATTTTGCCTTGCATATGGACAGTAATGTGCTCTCTGTGAGGTTAATTTGGCTCTCTTGGTTATGTCTTCCAGTGAAATTCAGGAAGCTCCATATGGCACTGTTTTTCTTCTTGAATCATCTTTACTAGGTGTTGACCTTTAGACCTGAAATTTCTCTGCTCTGAAAAACAGATGACATAGGAATGAGAGTCATTTTGTGTGTGTGTATCTCTGTTATGAGAATAGTGCTTTGGGCCATGAAATGATTTCAAAGCACAGGTGAATTCACATGGGAGAGCAGAATCTGCCTGAGCCAAACTCCTAAAACACAGGTAAAATATGATGCTGAAACAACTGACTGTTGCTACAGACAGATCCCTGGGGAGGCTTGGAGCTTTATTAGATATTGTTGGTGAAGCTGACCATGCTGTCTCCAGAGGCTGTTGCATAATTCTGATAAACAGAAGTAGAAAGGAGACCTAAAGTATATGATTATGATAATTGACCTAAATTTCTAGTTCAAGTCATAATTCCAATTTATTTATTTTGTTTATTCTACATCTTTATATGTGAGCATGGATTTCTTATAGTTGAATAATTAAGATGTAATTGATAGAATTTTCTTACAAAAATTAGTTAAGAGTTTTCCTAGAAGACTTACTGAAGGGAATATACATGTTTTCATTTATTTTTATTTTTATTTAATTTTTTTAGTTTTTCAAGATAGGGTCTCACTCTGGCCCAGGCTGACCTGGAATTCACTCTGTATTCTTCGGGTGACCTCCTACCTCTGTCTCCTGAGTGCTGGCATTAAAGGCATGCGCCACCATGCCCGGCTCCATTTTTTTCATTTTTAACTTACTCTTCTAAGATCTTTGTTGGGAAGGTCTCTTTATTCCTGTAGCAAAACAGTACACATAATGTACTGATCAAAATAAGCTCTGTTTTTTAAAAATATGATAGAAACCTCAAAATGCTGCATATGCTGCATGAGTCAATGGGCATTATATACCAGGTGTTTTTGAGTGGCCTCATTGGCAGATGCCTAGTAAAGGTTATTGGTGCCAGAGGGGACCTCTCTGAACTATTTGCTTCCTCTCCAGGCTCATACTGACTGGGCAACTTTTTTTTTTTTTCTTTTGAGGCAGGCTCAACAAACTTTCCTTTTTTATGAGAGAGAAAGAATGAATTGGTGTGCCAGGGCCTCCAGCCACTATAATGGAACTCCAGATGCATGTACCACCTCGTGCATATGTGTGACCTTGCACTTGCTTCACCTTGTGCTACTGGCTTACATGAGATCTGAAGAGTTGAACGTGGGTCCTTTGGTTTCACAGGCAAGCACTAACTGCTACACCAGCTCTCCAGTCCCTAAATGGGCAACTTTTAAGGTGCCTTTTTACTTCTATAGCTGTAAAATATGGGTAATACCAGAAGCAGGAAGAAAAGGGATGAAAATAAAACAACTTTGATACATACTTAAAATCAGACCAATATCTAAATCAAAATGATTTTTTAAATGTTGAAGGCTATAGAAAACTCTTCATTAGCCTTTTCTTCCATCTCTAGATTGATATTCCTGTTGATCATGAGACTGTATAGTTCCCCCAGGTTTTGTGAAAAAAGAGAAACTTGAATTCTAAGAAACAGCAGCATAGATTAGTATTTTTTACATAAAGCTTATGGAAAATGAATGAACTTTGAAGTATTTCTATATACTGTAATTGCATGGTTTCTATTAACCTTACTGGAATCTTGAAAGTGAAGCAGAAGGTTGGGTCTCATTTGGGGATGAATGCAAATTTTTCTCCCAGGAGAACAGTTGGGAATTTTTGAAGATATTTTCAATTATCATAATTGGGATGAAATTCATGCAAATATTGTATCTGTTGGGTAGAGGCTAGGGGTATTAAACATCCTGCAGTGTATGTGGCAGTCCTTCTCCCAAACACACACCAATATCAGAAGTATCATCATGGAGCACCCCTTGACCCAGAGAAGTAAGCCTTAAATTTGAATTCTAGTTCTGAAGCTCTAACCAGTGACATTTGACAACCTGGTGGAATTCTCTGAGCTTTGCTTTCCTTTTTATAGAAATACAGATAATGCTTCATCATTCACCACTTTCTTAGCCTTGCTGTGGAGATGATTAAGAACTAATGAATATTAAAATACTACCTAAAGGAAGAGATGTACAAATTATGTGAAAATATAATTAAACACATATGAATGTTTTTATATTTTTTGTTCTACCAGAATACCTTTTTATGTGCAACCAGAATTTTCTGAACAATGCATGATCTCAAGAGGTAGGTCTTGTGTTTACATTTCTTTTTTATCCTCAAGTACAATTTTATGTTTGTGAAGGAAGCAAATACTTTTGTTAAATATGTAAATGAAGTCGCATATGTTCCTGTGATCATAATTTAAATTTTATTTGTTCATCATTGCATATTGTTTAATTCTGTCAGGTCCACGACAGTGAACATAGCTGTCTTCAGACTTGCTTCTTTTTAAAATTTTTTTATTTTTTCTATTAATTAGTTTTGTACTCAGCGAATACAGTAAATTTGGTACCATTATTAGGCTCATCCATTACCTACCCCCTCCCCTTGGCCCCTCATTGTTGAAGTATATGGGTCATGCATTGTGGAGTTAGCCCACAGTTATGGGTAGGATAAATGTCTCTGCATATCATGACCCAACATGTGGCTCTGACATTCTTTCCGCCCCCTCTTCTGCAAAATTTCCCTGAGCCATGTTGGGTTCATTTTTGGTCTGCTTCAGTGATGAGGTGTTGGGGGGCCTCTGGGTCTCTCGCTCTCTGATTTGGTAGGAGTTGATTTTTCTCTGTGTTGATCTCCTTCACCCTTTTTCTGGTACCCTGTTCACCAAGAAAACAGCACCCTGGCTTGTTTTGCCAATTTTTCTCAGTTTCAGCTGGGGCCCTTTTGATGTATGATGGGGTGGCTCTCTCCTTAGGATCTACATCTATCTGAAAAAGAGAAGCATATTCTCCAACAGAGAGGGAGTTTGCACCAGACAAATGAGATAACCCTTACTTTTTTATAGAGAATTTAATAGGTGTAGGCCCTTTTGTAGCCCACGATTGGTGTTTGCTTGACAGTGGAGAGCGGGCTTATGTTTGGATATGGTTCTGACTTGTTTCCCAGCTCCAGCTATGTGTGCCCTACCAGTGAGGGGATCAGTTAGCTGAATCAAGAGCAGTTGGTTTCCCACCATGGCTGTGTGCCACTATTGCACTTGTGTGAGAATCACCACAGGTTATTTGCTGCTAAGTGGCTTAGACCATGACTTGCTTGGACAGATATTGGTCATTTTCCCCCAGTTGCCCATGTAGCACCTCTGGCACTAGATGTGCTGACTGTCTGGGGACTGACTCTTCCAGCTTCCAGCCATGCCATTCCATTTTATGTGTCAACCGCATAAGATGTCTTCAGCAGTAGGGTCTTACCACTAACCTTTGGTGAGTCATCAAGTACTGTGACAGAAATCTGTCTTTCTTTTAGGAAACCTTGTAGGTCTCTCTCATCAAAAGCTCATTGTGGATGATAGCCACATGCTGCTACTGGGAGTTACAGGTCAGTGCCCACTAAGAAAAGGAAGAAAAAGATAACTAATATAAAAGAGATAGAGAGGAGAGAGAGAGAGAGACAGAGAGAGAGAGAGAGAGAGAGAGAGAGAGAGAGAGAGAGAGGCTGTAGAAGATTAAGGTCAGTCTTCATCATACACTCTCCAGTGTCTTGTGGCTCAGGTGTTCCCTCTAAGGGCCTAGTGAAGGTTCAGACATTTGGTCTGCTTTTTAGGATGTAGAATTTTATGGTACCATTGCTGTTTGGGTCTAGATTTGTGTTTCCCATCCCCTCTTTTCCCTTCCCCTCCCTCCCCACCCATCCTATTGTCTAGGCCATGAGAAGCTTCCTGGATATGTAAGGCATCTTGGGTAGATTCAGGTTAGGTGCCGAAGATGAGTCAGACTATGTGTTGATTTTTTTTTTCTGTGATTGGGTAAGTTCACTGAGAATGATCTGTTCCAAGTTCAACCATTTTTCCTCAAATTTCATTGTGTCATTTTTTCATACTGCTGTATAGAATTCCATTGTGTAGATATACCACATCTTAGTTATCCATTCTTCTAGTGATGGACATCTGGGTTGATTCCAGCTCTTAGATATTACAAATTGAGCCACTACAAACATGGTTGAGCAAATCTCTCTAGCCTGTGGTTTGAAGGTTTTAGGGTAGATGCCCAGTAAGGGAATAACTGGGTCTGTTGGTATCTCTATAGTTAGCTTTTTCAGGAGTTTACATATTGCTTTACAAAGTGGTTGTACCATCTTACATTCCCACCAACAGTGGATGAGTGTTCCTACTTCTCCACATCCTCACCAGCATTTATTTTCATTTGATTTTTAGATGTTTGCTATACTTACTGGGGTAACGTGGAATCTCATGGTTGTTTTAAGTTGCATTTCCCTGATTATTAGGGATGATGAACATTTTCTTAAGTGTGTGTTTGCCATTTGTATTTCTTCCTCTGTGAACTGCCTATTCAGCTCTTTGCCCCATTTTGTGAGTGCGGTGTTTCACTTTTTACTGTTTAGATTTTTGAGTTTTTTGTAGATTCTAGAGATTAGGCCTCTGTCAGTTGGATAAACAGCAAATAATTATTTTCCCATTCTGTGGGTAATCTATTGGCTTTGTTTATTGTATGCTTGTCTGTAAAGAAACTCTTCAGCTTATTGTGACCCCATTGGTTGAGTGAGTGTTCAAGATTGTGATCTACTGGGGTTTTGTTCAGTAAGTCTTTTTTCATTCCTATATCATGGAAAGTACTTCCTATATTTTCTTCCTGTAGTAGTCGAGCTTGTGGTCTTATGTTAATGTCTTTGATCCATTTGGACTTGACTGTAGTGCATGGTGAGATGTGTGGATCAAGTTTCACTTTCCTGCATATGGTTATCCAGTTTGTCCAGCACCATTTGTTGAAGATACTGTCTTTTTTCCAGCCTTATATTGTTAGGGCCTTTGTCAAATATCAAGTAGGTATAGTTTTTTGACCCAAAGTCTGGGTCCTCAAGTCTATTCCATTGGTATATACTTCTGTTTTTATGCCAGTACCATGCTGTTTTTATTACTATGGCTTTGTAATATAGCTTTAGATCAGGTATGGTGATGCCTCCAGAGGTATTTCCTTTGCTGAGAATATGTTTGGATATGAGAGGCCGTCTGCCTTTCCATATGAAAGTGGAGATTAATTTTTCTATCTCTGTGAAGAACACTGTTGGGTTTTTAATTGTAATGGCATTAAATCTGTATATTGCCTTTGGTATGATTGCCATCTTCGCAATGTTAATTCTGACTATGCAGGAGCATGGGAGGTCTTTCCATTTTCTCAAGTTCTCCTCAGTTTGTTTTTTGAGTGTTTTTATGTTTTCGTTGTATAGATCTTTTACTTCCTTGGTTAACGTTATTCCAAGGTATTTTATCTTTTTTGTTGCTATTGAAAATGGGACCATGTCCCTTATTTCTTTCTCTGTATCTTTGTCATTTGCATATAGAAAGGCTACTGATTTTTGTGCATTGATTTTGTACCCTGCTACTTTGCTATAGGAGTTAATCACCTTCAGGAGTTTTGGGATGGAGTCTCTCAGGTCTCTCATGTATACAATCCTGTCATTGGCGAATAGTGCTTACTTAATTTCTTCCTTTCCTAGTTGTATCCATTTTATTTCCTTCTCCTGTCTAATTGCTTGAGCTAGGACTTCCAGTACTCTATTGAAGAGCCGAGGTGAGAGTGGACAACCCTGTCTTTTTCCTGATCTTAATGGGAATTCCTCTAGTCTCTCTCCATTAAGCATTATTTGGGCCTTGGGAGCTTTGTATATTGCCTTTATTAGTTTAAGATATGAACCAACCATGCCAATTTTCTCCAATGTTTTGATCATGAAATGTTGTTGTATCTTGTCAAAGGCCTTTTCTGCATCTATCTAAATGATCATGTGGTTTTTGTGTTTAACCTTGTTTATGTGGTGTATTACACTTTCAGATTTCCATATGTTGAACCACCCCTGTGTTCCCTGGATGAATCTATTTGGTCAAGGTGGATAATGCTTTTGATGTGTTGTTGGATTCGGTTTGCAAGGATTTTGTTCAGGATCTTTGCATCTAATTTCATCAGGAAAATGCTAACTATCCAAAACATGCCATGTGTTTCTTATGCTGGCATATAATGAAGGTTGTTTACACAAGGAGTGAGAAGTGATGGTAAGTTTCCTTGACCATAAGACTGAAACATTGAAAGAAATCGTTCTTTCATCTCTTGATATTGTCTTGCCTGGAGGTGATATTTGGAGCTACTTATTACAACCTCTTATTGCCAATTTAAAGATGAAATCAACCTTGATAGAAAAATAGATAGAAACTGTGTCCTTAATGACACCCTGTTCTGTTGACTCAGTCATCGTTGAAAAATTTCCTTCTTTAGTGATTTCATGTTATAGGACAAAATTGAATTTTCTTGTTGAAACTAGTCAAGTAGAAATTTTCTGTTACTTTTAGCACAAAGCATTCTAATGGGTATATTGGTCTTTAACATGGTGAAAAAATGAATGAATGAATTGGATGTGGAGCCTGAAGTGTGGCTTGTTTTACTGTGATGGGAAACATCATGGAGGGGTTGTTTTACAGACTGACTATTCATATGTGTATAAAACTCAGACTTACCCTTAGTACCAGCTAAAGACTAAGTAATCCCATCATATCACTAATTTCCCACTAATCCCTGTGTCATAATTTTATATATTTCATATTTTAAATTTGCATTTACAGTGAAACATCTCCTTCACCATCCAACCCAACCTTCTGCCAGTGACTAAGAAAGTTCTTTTTAAAAAGTATTTATTAATTTATCTATTTGAGATAGAGAATGAGTGCACCAGGGCCCCTAGGCACTGCAAATAAATTCCAGACACATGTGCCACCATGTGCTGTGGCTTACATGGGTTCTGAGGAGTCAAACCTGGGTCCTTCGACTTCACAGGCAAGCACTTTAATCACTAAGTCATCTATCCAGCCCAAGGAAGCTCTTTAGAAATGATTTCTTGTTACATTGTGTTAGGAACTCTTAAAAGAAAGAGACATTATATTTTAGACAATAACAAGGGCTGCCTGAACAATTCAGTATATATATTTGTTAAAAGTGTGTAACTGGTGCTGATTCTCAGGGATATATTTCTTAATTAATTAATTAATTTTCTTATTAGGTATGGACATATTTTGTATGTAAACATCACATGTTGATACCATCCTTTCCCTCCTCCCTTCCCCTTTTCTAAAGAGGCCTTCCTCACTGGGGATGCAGGTCAACCCCATGAGGATTGTGGGTCATGCATTGTGGGGCAGAAATCAGTTATGGGGGAGAGGCAACATCTCTGTGAAAAATGTCCCAATTTGTGGCGCTAACAATCTTTCCGCCCCCTCTTCTGCAAAATTCCCTGAGCCATGCTGGGAGCATTTTAAGTCTACTTCAGTGATGGGCACTTAAAAGCCTCTGGATCTCTTGTTTGGTAGGTGTTGAGTGTCCTCAGTATCTTTTTCCATCACCCTTGTGCTGATATCAGGTTGGCTGAGAAAGCAGCACTCTTGCTCATTTCCCCAGTTCCTCTGTGGTTTCAGCTGGGGCAGGGGTGGAGTGTTCTGGGTCATTTATCTTCTCAGGTCCAGTTCCCATCTGAAAAAGAGAAGCAGATTCTCCAACTGAGAGTGAAGTCAGCACCCATTATGGGATAACCGTTTTTAATTTAGAGAGAATTAAAAGAGTTTAGACAGTCTTATAGTCTAAGGTTAGTGGGAGCTTGACAATGGAAAGCAGAATCATTATCTGGATAAGTTTCCAACTTGTTTCCTAGTTCCAGATATGGTTTCCTTTCCACTGAGTGGATCTGTTAGCCAATCCAAGAGCAGTTGGTTACCCACCATGGCTGTGTGCCACTATTGCATTTGTATGAGCATCAAGTCAAGTTGTTTGCTTCTGAGTCACTTAGACTTTGAGTTGCTTGGACAGATGTTGGTCACTTTCCCCTGGTAGCTCATGTAGCGCCTTCCAGTACTAGATGGGCTAATTGTCTGGGGACTGGCTCTCCTCCCAACCAGGTCTCTCCACGGTCCATGCCAACAGCATTTGGTGTCTTCAGCAGTAGGGTCTTAACCTTAATTAATTATTAACTAATCTTAAAAGAAAGAGACATTATATTTTAGACAACAGACAAGGGCTGCCTGACTAATTCAGTATTTTTTTTTAAGTGTGTAACTGGGGCTGGTTTTCAGGGATGTATTTTTTTTTAAGCTTTGCCACATCTTTAAAACATCTAAGATCATTTGAAAGAAACCTGTACTAATTTGACAGCTCTTATTTGAAAAATTGAAAAAAAAAACTTGTCAAATGACTTACTTACTTATTGGTATACTTCCTAATTCCAGATAATATTTAAACTTATCTTTCCAGCTTTCTGAGTGTTTGAAAGAAAGTACAATGCAACTTCTTCGTCTCCCAAATGAACAGCTTATTTCTTATAATGTGTGTGTGTGTAAAGGTTAGAGAGGGTTATATTTCCTCTTTTATTGCTCTTCTGCCTTATATCCCTGAGATAAGTTGTGGTGGTTTGAATGTAAAATGCCCCCCCATAGATTCATATATTTGAATACTTAATTTCCAGTTGGTGGTACTCTTTGGAAAGGTTTGTAGAGTCTTTAGGAGGTGGAAACTTGCTAGAGGAAGTATGTCAGTGGGAAATTATCAGAGGTGTTATAGCTCAGACCTCCTTAGTTTCTTCACATTTTCCTTGTAATGTGAAAATGAGATACATGCTTTCTTTTCAGGCCTGTCATGCTTTCCCTGCTATGGTAGACACTTCCTATAGAAACTGTAAGCTAAAAGTAAATGCTTTGCTTCCTTAAACTGCTTCTGGTTAGGTATTTTATTCAAGCAGTAGGAAAGTAGCTGGTACACAGACCTAGAACATACTGCTTTTTTGAGACTGGTTGATCAAGGAGCCCCAGAAGTTCTTCTGTGTCTGTCCCCCCTCAATACTGGGTTACATGCATGCATAGTCATGTCCAGCTTTTTGTATGAGTGTTTGGGGTTGAACTCAAGTCCTTATGATTGCTCACTAAACACTTTTATCCACTTAGCCAGCTCCCTAGAACAATCATTTTATTTACAATCTTTCATTTTGTCCTTCACTTTGCAAATAAAGAACAGAGATGTGTTTGATAATTACCTAAATTACTTGTATTCATTTAAAATCTCTGCTATGGGGCTTAAGTGATACAAAGAGGTATTAAAATTCCCGTTACTACAGGGATTAAAATTTGTCTAGGCAAATGAAAGTTATAATCAGGAAGCAAATCTTAGGAATCCTGTTAATGGTGTAGGCAAAAAACAAACAAAAAAAGAAACCCTCACTGAAATCAAGGAGAGACTTGGATTTTCAATGTATTCCATTCAAAGAAGTGCTGGATGGGTTTATAAGAAGGGAATTTAGCTGAACACTGTGTGACTGTGTGGGCATGATAACTATCACAGGTTTTGACTCTAGGATACTGCCCTTGGGTGGCTGAAAATTGAAGAAGTAGGGACTAGTGGGAAATTCTTAAGTCATTAGGAGAGTTCCTTGAAGGGGATAGTAGGTGTGGCACCCCTTCTTTCTTTTGATTCCTGGCCCTCAGGTGAGCAATTTTACATTGTCATGAGCACCTATCACAATGAGTGGTCTCACCACAGGCTCAAAACAGAACTAACATGGCCTGTAACCTCTAAAACTGTTAGCCAAAACAAACCCTCTCCCTTTATAACTAGATTATCTTAAGCATTTGTTATAGTGATGGATAGCTAACATGGTGCAAGTGTGTAGATTGGATTGGCTAGAAGCTGAGTTTTGGGATTGAATGAGGGCTAGATTATGGAGGACTTGAATTCGGACATATGGTTTGGACTCTATGGCAACATTACGTTCATGATTAGTTCCAGTAAAAGGAAATGAGAGATAATAGTATAACTAATTTAATATAACAGCATCATTTGAATTAGAGATTTATTATCATCAGGAACTGCTAATACTCCCTCAAATATTTATAAGATTACTCACATTCTAATACCATGATGTTATTTTGTTCCTTCTTTTAAATTTCCGAGGGCACTCGGTACTTATGATAGTTTATTAAAACAACTCATTGCTGTAATTCTTCTACTTATTGTAGGTGGCATGGCCATGTCTCATTCACTGTTATATTCCATATATATATATCCCAATTTTTATTATATAGAAAAATTGATTTATTATTTATTATATAGATTATTATATATATAAATAGATATTATAGATATATAAATATATAATTATATATATAATATATATAATAATATACATATTATTATATATAAAATATTATAAATATATAAATATAGATATATAAATATATAAATATATATTATATATTATTAAATATATATTAAATATATATATTATATATATAAATACATAAAAATAAATATAGATATATAAATAGATATAAATAAATAAATAAATAAATATATATAAATAGATATTATTTATTATATAGAAAAATTGAAAATTGATTGTAGCACAATAGTTCAGTGAACTCTGAGTTCCACTTACTACATTTTGTAAGAGTTTATTCATGCTCCCAATAAATCTTTGTAATTGTTATAGTTGTGGCTTTTTTTTGGTGAACATAATATATATATTTAGCCAGACACCAACAGACATTACACCCCTAGGGCTCATGACTACCCCTGGGCATATAGAAGGGGAAAAACCTTTTTTTTTTTTCAAGGTAGGGTCTCACTGTAGCCCAGGCTGTCCTGGAATTCACTGTGTCGTCTCAGGGTGGCCTCGAACTCATAGCGATCCTCCTACCTCTGCCTCCCGAGTGCTGAGATTAAAGGCATGTGCCACCATGCCCAGTTGAATTTTTTTTTTTTTTTGCCAGGAATGGCAGTGCATCTCTTATAATCCCAGCACTCAGGAGTCAAACTGTGTGTGTGTGTGTGTGTGTGTGTATGTATGTGTATATATATATATATATATATATATATATATATGTATGTATTTATATTTATGTGTATATAAATAAATAAATAAATATATGTATATATATTTATACACACACACACACACACACACATATATATATGATCACTTTGATCCCATTGCCCTCTTTTTTCCCTCTTGTCTCCTTTCTATTACTGTTGTAATCTTTTTTCTTTCCAACTAGTTCCCCTTTTACTTTTCTTCAATCTTTTATTTATTTATTTCAATCTTTTATTTATTTGAGAAAAAACTGGGGGGAAGTTGTGGCATTTTTTAAAAAACAGTAGAGAGTTATGACCACAGCATTCTTTCAGTAAAATGATTCCAACTTCTATTTTCAATGATTATAGGATTTTCCAAACCTGAACTTCTGAAGTTATTTTGACTCAGAACATAAGCAAAAATATTAGACATAGTTCCTTTTTGGAATATGGTATAAATAGGAGCATTTTTACCATCTCATTTACAATGATTAGACAGTCTTTGCTAGGAAAAACAAAGAGAGAAAGTTAAGGCTAAGAAAATGGCTCTTTCTATTTTTTTCTGTAAGTGTAGATTAGGAAATAAGATGGGCCTAATTTTCATAATAGAAGATTATGATAAATCTCTATCTATTTTATTAGGATTTGATCCTGACTGGAAGGTTTTACATTATATTTAGGACTACCCAGTTTTAGAAATTTCTTTGTTTTGGAACTTTAAAAAAAATCAGATTGCTATCATGTTAAGTAGTTGGTCACAGCAATAAGTACTGTAACTAATACACCAGGTGACATGGCATGTGCCTGTAATCCCAGTTCTGGGGTTGTGAAAACAGGATATTCCTGAGGTTCAGTGGCCAGCCAGTCTTACCTATTTATGAACTCTGCCAGGCCAGTGAGAATGTCTATCTCAATAAAAGGGTTAATGATATTTCTTTTTTTTTTTTTACTTTTTATTTTTATTTCTTTTTATTAGTCAGTTCTGTATTCAGCAAATACAGTCAGTTTGGTACCATTATTAGGCTCATCCGTGACCTACCCCCTCCCCTTGGCCCCTCCTTGTTGAGGTATATGGGTCATGCATTGTGGAGTTAGCCCACAGTTATGGGTAAGATAAATGTCTCTGCATATCATGACCCAACATGTGACTCTGACATTCTTTCCGCCCCCTCTTCTGCAAAATTTCCCTGAGCCATGTTGGGTTCATTTTTGGTCTGCTTCAGTGATGAGGTGTTGGGGGCCTCTGAGGCTCTGGCTCTCTGATTTGGTAGGAGTTGATTTTTCTCTGTGCTGATCTCCTTCCCCCTTGTGCTGGTATCCGGTTCATCAGGAAAACAGCCCCGTTGCTTGTTTCTCCAATTTTTCATAGTTTCAGCCGGGGCCATTTTGAGGTATGATGGGGTGGCTCTCTCCTTAGGATCTACATCTATCTGAAAAAGAGAAGCAGATTCTCCAACGGAGAGTAAGTTAGCACCAGGACAAATGAGATAACCCTTACTTCTTTTTTTATAGAGAATTTAATAGGTGTAGGCCCTATTGTAGCCCACAATTGATGGTAGCTTGATATTGGAGAGTGGGCTTATGTTTGGATCTGGTTCCGACTTGTTTCCCAGCTCCAGCTATGGGTCCCATACCAGTGAGGGGATCAGTTAGCCAAATTGAGAGCAGTTGGTTCCCCACCATGGCTGTATGCCACCACTGCACTTGTGTGGGCATCACAACAAGTTATTTGCTGCTTAGTAGGTTAGACCATGCGTTGCTTTGATAGATATTGGTCAATTTCCCCCAGTCACCCATGTAGCACCTTCTGGCACTAGACATGCTGACTGTCTGGGGAGTGACTCTCTTCCAACTTCCAGCCATGCCATTCTAATTTGCATGTCAATCACATAAGGTATCTTCAGCAGTAGGGTCTTATCACTAACCTTTGGTGGGTCATCAAGTACTCTGACAGAAATCTGTCTGTCTTTTAGGAAACCTTGTAGGTCTCTCTGATCAAAAGCTCACTGTGGATGATAGCCCCATGCTGGATCTGGGAGTTACAGGTCAGTGCCCACTAAGAAAATGAGGAAAAAGATAACTAATATACAAGAGTTAGAGATAAGAGAGAGAGCGACAGGGAGAGGGGAAGTGAGGAGGGAAGATGTAGGAGATTAAGGTTAGTCTTAATCTTACCCTATCCAGTGTCTTGTGGTTCAGGTGTTCCCTGTAAGGGCCTGGTGAAGGATCAGCCATTTGTTCTGTCTTTTAGTAAGTAGAAGATTATGGTACCATTACCGTTTTGGTCTAGATTTGTGTTTCCCACCCCTTTGATGCCCTCCCTTCCCTCCCCTTCCATCCTAGTGTCTAGTCTAGGAGATGCTTGCTGGGTATGTAAGGTATCTTCGGTAGATTCAGGTTAGGTGCTGTAGATGAGTGAAACTATGTGGCGATTTTTTTTTTCTGTGATTGGGTAAGTTCACTGAGAATGATCTGTTCCTGGTTCAACTATTTTTCCTCAAATATCATTGTGTCATTTTTTCTTACTGCTGTATAGAATTCCATTGTGTAGATATACCACATCTTAGTTATCCATTCTTCTAGTGATGGACAGCTGGGTTGATTCCAGCTCTTAGCTATTACAAATTGAACCGCTATAAACATGGTGGAGCAAATCTCTTTAGTCTGTGGTTTGAAGGTTTTAGGGTAGATGCCCAGTAAGGGAATAACTGGGTCTGTTGGTATCTCTATACTCAGCTTTTTCAGAAGTCTCCATATTGCTTTACAAAGTGGTTGTACCATCCTACATTCCCACCAACAGTGGATGAGTGTTCCTACTTCTCCATATCCTCGCCAGTATTTTTTTTTATTTGATTTTTTGATGTTTGCTATCCTTATTGGGGTAAGGTGGAATCTCATAGTTGTTTTAATTTGCATTTCTCTGATGATTAGGGATGATGAACATTTTCTTAAGTGTATGTTTGCCATTTCTATTTCTTCCTCTGTGAACTGCCTGTTCAGCTCTTTGCCCCATTTTTTGAGTGGGGTGTTTGACTTCTTACTGTTTAGATTTTTCAGTTCTTTGTAGATTCTAGAGATTAATCCTCTATCAGTTGGATAACCCCCAAATATTTTCTCCCATTCTGTGGGTAATCTATTGGCTTTGCTTATTGTATGCTTGTCTGTAAAGAAACTCTTCAGGTTCATGTGGTCCCATTGGTTGAGTGACGGTTTAAGTTCATGAGCTACTGGGGTTTTGTTCAGGAAGTCTTTTTCCATTCCTATATCATGGGAAGTACTTCCTAAATTTTCTTGCAGTAGTATTCGAGTTTCTGGACTTATATTGAGAACTTTGATCCATTTGGACTTGAGTGTAGTGCATGTTGAAATGTGTGGGTCAAGTTTCAGTTTCCTGCATATGGTTATCCAGTTTGTCCAGCACCATTTGTTGAAGATGCTGTCTTTTTTCCAGCCTATATTGTTTGGGCCTTTATCGAATATAAAGTAGCTATAGTTGCTTGACCCAAAGTCCGGGACCTCAAGTCTATTCCATTGATCTATACTCCTGTTTTTATGCCAGTACCATGCTGTTTTTATTACTATGGCTTTGTAATATAGCTTTAGATCAGGTATGGTGATGCCTCCAGTGGTATTTCTTTTGCTGAGGATATGTTTTGAAATGCGAGGCCTTCTGCCTTTCCATATGAAATTTGAGATCATTTTTTCTATCTCTGTGAAGAACACTGTAGGGATTTTAATTGGAATTGCATTAAATCTGCAAATTGCCTTTGGTAGGATTGTCATCTTCACAATGTTAATTCTGCCTATCCAGGAACATGGGAGGTCTTTCCATTTTCTCAAGTCCGCCTCAATTTCTTTTTTGAGTGTTTTCATGTTTTCATTGTATAGATCTTTCACTTCCTTGGTTAACGTTATTCCAAGGTATTTTATTTTTTTTGTTGCAATTGAAAATGGGACTATGTCCCTTATTTCTTTCTCTGTATCTTTGTCCTTTGCATAAAGGAAGGCTACTGATTTTCGTGCATTGATTTTGTATCCTGCTACTTTGCTATAGTAGTTAATCACCTTCAGGAGTTTTGGGATGGAGTCTCTCGGGTCTCTTACATATATAATCATGTCATCAGCGAATAAAGCTAACTTAACTTCCTCCTTTCCAAATTGTATCCCTTTTATTTCCTTCTCCTGTCTTATTGCTTGAGCTAGGACTTCCAGTACTATATTGAAAAGCAGAGGTGAGAGTGGACAACCCTGCCTTGTTCCTGATCTTAATGCGAATTCCTCCAGTCTCTCTCCATTAAGTATTATTTGGGCCTTCGGAGCTTCGTATATTGCCTTTATTAGGTTAAGATATGAACCAACCATGCCAACTCTCTCCAATGTTTTGAACATGAAGTGATGTTGAATCTTGTCAAAGGCCTTTTCTGCATCTATCGAAATGATCATGTGGTTTTTATGTTTAACCTTGTTTATGTGGTGTATTACATTGACAGATTTCCGTATGTTGAACCACCCCTGTGTTCCTGGAATGAATCCCACTTGGTCAAGGTGGATAATGCTTTTGATGTGTTGTTGGATTCGGTTTGCAAGGATTTTGTTTAGGATCTTTGCATCTAAATTCATCAGGGAAATAGGCCGATAGTTTTCTTTTCTTGTGGCATCTCTGCCTGGTTTTGGAATTAGGGTGATTCTAGCTTCATAAAAGGAGTTGGGTAGCTTTTCCTGTTCACCAATTGTGTGGCACAGTTTGAGGAAGATTGGTTTGAGTTCTTCCATGAAGGTTTGATAGAAATCAGCTGAGAAGCCATCTGGTCCTGGGCTCTTCTTTTTTGGGAGGTTTTTTATTACTTTTTCAATCTCCATGAGTGTGATGGGTTGATTGAGGTGATTAATCTGCTCTGTGTTTAGCTTTGGTAGATGGTATGCGTCCAAGAATTTATCCATCTCCTCCACATTATCCAGTTTTGTGGAGTAGAGGTTTTTTAAATAAGTCCTGATGATTCTCCCAATTTCACTTATGTCTGCTGTGATCTCTCCTTTTTCATTTTGAATTTTGTTAATTTGAAGCTTCACCTTTTTTTGCTTGATCAGATTGGCCAGGGGTTTGTCAATCTTGTTTATTTTTTCAAAGAACCAGCTCTTTGTTTTGTCAATTGTCTTAATTGTTTCCTTCATTTCCAGATCACTGATTTCTGCTCTGATTTTAATAATATCTTTCCTTCTGGAGCTCTTTGGGTTGGATTTTTCTTGTTTTTCCAGTGCCTTCAGGTAGATGGTTAGGTTATTGATTTGGGACCTTTCTGTTTTTTTTACGAAGGCATTGAGTGCTATGAATTTTCCCCTGAGGACCGCCTTCATTGTGTCCCATAAGTTTTGGTACAATGTGTTCTCATTGTCGTTCAATTCCAGAAATTTTGCAATTTCATTTTTTATTTCATCCACTATCCATTTATTTTTTGAAAATGTGCTGTTCAGTTTCCAGGTGCCTTTGGGATTCTTGGTGGGTCTTTTGTTGTTTATTTCTAGCAATATAGCATTGTGATCTGATATCATGCAGGGAATTATGTCAATCTTCCTAAATATGTGGAGGCAGTTTTTGTGACCCAATGTATGGTCTATTTTAGAGAATGTTCCATGGGCTGCTGAGAAGAATGTGTAATCTGTGGATTTGGGATGGAAGGTTCTATAGACGTCCGTTAGGTCTAAGTGATCTATGGTTTTGTTGAGCTCTCTTACTTCCCTATTGAGTTTCTGTTTGGATGGTCTGTCTATTACTGATAATGGTGTATTGAAGTCCCCAGCTATGATGGTGTTTGTGGTTATTTCTGTTTTATTGTCAAGTAGGTTTTGTTTTATGAACTGTGGTGCCCCTGTGTTTGGTGCATACAGATTTATGATTGTAATATCCTCTTGATGGATCATTCCCTTGATAAGTAGGAAGTGGCCTTCTTTGTCTTTTTTGATTATTTTTGGTTTGAAGTCTATTTTATCCAATATTAATATAGCTACACCTGCTTGTTTCTTATTCCCGTTTGCTTGGAATACTGTTTTCACCCTTTCACCCTGAGGAGATGTCTGTCTTTAATGGTGATGTGGGTTTCTTGAAGGCAACAGATTGAGGGGTCTAATTTTTTGATCCATCCTGTTAGCTTGTGTCTCTTGATGGGTGAATTAAGGCCATTAATATTTAGGGTAATGACTGTGAGATTTGATTTGATCCCTGCCATACTGTGATGGTAAATATGGGTTGGAGTGTTCATGGACATTGAAGTTTTTTGTGCCTACTCTGAGTTTGGTTGTTGTGATCTGCTTCTTGTAGGCAATTGTGTTTGATTATTTTTTTCTTCTCTGTGGAGAATTTCCTGAAATACTCTCTGTAGGTTTGGTTTTGTGTTCATATAATTGTAAAGCTGAGTTTTGTCATGGAAAGTTTTTCTTTCACCATCTATTATGAGGGATACTTTTGCTGGGTAGAGTAGTTTGGGTTGGAAGCCATAGGTTCTTAGACTTTGCAGTGTTTCATTCCAGGCCCTTCTAGCTTTCAGGGTTTCCATTGAGAAGTCTGAAGTAATTCTGATGGGGTTACCTTTGAAGGTGGTGTGCTGTTTTTCCCTAGCTGCTTTTAGGATTTTCTCTTTGGTGTCAATGTTAGAGTCTTAATGATAATATGTCTTGGAGAGTTTCTCCTTTGGTCCAGTCTGTTTGGAGTTCTATTTGCTTCTTGTATCTTGATGGGCCTTTCTTTTAGGAGACTGGGGAAGTTTTCTTCAATTATTTTGTTAAATAAGTTCTCCATGCCTTTGGTCTGGATTTCTTCTCCTTCTGGTATTCCAATGATCCTGATATTGGGACGTTTAAATGTATCCCACAATTCCGTCATGTTCTGTTCACAGGAGGTTTTGAACTTACTGAAATTTTTGAACTCTCTAACTGTTTCTTCCATCTTATCTTCCAGATCAGAGTTTCTATCCTCCACTTGGCTGACTCTATTCTTTTTTTTTTTTATTTTTTTTATTTTTTATTTTTTATTTTTTTTTCTCCATTTTTATTAATATTTTCCATGATAACAAAAAAAATCCCATGGTATTACCCTCCCCCCTTTCCCCCTTGAAATTCCATTCTCCATCATATCCCCTCCCCCTCTCAATCTTTCTACTTACATATATACAATACCAACCTAATAAAAGCCCTCCTCCCTTTCTTTCTCTTCCCTTTCTATCTCCTTTTTTAACTTACTGGCCTCTGCTACTGAGTTTTTTCCTTCTCACACAGAAGCCCAATCATCTCTAGCTAAGATCCACATATGAGGGAGAACATGTGGCGCTTGGCTTTCTGGGCCTGGGTTACCTCACTTAGTATAATTCTTTCCAGATCCATCCACTTTTCTGCAAATTTCATAACTTCATTTCTCTTTACTGCTGAGTAAAACTCCATTGTATAAATGTGCCACATCTTCATTATCCACTCATCAGTTGAGGGACATCTAGGTTGGTTCCATTTCCCAGCTATTATAAATTGAGCAGCAATAAACATGGTTGAGCAAGTATCTCTAAGGTAATGAGATGAGTCCTTAGGATATATGCCTAGGAGAGCTATAGCTGGGTCATATGGTAGATCAATCTTTAGCTGTTTTAGGAACCTCCACACTGATTTCCACAATGGCTGGACCAGATTGCATTCCCACCAACAATGTAGAAGGGTTCCTCTTTTTCCACATCCCCGCCAACATTTATGATCATTTGTTTTCATGATGGTAGCCAATCTGACAGGAGTGAGATGGAATCTCAATGTAGTCTTAATCTGCATTTCCCTGATGACTAGGGATGTAGAACATTTTTTTAGATGCGTATATGCCATTCGTATTTCTTCCTTTGAGAATTCTCTATTTAGCTCCATTTCCCATTTTTTGATTGGTTTGTTTGATTCCTTATTATTTAACTTCTTGAGTTCTTTGTATATCTTAGATATTAATCCTCTATCAGATGTATAGCTGGTGAAGATTTTTTCCCATTCTGTAGGTTGCCTCTTTGCTTTCTTCACCGTGTCCTTTGCAGTGCAGAATCTTTGTATTTTCATGAGGTCCCAGTGGTTAATCTGTGGTTTTATTGCCTGAGCAATTGGGGTTGTATTCAGAAAGTCTTTGCCAAGACCAATATGTTGAAGGGTTTCCCCTACTTTTTCCTCTAGCAGTTTCAGAGTTTCAGGTCTGATGTTAAGGTCCTTAATCCATTTGGACTTAATTCTTGTGCACGGAGAAAGAGAAGAATCTATTTTCATCCTTCTACAGATATATATCCAGTTTTCCCAACACCATTTGCTGAAGAGGCTGTCTTTTCTCCAATGAGTATTTTTGGCATTTTTATCAAATATCAGGTGGCTATAACTACATGGGGTTACATTTGGGTCCTCTATTCTGTTCCATTGATCTACGAGTCTGCTTTTGTGCCAGTACCATGCTGTTTTTGTTACTATGGCTCTGTAGTATAGGTTAAAATCAGGTATGGTGATACCACCAGCCTTATTTTTGTTGCTCAGTATTATTTTAGATATTCGAGGTTTTTTGTGATTCCAAATGAATTTTTGGATTGTTTTTTCTATTTCCGTGAAGAATGCCTTTGGAATTTTGATGGGGATTGCGTTAAATGTGTAGATTGCTTTTGGTAAGATTGCCATTTTCACAATATTGATTCTTCCAATCCAGGAACAAGGGATGTTTTTCCACTTCCTAGTGTCTTCTGCAATTTCTCGCTTGAGTGTTTTAAAGTTCTCATTGTATAGATTCTTTACTTCCTTAGTAAGGTTTATTCCAAGGTACTTTATTTTTTTTGATGCAATTGTGAATGGGAGTGATTCTCTGATCTCATCCTCTGTGTGTTTGTTGTTAGCATATATGAAGGCTACTGATTTCTGTGTATTTATTTTGTATCCTGCTACATGACTGTAGGTTTTTATCAGCTCTAACAGTTTGCTAGTAGAGTCTTTAGGGTCCTTTATATATAGAATCATGTCATCTGCAAATAATGATAACTTGACCTCTTCCTTTCCGATTTGTATCCCTTTTATGCATGTCTCTTGCCTTATTGCTATGGCTAAGACTTCCAGAACTATATTAAATAAAAGTGGGGACAGTGGACACCCTTGTCTTGTTCCTGATTTTAGTGGAAAAGCATCCAGTTTTTCCCCATTTAGTAATATGTTGGCTGTAGGCTTATCATAAATAGCCTTTATTATATTGAGATATGTTCCTTCTATTCCCAGTCTCTGTAGGACTTTTATCATGAAGGGATGTTGGATTTTGTCGAATGCTTTCTCTGCGTCTAATGAGATGATCATGTGATTTTTGTCCTTCAACCCATTTATATAATGTATAACATTTATAGATTTGCGTATGTTGAACCATCCCTGCATCTCTGGGATAAAGCCTACTTGGTCAGGGTGAATGATCTTTCTAATGTATTCTTGTATTCTGTTTGCCAATATTTGGTTGAGAATTTTTGCATCTATGTTCATGAGGGAGATTGGTCTGTAATTTTCCTTTTTTGTTCTATCTTTGCCTGGTTTTGGTATCAGAGTGATGCTGGCTTCATAGAAGGAGTTTGGTAGAATTCCTTCTTTTTCTATTTCATGGAAAAGCTTAAGAAGCAATGGTGTTAGCTCTTCCCTGAAGGTCTGGTAAAATTCAGCAGTGAATCCATCTGGGCCTGGGCTTTTTTTAGTTGGGAGATTTTTGATAACTGTTAGGATCTCCATGCTTGTTATAGGTCTATTTAAGTGATTAATCTCATCTTGATTTAATTTAGGTAGGTCATATAAATCAAGGAAATCATCCATTTCTTTCAGATTTTCATACTTTGTGGAGTATATGTTTTTATAATATGTCCCTATGATTTTTTGAATTTCTCTGGCATCTGTCGTGATGTTACCTTTTTCATCTCTAATTTTATTAATTTGTGTCTCTTCTCTCTTTCTTTTGGTCAGATTTGCTAAGGGTTTATCAATCTTGTTTATCCTTTCAAAGAACCAGCTCTTTGTTTCATTAATTCTTTGTATTGTTTTTTTGGTTTCTATTTCATTAATTTCTGCCCTAATCTTTATTATTTCTTCCTGTCTACTGATTTTTGGTTTGCCTTGTTCTTCTTTTTCCATGGCTTTAAGGTGAAGCATTAGGTCATTTATTTGCGACCTTTCTAATTTCTTAATATAGGCACTTAAAGCTATAAATTTACCTCTTAGAACTGCCTTCATTGTGTCCCAGAGATTTTGGTATGTTGTGTTCTCATTATTGTTTGACTCTATAAATTTTTTGATTTCCTTCTTGATTTCTTCATTGACCCATTCATCATTTAGTAATGTATTGTTTAGTTTCCATGATTTTGTGTATGCTCTATATCCTTTCTTGCTATTGATTTGTAGTTTGATTCCATTGTGGTCAGATAGAATGCAAGGAATTATTTCAATTTTCCTGAATTTGTTAAGATTTGCTTTGTGTCCTAATATATGGTCTATTTTAGAGAATGATCCATGTGCTGCTGAAAAGAATGTATATTCTGCAGCATTTGGATGAAATGTCCTGTATATGTCTGTTAGGTCCATTCCTTCTATGACCTCGTTTAGTCCAGATGCCTCTCTGTTTATTTTTTCCCGGGATGACCTGTCAATTGATGAGAGTGGGGTGTTAAAGTCACCAACTACCACTGTGTTTGGTGTTATCTGTGACCTTAGTTCTAACAGTGTTTGTTTGATGAATTTGGGAGCCCCCATGTTAGGTGCATATATGTTTAGGATTGTAATGTCCTCCTGTTGGAGTGTGCCCTTAATCAATATAAAGTGACCTTCCTTATCTTTCTTGACTAATGTTGGAGTGAAGTCTGCCTTGTCAGCTATTAGGATAGCAACCCCTGCTTGCTTTCTGGGTCCATTTGCTTGAAACACCGTTTTCCAACCTTTCACCCTAAGATAATGTCCATCCTTTGTAGAAAGGTGAGTTTCTTGGAGACAACAAATTGTAGGGTCCTGCTTTTTAACCCAGTCTGCAAATCTATGTCTTTTGGTTGGAGCATTGAGGCCATTGATATTAAGAGATATTATTGAAAGATGTGTATTTATGCTTGCCATTTTTTTTTTTTTTTTTGTGGTTCTGGTTCTACCTTTGCTCTCTTATATTAACTAGTATTTGAGTGTTGTTTGCTGTTTTCCAGGTTCCTTATATGTGTGTTTTTCTTTCTCTTCGGCATGGAGGATTCTTTCAAGTATTTTGTGTAGAGCTGGTTTTGTCTTCAAATACTCCTTTAGCCTGCTTTTGTCATGGAATGTCCTTATTTCTCCATCTATTTGAATGGATAGTTTTGCAGGATAAAGTAGTCTTGGTTGACAGTTGTTATCTTTCAGAGTTTGGAATACTTCACTCCAAGCCCTTCTGGCTTTGAAAGTTTGTGTTGAGTAATCTGCTGTGATCCTGATGGGCTTGCCTTTGTAGGTAACTTGATTTTTCTCTCTAACTGCTTTCAATATTTTTTCTTTGGATTGTGTGTTTGGTAGTTTGATTATAATATGGCGAGGAGAGGTTCTTTCCAGGTTTTGTCTGGCTGGTGTTCTAAATGCTTCCTGTATCTGCATTGGCACCTCTTTCCCAATTTGGGGGAAGTTTTCTTCTATGATTTTGTTGAAGATGCCTACTATACCTTTGGATTGAAATTCTTCTCCTTCTACTATACCCTGAATTCTTATATTTGATCTTTTCATAGTGTCCCGAATATCTTGAAATTCCCATTCATACTTTTCTATTAGTTTGTCTTTCTCTTTGTTGGATTGTATTAGATCTGCCACCTGGTCTTCTAGCTTAGATATTCTGTCCTCTCCTTCATCCATTCTACTGGTGAGATTTTCTACAGAGTTTTTTATTTCATTAACTGTGTTCTTCATTGCTAGTAGTTCTGACTGGTTTTTCTTCATTATTTCTATTTCCTTATTTATGTCTTGTATTGATTTCTTTATTTCGTTAAATTGGTGTCCTGTATCTTCTCTGATTCCTTTGATTTCTTCTTTGAGTTCATTGAACATATTTACAATCATTCTTTTGAAATCTTTCTCAGGCATTTTCTCTAACTCATTTTCACTAGAGGTCATTTCTGAAGCATTGATGCTTTTTGGTGGATTTATATTGCCTTGGTTTTTGGTGTTTCTTGTGTTATAATGTATATATTTTTGCATCTTGGATTAAGTTACTGCTTAGATTTTCCAGTTAGCTGGGTATCCTTTGCTGTATCTATTGATCTGATATTGTATATCTTCTATGTAGGAGATTAAGATGTTAGGTGTGGCTCTTACCACTCTCAGAGTATCTAGACACGTGGTCCTAGGGGTTAAGTTTGCCTGCTATGGGGGTATTCAAATAGGTTGAGTGGAATAAAATACAGGTATATTCTAAAATTTAACTAAACCCTATACACATTCAGTCAAGAACAGCACCGAGCATTTATGCAAGATTAGGTATTATAAAAACCAGATCCTCTATCAACAAAGAAGTTAAGATTTCTGGTCTGTTGAGGGATCCAAGTCAGCTTGTGACCAGGTGAGACCCTTCCCTGGTTCAATCCCAGTTACCTCTTTGGATGCTTTTGGTCTCAGTCAAGTTGCTGGCTGGGATGTTGGGCCGCTGTTCTGCTTTCTGGAACTGGGTACTGGCTTTTCCTGTGGGGCAAACCAAGCCTGGCAACTGTGGCCCTGCAGATTGGCGCCCCTGATGCTGGATCCCCGCTGCTGCCGCTGGAGCTGCCGCTGCTGGACCACTGCTGCTGGATCCACCACTGGAGATGCCGCTGCTGGGTCTGCCCCCGCTGATCCGCTGGAGCTGCCGCTGCTGGGTCCTCCGCCTCTGATCCGCTGGTGCTGCCGCTGCGGGATCTGCCTCTGCCGCTGAAGCCGCTGGAGCCTCCGCTGCTGATTTCGCTGCCCTGAAGCCGCTGTGGCCGGTACCGGAGCAGCTGATGGTGTTTTTGGGGCTGGAGTCACGGCTTCCACCACCGCTTCCGGCTTCCACCGCCGCTTCCGCTGCCGGGGTCTGAGCTGCCGCTGTTGGATCCCGAGTCGCCACTGCCGGAGCCCGTGATGCAGCTGCCGGTGCCCGTGCTGCCGCTGCCGCTGCCAGAGTCTGAATCGCCACTACCGGGTCCCGAGGTGCCGCTGCCGGAGCCCAAGTCGCCGCTAACGGGTCCCGAGCTGCCGCTGCCGGAACCCGAGCTGCTGCTACCGGGTCCCGAGCTGCCGCTGCCGGAGCTGCTTCGGCCTGCCCGTGTGGGCTCTGGATATCTCCTACTTCTCCGCTGCTGTTTTAATCTCTTATACACCTCCCTTGTGTATTTTGCTGGGTTTTCTTTGGCTTTTTCTCCCCTAGGCTGCTTAGGCGTGGTTCCTATGCCGCCATCTTGACCGGAAGTCTCCTGACTCTATTCTTGAGAGCTTCTAGTGAGTTCTGGACTTGTTCAATTAAGTTTGCATTTTCTATTACTTTTCTATGTATAATTTCCATCTCTCTGTCAAGCTCCCTTTTCATATCATTTTCTGATTTTCTTGATGATTCTTGGAGTTCATCCTTGCATTTCTTTATGTCTTCATTTAGCATGGCCAGCTGATTTTTAAGGTCTTCTTTTTTTTCACTCTCCCTCAAATCTCTTAACTCTCTTTGAAATCCTTCCATTTTCTTACCTAATCCTTCCAATTTCTTATCTATTAGTTCTAGTTTAGTGATGGCAGTATCCACACGATTGTCGGCCCTTTGTTGCTTTCCTGCAAGTTCTACCAATAGGTTGGTCAGAGTTGCGTTGATCATAGCTTCAATTTGGTGTTCTGGTCCTATTGGTTCTTCTATGTTTTGGTTAGATGTATTCATTGTGGGACTGGGTGATCTAACTGGATTTTCTTGCATTTGATTTTTCATGTTATTTCTTTTGTGCTGTGTTCTGGCCATGAAAGTGTATGGGCAGATAGGTGGGCGTATCAGCCTGGGCTCAAGAACAATGGGAATCTTATGCAGCCTGGGGGCATTGCCAAGAAGCCTGGGCTTTGGCTGTCACTTGCCAAAGCCGCCTATCTACTGCCTGGCAGGGGCGCCGAAGTTGCCTGAGTTCTCAAGCGGTAATGTGCCAAAGCTGCCTGCGTTCAAACTAGGAGTGGCACTGAGGCACCAAGCACTGATGCTGCCCGAACTCTGGCTGGGCACGCTGGGAACCGGAAACAGTCTGCGCTCCCCCGCCACAGGACAATTGTGGACGGCCACGCGGCAGACAGATAGGAGATGGGACCTGAGCTGGTGCAAGCAAGAGACACAGTCTGAGCTTGCGTGGCTCCTGCTGTGGGACTGGGCTTGCTCAGTAAGTGGGCGAGTGGACGAGAGTGCGGAGCAGTCTAAGCTTCCGCACGCAGGGAACAATCTCACTTGCCAAAGCCGCCTATCTACTGCCTGGCAGGGGCGCCAAAGTTGCCTGAGTTCTCAAGCGGTAATGTGCCACAGCTGCCTGTGTTCGAGCTAGGAGTGGCACTGAGGCACCAATCACTGAAGACTCCCAAACTTTGGCTGGGAACGCTGGGAACCGGAAGCAGTCTGTGCTCCCCTGCCACAGGACAATGGTGGCCCGCCGGTGCGGCAGGCAGGTAGGGGGTGGCACCTGGGGTGACGCAAGCGAGAGATACAGTCTGAGTTTGTGTGGCAGCTGCTGTGGGACTGGGCACACTCAGTAAGTGGGCGAGTGGACGAGGGTGCGGAGCAGTCTAAGCTTCCGCGCGCAGGGAACGATCGGTGCACGGTGGCAGCCGTCTGGGCTCCGGAGCAGCAGCAGCCACAGGGGTGGAGCTGTGAACACGGCGGTTATTTGGGGCGAGGGGTGCCTACCCGCCCACAAGGGGATCAGCGATTCCCTGTTCCCCCACCTCTGTGCCCTCCCAGATTTCTCTCCCCTGAAAGCCACTATATCCCCTTAATATCTTGCCTTTCTTTCCCCGGGATTTGCAGCGCAGCTAGGCGGTCGCCATCTTGGCCGGAAGTCCGGTTAATGATATTTCTGAGGATGATACCTGAGTTTGTCCTCTTTCTTCCATGTGCAAGCACACACACGTGTGTGTACTCTTGAACACACATGAATGTACATGCATACACATACATCCGCCTAAAAACATCAGCTTTGTAGGCTGGAGAGATGGCTTAGCAGTTAAGGCACTTGCTTGTGAAGCCTCAGGACCCAGGTTTGATTCCCAAGTACCCATGTAATCCAGATGCACAAGGTGGTGTTGGGCACTGCCAGGCACAGGCTGGAGCCTTCAGGAGAGGGGCCTGAGCTGCCAGGCATGGCTAAGGACCTCTGGGCTACAGGAGGCCACTCTCTCCAAACCCAGGACCCCTGAACTTAGGCTCTTCCCATTGCCCTGTAACCTTTGACCAGTTGCCTAGGAAACTCCTTATCAGCCTTCACACAGCCCAGCCCCCTGAGACTCTCTTCCTGCCACTAGATCACCTGACAACCCCCCTCCTGCCATTGCCTATGTATTGGAATGAATGTCCCCATATGCTAATTTGGAATCCTTTGTAAATCCAATCCCCTTAGGACCCTCAACTGCTTGTAAAACCCATTTCCCTGAAAATAAACTGGGAGAGCTGTTTACCGAAACTGACTCCAGGAGTGGTTCTTTGTCTCATCACATATGTACAGCCTTGGTCTCCATGGTTGCCTGGTATGCCTTGGGGGGAACTGAGGCTGGGCCCCTGAGGACATGGGAACCCATAAGGTGGCACATGTGTCTGAAGTTTATTTGCAGGGGTTGGAGGCCCTGGTATGCCCATTATCTCTCTCTATCTCCTTTCACTAATAAACTCTTTCTAATAAACAAAATATTTTTTAAAAATAGGTTTGAGAGTAAGGTGCTTTGAAATGTTTGCCTGTGTTCTATCACTATCAAGCTGTTAAGTAACACTTATTTAATAACATATATATCCTCTGGTATGCCTACATGTAAAATATCATTATCATTTACTCAGTAATCATTTGATTGAGTTTTTGTTGTGTGTCAACCATGTACAGTGAGCAAAACGCTTAGTCTCACTCATCTATGGCTCCTAACCTGAATCTACCTGAGATGCCGAAATACCTAACAAGCATCTGGAGGACCAGACAATAGGGTGGGTGGGGAGGGAGGGAATGGTAATAGTGGGGGACACAAAACTGGAACCAAACGGCAATGGTACCATAAAATTCTACATCCCAAAAGGCAGACTAAATGGTTGAACCTTCCCCAGGCCCTTAGAGGGAACACCCAAATCACAAGGTCCTGGAGAGGGTACAATGAAGACTGACCTTAATCTTCACCTGTTTCTGTTTTTTTTTTTTTTTTCTCTCTCTCTCTCCCTCTTCTCTCTATCTCTTTTATATTACTTATCTTTTTCTTTCTTCCCTTTTTGGGCGGTGACCTGTAACTTCCAGTACCATCCTGTGGCTATCATCCACAATGAGCTCTTGATCAAAAAGACCTACAAGGTTTCCCAAAGAAGACAGATTTCTGTCAGAGTACTTGACCCACCAAAGCTTAGTGGTAAGACCCTGCTGCTGAAGACACCATATGCTGTTGGTACAGAACATGGATTACATGGCTGGAAGCTGGAAGAGAGTCAGTTCCCAGATAGTTATCTCATCTAGTGCCAGAAGGTGCTACATCAGTGTCTAGGGGAAAATGACCAGTATCTGTCCAAGAAACTCATGGCCTAAACTACTAAGCAGCAAATAACCTGACGTGATGCTCACATAAGTGCAATATAAGTGCAATAGTGGTGCACAGCCATGGTGGGAAACCAACTGCTCTTGATTTGGCAAACTGATCTGCTCAGTGGAATGGATCCCAAAGCTGGAACTGGGGAATCAAGTCAGAACCATCTCCAAAACGAGCCCGCTCTCCATTACCAAGCTCCCACCAATTGCAGGCTACAAGAGGGCCTACACCTATTAAGTTCTCTTTAAAAAACAAAGGTTTTCCCATTTATCTGGCACTAACTTCACTCTCCATTGGAGAATTTGCTTCTCTTTCTCAGATAGATGCAGATTCTAAGGAGAGAACCAGCCCATCATGCCTCAAAAGTGCCCCAGCTGAAACTAAGAATAATTGGGGAAATGAGTAACGCTGTTGCTTTCTTGGTGAACCTGGTACCAGCACAAAGGTGAAGGAGATAGACACAGAGAACACTCAACTCCTAACAAAGCAGATATTCAGAGACACAGAGGCTCCCAAGATCTCATCACTGAAGCAGACCTAAAATGAACACAGCATGGCTGAGGGAAATTTGTGGAAGAGGGGGTGGAAAGAATGTTAGAGCCACACGTTGGGTCATTATGCACAAAGACATTGCCTCCTGCCCATAACTGATGGTTAACCCCACAATGTATAACCCATATTCTCCATCGAGGAGGGTCCTTGTAGAGGGGGAGGACAGGGAGGATACTCACAATGGTACCAACTTGACTGTATACACTGAGTTCAAAACTAATAATAAAAAAAGAGTAAGATGGCCCCCATTTTTAGGTTAGTCAGGGTTATAAGCCTGAAAGGAATAAACATATTCTTTATGTCCTGACACAGCTGATAAACACAGAAGGTTTAAAAGAACAGAATAAGGGAACTGAAATCCAAAAAGCAGTGATACATGCTCAGTCACTCAGAGGTCAGTGGGTGCTATCAAGAGCCCACTCATACAAAATAGGTCATTTGTTGTCTAACTCATCAGCCTATCAGGATCCCACACAGACAAAGTAACTGATTCATCCCTGATCAACAGCCCCGGTATACATTCAAAACAACCAACGCAGTCAACCAATTCAATTTAGGCCTAATAGAAATCCCCAAAAGTATACCCCACCCCCATCCAAGTTGCTGTGTGGTATTGTGCCTGGGATGCTTCCCAGCTTGGAAGCTGTCTGCTATACTTTCTTTTCTCAAATAATACATGCTTAGCTTACCCTCCTGCTTTGTCTTTGAATGTCATTCTTCATGGGTCACAAGGCAAGAGCTTAAGAAAACTTGCAATTAATTTTTCCTTGGGATACAGGTACAAACATTTATCCACATCAGATACAGAAGGCATCAATGGTAGAGTGAAGAAATGATTCTACCCAAATTAACTTAATCAGTGAGTGTATTGAGAGTTACTTGTAGGAGGATGGGTTGAAAAGTCACTTACAAGGGCATGGGTGACTCAAAGGCAGCTGCATCCCTGAAAAACCTACTGTAGTATGGGCAATAACAGTTCATGACAGCTACATGGCTGGTGTTCTCTGCATGACTTGTGGGCAGTTTGACCAATAGGACAGTGTATTCTCCTCTAGTTGTTCCTGCTTGTATAACCCAGGGGAAGGGCTGTATGAATCTTATAAGCTTCAGGAGCTTTCTGAGACTTGGGAGTTTTGTTTACTTTCTGAGCTTTGCAAGTTTACTTCCTGAACATCCCTACAAGAGCCAATATTACAGGTACACATTGTAGTGAAAAGTTAATAAGTAAAAGTAAAAGTAAATGAAAAAAGAAATTAAGTAAAAGTAAAAGTTAATAAGCAGTGCTGGTGAGTTTATTTACAGTTCATTTGACTTTTTAATGGTAAATACATCCTCTAGATTATAGAACCAGCTTCCTTGACAGACATGTTTTCAAAGGATCATGGCCATAGAATTCTGTGCAGTCAATGTGTATATTCCAGGGAGGATAAAGTCCTTGTAGTTAGCAATGGGAAGCTTGCTTCTCTCATTGAGAATTCTGAAGAAAGCACTCTTTTATGAGGAAGGCACAGACTGCTTAGGTTTAAGATGGAATAAGTCTTGGTCCATGTGTTGGTTTTGTAACGTCATTGTAGGTTCTTTGTGCACTGGTGGGCTTCCGAAAACAGGGAATCTCAAACCTGTTATATTTCTGAGAAGAGTAACAACTACTTTAATGCTTTGAATTCTTAAGGAACTAAGATCCATGTGTAACTCTTACAGTGCCTTTTGACCTAAAGCTTTTTCTTTAATTTTCCAAATACTCAATAGGAATAGTAATTTTGAAAGTTAGGGGCTTACAACATTTTTGGAAAAGTTTACAGGTTTTATTAAATTACAGGTTTAGAAATTAAGACAAGGAGGCTGGAGAGATGGCTTAGCATTTATGGTGCTTACCTGGAAAGCATAAAGACCTGGGTTTGATTCCCCAGTACCCACGTAAAGCCAGATGCACAAAGTGTTGCATGCATCTGGAGTTCATTTGCAGTGGCTGAAGGCCCTGAGGTGCCCATTCTTTCTGTTCCTCTTCTCTCTCTTCTTGCAAATAAATAAATAAATAATCTAAAAAAAGACGAATGACCAAAAATATTTTGAACTTTGTTAAAATGAAAAAAAGAAATTAAGGAAGGTGGAGTTCATGCCCAAGAGGGGACATGATCAGGGTTTCTCAGAAATGGGGAAACCCTGAACTTAATAGAAGGAATAAATGCAAATCTCTTGCCCAAGGAGGAAAGAGGAGGTTTGAGAAGCCCCAGGGGTTTATAATATTGTTTCATACTAATTGTATGCTATTTTCTTTATACCAATGATCCTCAAAGTATGATTGGGTTATGTCCAAATGAACCCATCATTCATTGAAAATGCATTTAATGCACCTAGCCTACTGTACATGCTAGCTTGGCATTGGGACTACAGAGGGTCATTTGTTTGTAGTTGTGGTTTCAGACCAGACTTCTTGTCAGGACTGTGGCTGGTACTCAGCACAGGACAGAGTATTGTATTGTATATCACTTGCAGAGGGAAAGAGCAAATTTCACAATTTCAAGTACACTTTCTATTGGGTGCATGTTACTTTTGTACCATCATGAAGATGAAAAGTCATGATGAGTCTTTGTAACTGGAGACTCTGCATTTCACTCTTTGTTCATTTCCTTCTCCTTGTGATCTTCCTCTAAAGACTTGACCTCAGTAAGAGCATTCCAATTAAAACCCAAAGCAAAGAGGCCACATATGACATGTATCAGAAATTGTGGTCTGTCTTGATTCTTGAAGAATAAGTGTGGCTAAAAATTGAAGTCAGTTCTGGCTCATGAGTTTCCAACCACTTCTGCAAAAGTATTAGTAAGTCCAGTTTGCAGTGCCATTTGCTTTAAATATGAAGGATTAAAAATGTTACTTTTGAAATGGGGTTGTCTATTGTATATTTGTTTGCATTTATAATTCTTCTGAAACATGGTATCTTATTGCTGCCCGACCTGCCCCAGGCTTTTCTGAATTATGAACTAAGGCAGCCAAAAGCCAGTGTGCAAGAATCTCTGGTTGCTAAATATGCACATATTTTTCATGTGCATATTTACTTCTTTTATTATGAGCTAAACAGGAAGATATTTAGAGCCAGAGCGTATAGCCTACATAATTTAAAAGGGAAATAAAGTCAACATTGATTAAAATTGCATCTTTAAAAACTACAATCTGCTGGCTTGCTAATTATGAAGCTCACAGAGATAAGTGATTGGTTTGCTTTACGTGTTCATTTTATTTTTTGCTTATTTTTATTTATTTATTTGAGAACGACCGAGAGAGAAAGAGGCCAAGAGAGAGAGAGAGAGGGAGAGATAGAGAGAATGGGCGCGCCAGGGCCTCCAGCCACTGTAAACGAACTCCAGATGTGTGTGTCCCCTTGTGCATCTAGCTAAACGTGGGTCCTGGGGAATCGAGCCTTGAACTGGGGTCCTTAGCTTCACAGGCAAGCGCTTAACTGCTAAGCCATCTCTCCAGCCCTGTTCATTTTATTTTAACAGTGAGAATATTTCATTATGAGAAAACTTTGCAGTTTTTATTTGTAGTTATTTAGGGTTTTGTAATGCTGTGAGTTAGCTTGAGTTATTTTCTACTTAAATTTCTTGGACATAAGAAAGAAAAGAAGCTTACTAGTTCTTTGTTTTCCTTAAACTTCTGGGAGAAATTCAATTTTGGACAAACAACATATATTTTGGCTCAGGGTTCACACAATAAACCATGTACTGTTAGTCAGTTATGTGCAGTTCAATATAAAATGATAGATTTATGAGATTTATAAAGAGGTGTCATTATCTTTTCTCTTGCTTATTTTGATTCTCTAGAGGAAGGAGACATACACTATAAATACAATATGATTTTCAGAATGGGATGTATACTTTTATCATAAACTTGGCATAACTTAATTAGATATAAGTGACTACAAATGGAATACAGCAGGATTTTCAATTAATAATCAACTGTTCCTTATGAGGAGTTGTTGAAAACTCCTTGAGCCAGTGGTTCTAATTTAATCTGAATTTTATTAAACACCAAAGATCTGTAATTATTTTTTGTCATATCTCATCTTCTTGGACCTCTCCTTGAATGCTTTCTTTCCAGAGTTAAATAGCCTAATGACAAATTACAGAGAATTTTGTCTCTAGAAAGACAAAAACTCAACATTTAATTTAAATGTGGAGTCATCATCAACAGTGTTGCTATGGAGACCTGTCTTCTCATGTGCTCACATGCTTTTTTGAAAGCTATGTTTAAACTTTTAAACTATTTTGTAGTAATAATGTCCATGTGCTTGATAGCAATTATAGTGGCAATGCTTATTAGATTTGGGCACTGCCTTGAGTGCTTTCATATATATAAACAATATATTTGTTAATTAGTTAATATATATTAGTATATATTAACAAATTCAATTTTCAGTTTTGTGAGACTGTACAAGTAATAATAACCAAAATGTTAAGCTGTTCATGAATCAAACTAGGTCTAGTTTCAGCATCCTATACTTTTATTACATAGTTCTTCCCTTAATGGAAAGTTAGTATCAGAAAAATATAGAATTTTCCATGGAATTTTCAGAAGAAGTTTTATTCCTCCAAGACTTAATCACTTTCTCCTAATAATACAGAACCAGTCTTGTCGTGAACTTAATGTTTGAGTCCCTATCACACCCTAACCAATTTACACGTTGATGCATTAATTCTCAATGTCAATGTAGTTGGAGATAATTGGAGGGATAATTAGGGATAGATTGGTTCAAGAAAGGGACCCTCATGCTGGGATTAGGGGTTTTATACAAATGGAGATAGATTTCTTTCCCTTTCTACATGCATGCACTGTGGATAAGCTATGTGGGGACATAGAGGACATGGTGGGATAGTGACAGTCTGCAAGTCAGGAAAAGAGCCCTGACTAGGAGCCAAATCAGGTAGCAACTGGATTCTTCTTATCCAGACCCCAGATGATGAGACATGTTTCTATGTTTTAGCCACACAATCTGCGAATTTTATTATCACAGCACAACCTGAGTAGGATCAGCACCATGCTGCTGGCCAGTTTCCATCAAGATAAGCCATCTGTGAGTCACATGCTCATGGCTGTGTTACCAGTTCCATTGTTGGAGAGCCTAAGTATCTATAATGAGGGTTCATCTCATTATGAGCAAAAAGGGGTATTTTGAATCCTTCTATAATGTCACAACAGTGGATTGCATACTGCCTTAATAAAGGCTTTGCAATGTTTCAATTACCGCCTATATTTATATTATTAAGTATTTGACTCCCACATGATACTGTGGGAAGCATTAGAAATTTAACTTAAAAGTAAATCTCTCCCTTAGCATTTATGTTAAAATACTTCTTCCTTAAATATTTTCTTTGATTGCCCTTGCACTACATTTTAAAGTCTTTGTTGGAAAAAGAAGCTGCATATATTTATAATTGTTAGTCTCCAATGTGAATATGGTACAAACATATATTTTTGCTCCATATACACAAGAACTCTGACAGGCCTGATAGTTTAACATTTAGCTTGTGAACATAGGCCTTCAGATTGAAATGGACAACTATTGACCCTGCCTTATTTGCTTAGTGTGAGGGAGGGTAACTCTGATCACAGATGATTGTAGGCTTGATGGTTCTTTCTAGTCTTTTCCCCAGACTTTCAAAGTTATTAGTTGACATGCTAATTTGGGGTTTACTTAGATACTATACTAGTGATGTAAATGTAGAGTGTATAGAAAGGATGACACTTTTAAGTGTTGGAGATCTGCTTTGGTTCTACAGAGAATGTTTACTTTGGTTTCAAGTATTAATACTTGATTACATTTTTTATTGATATGGAATAAAATTTGAGCTCCAGGAAAAACCCATATCCTAATGATTCATTTCTGTAACATCATGCTACTGCTACAAAACTGCTTTCAGAGCTGGACAAATTGCTCAGTGGTTAAAGTTACTTGCTTGCAAAGCCTGAGGGCCTAGGTTCAATTTTCCAGTATCTATGTAAAGCCAGATGCACAAAGTGGCACATGCATCTGGAGCTCCTTTGCAGTGTCAGGCAGCCCTGCTGTACCCATACTCACTGTCTTTCTGTCTATTTGCCTTTCTCTCTCTCTCTAAAAATCAAAAACAAAAGTGTTTTCAGTTGAATGCAAACACTTATTTGTTAACTATAAAGTTCATTGTGAGTAGATGGTTGGGGCAGTTTTGCATGTTGAAGATGGTCCTGTGCAGATAACTGAGAACTATTAGTTGGTAAATAAAACATCTTAATTTTGAGTGTCAGGCTTGTTGCCTTTGGATATGGGAGACAGTGTAAAAATTTTTTTTTGTTTACAATACTTTGGATTCCTTCTTTCTAATTTTTGAATTACAAAGGTGCACAAGCCCCAGAGGTAGCTGCAATATGGCACTGCTTAAGATGCTAATGATATATGTTATGTCTCTTTCATTGAGAGATGTGGAACTCCTAATTGTACTTTATCAACTTGGCAAAAGTATTCCCCCCCTCTTAATAAGTGAGTCAGTAAATATTCACTAAGTGTTTATGGTTTTTGTAGAACCATTCTGGGTTCTTGAGCCACCTGCAATTTATACATCACCTCAGATCTGTGCACTAGTTGTCTGACTTCTGCTGTCTCCACAATTGTGGATGCTACAGGGTTACCCGTTTATGTTGCTTGCAGGAAAAACCAACAGAACCTTGCTGCATGCCTACACAGGTTCTTATTGTTCTAGTATTTCCCTGTTAATACTAACACAACACGGGACGTGCTCATCAATTACATACACATCACCTGGAAGTACAGAAGTTGGGAACAGGTAATATTCTGTGAAAGTTGTCAGAAACAAAATGAAGCTACTTATGTTAATCCCAATACCAATAATAGTGACTAAAATATCCCATGATATCTGAAGCAGAGGATCTCAGGGTGTGTGTGTGTGTGTGTGTGTGTGTGTGCATGCGCGCGTGCATGTGTGTGTGCCTGATAACAAGTATTCACAAAAGACTGCCATAAATACAGCCTTTCCCAAAATAATATCATGCAAGGATGTCTTCCCAACAACTGATTAGCCGCAAATTGGCGCCACTTGTTCGCCATTTGTGTGCCTAAGGATTGTTGTTTCAAAATATCAAATAATGCTACTCATTTTTGTCTTTAAAATTTTCTACTTGCCTAAATCTCCTTAAGTATACCCATCATTTATTAATACATACAAACTCTTAGTATGGTGTTATTCCCAAGTAAATGTCATTATTCTTTAGAAACTCTTTTGTTCTTATTTAAGTTGTCCATACCATGTGGCACAACTTTGAACAATGAGATGAAGTACTTAGTAAGTAGGTAAATTCTTCCTTATTCCTGTTTCTGAAATGGCTACTTGAAGACTCAGTAGTTTTAGGTAGTTACTTCTCTGAACAAAGAGTTTGTGAAGAAGCTGTGGCTTGTTGACTACTTTCATAGGCTGACTCTCTCCTTCCTGTTTCCTTGGAATTATACTCCTCAGAAACCTGTTATACTAGCGTTCACTTCCAGATTTGGTTTCTGGAGAATCTGGTCTCATTCTGGTATGAACTAGATAATCATTTGGTGGGACTGCAATGTAAATCATGATAATGTTATAATGTGTAAGAGTTGGCACTCAGCAGCTGAGGGCACAAGCAAGGAGCAATTAACTTTGCTTTGAAGAGGTTAGGAGGAAAGTATTTCCAAGAGGACAGGCTTCCTGAGTGCAGGCTTGCACAGTGACTTGGAGTTCATGAGGTGCCAGAACTAAAGAAAGACTCTATGTAATGGCATTAAGTAAGAGCTCCAAAACAGCTAAGGACATGTGTTATGGTTGGAGCATAGCTTAATGACAAATGGTTTGAAGTGTAGCTAGAAGAGTAAGAACACAAATGCTTTACAATAATCCAGTGGAACAAACCCTTTAGAGAATTCATGAAGGGGCAATATCTAGATCATTGTGACTTGGGATGTAAATGAGTGGTAGTGAGAGAGTAGTCATTCAGGGAGCATGTCTGAAAAGAAAGGTAGAGGAGCCAGAGAGGGACATGAGATGGATGACTCAGAGTTCTGGCTAGAAGTAGATGACTCACACATGAAGTTCAACTTAGTAATATTTAATATAGAAGTTTATTTTTTGCTCATGTGTGTATAGTATGAGTGGTGTGGTGTATGCATGTGTACATGCAGATATGTGTGCCCTATATGTGTGCATGTGGAGGCCAGAGGAGAATGTTGGATGTTCTTTTCTATCATTCATCTACCTGTTTTCTTGAGAGAGTCTCTTATTGAATCTGGAGCTTTTTTTTTTTTTTTTTTTTTTTTTTTTTTGTTAGACTGACTGATTAGTTAGCCCCAGTGATTAATTCTCCTGTCTCCACTCCCCATAGGACTGAGCTTATAGGTGTATTTGTCATACCCAGTTTTTTGTGGGTGTTGGGGATTGAATTTAGAATGAATCAGGCTCTCTCATACTTGTGTGACAAGTGCTCTTAACTAGGGAGCCATTCTCTGACCCCTAAGAAACTTTTTGTGTAGGTGTGTACTAGCAGGAACAGGTTAGCTCTGTGTACATGCTGAAGGAGCCAGGGGAGAGATGGGGTTCCAGAAGTTTAGTGGCTATGAAGATAGAAGGGAAATAAATGTCTCCCTCTACTTTTTTGCTTACCTTCTTTTGGAAGAACATCACCAGACCCCATAGGGCAAAGGAACCTGAGTGATATGATCCAGAGGGATAGCTGTATATGTCTCACTCAAAGCAAAAGAGAGTGCGGAAGGATATGAACCATTAATGCACAGGGTCAGTGGGTTTGTTTGTTTTTCTTTTGCTAATGGGAGAGACATTAATCATTTATTTGTTAAGGGAATAACCACATAAGGTAGAAGCATTTCAGAAGTCATGAAGAGGCAGAATAATTAATAAAACAAATAGGAGGAGAAGATGAGATTTGGCAAACAGACAAAGATGCTCATTTTGGAAAGTGGGAAGGAGAGATTGTTATCTAAGTTCCCTCAGGATACAAGTAAGCTTATGAATACACAGATACAAACAAGGGAGACAGTTTGAAGAAACTTGTGCCTGAAGAGATTCCATTTTCCTGTCAAGGTAGGATGCAAGGTTGTTTGTTGACAATGAAGGGATTGGACTTCAGCAGCTGGCTTGAAGAGATTATTGTTAGTTTTATAACTGTTATGATGAGAAAGAGAAAGTGAGCTGACAAGTGAAGATGTACAAAAGGATTGAAATGGGTTGGGGTCCATTTGAGGTAGGAAGTTCTAAGCTACATAAAACAACTAATTCAAAGAGGCAAATACTCACATATGCCATTAATAGTGATATAATATAGGCAGGATTATACCTGTGCTATTTTTGACTCTCCACTGTGCCTCATACTTGCTGTTGGGATATAAATGAGTGGTAGTGAGAGAGTAGTCTTTCAGGGAGCATGTTTGAGAAAAAAGGGAGAGGAGCAAGATTGCTCACATCACTCTATTTTCTCCATTCTTTTTTTTCCTGGAAAAATATGGAATATTTCACACATTTGTGTGTCATCCTTGCACAGGGGCCATACTAATCTTCTCTGTATTGTTCCAATTTTAGTATATGTGCTGCTGAAGTGAGCATTATTTTTTCAATTCTAATGGTACCATTTATTCTAAAACTTTTAAAGGGTGGGAAAAGTGTCTACTGTGTCAAATGTATAACTCTTTTTGATTATTTTATTTTTTAAAATTTATTTGAGAGGGAGAGGAGAGAGAGAGAGAGCACAAAAGAGAATAGGTACACCAGGACCTCCAGCCACTGCAGGTGAATTCTAGATATTCTAGATGCATATGCTACCTTGTGTTTTTGGTTTGTGTGGGTCCTGGGTAATCAAACTTGGGTCCTTTGGCTTTGCAGACAGCTGCTTTAGTTGCTAAGCCATCTCTCCAGCCCAAATGTATAACTCTTCTAACTAAATATATACACATTAATTTTACATGATTTCTTATTTACTATCTCTTTTAAAGACTGTCTGCCTTTACTTGAAGCATACAAAGCATCTCCCGAATTTCTCTACCTGCAGCTAGAGAGACTGGGGGATGCCCCTTCTCTAGTCCTGTGCTTAGGATTCAGCCTGCATTGACTTGACCTGATATCTCCTGCCCTGACTTGTCCTTCCTGACATTGGTATCTGTCCAGTAATTTTATTTTATTACTATGCTCTCTATTGTTCATTTTCTCTGTAGTCTGACTTTATTCACTGCTAAGACTTTTCTCTTTTATGGGCTCATATCCTTCTTCCATAGGGTTTGAGCACATGCCAGTTTAGGAACTTAAGCAAATTGATTTTTAAAAAAACTTTAAAAATATATTTTAACTTATTAATTTTTAATAAAATGTTGCACACATAGACCCCCTCTCCCTTGCCCCAATTATGCTGAGGGTCTTTGGTGGAATTATTGGTATTCATTGTGGGGGCCAAGAGGCCTCAGTCAATCTCTGCAGGGATGGGAGAAACATGGTGTTTCAGGCTATTCCCACCAACCCTGAGGCTCTTAACAATCTTTCTGCCTCCTCTGACTCTTGGTGGGCAAGATAGAGATCTAATTTAGTGTTGCTTTCTCTGTAGACTCTGGATCTCTGTTTTGATGAGGTTTGAGTGACCACAGTGTTTATCCTGGTTTCCCTGGAACTGGATTTCAGGGTAGCTGTGAGAGCAGTATTCATGTCACTGCTTCCTCTGTAATGACTTCTGGGCCAGGGCAGATGAAGGGGAGGTGACCCATGTCCTGGTAGACAGTTGGCCCTCTCTTCTTTATGTAAGCAAACAGATTTTTAGAAAAGAAAGTTAATATTATTTTGTTTTGATTGGACATAATTGTAGCTATTTGTGGGGACAATATGATGTTTTGATTTATGTATATTGGCAACAAACCTAGAGGATAGTCTATCACCTTAAACTTTTACCATTAATTTACGGTGAGAACATTCAAAGTCTTCTAACTATTCAGAGACAAATAGTGCACCATGGTGACCAGTAGTCATGTTACTGTTCCAGAGAACACAGGAACTGATTCCTCTTAGCTGCAATGTTGTTTCCTGTGACAAACCTTTTCCCATTCTACTTCCCCCATTAGTTCTTACAGCATATCATAACTTAAGGCCTGACCATGGCCTCACATATTTTATTATTTTTGTTTACTTGCTTAAGTTTTGTTTGTCCTAATGAAAATGTAAATGATTTGAGTTCAACTTCATAGATATCCCCATAAGCTTCTTTTTTGTACTAGGTTACATTCATAGTTGTGTCATTTGTACCTAAACCTTGTCCCTCAGGATTATTGAGAATACTTTGATAGACAATTGCTAATTGATGGTCTTTCAAAATGCATAACATGGTGTGTCCTCTCTTGAAATTCTGTGGTGTGTTCTGAAGGAACTGCAATTTATGCCCCTTCTGACGGCCTTCATTTATGTGGCAGAGCAACCGTCTGAACTTTTGGTATCACACTGTGCTGCATTATTGTGTACTTTTCCTCAGATATTGTAAACAACAAGTTAAAGATAAAGGCTACTCGTGTGATACAAAAAAGTCAACTGAAGTGATAATTAACTGAGCATACAGTTGGCCTGCTAAGTTTGTCTTGTGACTGTTATTTTCATTCTGTATAGCTAGTGAAAATCTTCTTTTGATGTTTTTAAGTTTGTATCTTAAAATTAAGTATGTGGTATGTCTACTACATATGTTGATAGGAGGGTCAAATCAGAATATGTGTGAAATGTCTTTGCAAACTGCAGTCCTTGTTGCCTAGTGCCTAGCATAGTGAACAACCTGAAATACAACAATAAGTTTTACTGACACATAAAACTAAATATTATTATACCTGGTTAGGAAATAATCTCATGATGAAATAGGGATGAAATTAGTTTACTTTTTCTTACAACCCTATAAGATAAAGAGAGATGTTATCATTTTATGAGATAGATAAGAAAATTAAGCCTTGGCAATGTCAGTTGGCTTTCCTTAGGCACATGGCTGGGAAAAAAGGGGGAGCCTGACATTAGAATTAATTTCCTCTCAGATTTCTTAGACAAACATTTTGAAATGGATCATAGAGAAGGGCATGAGAACACTGAGAAGATACTTTTTATTTGTTTCACATAAGAAAGTTAGCTATAGTGCAAGCAAAGGATTAACCAAATAATCTTTATAATTTCCAACCAGTGTGCCTGAATTTTTGTCTTCCTTCATTCTGAGGTCCACAGACAGAAGCAGATGATCATTTTGTGAAGAGATCACTGTGTGCTTAATTATCTTACTTAGCATGATCATGTTTTGTATTGCTTTTAAAATATCAATCAAGACAAAGAAAGCCACATTTATCTGTACTTTCTAATTTATCTAGTGTAAATAGTCATTATTTCACAGTAAAAAGCTTGGTGTAATAAATATTTTAGTTTTTTATATATTTAATTTATTTTTATTAATTAGTTTTGTACTCAGTGAATACAGTCAAGTTGGTACCATTGTTAGGCTCATCCACATCCTCCCCCCTCCCCCCTGGCCCTCCTTGTTGAGGTATATGGGTCATACATTGTGGAGTTAGCCCACATTTATGGTAGGAGGAATGTCTCATAATATCATGACCCAACGTGTGGCTCTGACATTCTTTCTGCCCCCCTCTTCCGCAAAATTTCCCTGAGCCATGTTGGGTTCATTTTTGGTCTGCTTCAGTGATGAGGTGTTGGGGCCCTCTGGGTCTCTGGCTCTCTGATTTGGTAGGAGTTGATTGTTCTCTGTGTTGATCTTGTTCACCCTTGTGCTGGTACCCTGTTCACCAAGAACACAGCACCCTTGCTTGTTTCGCCAATTATTCTTAGTTTCAGCTGGGGACCTTTTGAGGTATGATGCGGTGGTTCTCTCCTTAGGATCTGCATCTATCTGAAAAAGAGAAGCAGTTTCTCCAACAGAGAGTAAAGTTAGCACCAGACAAATCGGATAACCCTTATTTTTTTTTTTTATAGAGAATTTAATAGGTGTAGGCCCTCTTGTAGCCCACGATTGGTGGTGGCTTGATAATGGAGAGTGAGCTCATGTTTGGATATGGTTCTGACTTGTTTCCCAGCTCCAGCTATGGGTCCCGTTCCACTGTGGGGATCAGTTAGCCAAATCAAGAGCTGTTGGTTTCCCACCATGGCTGTGTGCCACTATTGCACTTGTGTGAGTATCACGACAGGTTATTTGCTGCTAAATAGGTTAGACCATGAGTTGCTTGGACAGATATTGGTCATTTTCCCCCAGTTGTCCATGTAGCACCTTCTGACACTAAATGCACTGACTGTCTGGGGACTGACTCTCTTCCAGCTTCCAGCTATGTCATTCCATTTTATGTGTCAACCATATATGGTGTCTTCAGCAGTAGGGTCTTACCACTAACCTTTCATACCCTCTCCAGTGCTTTGTGGCTCAGGTGTTCCCTCTAAGGGCCTGGTGAAATAATTTAGTTTTGACAACATGCCAAGGATGGTTACTTCTGGTTACTCTGATTGTGATAGATACTTAATTTCTTGATGTTTTCTCCTATTTTATAAACTCTTCACAGTGAATAAGTATTGTTTTGCAATTAAAAAGAAAACATTAAATAATACTTTGAGATTAACATTAATGTAACAAAGTTGAGTAATTAGAATGACTGTATTATAAAGATATTTTAGAGTAAGTAACTCATGAAGAATTATTTTTAAATTGACATTGAGGTAAGTGCTGAGAGTAGATGGAGCTCTGCAGCGAGATTAGGGAGGAAGGTATTTCCGGTAAAATTATGTTTCCTGTAAAGTTCATATAGTAAGGCTTCTGTTTTTATTTTCACTTCTGGTTATGGAATTAAAAAATGCTTTTAAAAATTCAATAGATATTAAAATTATTATATATATTATTTATTTATTGTTTTATATATACTAATTATTGAAATTATTGTAGGTGGAGCATATTTGGTCCTATTCTATATCCTCCTATCCCCCTTGTGCCCTTTCCCCTCCCATTCCTCACTTTTGTTTCCCTAATAATTTCATTTATATATAATACATGATTTTATGTGACTATATAATATCTAGAATCAGGAGTGGTAGAACAAATACTTGTCCTTTGGAGACTGGCTTACTTTTCTTTGCATATGGAGCATTAGGAATTAGCCTCTACTCTCAAGATGTAGCCACGTAACCACAGTGGTCATGAGGATGAGCTCTGGAGAGAGGCAGATTTAGTTTCTAATCTGAGATATGCTACAGATCAGCTGGGTGAGTTTAGGAAGCTCCTGGAATTGTTTTTTATTTCATCTATAATGATTGCCCTGCAGAGGTGGGGGACTGCACTGCGACATTTGTGAAGACATTAGCACTGTAGTACATACAAATACAGGGTGGCATCTGTCATCATTTTGTGAACTCATCTAATTGAGACATTCCAGAATATGAGCCGTGGGTTAGAGAGATTGCACACCTGTTAAGGCACTTACCTGCAAAGCCTAAGGACCTTGGTTCAGTTCCCCAGTATCTATGTGAGCCAGATGCACAAGGTAGTACATACATCTGGAGTTCATTTGCAGTGGCTGGAGGCCCTGGTATGTCCGTTCTCTCCCTCTCTCTCTCTGCATTTCTCTCAAATTATATATATATATATATATATATATATATATATATATGTATATATATACATATATATGTATGTGTATATATGTGTATATATATATATATATATATATATATATATATATATATAATATGAGTTGTCTTTTTAGAGTGACTGTACATTTGTCAGAGCCCCTAGTTTCAGTTGATATTGAACCAGTTCATAGACTTTCTCTTACAAAGTGTATTTATTAGACAGCTCATTTATTAGACAGTCCAGAGCACCACTTCTGGGGACTTGTGGAATTAGGGTACCTTTGTCTCAGGAGATAATTATGACAGCTGTTTTAAATCCTTTGATAATTTTAAGATCTGGTAGTTTGCTGTTGTTGCATATTTATTGTCTTTTGAGTCAGACTGTCCTTGTTCTCTGTATACCAGATAATTTTGGATTGATTCTGTTTATGTTACATATGACCTTGTAAGACTCTAGATCCATTCACATCCTCTTAGAGTGTTGGTTTGCTTGTTTTATCAGGCATTTGGGCAGGTCAGGTTCAGACCACATGATTTTCACCTTCAGTGTTCGAGATGCTAGTGTCATTTTGGTTTTCAGAGCATTTGTGTTTTGTTGTGTGAGAAGGGGTGTTCCCATCCTTGCTTACAATTTACACTGCAGTTCTGCTCTGCATACTTTTCTATCTCCTTTGAGTATATTCCATGCAGACAATAGCATATGGGTGAACCTCGGACTTGTATTTGTTCATACAAAAATGGGGGGATGCTCTTCTCTGTTAATAATCTCTGAGATCTTTTTTCAATGACTCCTTTCTCAGAAAGTGCACTTTTTCAGAAAGTGAAGAATTGTATATACAGTTCCAGCCTCTGTTCTAATGTACAATTTCACTTGGCTGGGATAAAGTGCAGGAGAAAGAAGGGAGAGAATGAATAATAAGGATGTCTGCCCCATACTCTGCATAGCAAGAGTGTCTTACTCACATTCCTCCATCCCTTGAAACATATTTCTCTCTGAATAGTAGGTGCCATGTGTTGTGGTCACAAAGTGCACTTCCTTAATTAGTGCTGACCTTGGGACAGGGCTGGGAGAGAAGAAAAAAAGAGGTGTATTGATTCTCTCTCTCTCTCATCCTCTCTCTCTCTTCTTTTGGGCTTCTTTTGGCGTTTTTCCAGTCTGGCTTGGTTACCTCCAGTTCAATGCTAGGAAACAAGGAAGGAATGAAGCCAGGAAACTCACCAACATTGTTGGTTTCTAGAAAATCTTGACCTTAATATCAAACTCATCTGCTGTTAGTTATTTTTCAGAGTTTCACTTTTGCATATTGGGCAGAGTAGGAAGGAGAAGCTGTCATGGGCTTTTTCCACCTTGCCTGGCCCCAGTGAGTAATTCATAATAACTGTCCAGGGAACATGGCCACCTAAGGACCTGGCTACAGGTTGCAGTTCTGTGATTAATTGTCCCCTCAGTACTGCATGGAATCTTGGTATAGTTCCCCAAAGTATAATGGAGGATGCTTTACCTGAAGCAACAGGAAAGAGATGTCAGGCACAAAGAATAACAAAAACATATGTATTCTAATGAAAAAGATGCCTTTTAATAGGTGGTGAAGTTTGTTTTCTTTTTTCCAATAAAAATTATTTATTTGAGAGAGAGAGAGAGAAAGGAAAAGAGAGAGAGGGAATATGGGTGTACCAGGGCTTCCAGCCACTGCAAATGAACTCCAGACACATGTGCCACCTTGTGCAGCTGGCTTATGTGGGCACTGGGGAATTGAACATGGGTCCTTAGGCTTGCATGAAATGCCTTAACCACTAAGCCATCTCTACAACCCTGAAGTTTGTTTTCTATGAAGTGTTATTATGACAGGAGATACTAGTGGGATTATACTCTTCTTTTAAAAAATATTTTATTTATTTATTTATCTGCAAGCAGAGAAAGACAGAGAGACAGATAGACAATGGGTGCTCTAGGGCATAGTGCCACTGCAAATGAACTCCAGATGCATGAGCTACTTTGTGCATCCAGTTTTACATAGGTACCACGGAGTGGAATCCACATTGTTAGGCTTTGCAGGCAAGTGCCATAACCACTGAACTGTCTCCCCAGCCCTTCTCTTTCTTTTTAAAAGCAAAATTCTATTGATTTGGGTGATTCTTATGGAGCCAGTTGAGTACAAACCGACTTAGATATATAGAGTGTTTTTATTTAGCTCATAAAATTTGTAAGGAAAAACATGGTTTTGGATGTTAAAATTTTTAGAGCCACTTACATATGCTATTTCTGTCGACACTTTCATATGAGTAAAGCTCAATTTCAAGTGGCAGCATTGACAAGAATAAGTGTTTGAATTTAAATTGCATTTTATAAATTCCTTCCATCTGAATTCTTCTAGTGGCTTAGTTGAATTCAAATGGGGAGCTGTCTCTTCTACAACCAAATTGTGATGTCAAAAAAGCTTGATGTCTATGCTCCTTACCTTTTTCGTTTCTCCCACTCTGCTCTTCCAGTATTGATCCACTATGTAGCAGAATCCTTCTTGTCTCTGGGCGAATGAGTAGTACTTAAATTCTAGATATTCCTCAGAATTTATCTAACCTGTTTTATGACCTTGACTTTAAACCTAGGTGATTAACATCCCAGAGGTGATAATGAATGGTAGTGAAGTAATCCTTCCATGGTATCCTATGAATTGTGGTCTGTCCTAATAGGTACTTTATCATGAAGTTAGGAAAAGTAAAAATATTTTTTTTGTGTGTGTGTCTTAGCAAAGAAAATTTCCTAAATGTAGGGAAAGTAATACATTTTAACTGTGGAAACATTTGAAAATACAGAATGATCTAAGAGAAACTAACATCATTAAATTCAATATTTATTTAACTGTCATTGGTCTTGAGAGATCATTTGGAGGCTTCAGCAGGGGAGCCTAGATTATGCATTCTTTCTTTAAAAATCTTTTTATTGATAATATACATACAAATATACATACATACATACATACATACAATGTACCATGATCATGAGCTCCTCCCACCATCTTCCTTTTGCCCCCTCTCCCATGCCCCCTCCACTGAGTCCCTTCTTCCCATCTAGTCCCTCTTATTCATGTATGTACAAAATATATTTAGAAAATAGTCACACTGTCTCCTTATGTGTTTTCCATACCTTGCCCCCTACTCCTTTCTCTGTCTCCTTTATCTTTCAAACTAGTCCCTCTACTATTGTAAACTGATTATTTTACTTTATGACCCTGTAAGGTGCTGATCATATTCCTATCAGGTTATACTCTTATATCCTCTCTCCCTTTTCCCCAATCCACTGAGGGCCCTCCTTGGTGGGGTTTTTGATGTTCCCCATGGGGTCATAAATACATTAGTCAGTGGGGAGAGGACAATGCCACAGGATACACCTTTCCACTCTGTGGTTCTTAACAATCTTTCTGTCCCCTCTTCCACAATGTTCCCTGAGCCTTGATGGGTATGTTATAAGACACATCCATTAGTGGTATGCTCTCTGCAATCTCCACATTTCTGATTTTACATTCTTGATCAAAGAATGGTTTTCCTCTACTGGGGAAAGCTGTCTTCATTAGCTAGACACAGTTTTGGAAGGAACACACATGGAGCCACCAGAGAGGAAGATATACCTGGCTATCAGAGCAGATCAGCTGAATCAAACCTGGTGATCAATGAGGAGACAGGTGTTTCAGCCACATTGAACTTGTGTTGTCTCATCAATCTTTTGACATGTGTACTTGTAGTCATCTTTCCACATGTTTGGATCTTGTCATATAATCGAAACTAGTATCACTTGCAGAGCAAGAGAGAGGGACTTTTCCTAGTATCTACTGTAGAGTGCTGCACTCTAGTACCTCCCTTCAAGTTGTGTCCCTCTTCCTTCTCTGAATTCTGTGTGACCACGGGCATGTCATGACCCTTCTTGTTCTATATTACAGGTGATGGGACTTGGAATTATAATCCTAAACAGACTGAGATTACTTTTCTTGCATCCACTCCTCTGATTACAGACAGTGCCAGTGTAGGAAGAACAATTAAGGTGGAGCATAGGAATGGAATAGGAAGGAGAAGAGGCTGGAGGAACATCTCAGTGATAGAGTACTTGAAAAGTATGTGCAAGGCCTTTGGGTTTCACTCCAAGCACCACAGGAAATAAAAGGACAAGAAAGGAAAGAAAGGAAAGAAAGGAAAGAAAGAAAGAAAGAAAGAAAGGAAGGAAGAAAGAAAGAAAGAAAGAACGAACGAACGAAAAAAAGAAAGAAGTGAAATAGAAGAGGGGGGAGGAGAAAGGGAGAAAAGGTAGGGTCTCTTAAACTTATACCTTGCTTTGGTCCTGCTAATGTTAGGAATGGACCTGAAAGAGAACTTATTATATAGTGATTTATTCTTACACAGATTGCACTGTTATTTATCAAGTATAAGTCAGAAAGAGCCTTCAAGATAGAGAAAAACTCCTGGAGGCAAGGAAAAGAACAGTTTATTTGATACACTGGATTTAATACTTCATTCATGGAAAAGGTCCAGAAGTGAAGTTTGGAGCAGACAGAAGATAAATTAGGGAAAACCTGTCATATTATGTTGAATTTATGAGATTTATTCTCAGACCAATGAAAAGGCATGCTGGGTTTTTATAGGGATAACATAATGAGGTGCTGGCTCTAAAACTGGCTATGTAGTATGAGGATGTATAAGGGTTTAGAAGCAGGGAGGCCACTTGAGCTATTGGTAGTAGTCACTCAGGTAGGAAGAGACATTTCTGGAAGCTGAGCAGTAGCCATGAGGCTGACTTTGTCTCCATGTAAGACCAGGCTATGGATGAATTCAAGTGGGAAAATGATAATTGTTTTGAAGTCTTATAAGGCTCTACAGTGTTAATATTATTATCACTGATAGTAATAATTATCTTGTGGACATGTTAGATCATAGCTCATCTCAATTCTAGGATAAGCAGGTGTGGAGATCTGTTGAAATCCTTTGGGAAAGGTACCAGTGTGAGATCAGCAGCTCTAAAGATGCCTTTGGGAGAGCAGGAAGGTGGGTTTGTCAGTTTGGGGTGGTGATCTAATTGGAAAGGACAGCAGTATTGCAGTTAACTAGAGTACCCCTGTGTGGAACTAAGTGGTTAGCTGTTTACCAAGTCCCATTTTGAGGACACATCTTTCTTTCCTTTTCCTGCACTAGATGTCTCTTAATTTGTAAACTTCCTAGTTCAATATGTCTAGAGGAAGTAGATTTTTTTTCCCTCTTGCTATACTGTGGAAGGAACCCTAAGGAGCCTACATTCTTAAACAGATTTTCAGCCAGTCTTCTGTTTTTAGATACATTCATTCCCTATGATTCCTAAAGAAAATGATGACCTCTATTCTGAGGTGTGTGAGGATCAGAGATAAGCACATTTAACTCAGCAAGTTTACTTGTAATTAGACAATATATGCTTAGGGGCATTTTTTTTTTTTTTTTTTTTTTTTGGTTTTTTGAGGTAGCGTCTCACTCTAGCCCAGGCTGACCTGGAATTCACTATGGAGTCTCAGGGTGGCCTTGAACTCACAGTGATCCTCCTACCTCTGCCTCCCAAGTGCTGGAATTAAAGGCGTGCACCACCACACCCGGCCCTTAAGGGCTTCTTTTAAATACAAGGGTGTATATTTTCTTTGTAGTCCTATATGAGGGTTATTCATATTCACATTTCCTCAGCAATGGTCATGATGTTGAATATTCATCTTTTGAAAAGTTCTCTGGAAATACATTGTTACTGAATGTGGTTGGTTTCCTTTTATTAGGAGCCATGAAAATACAGGATGTGTATTATATGAAGCATAACTGTTTCTTGAAAGATTAAGAGGCACCTGAGTTAGTTGAGTCACTCAGGGTCTTACATTAAGTAATTTACCAGATAAGAGAGGTTGAGATCTAGACCTGTCCCATTTCATTGCATGGCCCTTCACAAAATGGGCCATGGGAGGAACATCTACTAAACTGAGTTGTCCTAAGAAAAACAAAGACCATGCACTTTTACTCACATTAAAATGTAAAGACTATGAGAACAGGAACTTGAAAATTTTTGTTTCTGGTTGTGTCTTCAGTATCTGCACAATGATATATGTGAGGTGCTAAAAATAATCCTCACATTGTTTAAATAGACAAACATTGAAGTCAGGTTTAGAATATGAAGTTTTTCAAAATATTTCCTCAAAAATATCATATCCATAAAGGAAGAGAAAAGGATGTCTCATAGATAGACCAGATATATGTTACTTTACTTAGCAGTATGTTTCTATGGTAACATCATGTTCCTTTTATAAAAGAAAAAATCTGAATATAAATAGTACTGCACAGTTCTGTTGAGCTCATGTACTTGATAATGTAGACAAAAGGAGCTACTATAAGGGTGTGTGCATGTGTGGTGTGTGTGTGTGTGTGTGTGCATGCATGCATGCATACATGCGTGCGTGCATGTGTGTGTGTGTGCGTGCACGTGCATTAAGTAATCATAAGCCTTTGGCTTTTCTGCATAGCACAAGGAGGTCTTCTCACTTGTTTGAACTAGAGTAGAAATATTTGTGTCAGGCACTACAGTTTTATACCCTCTCCCTTTTATTTCTCAACAGAGCATAGCTAATGATTTGCTGAGCATTTGTATTCAGAAACTCCCAGGGGAGGTGCAATCTCAAGTATGAGGTAATGGTGTGAAAAATTCAGAGAAGGAACTATAAATAAATAAATGAAGTATAGAAAATGAATTGTGCCTTTTTCTTTGTATCCCATATCTTGTGTTCTTGTAGGAGAGACATCTTCTTTGCGTTGAAGCCTGAACCCACCTACTATTGCCTCTGTTCTTTGGGATTTTATACTAGCATTTGTGGTCACCTTCTGTATCTCTTATAGGGAATTCCTAACTAGAGCCTCAGGAGCTAATTTCCTCATTGGTGGTTCACACCTATATTTAAAAAATCTCAGAGAACAGAAGCCCAAGCAGTTATGGTCATTCATTCATGATTAACATGAATCTATTAATTTATAGGCTAATTTATTTTACCACCTACCTTTAAATATGTTATCTTCATGTCTGATCTTCATACTTTGCCAAATTAGCTAATAGGAATGAACGGGTAAGTACTAGCATAGTTGCAAATCTTGCCTATGTTTCAGACAAGATTTACCAGGTTGCTCCAGCTCACAGGGATTTCTGACTCTGAACTCACAGTATCATGGAGTCACATTTTGCATTTTTTTTGCCACATATACTCTGCAAAATGTGCTTCTAAACGTTAAAGATTCTCACTTGTCTAGAAAACATGGCCTCTAAATATGTAAGTTATCTAAGTTCTAAAGAACAAGTATCTGATAGAGTGTGTAGGGAAAAATTGCTACACTGAACTTTTTGAGTAGTGGTGTAACATTTCAACTTATAGGAGCATTTCAGTGATTTTTTATTGATAATTTTGACCAGATAGAATATTTATTTGCACATTGACTTGAGGTGCTGCTGTAGCACTTTGATACTTTTAGTATTTATTCTTTCCTTTGTAATTTTGTGTGTGAATTCATGTATATGTGTGAGCGTGTGTGTGTGTTCATTTATGTATCTGTATCTGGTCTACTGTAAGAAAATCACAAGCTTATTGATACCAGGAGCTCACTTTAAATCTCTCCTATAACCTTTAAGGCTTTAGTACTTATTTAATAATTAGATGCCAGACAGTAAAAATGAATATATTAATATATTTAAACAATTACATAAAATGTTATGCTATAGTCTTCTGGATTTTGTATGTTGAATGTTCTCCAAGGCTTATTGTGTGAAAAGCTTGGTCTGAAGGTGGTACCTTTGGGAGGTGGTGGAACCTTTAGGAAGTAGGATCATGTGTGTAGTTCTTAGGTTACTAGAGACATCCTCTTGAAGAGGATGGAGGGTCCTCAGCCCCTTCTCCTCTCTTTCTCCTCTGTTGATCTGGTGAGATACCATGCACTCCTATGTTGTGCTGCCTCACCACGGGGCCAAACCAATGGGGCCAATTGATCATGGACTGGCTCCTCCAGAACTGTGAACCATAGTGAATCTTTTCCTTTGTAAGTTAATTATGTCAGATATTTCATCTTGGTGATGGAAGGATAACATAATGTCTATATGATAATTAGTATATGTGTCTGTTGTCAGTATGTTAACATAAATAGTGTTGTATGTATGATGTACTTGAAATCTCACATCTAGCTTATGAGTGAACTGTAAATATTATCACTGAAATTGATAAGGTTTACAGCATGCACTATTTTTTGTGTAGATGGCTTTAGTGTTTTGGGAGAGTTCTATGAGAATCAAATATTTATTTGGATGTATGTTGCCTTTTTGTGTTTTCCATATAAGATAACCCAGTTTGATCTTACTTGAGAGTTTGTGTCTGTACCTTCAGTTGTGGCATATGAGAGAGAGATTATGTGAGCAAGCGAGCTGCGTTTATGATTTATGTGATTTGTGGTACATGAGAGCATGTGTGTGTGCGTGCGCACTGTGGTTTACTTGGAAAGATACTTTTTGTTGAAATGTTTTGTTTTCAGAAGTAATTCCATGTTCTCTTTTTATACTCTTTCCTGTTGCTATATATTTGCAATGTAAGGTTTCACAGAGGATCATATATATATATATATATATATATATATATATATATATATATATATATTTAGTACTGTATCTGGGGCAGTGATTCTCTAGTATACCTTCCTGAGATTTACAGACACACTTAAGCAACATTCATCCTTAGAGTTGGAGTGGGCCTAAGATCTTTTCCAGGTTCCAATTTGGAGACTGGCTTGTGGACTTGTGCTGTGCTGTTTGGAGTGTGACTCATACCAGTATATTGGTGTAAATTACAAGGAGTGCTACAGTGTAGGAAAAATTGTCAAGGGATTTCCCCTTGTCAGGCAAAATTGTGAAAGACATAGAAATAGACAGAAATGATTACTAGGTGTGTCTTTCTGATAGATGGTTTCTGCAGGGGCCTGTGCCTTTCACTGTCCTTAACAGATTTTACAACTCTTTGAGTTATAAGAAACTAACAGTACTATGAATGATTCTTGTACCCAGAAAGTTGTTAATCCTTTGGCATGCAGTTAGTTATTACCCTCTAGAAAAGAGTGACTTTCACTTTCCTGGTTGCTCCTTTGTGTATCCTTGAGTTCTCATTTGAACTGCTGGCAATATTTCAGTGATTTGACTTGCTAATCAATAAAAAAATCTTATATTTTTACTCACTTTATATGTGTTTGAGAAATAATTTTATCTCTTAAAATTGCTTCATAACACAAGTCGATTGGTATTTCTGAATGATCAGTTTAAGTTTTCAATGTTTATTCAATGTGGCTAGAGTTTTTGTGGTATTACCTATAAATCAAAAAAATATGCTATAATTCTCATTATTCAGTACTCTGAATACCATTCAGAGTTTTTACAGGTACATATTATCTTTTAAAAATTATTACTATATAACCATAGTTTTAGATTATTATATAGATTTAAGTTTTACCTTCAAAAGCAGTCTTGAAATTACTATTTGTTATGAGTTCGGATGAAACAGCATGTTTAATAATTTAAAATAAGACCCATTTGACTTGGGCCAAAATCTAAATCCTTGACCCCCAAGTGCTGCCATCTGCGTTAAATAGGTTTGTATTACAGTATTTTTAAATTATGAATAAACACATTAAAGCTTCCTGTTGATGTCCTAAGAGTTTGGTAACAATCTCTGTAGTCCTTTGGAATTGTTGGGTATTGTAAAGATGGCAGACAGGATGAAGGTTCTTAGTAAAGTTAATTGGCATATAATATTCAATATTATAGTCAGAAAGCAGAATACTGTTACCATGTGCATATGCCATTCTTTTTGTGTGCATGCGTGTGTGTGTGCGTGTGTATGTGTATGGTTTTTGGAGCTAGGGTCTCACTCTAACTCAGATTGACTTGGAATTCACTATGTAGTCTCAGGGTGGCCTCGAATTCTCACGGATCCTCCTACCTCTGCCTACCATGTCCCATTCTTATTTTATAATGGGCAGCCTGCAGAACTCATAAGCAGTGGTAGAAGAGGATTTTCAAGAGCTTATCAGAGGCCTTGCTTCATTGGAAATTCATGCCAGACTTAATAGCATCCTTATTTTGCTAGAATGATAAAAATAGCTTATATTTACATATAAAGGGCAGAAACTTCTCAGTGGGATATGACAATAAGAGAGATATTCTAATATAAATAATTGGCAACAAGAAAAACAAGGCATTATGCAAATGCCTGGCCAGTCCAAGCTATCCTACCATATCAGTTGTGGTAGCCTGAATACTACTTCCTCAAGGAAAAGTAACACAGACACAAAAATAAAAGATATCCAAGTTGTGATTCTTAGAACATGTAAACATTGCCTTGCATGACAGAGAGAGGAGAGCCAACTGAGCAGGGAGAAAATGTAAATCGAGAATTCTGAAACAGGGATATAGGGAGATCATCCATGTGGACTTTAAAAATATTCACACAATGGGCTGGAAAGATTGCTTAGTGGTTAAGGCACTTGCCTGTGAAGCCTAAGGACCCATGTTTGACTCCCCAGATTACATGTAAGGCAGACACACAAGGTGATGCAAGCGTGCAAGGTTGCACATTTGGGCAAGGTGGCACATGTATCTGGAGTTTGATTTCAGTGGTTGGTGCACCAATTCTCTATCTCATAAAAATAAAGGCCAGTCTGTTGGGCTTGCCTAAAAAAAATAATAATTACACGAGGAGAAGTAGTGCAACCACAGAGGCAGATGTTAGAGTGCCAGAACCTAAGAAGGTTGGCTGCAGCAGAAGCTGGAACAGATTTACTTTTGAAGCTTCCTAAGGGACTATGACCTAACAATACTTGTGTCACAGCTGCCTGGCTGGGGTTTCTTTCATTCTACCCAGCTAGAAACTGTGGATAGGTAAGGAGTAGCTCCTTTAAGGTGTTGATAGCTCTCAGTTCTAGTGTCTCACAGGCTAAGTTTCCCTGAAGGTTATAGTTCAAAGTCTTGAGAAACAGGCTTCTGGCTCTGAGCTTTCAGAGCCAGGAGGCTTGTCACTCTTGTAGCTGCTCAAGGCTGAGACTTTTTGCTGCGGGCTTAGAGTACCAACACCCAGAGCGAGTTACAGCTCTTGGGTTCCAGATGTTGGCATACTCAGCTCATTAACTCTTGGCAGATTTATCCTTCACCATGGCCCACGGTCCTCGGTCCTCGTATCCCAGCTCCTGCCTTCAGCTCTTCATAGCGTCTTCTGTATTCCTAATTGATTGTGGTTTCTGCCGTTGGTTACTTTCTGATGATTTTCAGCTGCTTCCTATGTTTACAGCTCAGAGCCTTGGGTGCTGGGACCCTTAGCTCTTTCTGGCTCTAGAAGTTTCCAACCACTTCCTTACTGACAATACTATGGCTGGATTTGGAAACCCTGGGGTCTTGTTACCTCTTTGAGCAATCACCCCAGTCTGTTCTATCCACGATGAAGACTACATGTAAGCAAAAGTATGCCATTAGGGAGAAGCCATTATTAGACCTAACACTGCAACACACAGTATGCAGGAAAAGACAGCCAGCTGAACACCAAAAGTATGCACAGATGAAAGGTACAGCATTCTTGTGCTCAGATTATTCAGCCAATAAAAGCCTAGCATAAGCTTGACTTTATATATTATATTATATTATATTATATTATATATATATATGTATATATATATAATATAATGTGTACTATATATATATATATATATATATATATATATATATATATATATTATAAGCCTCAGAGAAGTACATCTGTTTTTCTGTCTATCACAGACGTTTTTTGGGTGAGTTCTCCTCCCAGACCTCTCTTGAGCACTGCTATTACAAGATCCAGAACAGCTGTTGGTGGGCCTTTTGGAGCAGCTGCAGAAAATGGTGGTCACTGAAGCTTGTGAAGTTGAGGCAAAGTTTTCCATTCTGGTTCAAGCCTAAGCAGTTGTGACTAGAGCAAGGGCTCCAAAAGTAGAAGATATAGCTATTTCTGTAGCTGTGGTTGCAGTTTTCTTTGCTTTTGGAGTGTAGTTTCCTTATGGTGAGAACAGGGTATTAAAAAGTTTCCAAAGAAGAGTTGCCTGGCTTGGAGCTCTGTGTTACAGCAGGCAGGCACAGGGGAAAGGTCTGTCAGCTCTTGTTCAAGGGCTGAACAGCCAAGCAAGGAAGTTTGCCCACTCATAGAAGGAAATTAACATTCTGATTACCTAGGATATGTAACACCCTTATCAGCATTTAAGAATGCACAACTCATAGTGAAATACCCTTAGAGACAGCTCTGCCACTTTGATCACACCAGTGATACTGTTACTTGTTTCCAGAGCTAGAGTTCATCGTCTCATTATCATGAAGAATGATGAACAAAGACAGCAGAAAATGGCAAGCAAGAAAAACTTTATTAAGAACCAAAAGTAACAAAAGGTCCACAGAGCAGGGAGAGATCCCCAAAAGGTAGCACTCTGGACTGGAAAGTTTTATACTATGAGAATAGGTCAGTTTGATCCTGCCCATATGTAAATTAAGTATGAAGTTTGGACAAGCCTGACTGGTTAATATGTGTATGGGAGATTACTATTGGTTGATAGATCAGGTGGAAGAACCTGCCAAAGATAAAGTTCTCCAAAGGTGCCAAGGAAGAGGAAGAAGCAAGAAGTATAAAAAGAAAATAATCTGGTGGTCAGTCATCATTTTGATAGCCAGGACCTTTTTGGGTTTCAGCTCCACAACTTTTTGTTCTTTGGCCTTACCACTGACTATGGAAATTTTATTATAAAATTTCAGTATTCTTAGAGTTAACCACTGGTTTCACCAAGGCATGTAGATATTTTCTTGTTTGGGGGGGCTGTGATACTGACTGGCTGTCTGCAAACTGGGGACTGTCTTGTCCCTAATTCTTTTCAATATTGCATTAGAATTTTAGGCCTGCAGAGCTGTAAAAATATAAAGATATGGGCTGGCAAGATAGCTTAGCAGGTAAGAGCACCTACATCAAGCATGAGGGCATGAGAGGGATTGACTACACCAGTGTGATTACTCAAAACAAGCTGGGTAGACAGCTGGGTGTGACTACACACATCTGTAACCCCAGTTCTATGGGGAGCAGAGACTGCAGAATTGTTGGAGCTCTCAGCATCTCCATATTCAATGAGAGAGTTCATCTCAAGGAAGTACACTGAAGAACAGTAGAGGAAGGACAGCCATTGCTCTCTTGTGGCCTGTGAGCACATCTGTATGTGCATGTGTATAACACACACTCACACCTCCCCACATACGCACACATCAACACACACATCCCCCACACCATGGGTACTATACAGGCCAAAAAATTTGACTGTGGTCATTAGTTACAAGTGTCATAGGAATGTTCCCTGAACTGAGGTGGTACTGCTACCACAACTATCTAGAAGTGAGAAACTGGTTTTAGAATTCTGTAATTGGCAGAAGCAGGAAGAGTTTGTCTTGAAAAGATTGTTGGTAGAAATAGTGATATCAAACATTATACCAATGAAGGCCCAGTTAGAAATGAGGAGCATGGCATATAATGCATACATTGTCTTAGACAATATGTAAGTTGTCATATGCAGAATGTTAGAAATATCAAGATCAGTATTGATGAGAGTAAAACAGGGAAATAGGAAATTGGCGAAGAAGTGCCCTTTTTTATATGGTGGCCGAAAGCTTAGAAGAATTGACTGTGGTGGTGTGGTAAGCAAAACTTGTAAGCAATGAACTTGAATGTCAAGCTGAGAAGATTTCATGAAACTCTGTTGAAGGTATATCCTGGTTTCTTCTTCCTGCTTACATATATAAGAGAGGAAAGAGACAAATGAAAGGAAGAAGGGTTACAAAAGAAGTGCAGACCAGATGACTTGGGATATTTTTAGCATAACTAGGACAAAAAGATGTCACAACAGGAGATTGTTTGTTGACAGTGTCATGGGCATGACTTTCCCATTCCCAGTTACTTTGTGGCTATGTGACATGATATTTATCCTGTTTGCATGTTCTTAATACACTAAGAGAGACTAAACAATGGAAAAGCAGAATAATGACATTTAGGTCACTGAATTGTATCAATAGTATAGGACTGAGGAATAGGTAAGGTATAGCTCAGTGGTAGAGTGCTTGACTTACAGGTGTGAGGCCCTTGATTCAATTATGAGCACTATAAGTAAAGCAAATAAAGATATTAGGTTGAAAATGTCTTCAAGTAGACTTAGAATTTCACTTATTCTTGAAATACTGTTGTACCATTTTGTCTGGATTCCTCAGTTCAAGCAATCTAATACGCAGTATGCACTTATCAGAGGAGGCCATTGTGAGAACTGTACTCAAACAGAGGCCAGAGGCAAATGGGGTAACAATTTGGCACTTACAATAAAGGTTGTATTGTAAAAGTCTGTGGTGGATGACAATCCATTAAGGTAGATGCAAGTTAAGCCTCCTGGAGCATCTTTAAAATATTGTGGCTTTTTACTAGTATTTGGATGATTAATTATTTCACATGTTAATTTTTTATTATTATTTGTATTTATTTTTTTATTAATTAGTCTTGTACTCAGTGAATACAGTCAAGTTGGTACCATTGTTAGCCTCGTCCATGTCCTACCCCTTCCCCCTGGCCCCTCCTTGTTGCGGTATATGGATCATGCTTTGTGGAGTTAGCCCACAGTAGGAGGAAATGTCTGTGCATATCATGACCCAGCGTGTGACTCTGACCACCCTTGTGCTGGTACCTGGTTCACCAGGAAAACACCACCCTTGATTGTTTTGCCAATTATTCTAGTTTCAGCTGGGGCCCTTTTGAGGTATGATGGGGTGATTCTTTCCTTAGGATCTGCGTCTATCTGAAAAAGAGAAGCAGATTCTCCAATGGAAAGTAAAGTTAGCACCAGACAAATGGGATAACCCTTTTTTTAATACAGAATTTAATAGGCTTAGGCCCTCTTGTAGCCCATGATTGGTGGTAGCTTGATAATGGAGAGCGGGCTCATGTTTGGATATGGTTCTGACTTGTTTCCCAGCTCCAGCTATAGGTCCCATTCAACTGAGGGGATAAGTTAGCCAAATCAAGAGCAGTTGGTTTCCCACCATGGTTGTGCACCACTAATGCACCTGTGTGAGCATCATGACAGGTTATTTCTGCTAAGTAGGTTAGACCATGACTTGCTTGGACAGATATTGGTCATTTTTCCCCAGTTACCCATGTAGCACCTTCTGGAACTAGACATGCTGACTGTCTGGGGACTGACTCTTCCAGCTTCCAGCCATGTCATTCCATTTTATGTGTCAACTGTATGTGGTGTCTTCAGCAGTAGGGTCTTACCACTAACCTTTGGTGGGTCATCAAGTACTCTGACAAAAATCTGTCTTTCTGTTAGGAAACCTGGTAGCTCTTTCTGATCAAAAGCTCATTGTGGATGATAGCCATTTGCTGGTACTGGGAGTTACAGGTCAGGGTCCATGAAGAGAAGGAAGGAAAAGATAAGTAATATAAAAGAGATAGAGAGAAGAGAGAGAGAGAGAGAGAGGGAGAGGAGAAGGAGAGAGAGAGAGAGAGAGAGAGAAGCTGTAGAAGATTAAGGTCAGTCTTCATCATATACTCTCCAGTGCCTTGTGACTCAGGTGTTCCTTCTAAGGGCCTGGTGAAGGTTCAACCATTTGGTCTGTCTTTTAGGATGTAGAGTTTTATGGGTCTAGAATTGTGTCCCTCACCCCCTCCATTGCTCTCCCCTCCCTCCCCCCCACCCTATTGTCTAGTCCTCAAGATGGTTGCTGAGAATGTCAGCATCTTGGCTAGATTAAGGTTAGGTGCTGTAGATGAGTGAGACTATGCAGCGATTATCTATCTGTGGTTGGATAAGTTCACTGAGAATGATCTATTCCAGGTTCAACCATTTTTCTTTATATTTCATTGTGTCATTTTTTTCTTACTGCTGTGTAGAATTCTACTGTGTAGATATACTACATCTTAGTAATCCATTCTTCTAGTGATGGACATCTGGGTCAATTCCAGCTCTTAGCTATTATGAATTGAGCCATTATAAACATGGTTGAGCAATCTCTCTGGACTGAGGCTTGAAGGTTTTAGGGTACATACCCAGTATGGGAATCACTGAGTCTGTTGGTAACTCTATAGTCAGCTTTTTCAGGAGTGTCCATATTGCTTTCCAAAGTGGTTGTACCATCTTACATTCCCACCAACAGTGGATGATGGTTCTTATTTCTCTACATCCTGACCCGCATTTATTTTCATTTGATTTTTTGATGTTTGCTATCCTTACTGGGGTAAGGTGGAATCTCATAGTTGTTTTAATTTGCATTTTCCTGATGATTAGGGATGATGAACATTTTCTTAACTGTGTGTTTACCATTTGTATTTCTTCCTCTGTGGTCTGCGTGTTCAGCTCTTTGCCCCATTTTGGGAGTGGGTTGTTTGACTTTTTATTGTTTAGATTTTTGAGCTCTTTGTAGATTCTAGAGATTAGTCCTCTGTCAGTGGGATATTCAGCAAATATTTTCTCCCATTCTGTGGGTAATCTATTGGCTTTGCTTATTGTATGCTTGTGAAGAAACTCTTCAGTTTCATGTGATCCCATTGGTTGAGTGACTGTGCTACTGGGGTTTTGTTCAGGAAGTCTTTTTCCATTCCTATATCATCATAGTTCCTCTTATAATTTCTTCTAATAGTACCAGAGTTTCTGGTCTTATATTGAGGTCTTTGATCCATTTGCACTTGAGTGTAATGCATGGTGAAATGTGTGGATCAAGTTTCACTTTCCTGCATATGGTTATCCAGTTTGTCCAGCAGCATTTGTTGAAGATGCTATTTTTTTACCAGCCTATGTTGTTAGGGCCTTTGTCAAATATCAAGTAGTTGCTTGACCCAAAGTCTGGGTCCTCAATTCTATTCCATTGGTCTATACTCCTGTTTTTATGCCAGTACCATGCTGTTTTTATTACTATGGCTTTGTAATACAGCTTTAGATCAGGTATGGTGATGCCTCCAGAGGTATTTCTTTTGCTGAGGATATACTTTGATATGTGAGGCCTTCTGCCCTTCCATATGAACTTTGAGACCATTTTTTTTCTATCTCTGTGAAGAACACTGTTGGGATTTTAATTGGAATTGCATCAAATCTGTATATTGCCTTTGGTAGGATTGCCATCTTCACAATATTGATTCTGCCTATCCAGGAGCATGGGAGGTCTTTCCATTTTCTCAAGTCCTCCTCAATTTCTTTTTTGAGTGTTTTTATGTTTTCGTTGTATAGATCTTTCAGTTCCTTGGTTTACTTTATTCCAAAGTATTTTATTTTTTTTGTTGCTATTGAAAATGGGACCACGTCCCTTATTTCTTTCTCTGTATCTTTGTCATTTGCATAAAGGAAGGCTACTGATTTTTGTGCATTGATTTTGTACCCTGCTACTTTGATATAGAAATTAATCACCTTCAAGAGTTTTGGGATGGAGTCTCTTGGGTCTCTTATGTACCAAATCATGTCATCAGCAAATAGAGCTATCTTAACTTCTTCCTTTCCCAATTGTATCCCTTTTATCTCCTTTCCTGTCTTATTGCTTGAGCTAGGACTTTCAGTATTATATTAAAGAGCAGAGGTGAGAGTGGACACCCTTGGTTTGCTCCTGATCTCAATGGGAGTTCCTCCAGTCTCTCTCCATTAATGGGCCTTAGGAGCTTTTTATATTGCCCCTCTTATGTTAAGATATGAACTGACCATGCCAATTCTTTCCAGTGTTTTGGTCATGAAGTGATGTTGCATTTTGTCAAAGGCCTTTGGTTGTCTATTGAAATGATCATGTGGTTAACCTTGTTTATGTGGTGTATTACATTGAAAGATTTCCTTATGTTGAACCACCCATGCATTCCTGGGAGGAATCCCACTTGGTCAGTGGATGCTGCTTTTCATGTGTTGTTGGATTCAGTTTGTGTGGATTTTGTTCAGGATCTTTGCGTCTAAATTCATCAGGGAAATAGACTTGTAGTTTTCTTTTCTTGTGGCATCTCTGCCTCGTTTTGGAATTAGGATGATACTAGATTCATAGAAGGAGGTGGGGAGCTTTCCTTGTTCTCCAATTGTGTGGCACAGTTTGAGAAAGATTGGATTCATTTCTTCCATGAATATTTGATAGAATTCAGCTGAGAAGCCATCTAGACCTGTACTCTTCTTTTTGGGGAGGTTTTTTTTAAAAATTACTTTCTCAATCTCAATGGGTGTGATAGGTTTGTTTTGGAGATTAATCTGCTTTGAGTTTAGCTTTGGTAGATGGTATGTGTCCAGGAATTTATCCATCTCCTCCACATTATCCAGTTTTGTGGAGTAGAGGTTTTTGAAATAAGTCCTGATGATTCTCCCAATTTCACTTATGTCTGTTGTGATCTCTCCTTTTTTATTTTGAATTTTGTTAATTTGAAACATCTCTTTTGTTTGATTGATCAAATTGGATATGGGTTTGTCAATCTTGTTTATTTTTTCAAAGAACCAGCTCTTTGTTTTGTCAATTTTCTTAAATGTTTTCTTAGTTTCCAATTCATTAATTTCTGCTGTGATCTTAATTATTTCTTTCCTTCTGGAGCTTTTGGGTTGTATTCTTCTTGCTTTTCCAGTGCCTTTAGGTGGATGGTTAGGTTATTGATTTGGGATCTCTCTGTCTTTTTTATGAAGGCATTTAGGGTTATGAATTTTCCCCTGAGCACTGCCTTCATTGTGTCCCATAAGTTTTTGTTTCACCATTTATTGTGAGGGATACTTTTGTTGGGCAAGGTAGTTTGGTTTGGAAGCCATAAGTTCTTAGACTTTGCTGTATTCCATTACAGGCCTTTATTGCTTTCAGGGTTTCAGTTGAGAAGTCTGAAGTAATTCTGATGGGGTTACCTTTAAAAGTGACATGCTGTCAAGTCTAGACCCAAACGGCAATGGTACCATAAAATTCTACATCCTAAAAGGCAGACCTAAGCCACAACCCACTGGAGAGGGTATGATGAAGACTGACCTTAATCTTCTACAGCCTCTCTCTCTTTCTCTTTTCTCTCTAACTCTTTTATATTAGTTATCTTTTTCTTCCTTTTCTTAGTGGGCACTGACCTGTAACTCCTAGTACCAGCATCTGGCTATCATCCACAATGAGGTTTTGATCAGGGAGACCTGCAAGGTTTCCTAAAAGAAAGACAGATTTCTGGGCTGGAGAGATGGCTTAGTGGTTAAGCACTTGCCTGTGAAGCCTGAGGACCCAGGTTCAAGGCTTGACTACCCAGGACCCACGTTAGCCAGATGCACAAGGAGGCACACACGGCTGGAGTTTGCTTGCAGTGCCTGGGGGCCCTGGTGTGCCCATTCTCTCTCTCTCTCTCTGCCTTTTTCCCTCTGTCTGTCACTTTCAAATAAATAAATAAAAATAAACAAAAAATTTTAAAAAAAGATAGACAGAGTTCTGTCAGAGTACTTGTTGACCCACCAAAGGTTAGTGATAAGACCCTACTGCTGAAGACACCTTATGCGGTTGACACATAAAATGGAATGGCATAACTGGAAGCTGGAAGGGAGTCAGTCACCAGACAGCCAGCACATCTAGTGCCAGAAGGTGCTACTTGGGCAACTGGGGAAAAATGAGCAATATATGTCCAAGTAACTCATGGTTTAACCTACTTAGCAGCAAATAACCTGTTGTGATGCTTGCATAAGTGCAATAGTGTCACACAGCTATGGTAGGAAACCAACTACTCTTGATTAGGCTAACTGATCCCCTCAGTGGTACGGGACCCATATCTGGAGCTGGGAAACAAGTCAGAACCATATCCAAACATAAGCCTGCTCTCCATTATCAAGCTACCACCAATCGTGGGCTACAAGAGGGCCCACAGCTATTAAATTCTCTTTAAAAAAGTAAGGGTTATCGCATTTGTCTGGTGCTAACTTACTCTCTATTTGAGAATCTGCTTCTCTTTTTCAGATAGGTGTAGATCCTAATGAGAGAACCATCCCATCATACCTCAAAAGGGCCCCGGCTGAAACTAAGAACAACTGGCGAAACAAGCAAGGGTGCTGTTTTTGTGGTAAACCGGGTGCTAGAACAAGGGGGAAGGAGATCAACACAGAGAAAAATCAACTCCTACCAAATCAGATATCCAGAGGCCCCCAACAGCTCATCACAGAAGCAGACCAAAAATGAACCGAACACGACTTAAGGGAAGTTTTGTGGAAGAGAGGTCAGAAAGAATGTCAGAGCCACATGTTGGGTCATGATATGCAAAGACATTTATCCTACCCATAACTGTGGGCTAACTCCAGAATGCATGACCCATATACAACAAGGAGGGGCCAAGAGGAGGGGGTAGGACATGGATGAGCCTAACAATGGTACCAAATTTACTGTATTCGCTGATTACAAAATTAATTAATTTAAAAAAAGTGATATGCTGTTTTCCCCTAGCTTCTTTTAGGATTTTCTCATGGTGTCATTGTTTAGAGTCTTAGTGACAATATGTCTTGGAGAGTTTCTCCTTTGGTCCAATCTGTTTGGAGTTCTGTTACCTCCTTGTATATTGTGAGCCTTTCTTTTGAGAGAGTGGGAAAGTTTTCTTCGATTATTTTGTTAAATAAGATCTCCATGCCCTTGGTCTGAATTTCTTCCCCTTCTAGTATTCCCATGATCTGGATTTTAGGACATTTAATGGTATCCCACAATTCCCTCATTTTCTGTTCACAGAAATTTTTGAACTTATTGAAGCTTTTGAACTCTCGAACTGTTTCTTCTGTCTTGTCTTGCAGATCAGAGTTTCTATCCTCCACATGACTGACTTTATTCTTGAGAGCTTCTAAAGGGTTTTGGACTTGTTCAATTAGGTTTGCATTTTCTACTACTTTTCTATGTATAGTTTCCATCCCTTTGTCAAGCTCCCTTTTCACATCATTTTCTGATTTTCTTGATGCTTCTTGGAATTCATACTCACATTTCTTTATGTCTTTATTTAGCATCACCAGCTGGTTTTTGAGGTCCTTTTTTTTTTTTTTTTTTTTTTTTTTTTTACTCTCTTTCATATCTCTTAACTGTCTTTGGACTCATTCCATTTTCTTCTATTAGGTCTCGTCTAGTGATGGCAACATCCATACCATTATTGGTCCTTTGTTGCTTCTCTGCAAGTTCTACCAGTAGCTTGGTCAGAGTTGCATTGTTCATTTTGTTGTTCTGATCCTAATGTCTCTTCTATGTTTTGATTAGAGATGTTCATTATAGGACTGGATGATCTTACTGGATTTACTTGCATTTGATTTTTCATGTTATTTCTTTTATGCTGTGGTCTGCCCATCACAGTGTATGGGCACGGAGAGTAGGACTGTGGTCTCGATGTGCATGGGAAGTGTTGCCTCTTGGGGGAGCTGGCCTGAGCTAGCAGGCAGGCAAGCAGATGGGCAGAGTTGTCCTGAGCTAACATGTGGGTGGGTGGTTCACCCTGAGCTCATATGCAATGGGAAGCTGAAGCAGCCTGAGCTCTCACTTTGTGGAATGCCAAAGCAGCCTGAACTCGCACATGGCAGGGTCTCCAAAGCAATCTGAGCTTCCACATGGAGGGACACTGAAGCACCAAGCACCGAAGCAGCCTAACTTTGCCACTTGGGCACCGAAGCAGCCTGAGCTCATGCACCGGTGGGCGGTGCAGTAGATGGGGAATTGTGCCTGAGCTGGTGCAGTTGGACAGGCAGAGTGAGCCTGAGCACCTGTGTGGATGGGTGGGCAGCTGGAGCAGTAAGCAGGAAATGGGCAGAGCAGGCTAAGCTTGCATGAGCAGATGGGCAGCGTGCATGTGTTGGGAAGATGGTCCGATGGAGCCTGAACTCAAGCAGGCAAGCAGATGGAGTCTACCCAAGGTCATGTGTGGGTGGGGGTAGGAGGGCGATTGCCCCTGTGCAGTCAGGCAAGTGGAACTATGCTGGCCTGGGTCCCATTTCCTACAGTAAGTGTGGAAGTATCCTGAACCTGGGACTATGGCTACAGCAGCTCTTGGGGGAGTTGGGGGACTGGTGGGCTACCCACAAGCGAGGGAATCAGTGATTCCCTTTTATTCCCCTCTGCACCCTCCCACCCACTGGTGATCTATTAGAGATTGCTTTCCCCTAAAAGACCCAGTGAACCCTTAATGCCTTGCCTTTCTTTTCAAGGGAGGTGCCGTGTAGGTAGGCGGTTACCATCTTGACCGGAAGATGTATCTCACTTGTAAAATTTTAAGTAGGGTGAAAATTAGGCCTATTGAAATAGTTCTTTTCTTTGAAATACTTGGGACCATGATGGGAGCTGATTCCTTGGTATTATTTTGCTCTTTCTAATATCCATTAATTGTTTAAAGCTTTAAAAACTTGCAAAAGAGATAAGTATGTGGTAGCCTTTGAGGCAGATGACAGTAGACACAATTGTCACAACTTGAGCATATTGACTATCCTCTCCTGCATCAGACCCTCAGTTCTATGCATTAAAGACCCGCTGGTGTATGTGTGGGCAGGGGGTTGGGCGTGGAAGAGGGATGACGGTCCAGGAGGCCATACAGTATGGAAACAGGCTTATAGACCAGTAGAGGTAATTGAGGAATCACAGTGTCCAATGAGAATTGACTCTAACAAAGGCTTGTTTTTGTGATTGCTTGCAGAAAGATTACCACTTTGAATATACCGAATGTGATAGCAGTGGCTCCAGGTGGAGGGTTGCCATTCCAAATTCTGCAGTGGATTGCTCTGGCCTTCCTGACCCAGTGAGAGGCAAAGAATGCAGTATGTTTTGACTTTTTGACCATTTGTTTTCCTCATTGAACTGTAAGCTCATCATATTAGTTATAGATTATATATCATTATGATAAACATAAGAGCCTTGGCAATGATGAACATGTAATACTGATGTTTAGCAGAATAAATGTAGCCTTTCTTAGTACTTGGTGCCCCTATGTCTGAAATCTGTGATAACATATGGGCAGCATTAAAGGACATTCTAAAATATATTTGTTTTCTTCTTTGAAGTTAGAGAGCAGAGGAACAGAATTTCTCTTTAATGTATTTTTTAAAAAATAATAAAAAAATTTGGTGTATATGATATGCATGTATAATGGGTGTAGTTGGTTTTGTGTGTGGGTGTGTGTGTGTATGTATGCCACAGTAAGTATGTGGAGGTCAGAGAACAACTTTGAGGGTAGGTTCTTGCTTTATACCTCATTTTATTTTGAGGCAGAATTTCTCATTATTTACTTCTGCTTTTTCCAGGCCTCCCAGTCTTCTGGGAAATTTGCTCATCTCCACCTCTCATTTCACCATCAGCATTCTGGCATGATAGAAGCCCTCCATGGCTTCAGACTTTTATTTGGGCTCTGGGAATCTGAGCTCAGGTATTCATACTTGAGTCCCAAATGCTTTATCCACAGAGCCATCACTCCAGCCCCATCTTTAATGGAAGTTTTAAAATATTTTTAACTGGATAAAACATGCATGACTTAAAATTTATCATTCTAGTCACTTAAGTTCAGTGACATTGAGTATTTATATTGCTTGGCTATAATCACCGCTATTCATCCACAAAATTCTTAAAATGTATTTTTTTTTGTTTAACCACATGAATACCTTAACTAAATTATTTTATACATAACCTATCAAGACACTGCAGAATGGCCAACTGTAATGTTCAATAACTTTTCTTTTGGCAACTGAGAGCCTGAAATCTAGCATTATAAATGACAAAGAAATATGTCATGGAATTTATTTTCACTTGTACACTCTACCTCCTGAGAAGTCTTCTGGTTTGTTGAGTTGGGAATTTGTGTAAAGCAGTCTAGGAGTGGCCTAGAGCACAGAGCTAGGACGGAGTTATCTTGATTTTCCTATTGTCTTCTGAATGGTATTCATAAAAAGCTTAGTTCTTCCACTTCCAAATGAATAAACAGATGAGTAAATTACTAAATGGACAACTAAACCTTGATTGGTTAGAATGTGTGTCTGTGCTGTTAGCTTTAACATAAGTCATAGGTTAACCAATAAAGACTGCAGTAAAACTGTAAGAGTTAAAAGAGGAAAATTAAAATAAAAAATATTTCTTGGTGAATGATATTAAATGAATACAAAGAAAATCTCAAAGAACTATGTAGTCAGATGATGTCAAGAAACAATGGGTCGACACAGTTGGGTCAAGAAGAAAGGCCTTCAAGGCTGAGATCATGAATAATACCTGTTAATTTATTATAAATTTGCTCCACTCACCTTCCTAGAAAATCCGTATAGTATTGTCAATTGTTCTTTACCTTTGGCATAATTCCTCAGGTTCCTTGTAACCAACTTTGTTTAGCACACTACATAAACATTGTACATACTAATTTTGTATCAACGTGGTGTGGCCATTCTGCCTAGCATAGGCTGTTCACAGATGACTATTAGTTTGAAATGGGCCATCGAGGAGGATTCTATACCAGAGAAATTGGCAAGCTTTCTGAATCATGGTTCTTCATTACTGGGAACCAGATTTTAAGAATTTAGTGGTATACCATTAATTAAGGGTTTGGAATTCTGATATAGAATTCGTGCTTGAATAATAATAATTTCTATCTAAATGCCATAATATTCCATAGGTAACATTTTTTTGAGTTTTTTTTATTAGTTATTTATATAGTGTGTTTGTAGCCAGGATGGTACCATCATTAGCTTTCTCCCGTCATTCCCCCATGAGGATTGTGGGTGTTGCATTGTGGGGGTGGCCATCAGTTATGGGGGAGAGGCAATGTCTCTGTGCATAATGATCCAAATTATGGCTCTAACAATCTTTCCACCTCCTCTTCTGTGAATTTCCCTGGGCCATGTTGGGTTCATTTTAGGTCTCTTTCGGTGACGAGGTCTTGGGAGTCTCTGTATCTCTGAATATCTGATTTGGTAGGAGTTGAGTGTTCTCTGTGTCTATCTCCTCCACCCTTGTGCTGATACCAGGCTCACCAAGAAAGCAGCTCTTGCTCATTTCCCTATTAACTCTATGGTGTCAGCTGGTGTCCTGGTGGGTTGTGATGAGCTGATTCTCTCCTAAGGTTCTGCATCCATCTGAAAAAAAAGAAGCCAATTCTCCAACAGAGAGTGAGGTTAGTACAAGATACATGGATACGCATTATTATTTTAGAGAGAATTTAACAGGTGTAGGCCCTCTTATAGCCCACTACTGGTGGGAGCTTGATATTGGAGAGCAGGCTCATTTTTGGCTATGGTTCTGACTTGTTTCCCCATTTCAGGAATGGGTTCTGTTCCACTGAGCGGTTCCATCAGCCAAATCAATAGCAGCAGGTAACCCACCATGGCTGTGTGCCACTATTGCACTTCTGTGAGCATCACATCAGGTTGATTGCTGCTGAATAGCTTAGATCATGAGTTGCTTAGACAGATGTTGTTCGTTTCCCCCCCCAGTTGCTCATGTAACAACTTCTGGTACTAGACAAGCTAACTGTCTGGGGATTGACTTTCTTCCATTTTCCAGCCAGGTCACTCCCTCTTCAGTTCTAACAGCACATGGTGTGTTTGGCAGGGTCTTACCATTAACCTTTGGTGGGTCAAGTACTCTGACAGAAATCTGTCTTCTTTTGGGAAATGTTATCACCCATGTGCTGGTACTGGGAGTTGTAGGTCAGCAGCAAGGGAGAAGAAGGAAGAAAAATATAGGTAATATAAAAGAGAGAGAAACAGGAAAATATTGAGGATAGTCTTTATCATATCCTCTCCAGGCCCCTGAATCAGGTATTTTCTCTAAGCACCTGATGAAGGCTTGACTCTTTAGTCCATCTTTCAGGATGTAGGATTTTATGGTACTATTGCCATTTGGGTCAATTTTTTGTCCCCCTCCCCTTACCTCCTTTCTTGCCCCACCATCCCTTTTGTCCAGTCCTCAAATTGTTTATTAGGTATGTCAGCATTTTGGACAGATTCAGGCTAGGAGCCAGATGAGTGAGACCATGTAACAATTATCTTTCTGTGATTTTGTAAGTTCGCTGAGAATGATGTGTTCCAAGCTTGACCATTTTCTTCAAATTTCATTGTGTAATTTTTCCTTACTGCTGCCTAGAATTCCATCGTGTAGATATACCACATCTTAGTTATCCATTCGTCTAATGATGGACATCTGGGTTGATTCCAGCTCTTAGCTATTATGAATTGAGCAGCTATAAACATGGTTGAACAAATATCTCTAATCTGAAGTTTGGAGCTTTTAGGGTAAAAGCCCAGTAAGGGAATAACTGGGTCTGCTGGTGCCTCTATAGTCATCCTTTTTAGGAGTCTCAATATAGCTGTCCATAGTGGCTGTACCAGCTTACATTCCCACCAACAGTGAATGAGGGTTCCTATTTCTCCACAACCTCTCCAGCATTTGTTGCCATTAGATTTTTTAATGTTTGCTATCCTTACTGAGATAAGGTGGAATCTCATACTTGTTTTAATTTGCATTTCCTTGATGATTAGGGATGTTGAGTATTTTATTAGGTGTATGTTTTCCATTTGTATTTCTTCCTCTGGGAACTCCCTGTGCAGTTCTCTGCCCCATTTTGTGAGTGGGTTGTTTGACTTTTTATTGTTTAGGATTTTAAGTTCTTTGTAGATTCTAGAAATTAGGCCTCTGTCTGATGTATATCTGGCAAAAATTTTCTCCCATTTCTGTGGGTAATCTATTGGCTCTGCTTATTGTATGTTTGTCTGTGAAAAAGCTTTTCAACTTCCTAAGATCCCAATGATTGAGTGATTGTTTAAGTTCCTGAGCTACTGGGGTTTTGTTCAGTGAGTCTTTTCCTACTCCTATATCATGGAAAGTTCTTCCTATTTTTCATTCGAGTACTAGCAGAGTTTCTGGTCTTATATTGAGGTCTTTGATCCATTTGGACTTGATTTTTGTACATGGTGAAATGTGTGGATTGGGTTTCATTTTTCTGCATATGGTTATCCAGTTTGTCCCACACCATTTGTTGAGGATGCTTTTTTTCCAGATACATTGTTAGAGACTTTGTCAAGTGTCACATCACTGTAGTTACTTGACCTAAAGTCCAGGTTCTGGATTCTGTTCCATTGGTCTATTCTGTTTTATTCCAGTACCAATCTGTTTTTTATTAGTATGGCTTTGTAGTATAGCTTTAAATCAGGTATGGTAATGCCTCAAGAGGTGTTTATTTTGCTGAGGATATACTTGGATATATGATGCCTTCTGCCATTCCATATGAATTTTGAGATCATGTTTCCTATCTCTGTGAAGAAAGATGTTGGTATTTTTATTGGTATTGCATTAAATCTATATATTGCTTTTGGTAAGTTTGCCATTTTCACAATGTTAATTTTGCCTATCAAGTCCTCAATTTCTTTCTTCAGTGTTTTTATGTTTTCATTGTACAGGTCTTTCACCTCCTTGGTCAATGTTATTCTGAGGTATTTTATTATTTTTTTAATGATACTGAACAGGGGACAATGTCACTTATTTCTTTCTATGTATCTTTGTCTTTTGCATATAGAAAGGCTACTGATTTTTGTGCATTGATTTTGTATCTGGATACTTTACTGAAGGAGTTAATCACTTTTAAGAGTTTTGAGATGGAGGTTCTCAGGACACTTAAGTATAGAATCTTGTCATCTGCAAATAGGGCTAACTTAACTTCTTCCTTTCTAATTTGTATACCTTTTATTTCTTTCTCCTGTTTTATTGCTTGAGCTAGTACTTCCAGAACTATGTTGAAGAACCTAGGTGAAAGTGGACACCCCTGTCTTGTTCCTGATATCAATGGGAATTCCTTCAGTCTCTCCCATTAAATATTATTTGGACTTTAGGATATTTATCTATAGACTTTATTATGTTGAGATATAGACCATCCACGTCTAGTCTCTCCAATGTTCTGATCACAAAGTGATGTTGTATTTTATCAAAGGAATTTTTTGTGTCTATTGAGATGATCATGTGGTTTTATGTTTAAGCTTATGTATGTGGTGTGTTACATTGACAAATTTCTGTATGTTGAACCATCCCTGTGTTCCTGGGATGAAGCCTACTTGATCCAGGTAGATAATGCTTTTGATGTGCTATTGAATTCGGTTTGTGAGGATTTTATTCAGGATCTGTGCATCTAAGTTCATCAGGGAAATAGGCCTGTAGTTTTCTTTTCTTGTGGCATCTCTGCTTGGTTTTGCTATTAGGGTGACACTAGATTTATAAAATGACTTAGGGAGCTTTCCCTGTTCTCTGATTGTGTGGCAGAATTTGAGAAAAATTGGTTTCAGTTCTTCCATGAAGGTTTGATTGAATTCAGCTGAGAAGCCATCTGGTCCTGGACTCTTCTGTTTTAGAGAGGTTTTTGATTACCCTTTCAGTCTTGGTGGTTGTGATAGGTTTGTTTAGGAGATTAATCTGCTCTGAGTTTAGCTTTGGTAAGTGGTATGTGTCCAGGATTTCATCTATTTCCTCCATATTATCAAATTTTGTGTAGTAGAGGTTTTTGAAGTAAGTCCTTATGATTCTCCCAGTTCAACTTATGTCTCTTGTATCTCTCCATTTTCATTTATAAGTTTATTAATTTGAGTTGCCCCTCTTTTTTTGCTTGATCAAATTGGCTAGGGGTTTATCAATCTTGTTTATTTTTTCAATGAACCAGCTCTTTGTTTCATCAGTTTTCTTAATTGGTTTCTTAGTGTCCAATTCATTATTTCTTTCCATCTGGAGCTTTTTGGGTGGGATACTTCTTGTTTTTTTAATACTTATAGGTGGATGGTTAGGCTATTGATTTGGGATCTCTCAGTCTTTGATATGAAGGCATCTAGTGCAATGAATTTTCCCTTGAGGACCGCCTTCATTGTGTCCCATAAGATTTGGTACATTGTGACCTCATTGTCATTAATTTCTAGAAATTTTGCAATTTCAGTTTTTATTTCATCTACTACCTGTTTATTGTTTAAGAGTATATTGTTCAGTTTCAAGGAGTTGGTTGGGTTCCTGGCACATGTTTTGTTGTTAATTTCTAACAGTATAGCATTGTGATCTGATATCATGCAGGAAATCATGTTGATCCTTCTAAATATATGGAGGCAGACTTTATGACCCAGTATGTGACCTATTTTAGAGAAGGTTCCATGGGCTACTGGGAAGAATGTGTAATCTATGGATTGGGGGTAGAATGTTCTGTAGATGTCCATGAGGTCTAAGTGATCTATAATGTTGCTGAGCTCTGTTACTTCCCTGTTAATTTTCTGTTTGGATGATCTATCTATTGCTGATAGAGGAGTATTGAAGTCCCAAACTATGATGGTGTTGGTGGTTATTTCTGTTTTATTATCAAGTAGGTTTTGCTTTATGAATTGTCGTACACCTGTGTTTGGTGCATAAAGATTTATGACTGTGATATCCCCTTGTTGGATTGCTCACTTGATAAGTAGGAAGTGGCCTGCTTTCTTTCTTTCTTTCTTTCTTTCTTTCTTTCTTTCTTTCTTTCTTTCTTTTTTTTGATTACTTTTGGTTTGAAGTCTATTTTATCTGATATAAGGATAGCTACACCTGCCTGCTTCTTATTTCCATTTGCTTGGAATACCATTTTCCACCCTTTCACCCTGATGAGGTGTCTGTCTTTAGTGGTGAGGTGGGTTTCTTGAAGACAACAGATTGAGGGGTCTAATTTTCTGATCCACCCTGTTAGCTTGTGTCTCTTGATGGATGAATTAAGGCCATTAATCTTTAGAGTAATGACTGTGAGGTTTGATTTGATCCATGCCATATTGTGTTGGTATATGTGGTTTGGTGTTTTCATGGACTTTGAAGTTTTTTTTGTGCCTTCTCTGAGTTTGGTTATTGTGATTTGCTTCTTGTAGGCATTTTAGTTTGATTATTTGATTCTTCTGTGTGGAGAATTTCCTGAAATACTCTCTGTAGATTTGGTTTTGTGTTCATATAATTGTAAAGCTGAGTTTTGTCATGGAAAGTTTTTCTTTCACCATCTATTGTGAGGGATACTTTTGCTTGGTAGAGTAGTTTGGGTTGGAAGCCATAAGTTCTTAGACTTTGCATTGTTCCATTCCAGGCCCTTCTGGCTTTTAGGGTTTCCATTGAGAAGTCTGAAGTAATTCTGATGGGGTTACAAATTTAATTTTAACACTTGAGTCAACGGGGGACATACATCCAAACTACTGCAAGCCCTAAGCACAGTATTTGTCATACCATCAGAATTTGAGAAGTGGTGGTTATTACTAGCAATAGGAAATTTAATTCACTGAAGAAATATTCTGCTATTACTACAAAGCAGCTAAACACTAATAAATGGGAAAGCAGCGAACAATGTGTTTAATGTTATGAGTTAACTGTGCTCCTAAACTAGATCTATTAACTTTGTGAGCTTTAAAATAACTTGCCTTTACTCTAAGGAGAAATAAATCCAAAGACAAAATAAGAACTACTCAAAAAATATATAGGTCTGGAGCGATGGCTTAGCAGGTAAGGCATTAGCCTGCAAGCCAAAGGACCCAGGTTTGATTCCCCAGGACCCATGTAAGCCAGATGCACAAGGTTGTATATATGTCTGGAGTGTGTTTGCAGTGGCGGGAGGCCCTGGTGCACCCATTCTCTCTCTGAATCTACCCTTTTTCTCACTCATTCTCTCAAATGAACACACACACACACACACACACACACACACACACACAATATGGGAGCAGAGAAATTCAGATTCAAGACAAAAAGCAAAGGTAAAAAAATGTTCTAGGCATCATATAAGTATTATTTTTTAAAAAATGAGTATCATTTTCAGAGTATGTGATAACTGAAAGTAACTTGAATACTCGTAAGATTTTTAGAAAAAATTCTTGATAGCAGTCTTGATGTCAAGTTAAAAATATTACCTATGGAGTTGGAGAGATGGCTTAGCAGTTAAGTGCTTGCCTGTGAAGCCTAAGGACCCCTGTTTGAGGCTTGATTTTCCTGTCCCCATGTAAGCCAGTTGCACCAAGTGGCGCATGCATCTGGAGTTTGTTTGCAGTGACTGGGGGCCCTGGTGTGCCCATTCTTTCTCTCTGTCTTTGCCTCCCTCCCTCCCTCTCTCTCTCTCTCAAATAAATAAATAAAAATAAAATATTAAAAAAGTGAAAAATGTTACCTATAAAATATTGTGGCATTAGGTAGAAATTATTATTCAAGCATGAATTCTACATCAGAATTCCAAACCCTTATTTAATGGTAGACCACTAAATATTTAAAATCAGTGTCTGTCTCCTTCACCCTTGTGCTGATACCAGATTCACTGAGAAAGAAGGTATCTAGCTCATTTTTCTGATTCCTGTATAGTTTCAGCTGAGGCTGGGGTGGAGTACACTGGGTCATTTATCTTCTCAAATCCAGCTCCCATCTGAAAATGAGAAGCAGATTCTCCAGTGAATAATGAAGTCAGCACTGGTTAAATGGAATAACCATTGTCAATTTAGAATTAAAAGTGTTTTGACACTCTTATAAAGTTAGTGGAAACTTGACAATGGGAAGCAGAATCATTATCTGGATATGATTCTGACTTGTTTGCCAGTTCCAGATATGATTTCTTTCCACTGAGTGGATCTGTTCGCGGATCCAAGAGCTGTTGGTTACCCAGCGTGGCCGTGTGCCACTATTTTTGTCTTTCTGTGATTGTTTGAGTTTACTTAGAATGATCTGTTCAAAGTTCAACCATTTTTCTACAAATTTCAATGTGTCATTTTTTTCACTGCTGAGTAGAACAGCACTGTGTAGATATACCACATGTTGGTTATTCATTCATCCAATGATGGGCACCTAGCTTGATTCCAGTTTTTAGCTATTATGGATTGAGCAGCTATAAACATGGTAGAACTAATATTTCTGAACTGAGATGTGGAGCTTTTAGGGTAAATGCCCAGTAAGGGAATAACAGGGTCTGTTGGTAAGACTATAATCATTATTTTCAGGAGTCTCCAAATTGATTTCTACAGTGGTTTTACCAGCTTAAATTCCCACCAACAGTGAACGAGTGCTCCTATTTCTCCACATCCTCACCAGCATTTGTTTTTATTTGAATTTTTCATGTTTGCTAACTTACTGGGGTAAGGTGGAATCTTATAGTTGTTTTAAGTTGCATTCTCCTAATGGTTAGGGATGTTGAACTTTTTCTTAAGTGTTTGTTAGCCATTTGTAATTCTTCCCCTGAGAACTCCCTGTTTAGTTCTCTGCCCCACTTTTGGAGTGGGTTGTTTGATTTTTTTTATTGTTTAGTTTTTTTGTGTGTGTGTGTTCATTATAGATTCTAGGTACCAGGCTTCTGTCAGTGGTATAGGTGTCAAAGATTTTCTCCCGTTCAGTGGGTAACCTATTGGCTCTGCTTATGGTATGGTTTTAGTTTAATAAGATCCCATTAGTTGAGTGCTTGTTTAATTTCCTTGACTACTGGGGTTTTGTTCTGGAAGTCTTTTCCCAGTCCTATATTGTGGAGAGTACTACCTATTTTTCTTCCAGTAATTGTTGAGTTTCAATTCTTATATTGAGGTCTTTAATCCATTTGGACTTGATTTTTGTGTATGGAAAATTAATTGCGTCTAATTTCATTTTTCTACGTATTGTCATCCAATTTGTCCAACACCGTTTGTAGAAGATGTTGTCTTTTCTCCAGTCTACATTATTGGCATGTTTATCAAAGATCAAGCAGCTGTAGTTGCTTTCCCTAAGGTCTGGGTATTCAATTCTGTTCCATTTGTATATGTTTTTGTTTTTATTCCAGTACCATGCTGTTTTTGTTACTATGGCTTTATAATGTAGCTTTAGATCACTTATGGTGATACTACCAGAGGTTTATCTTTTGCTGAGGATATGTTTGGATATCTGAAGCCTTCTGTCATGCCATATGAATTTTGAGATCATTTTATCAATCTCTGTGAAGAATGATACTGGTATTTTCATTGGTATTGCATTAAATCTGTATATTGCTTTTGGTAGCATTGCCATTTTCACACTATTAATTCTACCTATTGAGGGGCATGGGAGGTGTTTCCATCTTCTCAAGTCCTCCTCTATTTATTTGTTGAGTGTTTTTATGTTTTCATTATATAATTCTTTCACATAGTTCATTAATGTTATTCTAAGGTATTTAACTTTGTTGTTGCTATGGAAAATGGGTCAGCCTCACTGATTTCTTTCTGTGCATATTTTTTTCCTTTGCATATAGAAAAGCTACTGATTTTTGTGCATTGATTTTGTATCCTGCCCCTTTGCTAAAGGAATTTATCACCTTTAGATGTTTTGGGATGGAGACTTTTGGGTCACTTATATAGGATTATGTCATCTACAAATAGGGCTAACTTGACTTCTTCCTTTCCAATTTGAATCCCTTTTATTTATTTCTTCTGTCTTATTGCTTGGGTTAATACTTCTTGTTGAAGAGCAGTGGTGAGAATGGGTATCCCTGTCTTGTTTCCAATCTCAGTGGGAACTCCTCGAGTTTTCCCCATTAAGATTATTTGGGCTTTAGGACCTTTATATATTGCCTTTATTGTGTTGAAATATAAACTATCCATGCTTATTCATTTTTTTAATTTTTATTTATTTATTTGAGAGTAACAGAGAGAGAGAGAGAGAGAGAGAGAGAGAGGCAGATAGAGAGAGAATGGGTGTGCCAGGGCCTCCAGCCACTGCAAACGAACACCAGACGCATGTGCCCCCTTGTGCATCTGGCTAACATGGGTCCTGGGTAGTTGAGCCTTAAACCTGGGTCCTTTGGCTTCACAGGCAAGCGCTTAACTGCTAAGCCATCTCTCCAGCCCTCTCCATGCCTATTTCCAATGTTTTGATGATGAAGTGATGTTGTATTTTGTCAAAGGCCTTCTCTGCGTTAATTGAGATGACTCTGGTTCTTATGGTTCAGCTTATTTATGTATTACATTGACTGATTTCCATATGTTAAACCATCTCTGCATCCCTGGAATGAGGCCTACTTGATCAAGGTGGATAATACTTTTGATGTGTGTTGAATTCAGTTTGCAAGGATTTTGTTCAGGATCTTTGCATTTAAGTTCATTAGGGCTATAGGCCTATGGTTTTCTTTCCCTGTTGCATCTATGCCTAGTTTTGGTATTAGGGTGATGCTTGCTTCATAAAAGGAGTTGCGGAGGATTCCCTGTTCTCTGATTATGTGGAACAGTTTGAAAAAAATTGGATTCAGTTGTTCTATGAAGATTTGATAGAATTCAGGTGAGAGGCCATCTGGTCCTGGACATTTCATTTTGGGGAAGATTTTGATTACTTTTTCAATCTTCATGGATGTGATAGGTTTGTTTCAGAGGTTAATCTGCTCAGTTTAGTTTTGGTAGGTGGTATGTGTCTAGGAATTCATCCATTTCTTCCAGATTATTTGATTTTGTGGACTAGAGGATTTGCAAGTATGCCCTGATGATTCTACCAATTTCATTGATGTTTGCTGTGATCTCTCCTTTTTCATTTCAGATTTTGTTAATTTGAGACCTCTCTCTTTTTTTTTTTTTTTTTTTTTTTTGCTTGATCAATTTGGCTAGAGGTTTGTCAATTGTGTTTATTTTTTCAAAGAACCAGCTCTTTGTTTCATTAATTTTTTAAAAATTGTTTTCTTAGTTTGCAATTCATTAACTTCTGCTCTAATATAGATTATTTCTTTCCATGGAGAGCTCTTTGTATTGGATTCATCTTGTTTTTTTTTTTTCAGTGCCTTTAGCTGGAAAGTCAGGTTATTGATTTGTGATCTCGTTGTCTTTATAATAAAGGCATTTAGGGCTAAGAATTCCCCCACGACTACCTTCATTGTGTCCCATAAGTTTTGGTATGTTGTGTTTTCATTATCATTCAATGTTAGGAGTTTGGCAATTTCTATTTTGATTTCTTCCATGACCAGGAATTGTTTAATCACCAGGAATTGGTGGAGTTCTTGATGTGTCTCCTTGTTGTTAATTTCTAGCTTTAAAGCATTGTGATCTGACATGATGCAGGAAGTTACTTCAATTTTCCTAACTTTATGAAGGCATGCTTTCTGGCCTAATATATGGTCAATTTTGGAAATGGTTCCACAGGCTGCTGAGACAAATGTGTGTTCTGTAGAGTTGGGGTGGAAAGTTCTGTAGGTATTTGTTAGGTCTAGTTGATCTATGATGTTGTTGAGCTCTATTATTTCCCTATTGATTTTCTGCTGGATGATCTGTCTGTTGATTATAGTGGAGTATTGAAGTCTCTGACTATGATGGTGTTGGCTTTTATTTCTTTTATTTTAGAGTACATTTTGTTTTATAAACTGTGGTGCCCCTGTGTTTGGTGCATATATATTTATGATTGTGATGTGCTCATGTTGGGTCATTCCCTTGAGGAGTAAGAAGTGACTATTTTATTGAAGATGAATCAAGTTTTTGTCCTTTTTCCCACTTACCCTCTGACTCAGGTGAACAGGTATGTTGGTACCTAGTTGCCAGTCAGGGTACCAGATCAAAATGACTGATTCCACAGCTCACACAGGGGCCAGATCTCCCTGAGTAAGGCTTAACAGGTCCTACTAGGACTAGGGAAATCAGAAGAGCAAGGGAACAGGCCTACATCATGCCATGCCCTCCAGGACACAGACCAGTGCAGGCAACCCAGACTGGGGAGGTGGGAGGAACCCAGATACAGGGTCTGACCTAACCAGTCCAGCCCGCCATGCCTGTGCACACACTTACCTCACTGAGAAACTCAGACCCTGGAGGTGGCAGGAGTCTAGAAATGAGTCTGGCCTACTCTCTGCAAACTGCCTGGCCTGCCCACACACTGTCTGTGCAAGGAACTCAGACCTGGGAAGTAGGAGGAGCCCCCAAATGGGTATGGTCTACTCACTCCAGACCGCCATGCCTGCCCAAACACTGTCGGTGAAAGGAACTCTGAACAGGGTGGTAGGAGGAGGCTAGAAATGGGTCTGGCCTACTCACTGCAGACCACTGAGCCCACTCACACACTGACCATGCAAAGAGGGCAAGCAATAGTAGTTTTGATTATATATGAAGTGGATCCAATAGATGTATACAGAAAATTCCAGCCAACAGCAATATATATGTACATTTTTCCTAAGCACATGTGAAATAATCTGAGGAATAGATCACATACTGGGTCATAAAACAAGTTTTAGAAAATTAAAAAAGATTCAAATTATTCCAAGATCTTACCTAAGTACAACAGAATAAAATCAATATCTGGGTGAAGGGAAGAAGGTACTGCAGTGCAAATCAAGTACCATGGCAGACAGAATCCAGCCAACCACTAGCTAAACCTCTGGAAAGAGTGGATAGTCACAAAGAATCCTGATGCCCTGACAAACAATATTATGCCACTTGGGCCTCAAGGGTCTCTTCCTCTTCAGGGTGAGGTTTTAATTGGTGGAATGGCTCACTTTGTTCAAGAGAAAATTCCCAAGAGTTTCATAGATGTTGAAGGAGTAGGGTCTTTGGCAAAAGTGAGGTTATATGTCATGGGTCTTCTAGGGCAAAGGTTTTTGAATGTACTATGAGTAGGACTTCACTGTCATTTGATTCTCTGCTGCTATTAGAGAATTGGGTTTAGTGGATGTAGCTCATGACCCTTTTTTACATGGAAGATGGTAACTGGAATCCTGCTTGAAGTAAAATTATTATATTTATAAATATGGACAAGTGAAATATATCAAATTGAAATACTTCCACATGGTACAGGAAATATGCAACAAAATTAAATTAGAGTATGTGGACTAGAGAAAAGATTTGTAAAGCAATAATTGATAAAGAGTTAATCTCCAAAATGTATAGTGACCCCCTACAAGTCATTAGCAATAAGATAAGTAGCTTAATTAAAAACTGGCAAAGGAATAGAATAAAAACATTCTCCAAATAAGATATGCAATCAACTATGTGAAAAGAGGCTCAAAACTCTTAGTCATGCTATTTACAATGGCTATGACCAAACAAAAAAGAAAGGTTAATTGTTGACAAAGATGTGAAGTAAAAGAACACATATACTCCTAGTGAGAATGTAAATTGTTTTAGCTATTATGGAAAACATTATTGGTGTTCCTTTAAAAATTGACATAGAACTACCATATAATTTGTATCTAGAAGGTGCATCTACATTCCTATGTCCATTGCAGCATTAGTTACTATAGCCATATGAGCCATATGTCCTGTGAAGGATTAATAAAGATAATATGTTTAAAACATATATTGGAAAGCTATTATAAATAAATAAATAAATAAATAAATAAAAATGAACAACAACAAAAAAATAAAAAAAAGATAAAGTGGAAGTTTGGTTTAATAGTTTTGATTCCAGTTTAGAAGTGAAAGACAAAAATAGTTCTCGTGAATGGACAGTTTGTTTCATTTTACTGGGTCAAATTTAGAAAATAATTCATTTCTTTGTGACATCACTCTTACTGGTATAGATTTCCCTCCCAGGATTCAATGCATAGTGTCACTTGATAATAAAATGTCCAATAGCAAGTGCAATTATTTTTTTCATTTGAAACCAAAAGTTCAAGCAACATAATCAAAATTAGGCAACTTGTAGGATAACCAACTTAAAAAAGTATAGTACAAGAAATATCAGATTGAAGAGGCAGCCTTCAGAATAGGAGAAAATATTTGCAAGGGGTTAATCTCCAAGTATATAGAAAACCTAAACAATTCAACACACACACACATACACTCTAAAGTTATATGCACTTCTGAAAAGGAGACTCTTGGGGATATATATGGGAATATGCACAAAGTCCAGTACCAGTCATTAGGGAAATGCAAATTAAATCCAAGTGAAATATAATTTTACACATCTCAAAATAGTTATCATAAACAGATTAGAGATCAATGTTGAAGATCTGGAGAAAAGTGGACCCTTGGCAGGACCATGAATTCTATAGCCATTATAGGAAATCATCATTAAGAAGAATGGGATCATGTCATCTGTAGGAAAATGGGTGGGCCTGAAGAACATCATATTAAGTGAAACAAGCCAGCCTCAGAAAGGCAAGTATTCTATATTTTATTTTTACATGTGGAATGTGAAAAATTAAAAAAAAAGATATGAAAGTACAAAGTAGGAGTATTAGGGAATAGGAAAGGGTCAATAGGTACGGGGAGGAGGTAAGTGTGTATAACAAGGGCATAGTTAATGTAGAGGTATTTTATGTTCATGTACGAAAATATAATAATAAAGCCTAATATTTTGTACAATTTGTACACTAAAATTTATAAAATAGCCCTAAAGGTAAATTTAATACATAGTCCAGCAATCTCACTTCTGGATACATATCCAAAGAACTTGAAATAAGTATGTTGAAGAGGTACATGGTCTGCAGTGCTTATTGCATCATTATTCACAATAGTCAAGTTATAGAACCTGCTATGGACTTGAATTTGATCCCCAGCACTGATATAATAAAAATATGGATATGACCACATATTCCTGTAATCCCACTACTGAGAGGGGTAGATACAAGAGAATCCCTAGTTCTCTGTGATCATCTAGTTTGACACCTCCCAAAGCAACTCACTTCCGACTGAAACCACCACAATAACAAAAACACAACAGCTCTAAGTTCAGTCAGAGACTCCATCTCTCTCAAGGAAATACCACAGCACAAAAGAGAACACTGACATTTTTCTTTGGCTTCTGCATGCGAGTGCAAAGGGCCTGCACGGTTACTTACTCTCCCCCTCTCTCTCTATCTATCTCTCTCTATATATATATCTCTATATCTCTAGAGGGTAGGGGAGATAGTTCATGGATAAAGTGCTTGCTGCACAAGCATGAGGACCAGAGTTGAGATCCCTAGCACACACATAAAAGCTGAGCATAGTAAACTGCCTGTAACCATAGTGCTCAGGATTCCTGAGGCAAGCTGGCTAGCTAAACTAGCCAAAATGGTGGCTCCTGGTTCAGTAACTGACACTGACTAAGTAAATAAAGTGGAGATTAAGGAGGACACATATGCTAACCTCTGGCATGTGCACTTACACGTGTGCTGTAAAATAAATAACATATAAAGGCTAAGAAATATTGCTTTATGGGTCATTTAAATTGTTCTAAAATCCCCAAAGATTTTATTCTTAATTACACATACCTTTGAATGAAAAGAGAATAGCATATAGAACTTAGGGAATGTTTGTAGTTCTCCTACACAATAAGAAATTGGCTAATTTGACTAGTGCATGCCTAGTATCAGTGCCTGATATTTTCAGTATGCTTTGTTATTTAACTAGATTTAGAAAAATAATACTCAACTACAGAACCAAAAACTGTTTAAATTCATTTCTTGACAATTTCATATATATACCTACATACGTAATCTTGTAATTTGGTCATATTCATTCCCCTTTGCCTCTCTTATTTCCCTCCTAATTATTTTAACCCTTTTCTTCTTACAAACTTCAGCTGTGGCTGACAGAGCTTATCTGAAAAAAAAAAAGTTTTCTAAGGATGTAAGAGAACTCACTTCTCAAAATTGCAACACAGGTCAGAGAGACCTTCAGGATGTGGAGGGTGAGAAGCTAAGCTTAAGAATCAAAATTTCAGGGCATACTTGAAAGTTTAGAAAGCTGTTTTCATGGCTGGGCTGTTTTGCTTCCTTTGGTGACCTCATTGGGTATATAAGTTTTTCTGACCTTCGCTGCTTTTTTTCCCCACATACCCTGTGTCACTTATACCAAGTGAACTACTATTTGTCCTTTCCCCCAAAACACTGAAGCCAATTAACCACAATGAAATAGACATATTTTTATTTTCTTTTAAAGATGAAAGCTTAGCTTTATTTCTGTTAGCTTGGAATATCATTTTCCCCCTTTTCAGCCTGAGGAAGTGTCTGTCTTTAGTGGCGAGGTGGGATTTTTGAAGACAGCAGATTGGGGGTTCGATTTTTCTGATCTACCCTGTTAACTTGTGTCTCTTGATGGATGAATTAAGGCCATTAATGTTTAGGGTAATAACTGTGAGGTTTGATTTAATCCCTGCCATATTGTGCTGCTTTATGGCATTTGCTGTTCTCTTGGACTTTGTAGTTTTTGAGCCTTCTCTGGGTTTGGTTATTGTGGTCTGCTTCTTATAGGCTCTTGAGGGTGGTAGTTTTGACTCTTCTGTGTGGAGAATACCCTTAAGTACTCTCTGCAGGTTTGGCTTTGTGTTTATATAATTGTAGAGCGGACTTTTATCATGGAAAGTTTTTCTTTCGCCATCTATTATAAGGGATACTTTTGCTGGATACAGTAGTTTAGGTTGGTAGCCATAGGTTCTTAGATTTTGCAGTCTTCCATTCCAGGCATTTCTGGCTTTCAGGATTTCCATTGAGAAGCCCGAGGTAATTCTTATGTGGTTACCTTTATATGTAATGTATTGTTTCTCTCTTTCTGCTTTTAGGGTTTTCTCTTTGTTTTCATTGTTAAGAATCTTTTTAAAAAAGTTTATTTATTTGCAAGCAGAGAGAGATAGAGAAAAGAGAGACAGATAGAGAATGGGCATTCCAGGGCCTCTAGCCACTGCAAACAAACTTCAGACACACGTGCCCCTTGTACATCTGGCACTCGTGGGTCCTGGGGAAATGAACCTGGGTCCTTTGCCTGTGCAGGCAAATACCTTAACCACTAAGAAATCTCCCCAGCCCTTGTTTAGAGTCTTAATAATCATATGTCTTGGAGAGTTTCTCCTTTGGTCCAGTCTGTTTGCTTCTTGTATCTTAATGGGCCTGTCTTTTGAGAGGGTGGGGAAGTTTTCTTCAATAATTTTGTTGAATAACTTCTTTATGCCTTTGGTCTGAATTTCTTCCCTTTCTGATATATCCATGATCTGAATACTGGTATACTTAAGGGTGTCCCACAGTTCCATCATGTTCTGTTTACAATAATTTTTTATCTTGTTCAAGTTTTTGGACTCATGAACTGATTCTTCTGTCTTGTCTTCAAATTCTGAGGTTCTGTCCTCCACATGGCTGACTGTTCATTAGAGCTTCTAAACAGGTTTGGACTTGTTCAATTTGGTTTGTATTTTCTATTGTTTTTTTTCCGTATAGTATCCATCCCTTTGTGAGTTCCCTTTTCAGGTAATTTTTTGATTTTCTCAATGCTTCTTGGCATTCTTCCTTGCATTTATTTATAGCTTCATTGAGCTTAGCCAGCTTATTATTGAAATCCTCTGTTTTTTGGCTCATCTTCAGATAACTTAACTCTCTTTTGAAGTCTCTCTGTTTTTTTTTTTTTTTTTCCCATTAGGTCCAACCTAGAGAGGACAGTATTCACACAATTGTTGGTCTTTTGTTGATTTTCTGCATGTTCTGCCAATTGCTTGGTCTGGACCACATATCTTGTGTCTTCATTTTGGGATTCTGATCATGTTGTCTCTTCTATTTTAATTAGAGACTTCTATTGTGGGACTAGACAACCCTGTTGGGGTTCCTTCTAGCTGATGTTTCCTGTTGTTTCTTTTATGCTGTGGTCTGCCCATCACAGTGTGGGAATCTTACTTAGTTCAGGAGGAAGCTGTAGTTTACCCTTGAAGTGTCTTCAGTGATTGTTTCCTTTTATGCATGACTAGAATAGGCTGTTGATGGCACAGGGGCCTGTCTGCTCAGGCAGGAGGAGTTGGTGTGGCTTGGGTGGCATGGAGACCCGGTGGTAGGGAAAGGAGAACAGGGGGAGGAAGTGGGTGGCGGGATGGGGAGAGAGTACAGTGAGGCCTGGGTGGCATGGAGACCCAGAGACCTAAGGGCTGGGAGAGGAGTGGGGAGAAGATACAGAGATGATGTGGTCCAGGTGGCTGGGGGAAGAGTCAAGAATGAGACAGCATGTTCCCAGTGGTGAGGAGGCAGGGAGGAAGGTAAGAAAGGTGCTTGAGGGAGACAGGGGACCCATTCGGTGGGAGGAAAGGTGTGAAGTGCTTGGCCCCAATCTGCAGAGTGCAGAGGTAGCACAGCAGAGGACATGGTCTGTGGTACATGAGCTGGGATGGGTGCTTGAGAGGTCTGGGGGTCTAGTGGGCTTCCCAAGAGTGTGAGAATCAGCAGATTCCATACTTTGCTCCTCTGTGCCCTCCCACTGGAAGTCTGTTAGGACCTGCTGACCCTGGAACCCCACAGATCTTGCCTGGTATTACTCTGGGATCTGAAGCATAGGTAGGTGGATGCCATCTTAACCAGAAGAGTTGAAAGCTTAGCTTTAAAAAGAGGAGATATTTTTATATAGATTCTGCTACTTTAATGAGGATTGTTTGTAATGTTGCTTCAAGCAGCTTTCCTAGCTGGTTAAGGGATGATTACACAGTTATACTTGACAAGGCCACATAAGAATAACCTAAAATGTAGGTATGATGTGAAAATATGTTTTCAGATATGTACAAAGTCATCCAGAATTGGTTTGTATTAATATGCTCTTTTGTAAATCTGTTGTCTCACTTTCATTTTGTAAAATGAAAACAAAAGTTATTTTTCTTTATGGTGTTCACAACAAAAAACTTAGAAATAACATCTGTGCAAGCTACTTCTTCAACTATGAATGAAACGTTAGGCATTATTATTGATAGGCTTCAGCTCTAAGAATCAAATTCTGATAACACAACACAAAAATTCTGATCCACAACATAAAAAAATTTAAAAACTAAAAAAAAATAGTTTCCGCAGTGACTTCATACATGTTCCTTCAAGTGGTTCAGTGATAGTGATAGAACTAAATTTATATCTGTTGACTTTAGGGGGCAGAGATTTTGCCTGATACTATTCGTTTTCACTTGAAGTGGAATCAATGGTGTTTCCAACTTAGTCACAGTAAAATCATCTGGATTCCTGGTACCATGTAGAGCCTGTGAAGCAGAGTGTCATAAGTCTGTTATACAGAGCTTGCCAGTAGAGACTGCAGAAATGTTCATCTTGGCGCTGAGTGTCACACAATGATCTGCATTGTGACACTGGGACAGATACTCTCCAATGTCCTTTTTAATCATTGTGGTAGAGTATGATGAGGTATCATTGACTTGTTTTTACTGTGATGACCAGATCCAAGAACTTATATATGATATAAGTGGAGTATTCATTTCACAAATAACTTAAAGAGATAGTATTAAAGTGTTATTCTCATAACTTTCTGAGGAAGAAATTATATCTGAGATTTTCTGAGTTCCTTATGATGGTCAGTTTCTCTTACATACCACTTTCTCTTCATTTTCTATTAAAAGAATGATAATAATAATCTGGTAGAGGACCAGGGAGATATTTTGTTCAATAGGGCAAATTTAGTAATCTCATACAGCAGCAGAGAGATATCTCATTCAGTAGAGCAAATTCCTTGCAACATAAGAAACTAAGTTTCATTCAAAGAACCTTTATAAAAATGTTGGGAGTGGTGGTGCATGCTTATAATGCCAGTTCTGGAGAAGGAGGCAGATTTCTGTCTCTTAGTTGGTAACCAATCTAGCCTAATTGGCAAGCTCCAGGCCACTCAGAGACCTGTCTCAAAAACTGAATGATATTTCTGCAGAATGATGCTCAAGGTTGTCCTCTGACCATCACATATATGCACTTGCAAACCCACATGCATCCCTCACCTATTAACATGCACATGCATGTACACATGTATAAGAAAATAATTATTCTGGTTAGGCACTTACTGATTATCTGTGATAATTAATGTTTAAATGAGAGTTAACAGCAGGCAGAGCTTTCTAAGTTCTACTACAGACTAGTCACTATGTTCCTTCTGCCCTTTAATGATAGTGATTCAGTTATAAGAATTGCAAGATATCATCTTGTAGAGTCAGAAAACATCATCTTTGGCTTAGCCTTATATATCTTATTATATAATACCAATAAAATGAAGAAAAATAGGTATGTCAACTTTTCTTGATTCTAGAATTAACATTTCCTGATATTGACTCATACTTTTTTCTTTTTGTTTTTTTGAGGTAGGGTTTTAATCTAGCTCAGGATGATCTGGAATTCACTATGTAGTCAGGGTGGCCTAGAACTCATGGTGATCCTCCTACCTGTGCCTCCCAAGCGCTGGGATTAGATGTGTTAAAATGTGTGTGCCACGACACCCAGCACATACATATTTTTTATGAGAGAGAGAAAGAGAAGAAGAAAGAAAGATAGAATTGGTGTGCCAGGGCTTCCATCCACTATAATTGGACTCCAGATGTGTGTGCCCTTTTGTGTGCATGTGAGACTTTGCATGCTTGCATCACTGTGCATTTGGCTTACGTGGAACTTGGAGAGTTGAACATGAGTCCTTAGGCTTTGTAGGCAAGCACCTAACCCCTAATCCATTTCTCCAGCCCAACACATACATATATTTTACTTAGCTATTAACTTAGGTTGACAATAAGATAGCTTTATAATTGATTTAAGCTCAAAGATACATAACTTTCATTGAGAAAAACCAATCTATATTACTCTATTAGAGAACTTGTGTGAGGGCAGAGGTTATCTTATTTGTAAAAATATCTCTGCTGCTTAACTTTTGCCTGTCAAATGCTAGATATGCAAATGAATTTTCTTCCTAACATAATTATTGAGATATAGACTTACTATATTATCAGCATCTTTTGTACAGTATGGCTTTCTTATAGCTGTTTATAGTTTAGGACACTTTCTGGTAATAAAAACTACTTTGAATATAGTAAAGATAAATGAATTATGAATAAATGTAATTTATAGCCATGTGTTTTTCAAGGCATGAGGCCTCTGAAGAAAAAGCTAAACCAAATGGTTCTGTAATGACATTAAAATGGATATTTTTTTGTTAGACATAACTAATTCAAGATAACCATAATATTAACAATTCATTTCAGTAACTGTTATTTGGCACATTGTACAGGTATTTGAATAATGTGCTTTGAATCTTCCACAGAGATGATAATTTCCATAGTATCTCACTTGGATACCACAAGCAACCTACAAGGAATGAAAAGATGGGGGGTTTTGTTAATAATGGGGAATGTGAAGGAAAGGAAGCACAGAGGATCCCATTAATTGCCCCAAACTTTGCTATTTGGTAACTGACTGGTAGAAATGCCTTTTCCATATTCATATCTAATTTTTCACACCTGTCTATTTGAATCTTTGTAGACTAACACTAGAAAAGTAGATGTCAGAAAAGCCAAGAAAAAGGACACTGAGTGAAGCTCTTGTCCTCTTGGCCACAGCTTAGACTTCAAGAAGTTAAGTCTTTAAGTATCTCCCTTCCAGATTGCCCACTGTTAAATAGTGATAACTTTCGGCAAAGATCTCTGTGCTTGTGATGGATAATCTACTCCACAATGCTCTCCCTACCATGGTACACTGAAATTTCCCAAAGTCTGAACCAAAATAAATCTTTTCACCCTTAATTTGTTGTACTTAGGTATTTTGTTACAGAAATGAAAAACCATAGCCAAACTTTAGAGTTTGCTTATTCAATGCAATTACTCTAGGATTTCCAGGTTGTTGAAGGGTATTTTAGAAGTGACTAATTGACTCAAATGAAACATGGTTAATTCTCACAATAGTTAATAGTTACAATAACTGTCTACCATCCTGTTTATTTGAAGTGTCCTATAATATACTCTAGAAAAATGTGAATAAAAATGTAGCACTAAAATTGTATAAAAACCATATAAAATCCAATTAAATCCTGACTGCCAGGAGAGAGTACTGAAAGATAAATTGAATGAGGTATAGACAGAAGATGTCAGAAAAGGAAAAGCTAGCTATTGTTGGTGACTACTAGAAGAAGAGGCTGGTTGAGCTGTTGACATCGTATTGTGAAATCAGCCAATTTTTAACAAGAATATGCAGCTTTTTCTTTGACATGTGGCTCCAGAATTGGCTCTCAAGATGGAAAAAAAGATTGAATAGAAGGAAATGATTAAAAATGAAAATCCTTAGACATTTTATCCCTGTTATATTGTTAAAAGCCATTTATTCATTTAACTAACTCTCCATAGTTATTTTGAAGAGACATGACATCATCGAATAAGTTATTACCATTATTGTGTTATGTGCCCAGGTCCCTGACAGAATGAGTATCAAATAAGGTTATTTGTAATATATCTGCTTTATGCAATGTATACTGAATACTATAATGTGAAGTACCTCTCCCATCTTCATAATTTTCTGAGATAATTATTGATACTTTTTTCATTCATCAATAAGGTTTGACTTAGAGAAGTTAGAAACATGCTAAAATATTTTGCAAATGCATGTTTTAGGCATGATACTTAAAAGTTCTGCAATAAATACAAAAGGAAAGGATGATTTTTACTCTGTAAGGCAGATGAGCATTGCTTATGTTGACAGGAAGTGAAATGGATGTGAAGCATTAATGAATTAGTTATTTTTCTTTGTTCATTGGTTGATTGCTTGGCCTGCATTTTCACTGGTGCACCACATTTGGAATCATACAGGCTAGAATCTGAGTATCTACTATGTCACCTGCTAATTTTGTTCATTTGTAATCAGGTCATTTAAATGCATTGACTTCAGTTCCCACACCTGGCATGTGAATATAATAACTACCTCCTTCACAGGTATAAGCACAGTTGATTTTCATTATTCATGGTTTCTGTATGTGCATAATTCATTTATAATCCCCAAAGCAATACACTTAATGCTATCACAGTAATTTTCATACATGAACAGAGTGATAAAATATACCTGTTTGCACACTTTCACTTCTTATCTTTCATTCTGTAACCAAATGTCCAAATGGCCTTATTGTAGTGGATGTAGTTCTATGGTTTCAGTATTTTTGTCACTCAGTAATTTCCCTGTGATTCTGCTGCTTACAATGACCCTCCATATATAGAGCTGAAGTGCCTGCTAATGACTCTAAGTGTAAGGACAAGAGACACGCCTTGTAAAAAAAAAAAATATATATATATATATATATATATATATATATATATATATATATATATATGAAAAGGGGGGGAGACTGAGAGACTTTTTTCAGGCATAATTGATGGTAGTGTTATTGCCTATACATTCAATGTAAATAAAAGAATATGTATTTAAATGAAATTCTTTAAACCTAAGTATGCTTAGACAATGATAGATGTTAATTGGTTGAAAACCTTGTGCTAGAGACTATTAGGAACCTAAACCTGTGTTCCCACTAGGAGCAATGACTCAGTATTTGGTAATGTAGTGTTACTGACTGATTTATAAAGATACTGTGAGTAACCACAGTTTATTATGTTTTCAAAGTGTCAAAAAAGCATGTAGTGTATAATACTTAAGACATTCACTTTCAATTTTATTTTTCTGTTTTTCTTCTGATTCATAGAATTACTTCTAACAGTTGAAACTATTCTTATTGAATTAAAAATATTCTTATTACCTATTTCTGAGAGGACAGAGAGTGAGAGAAGAAACACTATTAGTATGCCAGGGCCTTGCTGTTGCAAATGAACTCCGGATGCATTTGCCACTTTGTACATCTGGCTTTATGTGGTTATGTGGGTACTGAGGAATTGAACTTGGCCTGGAAGACTTTGCAAGCAAGCACTTTGAACTACTGAGACATCTCCCTAGCCCTGTTCTTACTAATTTTGAGCAAGCAATGAGGACTTTAAAATGGTACCACTATATTTAGAGGAAAAAACTCATGATATGCACACCCCCCACAACCCTACCTTTTTTTTTTTTTTACTGTTTAGCTGTTAATAGTCCTGTATAACATCACAAAAAAAATCCTAATTGACTGTTAGCTAAAGTGAAAAGTCAGTTTTGACCTCAAATTAAAGTATCATCTGAAATAATTTTATTTTATCAAAAAGTAAGTATTTTCAGACTTGTGGGATATGAAAGAAGAGATATAAATGATATAGGTGAATGTCTGTGTTTTTCTTTCAATGAAACTATTTATAAGAACAAGCAGTGAATCATATTTGACCAGTAAGCTATAGTTTGCTGTTTCTTGGTTTATGATATTATGTATCATAATAAAGTAATATTGTTTAGTTTTGAGTTTTCTAGAAGACCCACAAACCATTGAAACTAAAAATAAATTTGATTATCATAGCTGTGTTTCTCTGTTGTTTGTCGTGGTGGTGATAATAATAGCCTGTGGTGAGCATGTGTTATATGACAGGTACTGTGCTAATCACTTTCTCCTACATTCTGTTTCCTTGGTGGAGGTAGCTCTATGAAAATTATCTCATGTTTTAGGGACAGAAACTAAAGCCTAGAGGGATGAAGTAAGTCACTTCTTTATTAGTTATGTACACAGTGTATACAGTCAAGTTGATACCATCATTAGCCTCCTCCCTGTTCTCCCCCCTCTGCAGGGACCCTCCTTGTTGGGGTCATGCATTGTGGGGTTAGCCATCAGTTATGGGTAAGAGGCAATGTCTCTGTGCATACTGACCCACTGTGTGGCTCTAACATTCTTTCTGCCTCCTCTTCCACAAATTTTCCTGAGCCATGTTGGGTTCATTTTAGGTCTGCTTCAGTGATGAGGTCTTGGGAGCCTCAGTGTCTGAATATCTGGTTTGGTAGGAGTTGAGTATTGTCTGTGTCTATTTCCTTCACCCTTGTGCTGGTAGCAGGTTCACCAAGGAAGCAGCACTCTTGCTCATTTCTCCAAATATTCTTAGTTTCTGCTAGGGCCCTTTAAAAGTATGATGGGTTGGTTCTCTCCTTAGGATCTGTGTCCATCTGAAAAAGAGAAGCAAATTCTACAACAGAGAGTGAAGTTAGCACCAGATAAATGGGATAACCTTTATCTTTTATTATTTTAGAGAGAATTTAATAGGTATAGGCCCTCTTGTAGCCCATGATTAGTAGAAGCTTGATAATGGACAGCAGGCTCATTTTTGGATATAGTTCTCACTTGATTCCCAGCTACAGATATGGGTTCCATTCCACTAAGCAGATCAGCTAGCCAAATCAAGAGCAGTTGTTTTCCCATCATGGATGTTCGCCAATGTTACACTTGTGTGAGCATCATGTCAGTTTTTTTGCTACTTAGTAGCTTAGACCAGAGTTGCTTGGACAGCTGATGGTCATTTCCCCCCAATCACTCATGTACCACCTTCTGGCACTAGATAAGCTAACTGTCTGGGGACTGACTGTCTTCCAGATTCTAGCCAGGTCACTCCATGTTACATACCAACAGTATTTGGTGTCTTCAGCAGTAGGGTCTTACCATTAACCTTTGGTGGGTCATCAAGTACTTTGATAGAAATCTATCTTCTTTGGGAAACCTTGCAGGTCTCTCTGATCAACAGCTAATTGTGGATGTTAGCCACATGCTGGTACTGGGAGTTACAGGTCAGCACCCAAGAAAAGTAGGAAGAAAAAGATAAGTAATATAAAAGACAGAGGGAAAAGAGAGAATGGAGAGAGAGAAGGGTGGGGGAGAAACAGGAGAAGATTAATATCAGTCTTCATCATACTCTGTCCAGGGCCTTGTGATTCAGGTGTTTCCTCTAAGGGCCTGATGAAGGTTCAACCATTTAGTCTGTCTTTTCAGATGTAGAATTTTATGGTACCATTACCATTTGGGTCAAGTTTTGTGCCCCCCACCCCCACCCCTCCCCTCCCCTACCACCCCACCCACTCTATTGTCCAGTGGTCAGATGCTTATTAGGTATGTCAGCATCTCGGGTAGATTCAGGTTAGGAGCTGTAGATGAGTTTGACTATACTATGATTATTTTCCCGTGATTGGGTGAGTTCACTGAGAATGTTCTGTTCCAGGTTTGATGATTTTTCTCCAAATTTATTGTGTCATTTTTCCTTACTGCTATGTAGAATTCCATTGTGTAGATATACCCCATCTTGGTTATCCATTCTTCTAATGATGGGCATCTTGGTTGATTCCAGCTCTTAGCTATTATGAATTGAGCAGCTATAAACATGGTTGAGCAAATCTCTCTGAACTGAGGTGTGGAGCTTTTAGTGTAAATACCCAGTAAGGGACTGTTGGTAACTCTATAGTCAACTTTTTTTAAGGAGTCTCCATATTGCTTTCCAAAGTGGTTGTACCATCTTACATTCCCACCAACCGTGGAAGAGGGTTCCCATTTCTCCACATCCTTGCCAACATTTATTTTCATGATTTTTTAAAAAAAAAATTTTATTTTTACTTATTTATTTATTTGAGAGAAGAGGGTCAGTGGGGAGAGAGAGAGAGAGAGAGAGAGAGAGATAGAGATAGAGAGAGGGAGAGAGAGAATGGGTATGTCAGGGCATCCAGCCACTGCAAATGAACTCCAGATGCATGTGCCACCTAGTGCATCTGGCTTATGTGGGTTCTGGGGAATTGAACTGAGGTCCTTTGGCTTTGCAGGCAAGTACCTTAACCACTAAGCAATTTCTCCAGACCCTTCATTTGATTTTTTCATGTTTGCTATCCTACTGGAGTAATGTGAAATCTCATAGTTGTTTTAATTTGTATTTCCTTGATGATTAAGGATGATGAACATTTTCTTAAGTGTGTGTTTGCCATTAGTATTTCTTCCTCTGAGAACTGCCTGTCCAGTTCTTTGGCCCATTTTGTGAGTAGGTTGTTTGAGTTTTTATTGTTTAGGTCTTTGAATTCTTTGTAGATTCTAGAAATCAGGCCTCTATCAGTTGTATAGCCAGCAAATATTTTCTCTCATTCTGTGGGTAATCTATTGGCTCTGATTATTGTATGTTTGTCTGTGAAGAAACTTTTCAGCTTCATGAGATCCCAATGGTTGAGTGATTGTTTAAGTTACTGTGCTACGGGGGCTTTGTTCAGGTAGTCTTTTCCCATTCCTATATCACGGAAAGTTCCTCCTAATTTTTTCTTCCAGTAGTAGTCAAGTTTCTGGTCTTACATTGAGGTCTTTGATCCATTTGGGCTTGATTGTTGTGCATGGCAAGATGTGTGGATCAAGTTTCAATTTCCTGCATATGGATATCCCCAGTTTGTCCAGCACCATTTGTTGAAGATGTTGTCTTTTTTCCAGCCTATATTGTTAGGGCCTTTGTCAAATATCAAGTAGCTGTAGTTAATTGACCCAAAGTCTGGGTCCTCAATTTTGTTTCATTGGTCTATACTCCTGTTTTATTTTATTTTTTTAATATTTTATATATATATATATATTTTTTTTTTACAGTTTGGTACCATTATTAGGCTCATCTGTGACCTACCCCTCCCCTTGGCCCCTCCTTGTTGAGGTATACGGGTCATGCATTGTGGAGTTAGCCCACAGTTATGGGTAAGCTAAATGTCTCTGCATATCATGACCCAACATGTGGCTCTGACATTCTTTCCGCCCCCTCTTCCGCAAAATTTCCCTGAGCCATGTTGGGTCTGCTTCAGTGATGAGGTGTTGGGGGCCTCTGAGGCTCTGGCTCTCTGATTTGGTAGGAGTTGATTTTTCTCTGTGCTGATCTCCTTCCCCCCTGTGCTGGTATCTGGTTCTTCAGGAAAACAGCGCCCTTGCTTGTTTCTCCAATTTTTCTTAGTTTCAGCCGGGGCCCTTTTGAGGTATGCTGGGGTGGCTCTCTCCTTAGGATCTACATCTATCTGAAAAAGAGAAGCAGATTCTCCAACAGAGAGTAAGTTTATACTCCTGTTTTTATGCCAGTACCTTGCTATTTTATTAGTATGGCTCTGTAATATAGCTTTAGATCAGGTGTGGTGATGCCTCCAGAGGTGTTTCTTTTACTGAGTATATGCTTGTATATCAGAGGCCTTCTGCCTTTCCATATGAATTTTGAGATCATTTTTTTCTATCTCTGTGAAAAACAATGTTGGGATTTTGATTGGTATTGCATTGGATATAAATTGGAAAGGAAGTAGTTAAGTTAGCTCTATTCGCAGATTACATGATTCTGTACCTAAGAAACCTGAGAGCCTCTATATCAAAACTCTTAAAGGTGATTAACTCCTTCAGCAAAGTAGAGGATACAAAATCAGTGCACAAAACCCAGTAGCCTTTCTATATGCAACAGACAAAGATACAGAGAAAGAAATAAGTGACATTGTCCAATTTTCAATACCAACCAAAAAAAAAAAAAAACCCTGGAATAACATTAACCAAAGATCTGAAAGAGCTATACAATACAAACATAAAAACACTAAAAAAATTAAAATAAAATAAAATAAAAAAGGAATTTGAGGAGGACTTGAGAAATGGAAAGACCTCCCATGCTCCTGATAGGCAGAATTAACATTGTGTAAATCGAAATCTTACCAAAGGCAATACACAGATCTAATGCAATACCAATTGAAATAAGTCACTCTTGATCAAAAAATTAAGAAATGGGTCAGAACCCTGCTCCCATGATAGTCTCCCCCTCTCCAGAATAATTTTGACTTGTGATACTCTTTGTCTCACCTTTTCTTCTATCCTGATATTTTACTGATTGAGATGCTGATTTGAATGTTATAAGTTCACTGTACCACCTTGGTAAGTTTTTTTTTTTTTTTTCTTGAGAAAACCTTTGTATTAGTTTAGTGGATGAGTAGGTGGATGAGTGTGGGTTTTAGCTCTAATTCTTTAATTGTGTTTCTTAAAATCAGCTTATTTTTAATTCTGGCTAGGTCCTCTAATGTATTTGTAATAGGAGTTTACCTCAGTGTGAGAGGTTTGCTGCTTCATAATCAGCTGGGAGTTGTATGTTTTTCATCAGATAATGTGGGTGTTTATTTTGTTCTTGTTTCTTTAGTATATGGATTAAAGGATTAGATACCCTTTTTCTAAGTGTGAGCACTAATACCACTCTGCACAGACATACACTTTAGGAACATTGATTTGCATTGTTTTAATGAACAATAACTATCAGAAAAACTACTTTCTTTTCCATAATGATATTGGCTATTCTTGCCTATTTCTGCTATCTCTGTACAGTTTTTAGGGAAAGTAGAGAACTTGATATAAGAAATAAAACTGACATGGTAAAATGACTAGGTTGGCATTTTGAATGCTGATAAAGTAGGATAAGTTTTTCCTAATGGGGACATCTTGTTTCAATACCACACTGTTTTCATTCACCAGATGAGCATTTTATTTGGATTTAGTATTACTAGATATAGCTATGGATCCCAAAATCATGAACCTTGATTTCTTGAAGCTCATGGTCATACTTCCCCTCCTAAAGCATCTCTGTGTAGATGCTGTAGTGGAGGAATAGTGGAAGTTTACTGTTGGGATATGGAGGAAGGCACCATGACTGCTGTAGTGGAGGGATAGTGGAAGTTTACTGTTGGGCATGGAGGAAGGCACCATGATTTCTATAGTGGAGGGATAGTGGAAGTTTACTGTTGGGGCATGGAGGAAGGCACCATGATTTCTATCGTGGAGGGATAGTGGAAGTTTATTTTGGGGTATGGAGGGGAGGCACCAATGATTGCATGATGGGATAGCGTTGAGGGTCCATCAGGAAGAATGTTTTTTGTTTTTTTTTTTTCAAGTAGGAAGTGGCAATTTCCAGGTAAAGCAGGTCATTTGGTCAATATCTCTGCAAAAGAAAACCAGTAACAGGAAGAGGGGATGATTACGTTTTATGTCACTTGAAAGAAGACGGGGCAAGGGATGATTATAGTACTACTGTTGAAGTGAAATGCATGTAGTAATAAGAGTGACACTGGAAGGCTTCATTTAGGGTGTGATCCCATCAGAGTTTTGTAGAAAGAATGTTGATGACAGCATGTGGGAGAACATTATAGAGGAATCCAGAGACTAATGGATTGTGCATTCTTCTGCCTTGTAGCTTTCTCCTGTGCTTCAGGAGAGTATCTAGAAATGAAGAACCAGGTATGCAGCAAATGTGCTGAAGGCACCTACTCCCTGGGCAGTGGCATCAAATTTGATGAATGGGATGAGTTGCCAGCAGGATTTTCCAACGTTGCAACATTCATGGACACTGTGGTGGTCCCTTCTGATAGCAGGCCAGATGGCTGTAACAAGTAAGAACCCAAACATGCCTTGGAAATTTAGAGGCTTGATAAAGGTGGAGTTGTTCTTTTCTAGAAAAAGTTGATGGTAGTCTTATTACTGCTGAGGATTATCAGTGAACTAATTACAAAGAACTGTATTTTTAGATAATTATTGCAAAGAATGTAGCTGCATTTTTATGGGAAAATAATTAACCCCTGTATATATTACTGTATGTAAAATGTAATAAAGCTACTAGAGAAATAAATTCATTGTCTTATATTTATAATCAAACAAGTCAATGGTGGTTTGTTAGCCTTTCTCTAATTTTTAATAAGCAATTTCAAGTTTCTTTCTTTTTAAAATATTTTCATTTATGTATTTATTTGAGAGAGGAGGGGAGATAGTATGGATGTATGAGGGCCTCTTGCCAATGCAAATGAATTCTGGAGGCATGTGCAACTTGGTGCATCTGGCTTTACGTGGGCAGGGAAACTGGCAGACTTCAGAAGTAAGCACCTTGTAACTACTGGATTTTCTCCCCAGTATATTGATTATCTCCTGCAAGAGAGACTAAGTTACATACAGAGGATAGAATGGTCATTTGTTTAGTTCCTAGGAAATTATTAGCTTTGCTTATGGAAACATTTCAGTAATGTTAAATTGTTTAAAAAACAATAATGTTTATTTATCTTTGAGCTGCACTCTTTCCTGTTCTCTGTATTGACTATGTAACATTTCCTTTAATGTGGCCATGTTTATGAGAATTAACCTTCAGGTTTCTGACTGCTTTCAGACAAGAATGCTCTCAGGAATCCACATTTTTTTTTTTTTTTGAGGTGGGGTCTTGCTCTATCCCAGGCTGACCTGGAATTCACTATGTAGTCTCATGGTGGCCTCGAACTCATGGCTCTCCTACCTCTGCCTCCTGAGGGCTGGGATTAATGGTGTGCTATCATGCCTGGCTAGGAACCCACAGTTTTTGCTATGCTCTAAGGATGCTTGGGAAATATTTAGCAGTGGCAAAAGATATGTTTCCATGCTGCCCCCTGCATCACCTTTCTATATCTCCTTCTTCCCTTCACCCTTCTTCATTTTTGTCTCAGTTGAGGAACAGTTGTTTATTTTTCTCTGTGGATAGCAGGGTGTTCTTTTAAGTGTGTGTGTGTTCTAGTCTGTGGATTTCTGTTCTTATACCAGAGCTCTGCAGACTGAGTAATTTATAAAGAAAAGAGATCTATTTATTTCAGTGTTCTGCAGATTTAAGAACATGATGTAGACATCTGATAACGGCTTCTTAGAGCTTCAAACAGGTAGAAAATGGAGGTCTAAGCTCTCAGGTATGAGAAGGGAAAGTGAGGCTGAATCCCCAAAATGTAGTGAGAAGTCTCATGAAGTATTCCCTTCATGAAGTCTCAGTTCCCATGACCCTTCACTGCTTAAAGGTTATATGAGTTACTTTTCTCACCATTGTAACAAAATCCTTGACCAAAACAATGCAAGGGAGCAAAATCTTTGTTTTTTGGTTTCAGTTTCTCATAGTGGGGAGGGTTTGGTTGAGCAGAGCTGTTCAATTCATGGCAGTCTGCAAGCAGAGCAGAGTAGAGCAGTAACAAGGGGCCAGAGCAGAATATTGCTCCCCCAACGACATTCCCACAGTGACCTGCTCCATACTATCAGATCTCACCTTCTCCAGCTCCGCCACCTCCCAACAGTCTACGAACATTTCAAATCTCTCAGTGGATTAATTAGTTCAGAGTCCTTACTGCTAAAATGTCTCTGGTAAAGCCCACACAGACACATGCAGGGGTGTGCTTTACTGATTTCCTGGGTCTTTTGTAGTATAATCAAGTTGACATCCAAGTCTAACCATTAATCAGGCCCTATTGTAACAGTGTGCTACCTGTTCAGGAAAGTCATTGAACCCCGAACTCTAGGTTTATTTCCAGTTTTAATCAAATAATTGAATAAAACTGAGAAGGATAATTATTAAATTATTATATTTATTGAAGGAAGTTCAGAATCAGGGAAAAACACCCATGTCACTTGAGAGCCCACTTGGAGGGCCTGGGAAAACAGTGGAGAAAAAAGAAAGAAAAGAAAGTTCAAAGAGCTCTTACCATGTGGGGAGCTGGAAGGGGTAAAGAGCTCATGTAGAGAGTAAGGGCTAAGGGCCTCTCCTCTCTGCTTGGCCAAACTGGGCTGGCTGAGTCAAGGAGGAACTCACCAGCAACTGGAAGATTAGGAGAGGTCAGGCAGCACAGAGACTGTGCCCTCCCTTCACAAATGTATTTATAACCTTATGGTGATGGACCCTAATTTCCAGCTCATCTGGTTGGTTTGGGCTAGCGGCTGTCTCAGGAAAAGGCTAGCCATGATACCAAGTTCTGGGGACTGAACTTGACCAATAACAATGTTTAAATCCTAGGAAAGACCTCCCTCCCAGGAGGGTCCCAGGTTGTTTGTGGAAAAACAGATCTAGATAAGAGATAAGAATCCAGATCATCCTTTTATCTGTAGCAAGTGCAGACTGCAAGGATACTTTCAGGGGCCCAGTCACCCTAACTGCCTAAAAGAGCTACTTGACTACCTCTCAGCAGCAATTTTTTTTCTTTTTTTCTTAATTAGTTTTGTATTCAGCAAATACAGTCAGTTTGGTACCATTGTTAGGCTCATCCGTGACCTACCCCCTCCCCTTGGCCCCTCTTTGTTGAGGTATATGGGTCATGAATTGTGGAGTTAGCTCACAGTTATGTGTAAGATAAATGTCTCTGCATATCATGAACCCAGCATGTGCCTCTGGCATTCTTTCCGCCCCTCTTCCGCAAAATTTCCCTGAGCCATGTTGGATTCATTTTTGGTCTGCTTCAGTGATGATGTGTTGGGGCCTCTGAGGCTCTGGCTCTCTGATTTGGTAGGAGTTGATTTTTCTTTGTGTTGATCTCCTTCCCCCTTGTGCTGGTATCTGGTTCATCAGGAAAACAGCACCCTAGCTTGTTTTGCCAACTTTTCTTAGTTTCAGCCTGGGCCCTTTCGAGGTATGATGGGGTGGCTCTCTCCTTAGGATCTACATCTATCTGAAAAAGAGAAGCAGATTCTCCAATGGAGAGTAAGTTAGCACCAGGACAAATGAGATAACCCTTACTTTTTTTAATAGAGAATTTAATAGGTGTAGGCCCTCTTGTAGCCCATGATTGATCGTAGCTTGATATTGGAGAGTGGGCTTCTGTTTGGATATCGTTCTCACTTGTTTCCCAGCTCTAGCTATGGGTCCCGTACCACTGAGGAGATCAGTTAGCCAAATCAAGAGCAGTTAGTTCCCCACCATGGCTGTGTGCCACTATTGCACTTGTGTGGGCATCACAACAAGTTATTTGCTGCTAAATAGGTTAGACCATGAGTTGCTTGGACAGATATTGGTCATTTTCCCCCAGTCGCCCATGTAGCACCTTCTGGCACTAGACACGCTAACTGTCTGGGGACTGACTCTCTTCCAACTTCAAGCCATGCCATTCCATTTTGCATGTCAACCACATAAGGTGTCTTCAGCAGTAGGTTCTTACCACTAACCTTTGGTGGGACATCAAGTACTCTGACAGAAATCTGTCTGTCTTTTAGGAAACCTTGTAAGTCTCTCTGATTTGTAATAGCTAAGAGCTGCAATCAACCCAGATGTCCATCACTAGAAGAATGGATAACTAAGATGTGGTATATCTACACAATGGAATTCTATACAGTAGCAAGAAAAAATGACACAATGAAATTCGAGGAAAAATGGTTGAACCTGGAACAGATCATTCTCAGTGAACTTACCCAATCACAGAAAAAATTTGCCACATAGTCTCACTCATCTACAGCACCTAACCTGAATCTACCCAAGATACCTTACATACCCAGCAAGCATCTTGTGGACTAGACACTAGGATGGATGGGGAGGGCATTGAAGGGGTGGGAAACACAAATCTAGACCCAAACGGCAATGGTACCATAAAATTCTACTTCCTAAAAGGCAGACCAAATGGCTGAACCTTCACCAGGCCCTTACAGGGAACACCTGAACCACAAGACACTGGAGAGGGTAGGATCAAGACTAACCTTAATCTTCTACATCTTCCCTCCCTCCCACTACCTCTCCCTCTCTCTCTCTGTCTCTCTCTCTCTCTCTTCTCTCTAACTCTTGTATCTTAGTTATCTTTTTCCTCATTTTCTAAGTGGGCACTGACCTGTAACTCCCAGTACCAGCATGGGGCTATCATCCACAATGAGCTTTTGATCAGCAGCAATTTTTAATGCTCCTACTTTGGCATTAATGACAACATGGGTTTGGCAGGGACAAACCTATTCAAACCACAGCACTGTTTATGTATGATGGGTCCTCAGATTAAGGCTCTCCCTGTTTATGTGAGATCTTTGTTTTGATAGACTGAGATATTTACAATTCTTCCTGTTCTGCCTGGAACAGCTGTGTTCATCAAAGGCATTCCAGGATAAGCAGAAGATTCTCAATATACTGTCTTCTAGTATAACATTTTCTAAGTATAAATTACAACTGGATATTGTTTTCTTTCTTTCTTTCTTTCTTCCTCTTTTTCCTCCATCCATCTGATCTTACATTCTCTACTTCTTACTTGGTGGGTCATATTAATGGTTTAATTACTGAGCCAAAGTGTTCTTTGTGTATTATGTATGTGAGATCTTATATGTGTATATTTATGTAATATTGATGGCATGTTATACACACATAATGCATACATGTGCTTGTGATGTCTCCTAAAAATTTGTGACTTTTTCCTTTTTATGTTTTTAATGATGTTTGATAATAGAAGTTTAATATTTGAAAACAGTATAATTTATAATCAATATTTTTCATTGTGCTTAGTGTTTTCTATATGTTAAAATATCTCTTAGCTCTAGGTTGTGAAGGCTAAAATTTACAACATACATTCCTATTGTAGTATTGATAGAATTATTGTCTTTTCACATAGTGTTAAATTTCAGAACCATATTGTTAAATGTACACTGTTTTCTCTGTGCTACTGTCAGGCATTTTGAAAGGTGCTATTAATGCTATTGCAATGATATTGTTTTCAATAATCAGTTATTTTAAAAACAATATTGAAAAGCTTTAGGAACCCCAAAACTAACTTAGTTGTTGAGAAAGTTTTTGTTTAACTATTAAATTGTTGACTCCTTCAACAACTTAATAGTTGAAAATATACAGTGTTATACGCCAATCTAAATAGTTAGCATTATTGATATTCTTTCTTCTTTCCATAGATCTGCCATGTGTACATGTATATTTGCAAATAAAATTTCAGATGTTGTGTGGAAGATTAATACTACTTGAAGCTACTACAATTGTCATTTGATGATCAATTTTTGATGAAAAATAGCATAGCAAATTGATCCCATAGTCTTACAAATATATAGGAAGTCATGTACCATAAAAATAAATCACTTCTCCAAAAGAAGTTGGCTGTTGAGTTGTACAAGGTCCCCTGGTTTCCACTGTGCTTTGCTTATGCAACACCTTTTGAATCAAGTGATAATCAAGTGATAAGCTTTTGGCTAGAGGAGGTTTCTGAACTCTCACCTAAAACTTCTGGTTCTGTTTTGACAGCTCTTCTTGGATTCCTCGTGGAAACTACATAGAGTCTAATCGTGATGACTGCACGGTGTCTCTGATCTATGCTGTGCACCTTAAGAAGTCAGGCTATGTCCTCTTTGAGTACCAGTATGTGGACAACAACATCTTCTTTGAGTTCTTTGTAAGGCCTTTTATATTCTGAAAGTTACTTTCTAAAACACATTAATGAAGATTTCTATAAAACCAGTATCCCATTCCACTCTCTGTCTCCTATGGTCTTTTCCAATAATTGATCCTTTTGATATTAAAAGAAAGCTTCAGTTTTTCTTTTCTATTTTCTTTTTTAAAATCAATTTTATATATTTATTTATTTTAGTTCACACACAGAGATTTAGGTATCACTCATTGTGCTCCTTTAAAATCCAATTTGTTTTTGTTGATTCTTGTCCTCACTTTCTATTTCCTGTTCTAATTAATATTATTTTTTTATTTTTGATCTCTCCCTGTAGAATAACACTGGCTTGTCTTACTTCTGGTTGTGTGCATTAGATGGACTTTTGGCTTAGATCTTGTGTGGTTCATTTTAATTTAATTTTTTTATAGCTACAAATACTATTTTGCAAAAAAAAAAACATGTTTTGTCAATTTTAGTTTTTACTTAAAATATTTTGCTTTGTAATTTCAAATATTTTTAATGACTAGAATTATTTGAGTATATTAATGGGAGGTTATTAAAGCATACAAATGATCATGTTTCTTATTCTATGAATTTTGTACTATAGAATTACTTGATGGGATAGTTGATGTGCCTGGGGTGAGCCATTGCACGAAACAGGATATGGTCACAGACTAACTGAATACTAAAGTTGTTTATTTAATGTAAACTTCATTCTAGCATGTATTTCTTGTGGCAGTGACTCAAATGCTTGAGAAAATGTTTTCAGAAAGGCTGCTTATACCAAACAAGTGTGTGTGTGTGTGTGTGTGTGTGTATGTGTGTGTGTGTAATGGGGGAAAATGTTTCTGTGATCCAGATTTTAAGGTGAAATGTACTAACCATTCCAATACAAATTTATATCACCATTGATAATGGAATTTCTAGGCAAAAATTAGGCTCTATATGAAAAGTTTGATGGTGAGAGATATTTTCTATGAAGTGTAAGCCTTAGACTTGGAGTAAGAGATTCTGACTCTCATCTCACCTCTGTATTTATTAATTACCTGTTATTGAGCAGTTGGGCTGACTTTCTGGTCCTCACTATTTCCGGCAGTGAGGTGGATTGTGTGATTATACATTCTGGGACACTTTGGAGAACAAATATCTTTTGAGAAGTTTAGGGTGTGAAGCAACATTTAGACAGACTTACTTTTTAAGCTACATTTTGTTTGCAAAAGTACTTGTGGGAGTGAGTGGTTCTGTGCTTTAGGGGACATTTCGACAGTTTTATTGACACTAAAAGTTAGGAAGTAAGGCAAATTTCTAATTGTTAAAGTAGGCACTTGTTTTATATTGGCCCAGTCCCTTGAGAACTTTCAAAGTACTTGTATGGCATACCATTCCATTTCTTCCTCTAGATGATGCCTTTGTTCTGGCTATAGTTGGCCAAGAGATGGCAACTCCTTCTCCTTCTTGGTCTTTTAAACTTTATTGATTGCAACTGACTAACTCGAGGGGTCATACTTCCCATTCATCATACTAATGGTTAACTGCGTGTAGAAAGGATTAAGTGGTGGTAATGGTGGGAGCAATAATAAAATATATATATATATATAATAAGGAAATGTTTCGAGATACACTGTGATAAAAATACATTGTGTAACTTAATGCAGTAAAGTGTTTTTTTTCAATACTATATGGGATGTTTGTCCACTCTTACCATTTTATAAGTGATGAAACTGAAACCCAGAGGGAAAAGTGTCTATATTATTATTATAACTTTATTAATTTTATTTATACATTTGGGAGGAGAGAGTATATGGGCATGCCAGGGCCTCTTGCAACTGCAAACAAACTCCAGGTGCATGTGCCAATTTGTGTGTCTGGCTTTATTTGGATAATGAGAAATCTAACCCAGGCCAGCATGCTTTGCAAGCAAGCACCTTTCTCTTCTGAGCCATCCCCCCAACCCTCTTATAAGTTTTTTAATGAGTAATGGAACCCAGGTCTCCAAAGAGATGGGAAAATGTCATGATCACATATATAGCCAGTTTTCACCTATAAAAAAGCTTCCAGCCAGTTGTGGTGGCACACGCCTTTAATCCCAGCACTTGGGAGGCAGAGGTAGGAGGATCGCCATGAGTTTGAGGCCACCCTGAGACTACATAGTTAATTCCAGGTCAGACTGGGCCAGAGTGAAACCCTACCTCGAAAAAAACAAAAACAAAAAAAGTTTCCATCTTGTCTACATCTGTTCATCAAAGATATAATGAAGGGCTATATCTTTTCTTAAATGACTTTAAACTGGCATTACAATCATTATGTAGAAATATGGCACAAAGGCTAGAGCATTTTCTGAGTACTTAAAGGCACTTGCTTGCAAAGCCTGACAGTTCATATTCATTTTCCCAGTACCCACTTAAAAAGCCAGATGTGCAAAGTGGCACATGCATATGGAGTTTGTTTGCAGTGGTAAGAGGCCCTGTTGCCCCCATACTTACTCTGTCACACAGTCTTTCTACCTGAAATCAATCATTCATTCAATCAATCAATATTTTTAAAAAGAAATATGATACAAAATTAAATATCCCCAATCAGAGAATGATGGACATTCTCTGATTGGATAGTAGAAGACTGTACTTTCTATAGTAAGTATGTATGTGAATGTGTGGTGTACATGTACATAACAAGTGTGTGTGTGTGTGTGTGCACATGCATGTGTAGACCCAAGGACAACCTCAAGTACTATTCTTCAAGAATGCTCTCTTTTAAAAAAATAAAGCCTCTCATTGGCCTGGAGCTTCTCAATTAGGCTAGACTGACTAGTGAATGAGCCTCAGTGATCTGCTTATCTCTGTCAGGGCTGGGATTACAGGCATGCCACCACACTGGGATTTTCACATGGGTACTGGGGATTGAACTCAGGTCCTTATACTTGCAAGGCAGGTATTTTATATCTTAAAAAAACGTTGTAATTTTGTAATTGGATGAAGAATAAGCAAAACAGAAAAAATAATTTAGAGATGAGTAAAGCAGTAGTTCTCTGACATAAGTCTATGTGATGAGATCTTATCTTTAACTCTACTCCGTGGCTATTTTGGAACCCTGGAAAGAGGATCTGACTTTTAGATATCACTGTATTCTTTGTAGACCTGGAAAAGCAGTGTTTTAACTCCTGATATTTTTGGAGAACAGCCTGGAAAGTATAAGGTGTTTGATGCTAAAGATAGTATCTCCATTTATCTGTATTAGTATGGTGAATGATTAATATTTAATCCAAAATAAAAAGGTCATGACTTAGATTTTGGCCATAGTCTTCTACTTATACATTTGGAGTAAGTTCTGAGGAATTAAAAACAAAGCAGTCTTTATTTATTAATTTAAAATATTATTGTGCAAGTACGAATCAACTTTATTTTTACTGGATTTGAATGGTCAATGCAAGCTCTTAAAGCATTTAGTTGAGTGGCTATTTTGAATTGACTTTCAGTGATCATTATTATCTTTCTCCTTAATGCTCTTGTATTTTGGTTACAGTAATGAGGTGGTTTATTTAGATACACTCTCATAGCTGTAAAGTGGGCTCCAGAGGTCTTGGGTTATTTACCTGTTAAGATAGACTTATGGATATTGTTTAGAATGGATTGAAACACATTATTGCAGCCTGTGCTGGGTGCAGAATTAAATAAAAGCCATTATTCCAGAAGTGTTTCTCACACCTTGTGTTTAATCCATAGATTCAAAATGATCAGTGCCAGGAGATGGATGCCACCACTGACAAGTGGGTAAAACTCACAGACAACGGAGAATGGGGCTCCCATTCTGTAAGTCTCTTTTTCATTCTTCTCACCAATCACATTTTTCTCATTCATTTTCTATTTCTAAGCATTCATTCTAAGGAAAGAGAAATAACAAAATAGTCTATGAATTTAAATCCCATTTAGGGAAAAAGTTGCTGCTATATTTCATATACTTATTCTGGGTTATTTTTCACATGTTTTCCTTTTTTCTTTTTTCCTTCCCCACTATACTCCAACATTCTTCCCTATTAAAGGGGCCTCAACAAGAAAGAAGACTATTTAAAAACTAATACAAGATTTTACAATGCTTAAGTGTGTAAATTTACAGATGTGTGCCATATGTGGCAGACCAAAACCTCCTGTCATTGGAAGGATCTTGAATTGTCTTCATCCAGCTTTATCTCCAGTGTCCCCAGCATGTAATTTCAGATTTGTTTTGCTATGCTACCCATTGGTCAACATTCTACCCTTTCCGGTCACATTGGGTATAACACTTTTTCACAGAACCTCTCTTAATGCATAAAGCTAAGATGGTCAGATATCATAATTTGGTACATCAGTTATTGCTTCTGCCACTGTCTCTTTGGAGTGAGTCATGTATTTAAAATATGCTTCTGTTTTATAGTTGTGTTTCTTTAGGTGACTTGTTTAATATTTTTGCATCTGATTTTTCTTTTCATTTTCAAATGAGAAGATTCTTGTTGGATCGAAGCAGATGGTGATGGGGAGGGCCTATTATGAAATCTACAATGCAGCTTGAGTTCTGTTTCAATAAGTGACCATCAGTCTTGCTTTTGTGATTGTAGTAGGTGCCTTATTCTTGAGGGATTGACTTCCTCGAGTGTGGTCTTTCAGAGTTTTACTTTTCATCTCTATGCTTGAAGGACATAATAATAATAATAATAACAACAACAACAACAACAACTAATAATAAGAGTCATTCACCTGAACACCCAGTCAACTGGGCGTTCAAAGTGCACTTGGAACAAGTATGCTTTCTTCACTTATATTACTTCTCCAAGTCCTTGCAGGGTCAAGTAGCTATATAGGTTTTAATATCACATGGTTTGTATTTGGTCAGATAAAATTTGATCGATAGAAGAATAAGAGTATTAGAGGAAAAGCAAGGAACTCTTAAAATCGTTTATTTACCTGAATCAGTATGAAATTTATCAGAAAATTAATTTGAATACATTTCTGCAGCCAAAGAAGCACATCACTATTAGGCATAGTGTCATTTAGGTTCATGTGTCAGAGATTAGATCAAGTTATCGTGTAAGAACAGACCTACTTCCTCAGTTTGCTTTTGCAATGTGGCTTACTGAATATTTTATATATATATACATATATATATATTGTTTATTTTTATTTATTTATTAGAGAGTGACAGAAACAGAGAGAGAAAGAGACAGAGAGAGAGAGAGAGAGAATGGGCATGCCAGGGCCTCCAGCTACTGCAAATGAGCTCCAGATGCATGCACCCCCTTGTGCATCTGGTTAATGTGGGTCCTGGGGAATCGAGCCTTGAACCGGGGTCCTTAGGCCTCACAGGCAAGTGCTTAACCACATCATCTCTCTAGCCCTGAATATTTTTTTTTAAGAGAAGTCAGTATGTGTGTGATGCTCACAAGTAAAGCAAGAAGCCATGGCAGAGAGATCCAGGCTTGTTCTTTTATTACAACTCATTCTTAAAGGAACTAACTATATGAGGTTAACATTAACCTCTTTTAGAGCTCTCAATGACCTAGCTACTGCTCATTTGTCCTGCTTCATAAAAGTTCCACACATTCTGATACTGCTACATGGAGACCCAAGAGTCCAACACACTCACTCTATAATCACTCAATAGCAGAAGCAAACATTATGTTGTCTTGCTGCTTTCTGAGCTCAAAGATCTACTTTTGACTAACAGAGCTATACAGCAATACCTTGGACTCAGTGACATTTACCCTTTAAAATGGAGCCCATACAAACCAAGCCTATGCACATATTGTGAAAATTATTTTGTTTGGATGTCAAGAAAAAAAAAAACTTCTTTCCAAGTATTTACACACATACACACACACACACACACACACACACACACACATTTGGTTAACACTTCATTTTTTTAAAATCATCATTATTTAAGCTTAGATCAGAATTAAGAGGAGACTTAAATGAGTTCTATTTTAATGGTGTTTTATTATAATACATTAAAAACTGTATAAGAGAATAGCTTTTGGATGTGATAAAAAAAAATGGCACGGTTTATCTGACCTGAGTGTCTTATATTTCTTCTTACAGGTAATGCTGAAATCAGGCACCAACATCCTCTACTGGAGAACTACTGGCATCCTCATGGGCTCCAAGGCAGTCAAGCCAGTGCTGGTAAAAAACATCACCATTGAAGGTATTTCAATGCAATCTGCCATAGCAGCCACTAATCCAATTTTACTGTTAGAATATTTATTTATGTGTGTTGGTATGACTGACTCTATGGTTTATAAAATACTAATTGACATTAGGCATCATGCAGACCTACAGGTCCTGTCTTTGTCTCTGTCAAACTGATTGTTTTCTTTTTCCTTTTGTCCTTCAACTGAGTTATTTAATCTGTATAAAAAGGTGAACATGATGACAGTCTTAGACATCTTGTAAAAGTTTCTTCATTAACAACAGCCTATTATTCATTAGAGAAACACACACTATGCTAGATGTCAGGTTTACTCAAAAATTGTTAATTTGATCATATATCCATGACTACAAGAGGTTTGGCAGTTTTCTAAACCTTTTGTGTCTGTCTGAACATATGGGTCACTTCTGGCCCTCCTGAGCCACCAGTAAACATTGGCATGGTTCATTCTCAAGTAGTGGTATATTTAATTAAAGTAGTAATGCTTCTTTATTAAAGTTAGGATTGTGTTTATACTATGCCCTAAATGCTCCTGTAATGCTCATTAGCCAAGGCCCCATTTGCTGGAAAACTCTAGAATTACAAAAAAAAACCAAGTCACCCTTAGGGTCTTTTAGGTCCTATCTGTGATTTAATAAGCAGTGAGGAAAGAGAGAGCACATGGGGAGACATAGTGGGCTTATAGGAGTATAGGAGGCCTTAGAATTTATCATGCCTTTGAGTTACTGAAGTTCTTTTTGTTGTTGTTTTCAAGGTGGGGTCTCGTTCTAGCCCAGGCTGATCTGGAATGATGGTTCAGTTTATATGACATTACTTATCATTATTTAATTCACTGTATTCACTGCCTCTTGCACATAGCAAATATTTCTTCGTACCAAGTTAGTAAAATAAAGAATTTCGTCTGATCTTAATATTTTCCTCTTCAGTGTACAATAAGCAAATAGGTCTATACATGTCTTTGTTGATACTGGGTGTTCCTTCCCATGCCCTATTTTTCTTTTCCACACAGGGGTGGCATACACCTCAGAATGTTTTCCATGCAAGCCAGGCACTTTCAGCAGCAAACCAGGTTCATTTAACTGTCAAGTATGTCCCAGAAACACCTATTCTGAAAAGGGGGCCAAAGAATGCATACGGTGTAAAGAGGACTCCCAATTTTCAGGTAGGGGTAGTTTATACTCTTTCTTTTCTAAGTTAATGTGGGTCGGGTATACAATCCTACCACACAAGAAGCATGATAGCAATGGTAATCCTCATGCCAAAGTGACATGGGAGAAAATATGACATCACATTATCCCTTTCTGCATGATTCTCTCTTTTTGTGTATGATTTTCTTTCATTTCACATTCTACAGATAATTAGTACAGACATATTTATACAACCTAATGAAGTTTTAGCTTTCAGATGATTTTTTTGGCCTACAGATGTCCTTAGAAACTTCTAATTTGTTCCAAATTTCTGGTGTTCAATGATAATAGAAGGGAAAACTTATATCCTCCTGAAAGAAATTGTGATTTGCCCCCAGGTATATTATGCAAACATTTGTTGCACCCTGTCAGGGAAAATAAACATGTAGGCCTTTCTTTTCTTTCAACCTAAGTTATTCTAGTATGGCTATTTTACATTTTAGTTTGCTTTTGTGTTTTGATGTTTGTCTTTTCTTAGCATCACAAAGAGATTGACACATTGTATGTGGTGTGTGTTACAGAGGAGGGAGCCAGTGTGTGTGTGGAGCGCCCACCCTGCACTACCAAAGACTACTTCCAGATCCACACTCCATGTGATGAAGAGGGAAAGGTATCAGTGTTCACCTCCATCTCTACCCTCCTGTTTGCTCATGAGAGATTTGTCAGACATGTATGCAGAAAGCATAGAAGAAACTAAAGAGTTGAGGAGTTGAGACCTGCCTTTGTGAATTTGTCTTTCCAATCTACCATTACTTAGGCCGTGGTAAATTATCTGATGGATATAAGCCTCAGATTTTTTGTCACCTGTAAAATAGGGCTAATATTGATACCTACTTCATAAAGCTTCTCTGAGTTTACATAAGATATTCAAGTCCTTGCCCAGAGCCTAGAGTGCTGCATAAGTTACTATGATTTTTTTCACAGCGACCTTTTCCCGAAGTAGTCATATTCAGAAGATCACAGTTGAAAATGCATGCTACAACTCACAAGATGAAAACATCTTGTAACTTCTAACTGTTGGATTATACAGTAGACTATCAATAAAAGCTCTGCATCTTTGGCTAATTCAGTCATGGTAGATTGTTGTGTAATTGCACTTAGAAAATGTAAAGTAATTACCATGTAAATGACATTTAGCCAGAGGGAAAATGCACAGATGAACTCTGTAGTTGACCCACCATTTTCTTAATTAAAGAATTGTCCTATCCCAGTCCAGATTCAGATTAAAATGGCAACTGTGAAGTGTTCTTCAGCTATGTCTATATCTGTGAAATAATGATATTTATGTTTTCACTCTGTGTGGAAAAAATGTGTAGATGTTAGAAAAATATTTTACTTCTTTTTTCTAATTTTGCATCTGTATGCTCTGATCTTTACCCTTCATATTTACATGAATATCATTTTTTACCTATAGGGTTTTGCATTTTTAAAGTTTTATTGAGATAGAATTCTCATACCATGTATTTCATCTACCTACTGCTTACAATTCAAGATGTGGTACACTTACCACAGTCTAATTTTAGAACATTTTCTTGCCTAAAGCCATGTTTTCTTTTTTTAAATACGTTGTTTTAATGTTTACTATAGACATTGCAGTTCTTCTGTAATCATGATCGTATTCTGGTAAATTTTACTCTATTAAGAGGGTTTTGCTGTCACAAAAAATCTCATAATTGCATCTCAAGTTGCCAAAGAAGGAATTATTTTCTTTTCACCTGCACTACAAGCCATCTGTTTCTAAGCATCATTAATATTAACTATTAGCTTTCCCAGTCAGCTAAGCCTGGAAGCATCTGCCCCATTAGAGAGACAGAGAATGAATCTTCTATGTGAAACAAAACCAGTTAAACAAAACTTTTACTATGGAGCACCTGAAATCTGGCTTCTACTTTTTAAATGTTTAAAGGTGGCACACATTTTCTAATTTCTAACAATTTTGTTTGCTTACATTGGAAGTCATGTGGTTATTAGGCTTCTCAAAATACATCTATACATTTTGATTTTGTTATCTTCATTCTTACCAAATGGACACTCCTTAAATGATGCAATTTGAGCATACCATTTGTATGTGACTATGGGGGAAAATTAAATAGCTTTAATCTTGAGTGTTTCCTTGTTTGCAGACCTGAAAATAATAATTGATGTTCTCAAAGAAGTCTCCATATGAGGACCAGTGATTCTCCAAATACTGTAGCAAGCAGTTCACACCTTTTTATTAGTGTAAAAGAAAGCCAGTAAATTAATGATTTGGCTGGGATTTTCAATGTTTTCTATGCTCATTAACTGAGAAATGTAAAAATCCAGTCTCTCTACTACAATCATGATTCATTTGTTTAGATCCTCTGAGTTGAATGTTGCCTTTCTAGAGGGAAGCTGAGAGTCTTTTATGGATGTGGTATCTAATTAATTTTTTTCAGCTACTTAGAAAGACTCAACTAGAGAAGTCATTATTTTACAGATGGTATCAGAGGCAAATGGACGAACTGGATAGCTTGTGTGTCATGACATAAGCTACAAAATGAATGTAATAAACAGGAATTATAAAAATAAAAAAATATCATTTTATCAACACATCTACTTTTAAGCTGTTCTCTTAGTATCCTTCTTCACATAAGGTAATCAATTCTTCCAAAAGAATATTTGAGGACAAAAGTGAGTGTCCTTGGGCTGGAGAGATGGCTGAGTGGTAAAGTGCTTGCCTGTGAAGCCTAAGGACCCTGGTTCGAGGCTCATTTCCCCAGGACACAAGTTAGCCAGATGCACAAGAGGGTGCATGCATCTGGAGTTCGTTACAGAGGCTGGAAGCTCTGGCACGCCCATTCTCTCTCTCTCTCTCTCTCTCTCTCTCTGCACCTCCTTCTCTCTGTCGCTCTCAAATAAATAAATAAATAAACAAAAAAATTAAAAAAAAAGAAAATTCCTGCTTTGGGTTAAAAAAAAGTGTGTGGCCTTATTAAGAGCTCACTGCATATGCCTTTCTACTAAGTAGAAACATTGATAGATAATTCCCTGTAATTTTGGTTCAGTAGTTTCAATAGTAGACTTTGTGTTGAAGAAGTGTTTAAGTTTCACTCTCAAAAGTTCTATGTTTGATGAATGAAACATTTAGTTTCTTTTGAAAACTATAGTTAGTTACAAGAGAGAAGTTTTATTGTTTTATTTGTACTAAAAAGCTTTCTTTTCTTAACTTTGCATATCAGTTAGTTTTTGAACAGCTAGCCCATGTGGTATTCATGGTTTTCAAGTTAAGAAACCTTGGCTGAGTTACAGCTATCTTCTTGTTTTGCGTATGGGCTGAATTCTGTGTGGGAAAATATAAAATGAAAGTGTTTACAAAACCATTCTTGTGGGGAGCAGAGAATCCTTTGCCTTTAGTCTCAGAGCACATGGAACAGCTTTGCAAAGTTGTTCTACCTTGGAATCTTGAATCAGGTTACTGAAAAAGACTCAGCAAGTACAGAGAAAGAAGGTGAGAAAGAGAGAGAGGCAGAGAGAGGGAGAGAATGGGTATGCTAGGGATTCTAGGTGTATGTATCACTTTGTGCATCTGGATTTACATGGATACTGGTGCATGGAACCCAGGTCATTAGGCTTTGCAGGCAAGTGCTTTAACCATTAAGCCATTTCTCCAACTCCTGATATTTATGCCTTTTTATGACTGCACAGAAAGTTCTGTTTATTCTTTTCAAAATAGTCTTTTTCTTGTATTACTCTAGGGAAAGTGTGGTGATACAGAATGTGGCTGGCGTAAAGGAGGACGGCAGAGGAGGTCTCAGATGAGAAAGAAAAAAGCCACTGCATAGAAACTGTCGGCTACACATGAAAACAAATGAGTAGATACAATATTGGCAGTCAGGCTATCCTTATTTTAAAGAGACTTGTGATGAGGCCCTTGTGATCTGTGTGATAAGGCTACCTGTGACTTAGAGTAAAAGCACTTGCAAAACAATGGATATTTCGGGCTGGAGAGATTGCTTAGTGGTTAAGGTGCATGCCTGTGAAGCCTATGGACCCATGTTTGATTCTCCAGGTCCCACATAAGCCAGATGCACATGGTGGCACATGCGTCTGGAGTTCCTTTGCAAGGCTATAGGCCCTGGTGCACCCATTTTCTCCCCCTTCCCTGCCTCTCTCTCTCCCTCCCTCCCTTTAGTAAATAAATAAAAGTAAATCTTTAAAAAAACAACAATGGATATTTCCCAAACAACGGTTTCTTTTCCCATTTATTATTATTATTTTTAAATTTTTTGTTATTTTTATTTATTAGAGAGAGAGAGAGAGAGAGAGAGAGAGAATGGGCGTGCCAGGGCTTCGAGCCACTGCAAATGAACTACAGACGCGTATGCCCCCTTGTGCATCTGGCTAACGTGGGTCCTGGGGAATCGAGCCTCGAACAGGGATCCTCAGGCTTCACAGGCAAGCGCTTAACCGCTAAGCCATCTCTGCATTTATTATTAGTGAAAGTTTTCTATTTTTCTTTTTGTCACTTGTATCATAGTTTTTTTTTTAAGCTGACATGTCATTGGTACTTTTCCTAGGAACGATTTTATTGTCAGGATGTTATATGGCTTGCAATTTTATTGTCAGGATGTTATATGGCTTGCTTGGGTTCTTTTTTGCAGACACAGATAATGTACAAGTGGATAGAGCCCAAAATCTGCAGGGAGGATGTGATGGATGCTACTAGGTTGCCCCCTTCTGGAGAGAAGAAGGACTGTCCACCTTGCAACCCAGGATTTTATAACAATGGGTCATCCTCTTGTCACCCCTGCCCTCCTGGGACGTTTTCAGATGGAACAAAGGGTAGGATGTCTATCATACACTAGCAAAATAATCTCATTAGGTTTATGACAATCGGAGTGCCAGGGCTTCCAGCCACTGCAATCGAATTCCAGACGCGTGCTCCATCTTGTGCGCATGCACACATTGCACATGCATCACTCTTTGCATATGGCTTATGTGGAATCTATGGCATCAAACATTAACCGCTAAGCCATCTCTCTAACCCTGTTCTCAATTTTTTAAAGGAATAAGTCTTAGAAAGAATATAATAGAATTGTGAGGTACAACGTTTTATTTAACACAGGATGAAATTCAATACCATTTCAATGACCTTCTCTCTCTCTCTCTCTCTCTTTTTTTTGAGGTAGGGTCTCACTCTAGCCCAGGCTGACCTGGAATTCACTATGGAGTCTCAGGGTGGCCTCGAACTCACGGCAATCCTCCTACCTCTGCATCCTGAGTGCTGGGATTAAAGGCGTGTGCCACCACACCCGGCTCAATGACCTTTTCTTAATAAGATAATTGACTTTGGCTGTGGGTAATAAATTTCACCATATAAGTTGTTTAAGAAAAGTCACTTGTTTTTAAGTATATGAACATATATAGTAGAAAGCAATATTTGTAAGGGAATTTGTGTTATAGTATCCCTCCCTTCCTCCCTCCCACATCCCTCTTTGCTAGTGACAGTTTAGTGCTGCTTGGAACCAAAGTCCAGATGCAGTTAATTGTAACTCTTATCCTTGCTTGTTTTCCTCAGAGTGCCAGCCCTGTCCAGCAGGAACAGAGCCAGCGCTTGGGTTTGAATATAAATGGTGGAATGTCCTTCCTAACAACATGAAAACTTCCTGCTTCAATGTTGGGAATTCAAAGTGCGATGGAATGAATGGTGAGTTTAGAATCTGTCTGGCTACTTGTTTTGGCAGCAGAGACATTATTTTTTCCCAGAATCATCTCCTTAAAATATACCAAATATGTGAGTGAGGAACTTTAGTCTTATTTGGCTGTGTGTGGGTATTCCAGTTCTCATATAAAAATAGTAAACAGTCATAGCTTCCCCATAAGAGCGCCAATCATAGTCATTCTCATTATCCAGGCCTTTACATTCTCTAGTTCCAGTAACCTGTAGTCAACAGCAGTCTGAAAATATCAAATATAAAATTCCAGAAATAAATGCTTCATAAGTTTTAAATTAGACACTATTCTGACAAGCATATGAAATCTTACGCCATTCCGTTCTGTCCTGCCTAGGATATGAATTCTGTCTGGCTGTGTCTGCTTCCTATTAATGATGCCATATCCATCTTGGTTTTGATATCCAAAAAATTATATAACATGATATATATGAACCCTTCCTAGTGAAAACTTGAAAATGTGGCACAATTCTATAGAGCAGTTGCTAACTTCTGTCATTTTTGTTGGTTTTGTGAAAGGCAGTAACTATGGGTGTGTTTTTCTTTAAATAATTTATTTATTTACTAGAGAGAGAGAGAGAATGGAAGCACCAGGGCCTCCAGCTACTGCAAATGAACTCCAGATGTATCTGTCACCTTGCACATGTGGCTTATGTGGGTACTGGGGAATTGAACCTGGGTCTCAGCCCCTATGGATTTGTTTTAAAACTTGACACTAGGAACAAGTATTCTAAATTTGGTGGCCTTACACTGAAATTCATCCTTTAATTTTGTCAGCTCACTAATATTTTATCAGCCTACTTTTCTCAATATTATGCTTACTATTATTGTACACACATGTGCTCATTAATTTGTGTATTTTAAATTTTACGCTGTCTATCCAATGTAAACAGGTTTGGGAATATAGGAAATAAGGTACATATATAAGTACAGAGATCAATAGAAAACAGTTTTGAATAAAAATTTTTAAACACAAGGTTAAAAGAGGGAAAGACAGGGCTGGAGAGATGGCTTAGCAGTGAAGCTCTTGCCTGTGAAGCCTAAGGACCCCAGTTCAAGGCTCGATTTCCCCAGGACCCACATTAGCCAGATGCACAAGGGGGCACACGCGTCTGGAGTTTGTTTGCAGTGGCTGGAGGCCCTGGCACACCCATTCTCCCCGTGCGCTCTCCCTCTTTCTCTGTCTGTCACTCTTAAGTAAATAAATAAAAATATTTTTTAAAAAAAGAGGGAAAGACAAAGACAGGATACATACTGAACATGGAATATTTTTATTTCTTGGCCAACAATTCTGTATTGAGGAATTTATCCCCTGGGAGAAGAAGGAAAGGTACAATAATTATTATTAAGTATGAGGATTTTTAATCCTAAAATGTTTTCTGTGATTGGATTCTAAATTTAGAAATTTAAGACATTGAAAAATAAGATTGAATAACAGAATTGAACAAATTTATAAAAAGCAGTTGTGTGTGTATGTAAGTGTGTGTGTGTGTGTGTGTATGTGTTTACTTACTAGTGCAAATTATCTGGAATTTTTATGGAAAGCCGTCTAACTCTCAGGACAATACTTGATTTCTTCATTTGCTCACTAACTTACTTACAGGCTGTATTTTTAATGTATGCAAATTTTTTAAAAAAATTTTTTGTTATTTTTATTTATTTATCTGAGAGCGACAGACAGAGAGAGAAAGAGGCAGATAGAGAGAGAGAGAGAATGGGCGTGCCAGGGCCTCCAGCCACTGCAAACGAACTCCAGACGCGTGTGCCCCCTTGTGCATCTGGCTAACGTGGGTCCTGGGGAATCAAGCCTCGAACTGGGGTCCTTAGGCTTCACAGGCAAGCGCTTAAACGCTAAGCCATTTCTCCAGCCCTAATGTATGCAAATTTTCAGAGTCACTTACTACTTTGTGATCCAGTAAGTATTCACAATGATTTTTTGGAGAAATACTAATATAGAAAAGACACCAAAAATATTATTTATATTTTCCTTTATATTTGTTCAAGGTAAAAACAGTCCAGATGGTTGAAATGGATGTTTGGTCAACAGGAAGTAAGTTTGTAGCTTTAACAGTTTATAATAAATAGAAGTTTGATCAAAGAATCTTAAAAATAAAAATCTAAAAATATAGGTTGGGCATGATGGCATACACTTTTAAACCCAGCACTCAGGAGGCAGATATAGGAGGATTGCCACAAGTTCGAGGTTACCCTGAGACCACATAGTGAATTCCAGGTTATCCTGGGCTAGAGTGTGTCCCTACCTCGAAAAACAAAACAAAACCCAAAATCTTAAAATATAAAGTACATATAAAAAGACGTCCAGTAAACTTACTGGTTCACTAAACTAAAAAAATCAAAAGATGAAAGGTCTGGGATTTACTCTTTTGAAAAAAGAAAAATCCAAAATTGTAGACACTCTTATAGAACTAATCATATGGACAGAAGCTGGGAGGGAATATATAAAAAGAAGTTATAATTGTTGGAGTGTGTTAGTTTAAAGGTAAATGATTTTGAAATTATTATTTTTATTATGACTGCGAATGGATGGTCATCTATAACCAGAGCAAAGTACAAGGCTGTATTTCCCACATTTCTACTAACTTCAACCTGCTTTTCTTTCAGGTCTCTGCTTTAATATCCTTGAGAGTCATTGTCAAGTACAGTGACCATTGGCCCCTTGTGGCCATTGAGTGCTTGAAATACCACTAGTTTGAGTTGATATGTACTGGAAGTATAACATGCACAGTATCCAAAGTGTATTCAAAAATTTAGTATGAAAAATAAAATGCCTATTATGTGCCTATCTCAAACAATCTGCTTAATTTTCAATGAGGGTGACCTTGTCTCTTTTTGCTATCCCATGCATTTTATAGTTATTGGCATTTAGTAAAAGTTGAGTGAACACATAATGAGTTAAATTAGGGAGAAGAAAACTGTAAGAAAGAACTTCAGACCTGAAAATTAAGTAATTTGAAGTTTTGGTTTCCTATTTGTTACCTGCAAAGTGAGATTTTCTACCTCAGTGTATTAGAATGGAGAAAGACAATCTGTTTTAGTTTGAAGGGTCATGTTTCACTGGGAAAACAGCTGTTAGTTCTCCTATTCTATAACTTTATGAAAAAGAGTATATTTATTGGTATCTACATGTTTGCTTTTGCATCCAGTTTGTAACTGTGAAGCAAAAATAGGGATTTATTTTGAGTACTTATAACTTTGAACATGAACACTTATCTGCTTTTTAAAAAAATATTTATTATTACTTTGTTTTATTTATTTGAGGGAGAGAGAGAGAGAAAGAAAGAGAGAGAGAAGGGTAGATAGGGAAAGAATGGGCATGCTGGGGTCTATAGCCACTGCAGATGAACTCCGGATTCATGCACCACTATGTACATCTGGTTTACATGGGTACTGGGGAATTAAACCTGGTTCCTTAGGCTTCACAAGCAGGCACCTTACATGCTAAGTATATCTCCATCCCTTATTTGACTCTATTGTTAGCTATTTTCAGAGACATTTTGTAATTCATTAATGTAATTTTTACTAGTTATATTTTCTTTGATCAATTTTAGGTTGGGAGGTGGCCGGAGATCATATCCAGAGTGGAGCTGGTGGCTCTGATAATGATTACCTAATCTTGAGCTTACACATTCCAGGATTTAAGTAAGAACACTCCATCCTGATTCCTTTCTCTAACAGTATTCTCACCTGCTGTCCTATAGAACTTGGTGAAGTAATTGCCTTGTAATGAGATATCACAGAGAAATGCATTTTATTTAAGATTATCTGTAGAATATAGTGACTGAGAAAGTATTGTGTTAGCTCTGTCTTCCTTCACAAATCAGAGAAGTTTTAGCAGTATTATGTCCAAAGCTATAATAACCATGGTTCTTGGATACTTAATAAAGCATTCTTCATCTTAGTTTATAGGAATAGTTTTTTTTTTTGTCTTTTACTTTTCTCAGTTCTATCTATAAAGTAATATGTTACAAGTTAATTTATCTCATTTTACTTTAGTACCCCATGTTGAGATTTCCAGTAGGAGTCCTTTTCTTGTTCTAGGAACAACATGGCATTATAGCAAGACAGTCAAGCATATAGTCCTGGAATTGAGCAAGGGTGTAGACATGCACAGATGAACCAGGAAAGAGCTGTGTTTCAGGGGAAGCACTACATTAGGGAACAAAAGAGCATAGCTTTTCATTTCATAATAAATGTGGCTTATTTTTGTTCCACTTGTAGTCAGAACATAACGTAGGTGTTGCACTTTTAATCTGTCATGTAGACCACCAACATCTATGACTGGAGCCACAGGTTCTGAACTTGGAAGAATAACATTTGTCTTTGAGACCCTCTGCTCAGCCGACTGTGTTCTTTACTTCATGGTGGTAAGTAGAAAAGTAATGTTTGAAGGCATATTTCAAAGCTTGTTATTCTCTTTTAAGTGTGAATTTACTTATGTAAGTTGGGGTAAGAATCATTTTTTCTTTTCATTCTTAGACCTTTCTATAAATATTAAAAGATGTCAAATTTAATTACTAAGGATTGTCTAATAAATCCTAGAAAGAAAGTGTACATTCCTCATGGAGAGAAGTAAGCTCAGGGCTCCCAGTTGACTAATAGAAGGCCTGGAATATTAATTTGTAGGAAAATTCCTTCATAAGTATAAGGAACTTTCAGAATAAAAACTCTCCTATAACTTACTTTTTGGCAATTTAAGCGATCAGAAAAGGAAAATGGATCAAAAAGTGATGGAAAAAATAGTGAAGGTGTGGAGCGTGGGGAAGAAAATTATTTAATACATTCAGCAAAAGGAATTTACAATGCATATGTTATAAATTTGTTCATTTATTTTATAGGTGTGATTTGAATTTTAATTCCTACTTTGAGCAAAAAAAAAAAAAAAAAAAAAAAAAACCAATTTAAAATCCATCAAGATTTCTTATGGGTTTTCAAAGGTTGTTTTGCTAAAGTTTTAACATTTTAGTGATTTCATATTCCTGCTTTTTTTTTTGTTCCTTTTATTCCCTCAGTAAATCTTTAGTCTATTAACAACTTCTTTATGATGTAAAAGTTGTGTGAAGATTTTAAAATGTTGCTGTGTTTAGTAACAGCTGACATGAAAGCAGACTATTTTATTTTGGAGAAAAGCTTTGACTTCATAGTGGAAAAGATCATGGATAATCTTCAATATTTCCATCTATACCACAAGTAATAAGCCTTCAGTTCTCCTAGTTCTGACCCCTTATTTCTTCAGTCTGTTACATCACACTTAGTATCTTCGCTTAAAGTCAGATTCCTGTTGTTTCTCAGCTAGACTGTTCACTTCTCTGTCATCTAGAAGCATCATCAACAAATCCCCTGACCAGTGATCTTTAAAGTATAGTATCACTGTCTTTGGCCTAACAGCATCAGTATAACCTGGAGAAGTGCTAGAATTGCAACTTTTAGGACCACACTCTATTCTGACTGAATGAGGAACTCTGGGGAAGGGACCTGGAAAGCTGCATTTTAGCAAACCTTGATGATAATTCTGATTCATGCTAAATTTTGGAAACGATGGTCTTTGAATATACTTCATATTCTTTTAGGATGATATCTCTATGACACATCAGTGATTTTCCCATTCTCTGTCACCAAACCATTAACTGCACATATGGTCTCTTCTTTTGCCTCTCTTTTCATTTGCAGTATGGTAACACTCTTCACTGGAATATCCTTCCATGTGTTCTTTTGTCTGGTGCACTCCCCTTCAAACTTGAAGGACAACTCAAACTTCACTTCTTCTGAGAGGCTTTCTCTTATTCCTTCAAATATAGTTAACTGCTCTCTGCAATGTGTTCATAAAACCCTTTGGGGAAAAAAATCTCATATTAACTGTATGAATGTTTTTGTCTCTTCCATTTGACCAGGGCATCCTGAGGTCAGGGTCACACATTATCTAATTAATTAATCAAATTATCTTTTCTTTCAGAAACAAGGGTCTAATAATGTAGCCTCATGATCCTTCGGCCCTAGCATTTCAAGTTCAGTAGTAGTATGCCATCATGCCCAGATCATGTATTATTTATTTTGACAAATCAGTCTCAGAGATCTTAACTTATAGCAGAATGTGCTAGTTTACTTCATTCTCTATATGACTGGTCTTCTCAAAGGATTTTTGGAGACACCAAAGTAAACAACAATCAACAATGCTTTGTATATTTAATAATAATACTTGACAAATGTAAGGTATTATTTATATTAAAGGAATACTTTCATTTATAACCCAGAACAATGTTTAATGAAACACTATATATAATGAGCTACTTCTTAGAAACAAAAAGGATATCAATTTGGTTACTTAGTACTTTTATCTGTGGTATGTACTGAACTTAGAGCATATTTGTTTTCTTAATAACATGTTTGATTCCTGTGTTTTATTTTTATAAAGAGAAATATCTTAAGTTCATGCCACTCTATTGATAATGTCCTAAATAGCTAATGGAAGCCCATCCAAGTTTCTACCCCATTTATTAGGAGTTCAGTAGGAAAAACTAATTTAAAAGTTAAGAGTTGACCTTTATTTCTATTTTAATAAATTAGATATGTATTACAAGATTTAGTTATTATATTTGCTTTCCAGTTGTGTTAATTACAGTATTGAAAATACCTCAACTCTGTATGATTATTCTAATTCTTACAATTAACTAAGAAGATCAGAAAGAAAATATATTAAGTTTAGCTAGAGAACAAGATAAATTATGGTTAACCTTCACTTGGATGAACCTGTAACTTGTGAACTTAATTCAAAGGGAATTTAATGTATCTATGCAATAGTCATTGATAGGATGTCCCACAGAAAAATATCCCAATGGGAGGATTTTTTTAAAATTCAGTGAGGATCCAGGAGCCTTTTCTTTTCCTTAGGAGCTATTGTGTCTAGGCCTATCTTCCAAGATAGAATCATATGAATAACAAATAGAAAAGTCCAGTGCTTAGGTGTACTTTGATTTGAAACTTTTTCAAGTACTATTGATATTGTGGTAGATCTATTAATTTACTGAGTAAACAAGGAGCTTGTGCAGACTTGAGGGAAGTTTTCAACATATCGGTTAGGTGGATAAAGCCATGAACCCTACCTGACTTACTCTAACTACCACAAGTACACAGTAGGCATAGATATTCATGTGTTTAATGTAGAGCAGTTGGGCCATCTTCCTTAAGATTGCTAATGTGTTTTACAATGGCAGGTTTATCAACCTAAAACCAGTTTCAGTTTCTATAATTTTAACTTGTGTGAGGTTTTTTTTTTTTTTTTTTTAAACTTAAAATCTTAAATCTTTTAGTCTAATATCTTTAGTCAAGCACATTAGTCTATTACAAATTTAACCTTGATCAGACTCTCTGGGCCTGGGCAGCAGAATGCAGCCATCCTTTATGTCAGTAGCCCAGTTTTAACAAAAGTTTTCTGCAATTTTTTTTTTTTTTAGAATGCTCAAAAACCAGGCCTTGAATTTTAATACCATTTATACTTAGCATTTTTAAACTCTCATCAGAATAGTCCATAAAACTTGGCTTACTGCTCTGAAGGCATCTTCAGTTATAAGTACCAAGTCCATGCCCATTGCTCCCAAACAAAAATTTCAAAGGACCAACATCCACATGGTCAGGTTTATCTCACCCCACTCCTGGTACCAACTTTGGTAGCAGGCAGCTTTAGGATTGTTGAGATGAGCTTTTAAACCAGGCACAATTATTGAAGAAGAGATATTTATTGAGGCTTATAGATCGAGGGAAGTTTTATAATGGCAGAAAAAGCTGGCCCTGCCTTTAGGCATCTAAGCAAAAAGAGAAAAGCCACAAGCCTAAAAGCCAAATGCTACACCACACACTTTAAGAACTTCAGGTAGAACTAGACACTTTGCATATCTTTAGATTAAAATTTTAAATCCACCACTACAACTTAAGATCCACCCAATAACACCTCCTCCAGCCAGGTGGCTACAGATCTAAATTACAAACTATTAAAACATTAAATATATTAGGGACCATCTATTCAAACTACCACAGTACTAATATTGAGTTTGTACTTTATTTGTATGTATTGTTCTACTATTTTAGGATATTAACAGGAAAAGTACCAATGTGGTGGAATCATGGGGTGGAACAAAAGAAAAGCAAGCATATACCCACATCATCTTCAAGAATGCAACGTTTACATTTACATGGGCATTTCAAAGAACAAATCAAGGTCAAGATGTAAGTTCTAAGCATGTGATTACTTTTTAAACACAAGGATGATGCCCCCTTGTGGAGATGCATACAAACTATCACTCAAAGCTGGAGAAGGCAGCTTGTGTTGGAGTCAGTCATCTTGTGTGTTATATACTAGATTGGTATAAAAATGTTAAACTTTTGGGCTGGGAAGGTGGCTCTGTGGTTAAAAGTGTTTGGCTACAATGCCTTCTAGCCTGGGTTCACTTCACCCATACCCATGTAAAGCCAGATACACAATGTGGGCAATGCATCCAGAGTTCTTTTGCAGCTGCAAGTGGCCCTGCTATGCCCATACTTTCTCTCTTGAAAATAAGCAAATAAAATATTAGAAATGATAAAATTTCATTTTGGGGGCTAATAATATATAAAATGGATGGAATGGTACAATTAATCTTTTAATTATGCTGAACTTTGAGCAAATCCAGTAGTTAAATGTTAAGAGAAAATTCAAATTTGTAATTTCAAAAGTATCTTGAAAGCTTTCTGTGACTCTGAGGTCAATAACTTTATTCTTCTTTATTTGAATATTCTAACATCTGTCTAGGAACCATTATCTGATAGGGGTTATTTTTTCATTATTCACGAAATGAGAGAGTGCCTTTCAGATAATGCACTTCAATGTTTCATTATGGTACTCTCTCATTTGGTGAAAAATAAATAAATAAAATTTAAAAATATACAAAAAATAAAAAAATGTGTGTGTGTGTGTATGTGTGTTTGCAGATTAGCTACTCCTTTGAGTAAATTTCCTCTTCTATGTCAGTAGTAGCAGGGATGCTATATGTGAATCTCCACAGATGTAACATTAGCAAGGTGAGAACAAGGTGCATCTCTTACTCAGAAGTCACTTTGTTGCTATGGCACCAGTGTGAATTTTCTCTTTTCAGGGCGGGGGTGGGAACCTAGTCCCCAGATCTTGCTCGACTCTAATGGTTCTATAGGAGTGTTCAGATGGTAGTTTTGTGAGGATGAGCATGTGATAGAGCTCTATCTCTCTCATATTTTTCTTTTTTCTTTTACCCTGTTGAAAAACATTAGGTAGTCATGAGCAACTCTGCACTTATAGTATGATACTCAATGCCTAATGGAAACAAAACCTTAATTCACCCAGTCTTACAAGATGAAAAAAATATGGCATGACTAAGGACCTTGCTTCCTATTCCATATTCCTTTAGTAGAAATCAGAATATAGTTCTTAGAGAAAGGGCTAAAGAGGAAAGGTAGGCTTAAAAAAGTAGTATGGGCTGGGGAAATGGCTCCGTGGACAAAGCACTTGCTGCACTAGCGTGAGTACCTGAGTGCAGATCCTCAGACCCCATGTACACCCACATGCTATAGAGTAAGCTTGAGTAATCCTAGTGTGTCTGTGGCAAAAGGAGAGGCAGAGGCAAGGAGAATCCCCCAGAAGCTCATGGGCCAGCTAGCCTGATCAACACAATGGTGAATGATGATGAGAGATCCTACCTCCAGTGAGGTGAAGGCAAGGACTGTCACCTGAGATTGTCTTCTGACAGCCATAGGTATGTGCCCTCCACCAAGCATTATGATTCTATCACTACTGCACAGTGTTTGAGAGAGGAAAAGATGTCCCTGTCATACTGTCAACACCCTAGTGTAGCATTAGACTTAGATTTATACCTAAGCAAACAATGGTGGTTGGCAAGGCTGCTCCACAGTTCTCCCAGCCGTAGTCTATAAATATCCCTATGTCAGTTATGGCAGGTCTAACTGCCATCTGTGGAAAAACCCTTGGAATTCCATTACTGTGAAAATTAGCTCTTAAGTCAAGATTTAAGAACTACATGGGAATGACATTAAACCATTGTCAAATACAAATTATTAGGGTGGAATATTCTGCTTAGCTACTTTGGTGATATCAACATAAAATATAACTTGCTGTACAGCTGAGCTCTAAGGCAGAAGTCATTCCTTTCTGCTCTCTTTCTAGAACAGACGTTTCATCAATGATGTGGTGAAGATTTATTCTATCATAGCCACCAATGCTGTGGATGGGGTGGCGTCTTCATGCCGTGCCTGTGCCCTTGGTTCTGAACAGTCGGGCTCATCCTGTGTCCCCTGCCCCCCAGGCTACTACATTGAGAAGAAAACCAACCAATGCAAGGAATGTCTAGCTGATACCTACCTGTCCATACATCAGGTCTATGGCAAGGAGGCTTGTATTCCCTGTGGGCCTGGAAGTAAAAGCACTCAAGTAAGTGGGTCTTTGTTTTAGCTGTCCTGCCAAAGCACATTTTTAATAGGGATACTCAAGGCTTCCTCTTAGTGCTTCTCCAGGAGATAGGGAGCTGCTATTGACTCTAAAAAAAAAAAAAAAAAAAAAAAAAAAACTTTTAAATTCTCTTTCCTGTTTTCCTTTAAATTAATTGAGACCTGAATATGTACTATGAAAGTGTAAGTTACTAGGTACATAAAAGTATTAGGAAAAGCACTCAGATAAGAATGCATCCTCAAAATATTAAAAATGATCTCTTATTCATTGGAATGTCAAGATGAACAAGTAAACTGCTTTTATAAGATAGATTGAGGAATTTTGTGGGAAGCAGCAGGTATATCTTGTTACATTTTAAATGTAAAGAATGGAAAATGCTATATTATAGATGAAGGAAAAAGTTTTACTGTCTGTGTAATTAAAATACCCTTATTTAGTGTGTGTGTTAAGGTCAGAGGACAATTTTCAGGTTCAGTCCTGGCCTTCCACCTCACTTAAGGCAGGGTCTCTCATTGTTCACAGCTCTGCTAGTCAACTTCCCTTCTCATTAGGATTGTAGAAGCCCACTATAACTTCAGGTTTAATTTTTTTTTTTTAATTTTAGATGTAGGGTCTTCCTCTAGCCCAGACTGACCTGGGATTCACTATGTAGTCTCAGGGTGGCCTCGAACTCATGCAATCCTCCTACCTCTGCCTCCCTGGTGCTGGGATTAAAGGCATGTGCCACCATGGCAGGCCTTTTTTTTTTTTTTTTAAATATGGGGTTAAAAAAATTTGAAATCAGGTATGTAGAGTTGTGTGACTGCTTTATCCACTGAGTCATTTCCCCAGTTACTAAAATTATCTTCCTATGAGAAATTAATTTGAGAAACTTTTCTGACTTAAAACCTTCTGAGCTTCTGAACTTTTCTGAGAGAAACCTAGAGGTTAGAAATCTTCTTTATTAGTGTGATAAAGTATAACTAAAAAAAATTTGCTGAATAGTTTTTATGCTTAGAAATTTTTGTAAACACAGTTTTCTTTTCTTTTCTGCAATATCATGTTTCTTCATCTTTTAATGAAGGACCACTCAGTTTGCTACAGTGACTGCTTTTTCTACCATGAAAAAGAAAACCAGAGTTTACACTATGACTTTAGCAACCTCAGCAGTGTGGGCTCACTGATGAATGGTCCCAGCTTTACCTCCAAAGGAACGAAATATTTCCACTTCTTTAATATCAGTTTGTGTGGGCATGAGGTGAGTTCTGGCTTTCAAGGTGAGATGGAGCTATATTCAGTTCTAAGACATACCCTGTGTTGAATGACCAATAGCATCTCTATGGGAACCAGTTTCAGGAACTGAGATTTAATTCAATCTTTTGTTAATCTCCTGTCACATTGACAGCTTTATTCCCCAGGAGCAACCTAATCTGGATCTTAGACTCTCAAGGCACACACCCTGTGAGTCCAATCCCAAGTCTTTGAGATGCGGTGTTAGTGTATTGAGGTTCTCTCTCCTTCTGTCTTCCTCTCCATTCCTACTTCCTTCTAGTAAGAGTTCTCTCAAGAGTGAGAAAATAATACACATATGGGAGATGAAGGGGTATTCATGGTTGTGAGGACTGAAGTGCTAGAACAAACTGTCTGTAGGACAGATACCCTGATGAGATGCTGGTAGCATGGCTCATCCCAAGTCTAAAAGCCTCAGAGCCAGAGATAGCTGAGGGTGTAGGATATAAGGGTGGTATAAGTGTTGGAGTTACTAGAAGGCCAGGGATCCTGGAATTCTAATATCCTTGCTGGGAGAAGTGTGCTCCTACCAAGAAAGGAGAGTGACTCCTGTACTCTCCCTTTTTGTTCTGTCTGGAGCTTAGTTGATTGATTGGTGCCTATTCATATTGTGGGCAGACATTTTCTCAGCTCACCCACACTCCTCTGGAAGCACCTTCACATACACTCCCAGAATTAGTGCTTTGCCAGTGCTCCATAAATGAGTCATCATATTTATATTATTAAATTTGTTTCTTTTTAAAGGAAAAAAGAACTACCAGGAGGATGTTTGTCCAAAATGAAAAGGAGATATTCAGGGTCAAATGTCAGCTGATGATGTAGCATCCTCTATTATATTTTATTTTGGGGGAAGAAATACATACTGATAATTAGAGAGAGAGAGAGAATGAATATTGTATGACTGATTTTTTTGTTGCCATGTGAGGTATGGTTGGAAAGTGTGTATGTATATTTGTGTGTATACATACATACATACTACAGAAACCATTGACCATTAGCAATGTTGAAAGACATTTCCTCCATATCTCTAGTCATATTCAGTCCTTTATTTTCCAGTTAATTATGAGATGCTATGACAACTTGTTCAAAAAAAATAGATTTTCTTACTACAGAAGTTTTCAAGTAAGAGATTTATAAAATTTACAAGGTATGCATTTGTCCTGACCTGAGTTTACAGGCAGTGATTCAATACACTGGTTGATTGGTCACTTATCCATTCAGTAAGCATATATTAAATATCTGTTACATGAAAGGTGCTATGTTGGAACAGTGAATGAGATTCATCCCATTTTCTACCACATTTCTAAATTTTATTTCCATATTACTAGTGTCTATTCCATCTTCTGTCTTCTCTGTTCTTTCTTTTTTGTCATCTTTGGGTTTTTCATTTGAGAAGCTCACTCTGTCACTCAGCCTTGCCTGCAACTGACTGTATAGGCCTGACTGGCCTTGAGCTTATGGAAATCCTTCTGCCTCAGCTTCCTTTGTTTTGAGATTACAGGTGTGAGTCACACACATCTTTCTTTTAATTTATTTTGTTTTTGTCTCTGTTGATTTCATTTCTTTAGTAAGTACTGTCTCTTTACTATTTCCCATTATTTCTTCTTAGCTTCATCAGTATAATTTAAGCTTAATAAAAACCTATTACATCTGTGAAAAGGCCTAGCACAGGGAGAAATATTTATGGTTAATGTCCATATGTCCATACTCTAAGGTTAACAAAAGCCTTTCCCATTTTCTATTTACATTTATTTGTCAAAATAATTTGCAGTGGGTATACATTGTATTTAAACTTATTAAATACCACTGACCTCTGACTGAAAAGTTAACTCTTTGTATTCTCCTGTCTTGTGTAAATGGATGTGCATCATTATATCTAAGTTTAGGTGAATGGAAACTTGCAGTGATCAGCTGTTTAGAATGCAGATGTCCTAGGATATTTAGCCATATCTGTTAGGCTGCCTTCTTCAGACTTCACATTATCTTTCTGACACACTTAGGCCCATGAATGAGATGGAACAAAAAAAATGGAGAAGGAAGAACAAGTTGTTTTTCCCCTGTGGCATTAAAACCCTCACCACTAGTTTGCTGGTTTCTCTGAGTGCTTTTTTAGCCTATAAAATGAACATTTCATTGATGACATGGATGTTTTATGGCTCTCCTCCAATACAGATGGTGCTTATGGTGGGAAGAAAAGTGAATCTGGGATAACTGCAACTCAACTTGGCTAAATATTTGAATTGCCTTGAGAGCTTTTCAAAAACATAAGGGTCTAAGCCTCATCCTAGATAAATTATGTCAGTATGTCTGTGGTGAGGAGAAAGCCACCCAGCTTTTAGACTCGGCTTTTAGACTCAAGCTGAGGTTCCGGTTAAAGACTTAATCCCAAATTTCTTACCTGGATCTTTGCTTTCTAGGGGAAGAAAATGGCTCTCTGTACCAACAACATATCAGACTTTACAGTAAAGGAAATGGTAGCAGGGTCAGATGATTACACGAGTTTGGCTGGAGCATTTGTATGCCAGTCAACAATTATTCCTTCTGAGAGTAAGGGTTTCCGAGCGGCCTTGTCATCGCAGTCCATCATCCTGGCAGACACGTTTTTAGGTGAGCTTTCTTGGGCTAATCATTTGTATATACCCTTTTTATATTATCACAACAGTAATTTGTTGCTGCATTCGTGTATATCACAGATGATTAAGATATGCAGGTTGTTCTATATTGACATTTACAAAATGGCTGAAAAGCCCACAATCAATCTTAGACAGCAGAATATTCTCCTACTGAAATTCTGAGATTAACTCATGGTTGACCTAATGTTTGCTTAGAGTCTATGCTTTTCATTTGAGTATTTATGAATTTAAGAGGCAAAACAATTTTTTTTTGGTTTTTCGAGGTAGGATCTCACTCTGGCCCAGGTTAACCTAGAATTAACTTGGTAGTTTCAGTGTGGCCTTGAACTCATGGTGGTGCTCCTACCTCTGCCTCCTGAGTGCTAGAATTAAAGGTGTGTGCTGCCAAGCCCAGCCGGGAAAACAATTTTTAAAGCACATAAAAGCAAAATAGGAGCATGAAAGAAACATAATCTAAAGTTGTTTTTTATGGGATGCTGGTGATTGAACCCATGGCCTTGTGAATGCTAGGCAAGCACTCTAACATTTATTTACATCCCCAGCCCTTAAGTACACATCCTATAAATCATATGCATATTAGTTAGTCTCATGCCAGAAGTATCCTAGTAGCAAAGGTGAGGTGCTCAGTTTTGTCCTCATGTGTTCCTTCTGAGTGTGGCCCTGGAGGGAAAAGGAAAGCTTTAAGAATAGAAGCCTCAAGCAATTCTAGGAATCAGGTTTATCAGAATATCCAGGGGGAAGATCAGGAATCTATTATCAGAATATCCAGGGGGAGGATCAGGAATCTATGGTTTCAGCTAGTCTTATCAGCAATTCTCATGTGCAACCAGATTTGAAAACCCTTGCTCAGATGCCAGAGGAATCAATTTCAGATTTCAGCACCAAGATCAGTTGCCAGATGCCCACTCACTTTATAGATTCTGTTGGAAACACATGCTGATTTTATTGCTAGTTTTATTTCTGCCACTGTTTTCCCTATAAGACAAAAACAAAACAACCTAACTTTTCTGCTTATTGTAGCAAGAAAATTTTGGGATTTTATTCTGGAAATTATTAGGACAAACTTTTTCAATTGTTTTTTTTTGCGGGGGGGGGATTCATAGTTTCTTTGTTGCTGAAGTTGTCCTTCTGAATCAAGAGGTTTTCCTTCCCCAGTCTAGACAGAATGTGAACAAAGAGCTTATAACAGCAAAGCATCCTTGCTTGATCAGCAAACCTCAGCAGAGGATAGCAATTTTTATAGTAAAGTCTTTAAATAGAACTATTTCAAAGTTACTTTAGAAATCATCTATACCACAAAGTGTGTTTTACAGATTCCAGAAGAAAAACATGCCCAGGATGGTGAAATGACTTAAACTGAATTAAAAGGCTGAAGATTATAGTATTTCATTCTGGAGTCTGGAAAGTTTATTACTTTAATAGAAATGTGTTAATTTAATACACTATTTCTGATGAAATGACAGTTATCATACTACTCAGATATACAGAGACTAATAAATCTAAATTTTTCATATTGTTTAACAGTTTATTTTACCATTTACCCTATCATCTAGGAGTGACAGTTGAAACTACTTTGCAAAATATTAATATCAAAGAAGATATGTTTCCAATTTCACCAAACCAATTACCAGACGTGCATTTCTTTTATAAGTAAGTGAAGATATTTTTTATATGCATCATCTCTCTCTCTCTCTCTCTCTCTCTCTCTCACACACACACACACACACACACACACGCACGCACACGCACACATTTTGTTTTACTTTCTGTGTTAAAAGTTCCTAAATAAATTGTAATTAATAGATTGAAATTGGCCATCAAGTGATTATATGAAGCAAAAAAGCCATGATTTATATTCTTTTAGATAATTGTGTAGTTAATTGTCTAGGCAGTAATTATTTCTAATCTATGCATCAAAACATCAACCTAAGTAAATTTGACCCCTTGTTATCTTTAAAAAGTTTTTTTTACTATAACCTTGATTAAAATTATAATAGCTTTACTAACTGCATTGATGATAACTAATCATTTTAACTAAGAAAATTGTGAACATTTCATATGCAGTAAAAGTCAATAAACTGAATTTGTGTTTAAGTTCTCTATTAGTAAGCATTCACATTTTTATTTTCCATGTGTTCACACAGCATGAGAAGAGTTAGTCACATGATATTTTGTCTTTGTAGTCTGTATTGTACCTGAATTTTAAAAAAATTGCTTGCTTTACAATAGGTCTTCCACAACCACAACATCTTGTATCAATGGCCGATCAACAGCTGTGAAAATGAGGTGTAATCCTTCAAAACTTGGTGCAGGTGTGATTTCAGTCCCCAGGTATTCTTTTCTTTCCCTATGGGATTATTATTTTTGAAAGCAACCTCCCTATAATATTACTATTTAAAACATATTCTTTGTGGAAACAAGGTAAAGAGAACAACAGGACTAGTGGATGTTTGTTACAGGGATATGCCTAAGTACAGTTACTAAGAATAGTTCCTTTTCAATCTGTACTTCCCAGCCTCCCTAGTGATATACTTGGTCTCATTTGTCTTCATTGTCTCTCTTTTGAAAAAGATTGTTTGTATCATTGTATTTATTTTCACTGATTGCCTTAAATTTCATTGAGAACTGGATAGAAAATTTCCTGGTTCCTGGTACTAGATGAACAATTAGTTGGCCGAGTGGTCTGTATTAAGTAATATAGCCTCTGAGTCATGACTCCTTTCTTTGGAAGCAGACAGGGCTAGTACAGAGAATGTTTAGGATCCCTTTTCTGCTGTTAATGTTTCCAAGTAATGGTAGGAGATACAGGTGACTTTTAGAACATAAGAAAGATCATTTAACTGATTGACATTGAGGGACCAGTTTTCTATAGTGTATATTTGACTAATGCAGTTAATTTTGGATGGAAATACCAGAACTATGCTAGAAATATTCTTGCAATTTCCTGGTATTAGAAAATTATTAATTTAAAGCCCTGCTCTCATGGCATAAGAGAAACTTATATTTTTTCAGTTTTATCATTCAGTATATAGAATATTTCTAGTCTTGTTAGGATTAAAGTATATTTGGATAATGGATTGATTAACATTCTTCTCTGACTGCAAAGTATACTTTTAAAAAATAAAAATGGCTTAATTTGGTGTTTTGATAATTTCACACTAACATTTGAGATGTTTTAGGCTCTCCTGCTTATGTTATACTTGGATCAGAAAACAGAAGTCTAAACCTCAAACTACTTGTGTATCCTAAAGATGAGAACAGTGGTGGCAGTTTATTTTGGGATGCATAGCACCCTGGTATATTCACTTCTCCCCAACTGCCTCTCTGGTTGATGTGGCTCTACTAGCTAGTTATTTTTTTCACCTATTCAAGATGAGAGGAGAATGTGATGAAGAGAATTCAGTCATAGTCAGCAGTGAGAAGAAAAGGACTGGATGGATGTTCTGAAGCTGCAGAGGACCCCACTGCCACCTCCTGGCCAGAGTCCCCACAGCAAACCCCAGTCTTTTTGGAAAATGTGGTCAGAGATTCCAGTGACAAGAACAAGGCTCTTTCTTCACTCTCTGATTTCCCCTGCAAAGTCCAGTGTTCAAGTTCTTGTTCTGAAGCTCTCCTGAGGTTTTTCTTCAGAACTTGCAACTAACCTCTTTGTGCTGGCCTTTCAGAGTCCACCAGGTGACTACTGAAGCCTCATCCAGGCAGGTTTGCTTCAAGCAGTTATTATTCCTAAAGACCAGGTCTGAGATTTTGAAAATAAATCACTGTCTGACTCTAAGTTTATTTTGATGTTTTAATGTAATAACAAAAAATAGTTCCATGAGGTTAAAGGATGGAAACTGAGTTTTTTCTCACGAGGAGAAAAAAAAATTAGTTTCTCTTTTGACCTCTGGCAATCATTCCTACTTAGGGAACCTAATTGTCCTTTCCAAGGTTTCTCAAGATTACCTGAAGGAGAATACCTTAGGGTGTCTATTTAAAAAATTGATTTATCTGAGACTACTTAGTGAATTTCAGGTCGTCCTAGGCTAGGGTGAAACCCTACCTTGAAAAACCACAAAAATTGATTATTAGACTCATAGAATATTGATCACAGGAATATTTTTTAAAACATAAAGCAACTATGATGCATAATGAAATTGGAGGGCCATTTGTATTGACTTACAACCAGAGATTTCACTCATTTTTTTTTTTTTTCAGAAACAGATTCACTTTTTTTGTATCTTGGTTTTCCGAAATGCTAATTTAAAATGTTGTGGCATCCATGTCAGAATTCTTCATCTGTATCTTGACAAAAATTTATTTTTAATTGCAGTGCAGCTAAAGTGTGTAAACAGCTGCTTTAGGGAGCTACTGAATCTCCTTGTCCAAATATGCCAACCTTTAGCTTTCTCTTAAATCAATTTTGCATTAGGGCACAAGGGGGAGCTCAGGGATCAGAACAGGAGGAACAGCAGTTGTCCTGAACTAAATAGAATTGTTTTTAGCTGCAGGAATGAATAAAGATTTCCTATTAACAGAAAGGAAATGTTGTCATAGCCAAGTTTCTTAGAGGCTATTTTTGAAGAGGATTTATTTTGTATTTATTTGAAACTTGAAAATCTCCAAGGACAAGAGATGTTATTCAGACACTTGGCTTTCAGAAGCCTCTTGCTGACCAAGAAGTCTAAAAGGGAGACCTTGGCAGTTCAGGGATACCACACCAGGAATTTTCCTTCTTGGCTAGCAAGGCAGAAGTGTTTTTAATAGTAGTAATATTGGTCAGGCTTCTGAATAATGATGGTCTGCAAAACCATCAAAACTCCCCCAGTCCTTGAAAAATGAAGATGTCTTACCAGAGAGAAAAGGGAACTTGAGAGAGAGCAGCACATTATCTGGGATGCCTACTTGTCTGCAACTGAAAACACACCAGCCTGTTTGTATGGCCTGACAAAAGTATGTTTCTAATTCCACAAAGGATCAGGAGGGTGTGAGACATTGAAGATGAAAACAATGCATGCTCTCTGTGGCAGCTGTAATTTGCCAGCTGTGGTGAATATTGTTTTCTGGTGAAGTTTGCTCCTTGGGCAGACTAAATGACTTCTACCATGGACTTGTAATATTCCTAAATAGACTATGCCCCCTCTCTACTCCCTAAACTTCAACTCAGGATCATAGGTGGATGAGGAAAGAGTCTCCTATTGTTAGGAATAATATAGACCTAAGTACTGTGTCCAAAGGACTCTTTCAAAAACATGACAAATTTCAGTAAAAGGATCACAAAAAACAAGCTTGTTAGAAAGCAGACAAAGGGAGCCATTTTTTACTTTGGTAATAGGTCAATCATCATATCAGTAAGATCCTTACATTAAACTTTCTTTGCAAAGTAAAAAAACATTGAGGTGAGGTCTGAGGTTGGAAGCTACTGAGCATCACAGTGAAGCTGGGATGATTCATCTCCCATTGCCTCTGATTCTTTCATGCCATTATGCCTTTTCATCTTGCAGTTATAACTCCCTTCCCCACAACTCCTCATGAGCAGAGCTGTGCAAAGCAGCACACTCAGCAATGGGGCAGACAGCACGTTTGCCCCACATGACAGCTCAGCTGATCTGCAAGTTGCTGGAACCTTCTTTTAAACGAGTTATCTTTCCTCAAGCTGAGATGTCTTTATTTAATATCATGAATTTAAGCAAAAGCATCATTTCCATTTCTCTATCCCTCCTCCCAGTTGATGAGTATATTCAGTTTCTTGAGATATTAATCAGTTTGACTGAAATTGTTTTGTTGAAACCTCTTTCAAAACCCAAATTCATTTCATTATCACTGTGGCCTTTAAGAATAGTGTATCTCACAAAAGCAATGCTTCACAGTTCTTTCCTGGTAGTGACTGGGTTTGAACACTCTGAGGAAATATACTACAGGCCCAGGTTTAGTCTTTATATCAAAGTCATCTACTTTGTTGGACTCTTCTGTAGTATTTGGTTGAGACATTGGGGAAGGATTATAAAAGCCAAGAGTCTATTGACTTTAAATTAAGAGGCAGAAGAATATGACTTTCTTGTTGTCTTTTTCCTCTGAGCTTTCACAGGCAGGTAATGCACATCTAAATCTTTGTGAGATAAGTTACAAAGAGCAATAAAACTCAAAGCATTCAGATCAACTATGTTTTAAAACATAAAAATGTACAGAGGCACAAAAAAGTACTACAAGTATATGTGAAAATAACTGAAAGCCATTGCAATCAAGATATTGAAAACCCTAAATACAGACTTGTTAAAATTGTACAATTCAAACATTATTAAATAATCATAACTTTATCACAAAGTATTCACAAAGTTTTAAAATAGGAATATAAATACTGAATTTCCACTGGAAAAAAAAAAACACCTATAGATAAAAGGAACGGAATGGAGTTTGTTCAGACCTTGATCAGAACTGATTTTTTGGTAAATGAGTCAGGATAGACTCTAGAAAGGGAGGCATTTGCTGCAGTTTTGTATGTTTTTATGCTATAACATGAATAAATTATCATGCACTCAGTCTTTGTTGGCTAGAATCTGAAGTTTGTGCTTCTAAATTCCTATGCTGAAACAACATCACAGTGCTAAAAGCTAGAAGATGGTATTAGAAACTAGTACCTTTGAAGGTGGTTAGGTCATAATGACTGTGACAACCTGAATGGGATTAATGCCCTTATGAAGAGGACTTAAGGAGCTAGCTCTCCCCTTATACTGTATGGGGGCACACCAATGTAGCACTGTCTGTGAAGCAGAGGGAGCAAGCCCTCACTCAACACCAAATCTGTTGGCTGGTAGATCCAGGTCTTCTAAGCCTGTAGAAATATAAGGAATACATTTCTGTTCATTAGTATATTTTACTATCACAGACCAAACACACTAGGACAGTCATAGTGATTTATACTTTTCAAACAAAACTGAGACAAAATGTGATGGTGTTTTTTTGTGTGTATGATATATGAGTGTTTGTGTGCATGAATATAGGCATGTGCATGCCACAGAACACATGTAGAGATCAGAGCATAACTTGAGGTGTTGGTTCTCACCTTCAACCTTGTTTTAAGACAGGGTCTCTAGTTGTTCACTGCTGCATTTGCCAGGTTAGCTGGACCATGAGTTTCTGGGGGATCTTCTTGTCTCTGCCTCCCTTCTTGCCCGAGGTGTACTGGGATTAGAAACACTAATACTACAGCATTAGGCTTGAAGTGGAGTCTGGTGATCCAGAGAAAAAGGCTGTTTCTTGAGATGCCAAGAGGGCGTTACCAGCAGTGGGTCAGGAGTAGTATCATCTATGTTGGATGATGACAGTCTGAATATTCTGATGTGGAGGAAACCCAAAACTCACAAACCCTACTGTCGAATGAACTTTGTAGCAACCTTAGTATCCTAGCCCCACCTGATAGATGTTATAGAAGCATGTCCTTTTCCTCCAGCTGCCTGAGACTAATTCCAAAAGTATCAGCAAGATACTAACAGGGTAAATTAATTTATTACATTTGTATTCAGTATGAAATTTTGGAGCAACAAAAGTACACTGACTTATAAACTATGTAATAATTAGTAATAGACTATGAAGTCACCAGAAATAATCTTTTCCATGAATTCATGGTATTGAGAAGGATATGCTTTGGGAAACATGCTTTACTTAAGCGATGACACTAGGGCTGGAGAGATGGCTCAGCATTTAAAGGTACTTGCTTGCAAAGCCTGAAGGCCCAGGTTTTACTCCCCTTTACCCATGATGTATGTGTCTGGAATTTGCAGTGGCAAGACACCCTGGTGCAACCATGCTCTCTCTCTCCCCCCCTCTCTTACTTAAATAAGTAAATAAAAATATTAACAAAAGAGAGATACTAATCTCCAATTGTTTGGAGTCATTATTCTCCAATATATGTATCCCATTTTAGAATGCAAGGCCTAATTTCTATATACAGATTCATTTGAATGCTTGCACATCGCTAATATCATCCCAGACAGTGTTGTGGTTTGGATATAAAACTTAATTATTCGGATACACAAGCCACCATAGACTCATGTGTTTGAATACTTAAACCCCAGTTCATGGAGCTGTTTGGCAAGATTGTAGAACCTTTAGGAGGTGGAGCCTTGCAGGAGAAAATGTGCTGCTGGGAGTGGGTCTTGAGGTATGAGCTATGTTTGTCATCCTCTCTCTACTTCCTTCCTGCTGATGTGACATGACTTTCCAGCTCCTGCCATGCATTCCTCACCATGCTGGACTTCCCCTGGAAACTGGAAACTGAAAATAAACCCTTTCCTTACTTAACCTGCTTCTGGTTGGGTATTTTGTCTCAGTAACAAGAAAGTAACTGATGCAAGTGGTATCAGAAACCAAGGAAATAAACTGGGAAGTCTAGTATTTTATGAAAACAATAGTAAAGAAAATAAAAATAAAAACACCACAGCCACCACCACCATTAATAACAAAAAATAATGAATAAAGGTCCACCTAATTGTCTTTTGAATTGCTCCTTTGTACACTTAGAATTCACATTGCATCTGACAATCCTGTAGATCCCTAGTCTTGTGTGCCCATTGCAGTTCTTTGTTGGGAAAAAACACCCAACCAAAAGTAGCTGATGGGAGGAAAGTTTTATTTTGGCTTGAAGTCTCAAGGGGAAGCTTCATGATGGCAGGGGAAAGTATGCCATGAGCAGAGGTTCCACATCACTTATGCCTCAGCAGGTGGAAGACAGCAGCAAGAGAGTAGGCCAAGCTCTGGCAAAGGGAGATGGCTATAGCATCCCAGAGCCCACCCTCCAACAACATACCAGCAAGGCTCCATTTACAAAATTGGCATCTGCTGGGAACCAAGAATTCAGAGTATATGAGTTCAAGGTGTGCATCTAATTCAAAACCCCACAGTGCCCTAATTGTCCATGACCTCACAATTTGTGTAGGTTTTACTGGTGGTTGAGTAACCCAGGGGGTAAAAAGTAGTTTGTGGCATGTCTACCTTAGAGCTCTAAAAGCTGGGAGGAGGTGGGTAGAAACAGTATCACAGGTAATCAGAGGGAAAAGAATTCAGATATTTGGCAACAAAGCATTTATCAATTTTTCTGTTTGCTACCTGTTTTTAAAATTCTTCTCTTGGTAACAGACAGTGTTTGCTCACATGCACTTGTTTTCTATTTTTACTCTACAAATGAAGACTATTGAAATTATGCTTACTTTTATACATCTTTGCTTCATAGGAAAGGCTTGATTCAATCTGTGGAACTCCAATTTGTAACAAATATTCAAAATTGGATGCCTCACATTATGAAAGATTCAGTGCGTTAAAAGAATTAGGAATTGGTTCTAAACTCCATTTAACCTCAGTGTATCTTTTAAAAAGTGAATTCTACCAAGGATAGGCACTGAATCACCATGGTGTTTTGACAGTTAGTGACAGCTTTATAATTTACTTCAGTCTTGAGTGTTTTTGCACTGCCATTTCTGTAGTTCTACCATTTCTCTAGAAAGTGACATGCATTGTTAATAGTCTTTTATATCTTTTCAGTGCTTTAAACATCCCAAAATTATTCTCTCATTTTATACCTAACCAGTGAAGACAGTATAACAGATTTTCAGTTTTGACAAATTGCATAAATGAGGCAGAAGAAAGGAGATGTTGAATCATTTGTGGGAAACCATAATAATTTCAAAGTCCACTTAGAATTATAATGTGTCTTATGAAGTTTTTGTAATTTTTATTCATTTTCTTCAGTTTATTTTCCTGTAGCATTAACAGAATTATTCTTTTCCTTTGGTCATTTGGTCATTTTTTCTCTATCCCCACAACTTCTCTTGGAAAGATAAAGTAGAAAGAGATTTGAACTGGAGAATATATTGCTAAATTTTTCTAAAAGATAAGAAAATATACTTTTGAAGCTAAATCATTGTTATATAAATACTGTGTTCTTGACAAAAATTTTGAATTGGCTATTTAGCAAGTTTAATTGCTTATACAAACCTAGGTGGGGGAACAGGGATAATATTTGGTTGTGTATGGTCTTCATTTCTAGATGTCCAATGCACTATCCATTGCACCACAGAGCCACCTATCAGACTTCATTTATTGTGTTTAATTCTTTTTATGAACCCCTTTATTTCTTACTCTGAATATACTTATTAGTCCATTTTTATAAGCAGATAAATTCAGGCAGATAAGTATTAAAATATTTTTTCCAAAGAGTCACCATTTGCTGTTGTTCTTGGCTCTGCTTAAAAAAAAAATACTGGCCTACTGTTATAGTGGTGATCATGATAAACACAAGTAATACTGGGTGACTTTAATACTACATTTTCAACAATAGATTATTCAGACAAAATATCAACAAGTAAATTATTTAAATGACATTATTGATCAAGTGGACTTAACAGACAAAACATTCCAGAAAAATAATGCAAAATACAAATTCTTCTCCACTGTTCATAGAACTTTCTTTAAAATGGGCTCTATTGATGGGCATGGTAGTGCACGCCTTTAATCCTCACTCAGGAGGCAGAGGTAGGAGGATTGCTGTGAGTTTGAGGCCACCTTGAGACTACATAGTGAATTCTAGGTTAGCCTGAGATAGAGTGAAACCCTACCTCAAAAAAAAAAGAAAAAAAGAAAAAAAGGCTCTATTTTAGGACACAGATAAAATCTTAGCAAATAGAAAATTTAAATAACTTCTTGCTTTTTATTTGATCCTAATGGACTAAACCTAGAAATCAATAGTAAGAAACACTATAGAGAATATATGAGCTCCTGAAACACTATTGAATGAGTGGGCCATTAAATAAATCATCAAGGAAATTAAATAATATCTAGAATTTAATGAAAATGAAAATATACCAGAACCTGGGGGATAGGATGAAAGTACTTCTAAAAGGGAAGTTTATAATTACACATGCATGTGATAGTAAATCAGATATCTCAAATAACTTAGTGGTGTGCCTCTGGATCTTATAAAACCAAGAACAAGCCAAAGCCCAAATTAATAAACAAAAGGAAAATAAAGTGAGGGCAGAAAGGAAAGCAATGAAAACAAGTGATCAATACAAAGAATCAGTGAAGCAAAGAGCTAATTCTTTGAAAAGATAAACAAGATTAACAAACTCATAGCCAAACTAACCAAAAGAAAGAGAAAAAAAAAAACAGATTAATAACATTTAAGATGAGGGCTGAAGAGGTGATTCGGTGGTTGAAAATGTTTGTGTATAAAGCCTGATGGCCTGAGTTCGATTTCCCAGTATTCATGTAAAGCTGGTTACACAATGTGGTGCATGTGTCTGGATATTGTTTCCAATAGCAAGGTGCCCTATCATGCCCATTTTCACTCATTCTCTCTCTCTCTTCTTGTGATTATGAATAAATAAATTAAACAAATAGAGATGAAAAGGCAGACATTACAATAGATAACAATAAACTTCAGAGAATCATTAGGGAATACTTTGAAATCCCTTATTAGAAAATTTAGAAGAAATGGCTAAGTTTTTAGAGACATATATTCTACTAAAGTTTTCCAAGAAGATATAGATTACTTAAATGAGTCTATAATAAATCAACAATACAACTAAAGCAATAATAAAATGTCTCCCAACTAAATAAAGTCTAGAACTGAATTCTACCAGATTTTCAAAGAATTAGCACTAGCACTCTTTGAATGTACTTCATAAAGTAGAAGGAAAAGAGCACTATCAAAATTATTTTATGAATAATTATTTATTATTATTATAATCTGTTATTATCCTGATACCAAAGCCAGATAAAGACACAACAAAAATATCAAATTTTTATGCCAGTTTCCCTAATGAATGTGGATATAAAAATTCTCAATACCAATACTGGAAAAACAATAACATATCAAAAAGATTATTTACCATGGTCAAGTTGGCTTCATTATAGAGATGCAAGGATGGTTCAACATATGCAAATCAGTAGGTATAATACATCACATATATGATTCCTTTTTCTTTAACTTTTGTATAATTCCCTCCTCCACTCTTCCCCTCCAAACTTCTCTCACTCCTCCTGCCCCTGATATTTTGTCCCTCCCTTAACCTGTTAGGTAACTCCTCCTCTCCTCTCTCTCTATTTCTTCTCTCTACTGGTCTCATTCTAGTTTTATGCCCATGTTCCTGCTGCTTACTACTATCTGTACTCATCTTCAATTGATCCTAGTTAGGAACTGCAGATGAGAGACTTCATGTGACATTTGTCTTTCTGGGTCCATGTGACCTTACTTGGCATGTTTTTTTTTTTTTTTTTTTTTTCCCAAGACCCTCTATTTTCCTGAAAATTTGGTGGTTTAATTTTTAATTACTCTGGGTAGAATTCCATTGTGTACCACATCTTCATTAACCATTCATTTGTTTTTGGGCATCTGGGCTGCTTCTAGTTCCTGGCTATTATGAATAGAGAGGTAATGAAAATGGCTGAGCAAGTATCTGTGGTATACAGTAGAGTCTTTAGAGTATATGCCCAAAAGAGCTATAGCTGGATCTAATGGTAGGTCTATTTTCATTTTTTTCAGGAGTTGTCATACTGCTTTCCATAGTGACTGTCCAAGCTTGCACTCCTACTAGAAGTGGATGAGGGTTCTTTTGCCTCACACTCCCACCAGCATGTACTACCATATAATTTTTGGATGGTTTCCATTATGACTAGAGTGAAATGGATTCTTATAATTGTTTTAAATTGCATTTCCCTGCACATTTGAATTATTTCCACCTTTGGTCATTATGAATAATGCTATTGTAAGCAATCATTTCCAGGTTTTGTCTGGACATACACTTTCATTTCTTTTGGGTGTGTACTTAGAGCTAGGTTTGTCTAATCATATGGAAAGTACATATTTACTTGTTTCAGGAACTGTCATATACCTTCAAAGTGTCTGGGTGATTTGACATTACTCTCAACTCTGTATAAGAATTTCTAGTGTCTCCCAATCCTTAGAACACTTTCTAATAACTATTTTATTCTAGCTATCCAGAATGGCTAGCCAGTATAAAGAGCAACCTATTGTGCTTTCATTTCCTCTAGGTCTTGTTTTCTTTTTCCTGTGTGTATTTCCCCAGCATTCACACAGTGATACCCAAGTATGCCCAGATTTTGACTGGAATGGGATGAATGCAATAAAAGCCTACTTTTTCATTTTAAAAAAATTCTAGCAAGTGTCCAGCAGGTACCTGTGATGGATGTGCTTTCTATTTCCTGTGGGAGAGTGCTGAAGCTTGCCCTCTGTGCACGGAGCATGACTTCCATGAGATTGAAGGTGCCTGCAAGAGAGGACTGCAGGTAAGGGCCAAACTCAGGTATGAAGATGGCCCATCCAAATGGTAACATTTACTATTTCCCATTATGTCAGTGAACCAGGGTGGATTTCTTTGGATGCTATGGCTTTATGATTGAAGAAAACCACAATGATTGCACAGACACTGTCACAAGAGTCTTAAAGTTTTATGCATTTAAAAATTTTTAAGGACTATTGCAATTTTATTTCCCATCTTTTACAATTTTTCACTTTTATTGACTGGGCCTGCACTTCCTCTGTTCTATAAATGGATATAATACAGATGTGGATAAGGTTTAAGATTATACAATGTAAGTACTTGACATATATCTGACAGCAGCAAAATCTGCTCCACAGCTTGTGATCAAAGTGCTCATATCAAATTGGGATCTCAAAAATCCATACCAGTTTCTAAGTGTGCATTAAGTATTATATCTGAAGTCATGTTATTGTTAAGATTTGAAGTGATACTGTGTTATCAGTAAGAAACATTTTTAAACTTATTATCAAATTTATCTAAATTCTGTCCCAAAACTCCTTACCTGCTGGAAGAATCAATCTTCCAGCTGCAGTGTCAGGCATCTTCTTATTTCTGAATGCTGCATAATCAGATGGTAAGACAAGGCTTTCTAGTGATAGTTTTAGAATGATTCAGTAGGGTGTCACACTAGAATTCACTATGTAGTCTTGGGCTTGCCCTTGAACTCACAACAATCCTCCTATTTTGGCCTGCTGAGTGCTGCAATTAGAGGCATGGACCACCACTCCCTGGTGGGGAGGCAGAGGAGAGAGAGAGAGAGACAGACAGACAGACAGAGACAGAGAGAGACAGAGAGAGAGAACAGGTGACCAGGGCCTCTAGCTGCTGCAGATGAACTCCAGATGTATGTGTCACTCTGTGCATCTGGTTTTCTGCGGGTACTGCATAATCAAACTATGGTTGTTAGGCTTTGCAGGCAAGTGCATTTACCACTGAATCCTATCTCCAGGCCTTCCAGTTTTTTATTTCCTTTGGCAGTATCTGGGGAGTTTATTGGAAAGTTAGGCTATCTGGGTTTACAAGGACTTTTTAATTTTGAGGTTTTAAGATGCTTAGAAGATAGCCACCAGACATTAGAGCTTGACCTTTCCATTTTTTTTGTATTTGATAAAACCATATAAACTCTTGCCAAGTCCTTTTTTTTTTTTCCTGGTAGAATGCACTTCTAATGAAGTCTACATTTGCTGGCTAGAGTTTACATTTTTTCCCAGTTTTGTCATGATTTGCTCTTAGAAATACAATGGGTGAACCCACACTTGCCTCTGAATTTTCTACATCATTCTTATAAAAATGGGACCAAGTTCAAAAGTAATTTATTCACTTGAAGTTCAATGAAAATGTTAACAATTGTCATGCACTAAAACATCTAATGGCCAATATCCTTTCTAAAAATCATGAAGAAAGTACTTTGAAACTTGAATGGAATTTTCTCAAAGTAAATGATTCTTCTGTATATTACAAAGGCATATTTGTGTGCATAAGACAAAATTAAACATGGTATTGTCCTGTCAGAATGTTGATAACGTGGGGCCAGAGAGTTGACTCAGTGGTTAAAGGTGCTTGCTTACAAAGCCTGGTGGCTTGGGTTTGAGTCCCCAGTACCCATATAAAGCCAGATGTGCAAATTGGCACATGCGCCTGGAGTTTGTTTGCAGTGGTAGGATGCCCTGGAGTGTCCATTCTCTCTCTTTCTTCCTTCCTCCCTCCCTCAAATAAAAAAAATAAAAATATTAAAAATAATGTTGATAAAGTGGGCAGAAAATTTAATGAGAGCTACAATATATAGAACAGTGTTTTTTTGGTGGGGGGCTGGATTTATTGAGACAGAATCTCTATCTCAGTAGCCCAGGCTGGCCTTGAATTCATGGTGATCAACCTGCCTCATCCTCAGAGTGCAGGGATTATAGATGTAAATCACCACATTTTGCTTCACAATATACAGAAAGCTTAATTCCCATTCAATGTCATTGGGGTTTAGTTATCAGGAAAATTAATTTGGTCATAGTATATGATATGCTTTGAAATGAAGCATGCACAGAACTCTGACTTTCATTTTTTTTATTTTTTATTTATTTTATTTTATTTTTTCTTTATTAGTTAGTTTTGTATTCAGTAAATACAGTCAGTTTGGTACCATTATTAGGCTCATCCATGACCTACCCCCTCCCCTTAACCCCTCCTTGTTGAGGTATATGGGTCATGCATTGTGGAGTTAGCCCACAGTTATGGGTAAGCTAAATGTCTCTGCATATCATGGCCCAACATGTGGCTCTGACATTCTTTCCGCCCCCTCTTCCACAAAATTTCCCTGAGCCATGTTGGGTTCATTTTTTGACTTTCACTTTTGGTCTGCTTTATTTGATTACTTCATTTAAGAATTACTTATTCAGAGTTGGTTTGTTTAATTTTATTGTTTTCTGGGTAATTGTACCTTTATATTTAGGAAAGATTTCTTTAAAGAAATTGAATCTTCTGCTTTGGGAGGATAAGAGAGCCTACTGACTTTGAATAATGCTCTTCTTATTTTGACATGCATAAGAAGGGTATAGTGGTGTACCTATCCTAATGAATTCCTAACACTAGCTGTGGGGCATCTACATATCTCAGGGCAAGAGTGTGCCTGCAGTTCCACCCAGGGAAGAGGCTTGTTTAAAAAATGGGTCTGCCGATGCATGGGTAAAATCCACTCCAATTAACAATGTTAAGCAACTTAAGCTTGTATTTAAGAACATTATTAACAAGTGTGAAATCATAAAAATTTTAGGAAAACAACTCAAAAGATGTCCAGATAGAGAGATTTTTAAAATTTAACTTTTTAAGACTATAACTGAGTCTTTCTGGCATAATAATCTTATGTCTTTATTTCATTTTTGCATTTTAATATTTTTATTTTCTCATTTTATTTTCATCTCCACATAGAGATTCTATTAAATAAATGGGAACAATCAATTATGCTGATGGATGATTAACAGATTAGCAAAACTCTTCTCCATAAGAAATTGACATAATAACAAACCTAGTTTTTACAACTAAATCAGTTTTATTTCTTATGTCACATATGGTTTTATTTATTTATTTTAAAAGGAAACCTTATATGTATGGAATGAACCTAAATGGTGCATAAAAGGAATTACTTTGCCTGAGAAAAAGTTGTCGACCTGTGAAACCGTTGACTTTTGGCTTAAAGTAGGAGCAGGCGTGGGAGCTTTCACAGCTGTCTTGTTGGTGGCTCTAACTTGCTACTTCTGGAAAAAGAACCAAAAGTAAGTGTAATCATATAAGAACTGGAGAGTCTGCTTATGCTGTGAAAATTTTAATTACCAGAACATTCTCTCAGAGTCAAAAGAACTTTCTTCTTGTGAATGAGTTTTAGCAAAGCTGTTGAGAAAACAGGTAGGAGAAATATTATTTTGGTAATTGAAATCTCATAGAAAATTAATGGTCACTGAATTTGAATCACATATTATAAAAATAAGAAGTGTCCAAATTACCCAGGTAGATAGGGGCAGAGCCAGGACTAGAAGGCATAATTTTTTTTTTTTCGAGGTAGAGTCTCCCTCTAGCCCAGGCTGACCTGGAATTCACTATGTAGTATCAGGGTGGCCTTGAACTCATGGTGATCCTCCTACCTCTGCCTCCCAAGTGCTGGGATTAAAGGTGTGTGCCACCACGCCCAGCTTAGGAGGCAGAATTTTTATGTGGGCTTATTTTTCTTTTTATGACATCATGATGCCATCTTACCCCATCTTTTTTCTTCAATTTCTTGTAGGAAGATATTTTCAAAGAAACAGGCTAAGTGTGCAGGCAAATATCACAATCATTTATTCCAGCTCTCCAAGAATCCACACTGAATATTGAATCTATCCTCTGAATATATGTTGATCTAGTACATGACTTGAATCTTTTATAATGATTTGCATTGCAGTGGGGTTATGGAGGATCTATATTTTAATTGTCTAGAAAAAAATTGTAATATCTGAAGTAGTAAGTTAAGTATAAAGGCATAAGTTATATACAGAAACAATAAAAAAGAAATCACCTGTTTGATATCTTCATCCTTGTGACCTATAATTTGGAAAATGTGAGAGTGACTTGACTTCCACATATTAATGAATTAAGGAAATGCATTCTGACCTCAAGGCTTTTTTCTTTTGTACATGTTCTTTATAATTGGACATTTCAGTCAATGGAAATTAAGTGGCACAATTAACTGTATTGAGCCTATTCTCTGACATTCTGGGAATTATTTTTATGTAGTTGATTGATAACTAAGAACACTTAAAGCTATGGTCATAGGTGAGGGAAGTTTTTTTGGTGGATAAACTATACTAAAAGACAAATTTGGAGCTGGTGTATGACCATTTACAATAAGTATGGATTTGTTGCTATAAATGTCCACCTTATTATTTACTTATTTATTTACAACTGTTTAGACTGGAGTACAAATATTCCAAATTAGTCATGACGACTAACTCAAAAGAGTGTGAACTCCCAGCTGCAGACAGCTGTGCCATCATGGAAGGAGAAGATAATGAAGAGGATGTTGTATATTCCAATAAGCAGTCACTACTAGGAAAACTCAAATCTTTGGCAACAAAGGTAAGAGTAGAGTTTTAAGCTGGAATCACGGAACACTAATACATTAGGCCACATTAACCTAATGGAATTAATGCAGTCTCTGTATCTCATGGGGTTTCTGTTCAAGAGAAACACTCTTATAAGGACACCATATAAATGTAAGAATATTAACTGAACCCTGTATGTATTTAGTAGTCAACAAGGTAGAAACTATCTTCTATACCATCAATAAGGAGGTATATTAGAAATTTTGTATATCAATATAACAGAATAGTTTGTGACACTGTATCTGTTAAAACTGGGATATTTGCATGTGCTGATACATCAATAGGCCCAAGGTAAAGTAAAAAATGTAAACTACCTTATTTTATGAAATTTTTATGTTAGTATTTGCATAGTATTAATTGTACACTTCTATTGGCAATTAGGAACTAGTGAATGGTATAGTCTTTGGAGCTCTTTTTGATGGTAATTTTGATGGTAATTGAGTTTTCATATAGATAATATGTCACTTTATAATTTTAACATAATTAGAAAAAACAGGCTAGTAGATCTCATATTAATGTATACTTTTGTGTTTATTTTCAAACAATATTATTTTACATAAATTAAATAAAAGTTGCATAACTATCAGTTACCTTCTTGATGCTAGACAAGATATATGATTAGAAGCAGCTAATGGAAGGAAATGATTTATTTCAGCTTATAGCTTCAAGGAGAAGTTTCATCATGGTAGGGAAGGCTGACAAGAGCAAACAGTTAGGAGGGTGTCACTTCTCCACAGCAGTAGGAAGGAAGTGGTCAGTACTGGGCCTAGAGCTGGGTTATATTGCCCAAAAGCCTGCTCCCAGTGACATAACTCCTCTACCCAGGCTCCACCTTTAAAAGGTCCCATGACTTTCCTAGATTTCTACTAGCTAGGGATAAAGTATTCAAATTACACAAGCCTATGGGTGACATTTCATTGAAACCACCACAATAACTGTGGAGGTACTTATAGTACCATGTCAGATGCTATCACACTTACTGGCTTTGGAATAGTTGCTGTTTTAAACAGAGTGTGAAACTTTAATGTTGTTTGAGAACACATTTTATTGATATTCTTTAACATTAAATTGAGAGAAATACAGAATACCAGCTTAACAACTCAAGATCAAAAAAATATAATGAAACAGAAGAAAGAAATACATTTCAAATGATTGGCAACAGGATAAGTGGGCAAAAGATTGCAGTCAAAGATATGATCTTTAGCAACTATTTTTTTCTTACTGTCCTAAGCTATGCATATGAATATAAGGGATCATTTAAGTTCAAAATAAATAAACCATTCTCCCTTTCTACTGATGACAATTATTTATTATTTTATAAATTTTGGAGTTTAGGGAGGGTATGATTGCTATGGAATATCAAATATATAATGACCTAAAATTTTGCCCTACTTGCAAGCTATTAAATGAGTCTATCATCATTGCATGGATACTTCAGAAGATGAAAAATTCCTGGTTAGAGACAAAAGAAAGTTGAGTACTCACAAGGAAGCACTAGACAAAATAATAGTATGTATACAATTATCTGAAGTTCTGGTTTCCATAGTTATATGAGGAGGAAATGATAACCCTTGGCTGCATCCTGGAAAGAAACCCTAAGCTTTGAGAATGAATTTTTAAATTTCTTATCTATTTTTATTTATTTATTAGAGAGAGAGAGAGGGAGAGGGAGGGAGGGAAAGAGAATGAATGAATGAATATGGGCACACCAGGATCTTCAGCTGCTGCAAATGAACTTCAGACACATGCATCCCTTTGTGCATCTGGTTTACATGGTTTCTAGGTAACTGAGCCTGGTCCTTTGGCTTTGCAGGCAAATGCTTTACCTGCCAAGCCATCTCTCCAGCCCAATAAGCTGAATTTTTAGCATGGACAGTAAGCATATCTGTTCTTTGTTCTTTATTATACCAGACGGATAACATGCTTTTCCATTTCTTCAGAGGGATAAAATATTTCCAAGACAAGTAAACAAGTCTTCTCTAGGCTGCTTTCTACTTAAGCCTTCTTGAAAACAAAATATGGAGGAAAAATAAATGAGTATATTCTCCATTGAATGTGCAGAGATGCAAGAAAACCATAGAAAATTATCTCACACTACTATCCAAACTTTATTTCACTGTCTTCACTTTGGGGGAACTTTCCCTTCAGTAAATTTCACCATCCCTCTGATTAATATGACTGACTGAACTGGAATAAAATCTGGCCAATTTGCTTCATGAAGTATTTAAATGAAGCTTGTGTCAATAGACTACCAAGAATACCAAGATGAGGCCATTTTGTATTACTCTCCTCAAGCATATGCCCAGAGTCCCAGAGCTACATAGCTGAACAAATGCTATAAATTTAGTGTCTATCTGAGAAAGACTTTCTCCTTGTCTTTCTCTTGACCTTTCTTTTTAAGTTTTTATTTTTAAATTTTTACTTATTTATTTAATAGAAAGGGGGGAGAAAGAAAGAGAGTGAGCATTCCAGGTCCTCTAGACACTGCAACAAACTCCAGACACATGTGCCTTGCATCTGGTTTACATAGGTCCTGGGGAATCAAACCTAGGTCCTTTGGCTTTTTAGGTGAGTGCTTTAACCACTAAGCAATCCCTCCAGTCCTCTCTTGGCCTTTCTTTTAAGCCTGAGATTTTTCCATTGGCACTAAGATGTTTCCTCCTCAGGTTCAGGTAGAAGAGGGATAAGAAATTTTCAAAAACTTATATACCTAATGCACGTTTTGTTCTACATGGGCTAGAAGAGGGGATTTGGTAATTAGTATGTTCAACCAAGTGGTATCTATCTTTTTGATCTAGAATAATGACAATTCAACAAGGCAGTCAATGTAGTAAAAGATATATGAATTTCTGCATAACTTTTGTTTTGGTCCTCAAGGAGGAATTTTGTCTATAGTAAAGACTTTGAAGTGATGTTGGTTTAAATACCCTGAATTTTGGAAGTGGTGTCCTTGATTATGTAGTTGAAGTTGGAGACACATTTTATACCATCTTTGCTAACTGAGTAACTGCCCATTGGGAGAATCTCAATAGTAAAAACAGTTATTTTTGAAAGGTTCTTGTGGCTTTCCAGGGCCTTCAATATCTATTTGACACATTTCTATAAATATATAAAGAATTGTGTGACTATTCCTAAGGTTTATACCACCATGTTTTTTTAAAAAAATTATTATATTTATTGAGGAAAATACAGAGCCAAGGAAAGGCACCCATGTGACTAGAGCTCCCACATGGAGGGCCTTGGAAAACTATGGAAAGAAAAGAGAGAAAAGAAAGTTTGAGGAGCTCCTGCCATGTGGGGAGCTGGAGGGGATAAATAACTCATGTGGAGAAGGGCTAAGGGTCTTCCCCTTGGCTGAATCCTTCTAGGCCTGGGCCAGGCCAGCCCAGGCTCAACCAAGGAAAAATCTCACCACAGCTGGAAGTTCCTAAGTGGTCAGAGACAAATCACCATGTTTTTAAAGAGAAAAGTTAACTCCTTGGTTTGCCCAGGAGACCTGTAGGATTGAAGGTGTACATGACATCTCTGGAAGGAAAGTGTTATCTACAATTGTTGAGGACACTGAATGGGAACTATATCAGTTAGACAGTACAGGTTGGCAGTGCCTACAAGTAATATTCTTGATGACCAACAAGCTTTAGGGTTTCCAGTTTTATTCCAAACTGTTGTGTCCCTTTGTTTTCTTGGTGGGCAATCAGTTTAATTTTTTTCTGTTTGTCTACATCATGAATAGGATGTTCTTTGTCCACTCCATGGTGGGGCAGTGATGGTTATGAGAATGGAGGTGCTGACTGATGCCATTCTGAGACAGGCACTTAAACCTCCCCCAAGGCATCTGATAGAGTTTTCAGCAGGTTTAAAAGGAATGGCTATTGTTGCAGTTAGCTTAGCTTTGCTGCCATAAGCAACCCAACCCAAAGCAGCTTGTGGAGGAAAGGCTTTATTTTGGCTCACAAACTCAAGGAGAAGCTCCATGATGGCAGGGGAAAACATGGAATAAGCAGAGGGTGGACATCACCTCCTGACCAACATCAGGTGGGCAACAGCAGCAAGAGAGTATGCAAAATACTGGCAAGGAGAAGCTGGCTATAACACCTATAAGCCTTCCCCCAACAACACACCTCCAGTAAGGTTCCAATTCTCAACTTGCCATCAGCTGGGGATCAAGCATTCAGAACACATAAGTTTATGGGAGTCACCTGAATCAAGCCATCATAACTGTCATATTGTGATTAGAAACTATAGTGGATATGACCAGAACAGCAGTCAATTATAATAAAAGTATTTGCATTGATTTACTGATTGATGAAAATGCAAGTCAAAATACAGATGATATATATGTTTCTCTACTTTCTGGTCAGGATCTATGAAATGATCAACAGGAAATGATCGTTCTCTATGGTCAGGCATATTTTATGATCAAATTGGCTTACTAAGATACATGGACCTGGAGAAAGTATGGGAGGCAGTCAGAGCTCTTACTCAGCCAGTTTCTGAGAAGGACAGGTGGTAGGAAGAGTTGGAAGGTCCGTTTTATACCTCTATTCTTAGTCCTTTTTTACCTAAAGAAAAACATATACTGTTATCATAAATAGTCTCTAAGTCTATGAATTTTTTTTTGTTTTTTTGAGGTAGGGTCTCACTGTAGCCCAGGCTGACCTGGAACTCATTATGGAGTCTCAGAGTGGCCTCGAACTCACGGCGATCCTCCTACCTCTGCCTCCTGAGTGCTGGGATTAAAGGCGTGTGCCACCACGCCCGGCTTCAAAGTCTATGAATTTTATACTAATTTGATTGGCTAGCAATAGGGGAATAGTGGTAGAGCACCACAAACAGAAAAGAAAGAGTCAAAAGAATGATGTTACCAATCTCTCTCTCACAAACTCTTTCTCTGTGCACACATGCACGTTTGCACACACATACACACAATGGCATTTCCTTAGTGCCTAGTCTATGCACTCTCTGGGCAGTCTGTCCTGTGCATTCTATATCAGAAGTTCAAATATATTTGGCCTTTTCATAATGTGAGTTTATATTGTGGACATCTCCAAGTGACATACATGTTTGATCAGAAGCTATGGTTTGTTTCCAGAGTTTGTGGACCCAATGTGGTGGGGGTGACTTTAATATGCCACTCTCCCATTTCCCAAGTGTCAGTCAAAATAGCTCAGCTTTTCATCATAGCTCAAAAGTCAGTAAAATATTAAAATATTTATCAGGGAAACATTGTCTATATCTATGAGATTATCTTTGAGTTCTGCCCATCAAGCTGAGTGATCTTGTCAGCTTTCAGTTAAGCATGCATGAAGCTGAGAATGTACACCTATTGCAGTCTGTCACTATTGGGCTCATCTCTACCAAATCAACAGTGAGCCTGACCCTGGCATATAGTAGAGCCTTGAGTCAGTAGATTTCCTTTGGGTAGGAGGATAGGAAATAAAATTCCATCTAAGAGAAATTCTGCCATATTATTATTTGAAGTTGAGATGCTCCTGGGGCCAGACCAACCAGGTGTATTGGACTCTCCTTCATAAATAAGGCTGTCAAAGTATAGAGTTATAAGGTCAACATGGTAATAATATTTAGGCTTTTTTTGAGGTAGGGTCTCACTCTAGCTCAGGCTGACCTGGAATTCACTATGTAGTCTCAGGGTGGCCTCGAACTCATGGCGATCCTCCTACCTCTGCCTCCAAAGTGCTGGGATTAAAGGTGTGCACCACCACACCCAGCTTAATATTTAGTTTTTAAAATTATTTTATTTATTTGCAAGGAGAGAGAGAGAGAATGAATGAATGAATGAATGAACATGGGCATGCCAGGACCTCTTCCCACTGCAAACAAACTCCAGATACATGTGCCTCCCTGTGCATCTGGCTTTATGTGGGTACTGGGGAATTGAACCTGGGCCTTTGGCTTTGTAGGCAAGCACCTTAACTGCTAAACCATCTCTCCAGCTCAATATTCAGTTGTGAGTAGAGCACAGTCACAAACAATAAGAAGAACTCAAAGTGACAGGATCTGACAGTTATGCCAAGGAAGTGATAGTGATGTGTCTAAAGTCCTAAAGGATGTGTCTGGGCTGAGGCTACTTCTTGCTGCCAGAATCTTCAATTAGAAAAATCATTCACAAGAGAATTCCATCACAAAATTGTCACCAGGTTTGGGATGTCACAAAGGTAGAAAGTATATCCCAGCTTTCTGGACAGCTTTTAATTTAGACTGTCAGTCTGGTCCCAATTCAAAGATTCTATTTTATAGGTCAGCTGATACAAAAGAGCATGTAGAATTCTGAAGTGAGGCCAATACTGACTCTAGTAGCAAAGAATCAAGTCAGGAGCTGGCTTCATTTCCCTAGACTGTGGCAATTATTTAGTATTACAAACCTACCTACACAATCCCAAGGAACTTTATTTATCAGGCTTTATTATGGATTATCAGCCACCTCTCCATGTTTAAGTATCACAACACAAATAGGGCTCTTGAAATAAAGGGTTTGATGATAACAAAAGACACCACTTTGGTTTCAGAAGGTAGAAGAGCTATGGGAAACCCTAGCTCACCGCTTTGTTGCAAATCTCACAGGTGTTAGAAACCCCTGGGGTAGCCTACTAGCTCCTTTTTTTACAGGTGACTGCTATTGATGGGGAAAACTTGTCTAGAATTTATTACTTGGGGAAGTACAAGCAAAAACCATATAATTCTACTGTGTTTCCCTTGAATGGCACATATAGCCCTTCCACAAATTCATATCGTTTTCTCAGGGTTGAGACAGTCTTATATTGGCCTGGAGATTTCCAGGTAGACTAGACTGGCTAGACTGTCTAGCAGATGAACCCCAGGAATATACCTGTTTCCACCTTTCCAACTCAGGGGTTATAGGCACATGCCACCTGGTACTTTACTGGCTGTAAGCTATCTCTGTATGCTCAGCAAATAGATGTTTGCATTTGCTTTTGTTTTCAAGCAGCTCAGCACTGATCATTGTCCAACTAAATTTCACATTTTTTTGCCCACCTTAAATCCTATGTTGAATAGAAAGGTTATCATTACTGACATCATCTACTTCATCTTTTGACACCTTCAAATAGGGGTCACATAGATTCTGCTTCTTGTGCTAGGTCACAAATTTTTGTTAATGTGAATGTGGCTTCTACACTCAAGCCTTTTTCTTCTTAGAATCCATCTTAATCCAGAGTATTTCCTGTTCTGTTTTCATGCCTCTTGTTAATGCTTGATTTTAACATAAAGGGTAGGGGAAATTTCTAGGGTAAAATTAACTGCTGGGCGTGGTGGTGCATGCGTTTAATCCCAGCACTTGGCAGGCAGAGGTAGGAGGAGAGCCATGAGTTCGAGGCCACCCTGAGACTACATAGTGAATTCCAGGTCAGCCTGGGCTAGAATGAGGCCCTACCTCGAAAAAAAAAAAAAATTAACCATAACTTGTTTCTCTCAGCTATTTGGTGTCAGTGGCATAAGAGTAACACAGCTTGGGAGACCAAGATGTTTTGACACCTGAGATGGTCCAGCTGTTACAATTCTTGCCTTATCAAATTCCATATGTACATATTGTTTTTCTTTTTTTGGAGTATGTGTGTGTGTTTATGTGCATACACAGGTGTTTTGTGTGACACAGCATACGTGTACATATGATGGTCAGCAGACAACTTTCCAGGGTTGGTCCTTGCCTTCCACCTTATTTGAGGTATGATCTCTGGTTATTGTTCAGTTCTGTGCTGGCCGACAAGCTTCAGAGAAATTCTCCTGTCTCTGTCTCACATTTGACAGTCATTGTGCTAGGATTATAGAAGTCCAGCATGGCTTCTGGCTTGCACATGGGTCCTGGGATATGAACTCAAGTGTTGAAACTTATGCAGCAAGTGCTTCTTTCAACCCCCTCCCCCACCCACTGCCCTATAGCCCATAGCTGTTGTAATTCAATTTCAAAGTTTTCAAAGTTATTCACTGTTTGTTCAGTGAGGATATAAAACTGACAGAAGTGTGGCTTTCTGGAATGGGAAGTATGAAAGTTTCATACACTGACTAACATGTTTTGATTCCCCAACATTCTGCAGAAACTGGCCAATGAACATGTTGACAAAATTCTGTTGAATAATGCAATAAGTAGTTCTCTATTTTGTTGACCGATAAACAACAGGAATTGGGAGGTGATTACAGGCAGGGTAATGGCAAGTGGAATAGTTTGCACATCAGCTGCAGAACAGTGCACTGTATGGTCTTAATTCACTGGGTAGGACAAGTTCCTCGCTAGCTAGGCGATCAACTTCAGGTGTGACCTTGGGACCTAACTATCACAAAAGTTCATCCTGATAGTAAAGGAAGGATTCACCTTCTTTGAGATAAAAATTATAGATACCAGTATCTATAACCAGTATTCAAAGAGATAACATGGGGCTGGGGAGATGGCTCAGAGGTTAAAGGTACTTGTTTGCAAAGATGAGTGACCTGGATTCAAATCCCAAGTATCTACATAAAGCCAGATGCAGAAAGTGGTGCATGCATCTGGAGTTTATTTGCAGTGGCAGGAGGCCCTGGTGTGCCCATTCCTTCTCACATTCTCTCTGTGTGTGCTTACAAATAAATAAATAAATGAATTTTAAAAAACGGGTAACACAGAAAACAACTATGTGTTGAAACCTGGTGAAATAGTAGAATAGTGGCATCACTTTCGGGATGAGTATTCCAAATGTGTGTGGCTACACCCAGCTGTTTACGTGGGTTTTGGAGAGTTGAACTTGGTGTTGTCTGGCCTGACAGGCTCCCATGATTTATGGCAAGCTCTCTGAACCACCCAACCATCTCCCTAGCCCCTCATTCAAGGCTTTAAAAATTATGTTTCGAAGTTAGTTGCAGGCTTTAACATACTTCATATCTAAACACTTTAAAATATGTATTGTTTAGTATTTATGTATTGTTATTCAATATTTTATGGCTTTTTATGTGAAATGCATAAATTACTGATACATAAATGAGTCGATAAATTCAGATAAAGGTCATATCTATATAACTTCAAATCCTCTTACAATATACAACCCAAGTATCATACTGAATATGACTTATCAACCTTTTGATTGGAATCAGTCTCTCTAATAAAGAAAACCACTGCCATCATCTTTTAAACTATATATTAGTTAATATTATTATTAGTTATTAGTATTAGAGCTTCATATAATTGCAATCACACAGTACATAGTATTTTGTATAATTTTCTTTCACTCTGAAAGATGTTTTTGAGATTCATCTGTTAATCAGCAGTAGGTTATTTGTTATTCATGAATAGTATAATATTATATGAATATATGTTAATGTATACCTGTGCTATTTCTAGTGTTTCACTAAATGAAGGTACTGTGAATATCATTGTATAAGTCTTATTGTATGTCTCACTAAAAAGGTTTGTTATGCATAATATTAGCAAGACAATGTTTATAAGTTTTTAAATTGTTTTTTGCTTTATCTTAAGTCTTAAAGGCCATGCCTTTTAGGGGTGGTATATTCCTAGCACTATATATATATATATATATATATATATATATATATATATATGAGCACTTTTCTCAGCAATTTCAAAATATGGCTGAAATAAAGTTTTTTTCATTATTTTATTTATTTATTCTATAGTTAATTATAAGATGTTCTAAGACATTTTGCTACTTGGGGGATATATCAAATTAGACAGTTTTTTCTTTTAAGCCCCATGTAGGATACTGGGGAGACATCATGCTTGTGTACATGGACATGTAGCATCTAGGGAACAAGAGTAGAATCAGAGCACAGAGGAGAGGGAGTACAGTGGGAGTATGGCAAAGTGAGGAGAAGCTTATGGGAACTTATGGTTGATTCTTGAGTCTAGAGTTGAAAAATCTGCATTTAATGTGTGAGGAAACAGAGATCTTGAGAGACACATTTATTTGTCCAAAGGGAGGCCAGTATTAGAAGTCAATATGTTCCAAATTCTAATCTAGTGTTGTTTCTTATATAATGTGATATATATATATATATATATATATATATATATATATATATATATATGTAGATATAGATATATAGATAGCGGAGTCTCATTTTGTAGCCTATCATCCTTATTCTTCAGTTAGGATGCTACTCTGACCACTTCTGGCCTTTAATACTTTACATATTCATTGACAACTTCCTATGTGCTAGACTTTTCTTGAGTCTTGTTTTGAGAGTTACAAAAAAGAAGAGACATAGTACCCATCATCAGGAAGTCAGTCAAAGACTATATAGTGAGACCCTGCCTCCAAAATATATGTTGAAATACTTCATTATATGAGAAGCACCACTAGATTAGAAGATTAGCTAATCTAGTGTTATAGTGATTACACACACACACACTCACACACACACACATCATACATAGGAGCAAAATCCTGTGGGTATGAGAAAATGGGGCACCTAAAGCTTTATTGTCCCAATATTATTTGCTAAAGGGTTTTCAGTGTTTTCTTTTCACCTTTTTTTTAAAAAACTTTTTTTGTTCACTTTTTATTTATTTGAGGGTGACAGACACAGAGAGAAAGACAGAGAGAGAGATAGAAATTGGGCACGCCAGGGCCTCCAGCCACTGTAAATGAACTCCAGATGCATGGGCACTCTTGTGCATCTGGCTAATGTGGGTCCTGGGGAATGGAGCCTCGAAACCTTAGGCTTCACAGGCAAGCACCTTAACCGCTAAGCCATTTCTCTAGCCCCTCTTTTCACCTTTATATATGTATATTTTATTAGATATGGACATATTTTCTTGTAAACAACACATGTTGGTACCATCCTTTCTTTCTTCCTTGCCCCTTTTCTGAAAAGGCCTTCCTCATTGGTGATGCAGGTCAACCCCATGGGGATTTTGGGTCATGCATTATGTGTTGGGGGAAGAGGCAATTTCTCTGTGCAAATGTCCCAACTTATAGCTCTAATAATCTTTTGTCACCCTCTTCCACAAAATTCCCTGAGCCATGCTGGGAGCATTTCAAGTCTACTTCAGTGATGGGTACTTAGAAGCCTCTGGATCTCTGGTTTGGTAGGTGTTGAGTGTCCTCAGTACTTTTCTCCATCACTCTTGTGCTGATATCAGAGTCACTAAGAAAACAGGACTCTTGCTCATTTCTCCAATTCCTCTGTGGTTTCAGCTGGGGATAGGGTTGAGTACACTGGGTTGTTTATCTCCTCAGGTCCAGCTCCCATTCCAGGCCACTGCACCTGCCCATACACTGTCTGGGCAAGGAACCCAGATCTGGGGAGCTGGGAGGAGCCCAGTGTTTTTATTTTTTTATTATTTATTTTTCTCAATTTTTATTAATGTTTTTCCATGATTATAAAAAATATCCCATGGTAATACCCTCCCCACCCCCTCCCCCCTTTGAAATTCCATTCTCCATCATATCCCCTCCCCATCTCAATCAGTCTCTCTTTTTTTTAAATTTAATTTTATTTTTCTTTATTAGTTAGATTTCTATTCAGCAAATACAGTCAGTTTGGTACCATTATTAGGCTCATCCGTGACCTACCCCCTCCCCTAGGCCCCTCCTTGTTGAGGTATATGGGTCATGCATTGTGGAGTTAGCCCACAGTTATGGGTAGGATAAATGTCTCTGCATATCATGACCCAACATGTGGCTCTGACATTCTTTCCGCCCCCTCTTCTGCAAAATTTCCCTGAGCCATGTTGGGTTCATTTTTGGTCTGCTTCAGTAATGAGGTGTTGGGGGCCTCTGAGGCTCTGGCTCTTTGATTTGGTAGGAGTTGATTTTTCTCTGTGTGGATCTCCTTCCCCCTTGTGCTGGTATCCGGTTCATCAGGAAAACAGCCCCCTTGCTTGTTTCGCCAATTTTTCTTAGTTTCAGCCGGGGCCCTTTTGAGGTATGATGGGGTGGCTCTCTCCTTAGGATCTACATCTATCTGAAAAAGAGAAGCAGATTCTCCAACGGAGAGTAAGTTAGCACCAGGACAAATGAGATAACCCTTACTTTTTTTTAATAGAGAATTTAATAGGTGTAGGCCCTCTTGTAGCCCACAATTGATGGCAGCTTGATATTGGAGAGTGGGCTTATGTTTGGGTATGGTTCTGACTTGTTTCCCAGCTCCAGCTATGGGTCCCATACCACTGAGGAGATCAGTTAGCCAAATTGAGAGCAGTTGGTTCCCCACCATGGCTGTGTGCCACTACTGCACTTGTGTGGGCATCACAACAAGTTATTTGCTGCTAAGTAGGTTAGACCATGCGTTGCTTCGACAGATATTGGTCATTTTTCCCCAGTCGCCCATGTAGCACCTTCTGGCACTAGACTCGCTGACTGTCTGGGGACTGAATCTCTTCCAACCTCAAGCCATGCCATTCTAATTTGCATGTCAATCACCTAAGGTGTCTTCACCAGTAGGGTCTTACCACTAACCTTTGGTGGGTCATCAAGTACTCTGATAGAAATCTGTCTTTCTTTTAGGAAACCTTGTAGGTCTCTCTGATCAAAAGCTCATTGTGGATGGTAGCCCCATGCTGGTTCTCAGTCTCTCTTTTATTTTGGTGTCATGATCTTTTCCTCCTCTTACGATGGTCTTGTGTAGGTAGTATCAGGCACTATGAGGTCATGGATATCCAGACCATTTTATATCTGGAGGGAGCACGTTGTAAGGAGTCCTACCCTTCCTTTGGCTCTTACATTCTTTCTGCCACCTCTTCCGCATTAGACCCTGAGCCTTGGAAGGTGTGATCGAGATGTTACTCGGTACTCTAGTCACTTCTTTCCAGCACTATGATATCTTCTGAGTCATCCCAAGGTCACTGCCATCTGAAAAGAGAAGATTCTCTACCCAAAGTGAGAGTAGCATTAATATAAGGGTATGAATATTAAGAGAAGTGCTTACTGGGCAGTTTGATAAGCATAGTATATACATTTATCCAGACATCAGCAGATGTTACACCCGTAGGGCTCATGACTACCCCTGTTTTAAGTTTTCAATATCAGGAATGTATTCCCTCCCATGGAGCGGGCCTCCAGAACAACTGGAGCGCAGTTGGTTTCCACCATGATAGACATGCCACTATTGCACCCGTTGGCTCATTTGGCCTGGCTAGCCGATTTTAGGGCTTGCAGTGTCCACTGTTGATTATCTTCACTGGTGGTATCTCTTTCTTCCATTGAACTGCATGTAGAATAGCTTCTTCCAGGAGCCCAGTGTTTTTAATATTACCTTGTAAATAACCAACAGGTGCATGCCTCCCTTGCCCTTAGGAACTTGTTGAATCAAATCTTCTCAAGGAATAACCACAAACATCCCAGATCATTTCTAGCTCATATCTTAATACTCTAAGATCTTCCTTTAATATGTTAATAGTTTGTTTGGGGTGGGCATTTTGTTATACTCATTATATTATATCCATAAAATCTAGTCCTGTCTTGCAGTTCAGCAGGTGTTTAACAATTTTGAATAATCTTGGTTATTCAAAGAATCATTGAGGCTTATAAATATGAAAATACAGACAAGTCCTTAGAAAGTCAGTCAGCCAGAGTACTTAGGACTTACTGTACACTCTCCCACAGGCTCATTATCCCAGCAAAGGCATTGGTGTTTATGCTGTGACTTTAAAAAAATAGACCTTTTTCTGTAGTCTTAAGGTTTCTGAACTTCTTTATTCAAGTGAAAGAAAACATAAAGCAAAATCCTTTGTGACAGATACTCAGTGTCTGCTTCCTGTCATTTTGTCACATTACATTCTCACTATAGACACATGTGTTTTCACCTAGGATTTTTCAGCCTCCTATCTATCCCCTTTCTTTCATTCTTTTCCCCTTTGTTCCCTTCGTCTCTCCTTTACAATTTGGGGATATAACATCCAGGGCCTTTTACATGCTACATAGGTGCTCTACCACCTAGCCACACTTAATCCCCTGTTTTATTTTACCTTTTATAATTAAAATAATTATTTGGAGAGAGAGAGAGAGAGAGAATATGAATATAGAATGGTTGTGCCAGGGGCCTCTTGCCACTGCAAACTAACTTCAGATGCATGTGCCACTTTATGCATCTGGCTTTATGTGAGTACTGGGGAATTGAATGCAGAACATTAGGCTTTGCAAGAAACAGCCTTTAACCACTGAACTATTTCTCCAGCCCACCTGTTTTCTTTTTAAAAATATTTTTGTTCATTTTTAATTTATTTATTTGAGAGCAACAGACACAGAGAGAAAGGCAGATAGATAGATGAGAGAGAGAGAGAGAGAGAGAGAGAGAGGGAGAGAGAGAGAGAATGGACGTGCCAGAGCCTCCAGCCACTGCAAATGAACTCCAGATGCGTGCGCCCCTTGTGCATCTGGCTAATGTGGGTCCTGGGGAATCAAGCCATGAACCAGGGTCCTTAGGCTTCACAGGCAAGCGCTTAACTGCTAAGCCATCTCTCCAGCCCCCACCTGTTTTCTTTATTTTAAAAAATAATCCTGGTTCTCATTTGTCTGTTTGTTTTTTCTTTCTTTTTTTCTAGGTAGGGTCTTTCTGTAGCCCAGGATGACCTCCAGAGTCTCAGGGTGGCCTCAAACTCACAGTGATCCTCCTACCTCTGCCTGCTGAGTGCTGGGATTAAAGGCGTGTGCCATCACACCTGGCTCACATTTGTCTTTTTATCCCCAAAGGTTTTAGAAATATTTTTCTAACTTTAATAATTAAAACATTGGGAAAACACCTAGTTTCTTATGAAAGAAAAAGAATTTGACATACCATTTGAATATATTATGTAATACCAGCAAAAATATCTTTCTCTATATGAAAGGTTTTATCTATTATCTAGGGTGACTTATTTATATCTTTACTAGGCTCATACCTAAATAATTACCTTAAAACAGATCAGTGAACTCAAGTGGTTTTATGTCTTAGCTGGGTTCTTCATATTCATTTTATCTGTTTTCTGAATTGTCAGCCTCTGTTATCCTGAGCTTGCTTGCAGGTAGCTCTGCAAGGTCAATATCTCAGCATTCATGGTAGGTGTGCCTGCAGGAAGATCTCTGTGATTCTTCACAGGAATCACAGAGCATTGCTGAGATCTTTTTCAATCATGTGTTCACTTCTATTTTTGGATGTGTCTGTCTTATCGCTTAGACATCAAAAGGATCCTTCAGGGTTGGCATGCTATTTGTTGCATCTGCCACTTTATTTTAAATATATAACCTTAATTTCAAGTGGCAGGTGAATAGATTAAATTTCTTTTGAACTTTCTTTCTTGACAAGTAAAGTTTAAAATTCCTAGTAGTTGATTTTGTCTTATGTTTTTTTTTTTTTTCTCTTTGTTTAGGATAAAGATCACTTTGAATCTGTTCAACTGAAATCCTCAAGAGCTCCCAACATATGAGAGGACATTGGATGCTTTAGCCTTCAGACTAATGTCAAAGAAGCCTGCTGTCTAGTTTTAAAGACCATATGCTAGGGGTTGTCCTCACACCTGCCACATTTGTGATCTCACAGAGTAGGGCCATGCTGCTGAAAATGGAAGGATCTAGACATGCTGATTGCCTTACCACATGGTCAAGTACTTTGTCAAACAAAGGAAAACAGATGATTTGGGTCTCAACTGAAGAAGAAGCTTAACTCAGGAAGAGATTTATCTGTATATACACATAACTGAAACCCAGTTTAAGCCCACCAGTGCACTGCTGATGCATGGCATATAAATAATGGGTACCTTTAATTCTTTATACTGTCTGCATAAAACATGTTTGTTGAAAGGCAAATGAGAAAGTTTGCTTTGTGATCCCATGTATGTCTTGTCTTTGTTTTACTTTGGGAAAAAATTTGAAAACAAAATTTAATGTATAATTATTTTTTCCCATTATTTATTTTCCCAACAGACCTTAAGACATCTTTTATATTAAATAACATGATCAATGAAAGACAATAAAATTTTCACTTTTTTCATAAGTGATTTTCTCTTGATTTCAGAAGCTTAAGATATTGGTAATATTTTGTGAGAATTATAATTTGTTTGGATTATCCAAGCTTATACCCTTTGGAATTCCATCATGGTTGGAACTAGTAAGAAGATCATGGCTGAAAGTTTGTAGGAATATTAAAAGAAAGAAGGAAAGTTTCAGATTTCATGAATTCAAACCAACTTGCATTATCAATTTTAAGTGCTTAAGACAGTTTGTTAGAATGCAAAGAATGAAGTAAGCAAAAATCTTGTTTATCAGGTCACCCATACAATCATGAAGAAGAAGAGGGCTTGTCCCTAAGGATAGATAACTGTACTTATTTTGGTGATCTCATGGTTTCCAGCAAATGTTAATGGGATATTTTCTGCACATCAGTGTGTGTGATTGGATGAGAGGCAATATATGTGGGTAAGATGTTTAAATGTCTTTGTCCCAGACATTTCAATGAAGTATGACTTCTAATTTTAATTCTGTGGGTGGTGTTGTCTTTATTTTGGTGGAGAATAGGAGACAATGAATAATTGTGTTTGTTGGCTTATGGATAAAACACTGGACCCTTTTGCTGTCATTGAATGAATGTTTTCTTCTGTACATTGCTACTGTTACATGTGAGAATAGATGAAGTCATGTTATTGTTTGTCATGGGACTGAAAGAGAATGTCACTTAGTACAAAGCTTTTTTGCATTTAATTTCTTGAATCTTTTCATAAAGAAGAAACTAATTTGGTATTGCTCATTTTTGCCCCAATGACAGAATACTGCCATGCCTTTTCTATCTTGATCAAAATTTAACGAGAAGAATGAAAATACCTTTGAAATGCACCTGTTTGAGGCCCTGGCAAAGTTGAACTGACTGGACAGAGTCAGAAATTCTCTTCTGTCACCTGCCACCTCTTTCTTCATCTTCTGCTGTTCTCAACATGTATGTTCCAAGCCATAGAGATAATTGGGATTTGCTCCCAGGTAGCATTTTTCTCCTCTTGTCACTGGATGGAAATCTCTGACATGTCAAAAATGCCTTAAATTTTAATGAACTCTCTGAAAATGTAGGTGATATTAAAGAATTTATTTTATTTCTAATTTAAGATATTGAATTGATTTTTGTCAGCTCAGCCCCTTCTTTAGAAAGGAGCTTCTTTTTTCCTTGGATTCCAGTGGCTTATCATTTTATTACTAAAGCTGAAGTAATTGACAGAGAGGATATTATAAAGAGATATTCAAACCAATTCCGACTGGAAAGTTCACTTTATTTTTACATCTGGCCTTTGTAAAACTTATAGAAATGTGGGCATATGTAAACAAATTCATTATATTTCCATGAATTTTAACCAACATTTGTTCCTCAAAAGTCATACTTTGAAGCCTTAGTACTTCATTAAGTCAAGCCTGTAATATCTCTTAGCACTCTGTCAAAACCTATTTAAATCATTTTCTAACTGGGTGAGAGCATGTTGTCTGTGGACAAGTGATGTCATGCCATTTAGTAATGTTGAACAATTTTGATATGTGTTCCCTTGATTTAAAAGACTGAATTTTACTATCACTGTTTTTCCACTAATAATCATATTCTTCCTAGGATTAAAAAATATTTCATAGTATTTTTGTGTAGACTTTTGTCATTATTTTCTTCTGGAGAGAAAACGTGGTTTAAGTTGGTTGTATGGAAGATGGCCTAAGTGTGGTTCAAAATTTGGTGTTTCTATGTCCTCAGGTTGTAGGACATGGTCATTTATGATTCTCCACAACTTCTCTCGCTAAATGTCAATGGATGTCTACTGACAGCATTACTTCCTATGGCTCCTGTCCATTCCTAGAGAGAGGCTCATTTATAGAACAATGATCTTTCCTTATGAATACAAATTTCCTGTGGTCAGGGTGAGAAGATGACTCCATTGGCTGGTTTAAAATAAATGTGTGGCTCATATTTTTCCTTTTATATGAATGATCTGCAGGAGAGGTGTTCAAAGGACATAACACCTCATTTTTATTTTATAGTAACTGTGAACATCATCCCTTGTTTACAGGTCCAAGTATAAATTACAGTTGCCTTATACAAGAAGTCTCAATGATCCTAAACTTTCAAAAACCTCAACATCTAACTTGGAAGCCATAATGGTGTTCATTTCCATTGTAACTGACTAGAGATAATGCTCTTGCTAGACCTTCTTCTGGTTTAATGCTTTTTAGCTAGTTCATTTCATGATCATATATGACAAGGGTAAAACTTATATAAGGATGAATAATTGAAAAGAAAATTCATTACAATTCAAGTTGTAATGAACACTGATATTACTCTTGCAATTGTGTGGATCAGAGATCAGTAGGCTGCTTTTGTAAAAGGTCATACAGGGCATATTTGCTCCATTGTTGGACACAGTCTTTGTGGCAACTAGTCAGTTCTATCAAGAGTGCAGACACAGGTGGTAGTAAGTGAATGGGTGTGTCTGAATTCCAGTTAAATTTTACTTATGGATGCTAAGATTTGAGTTTAAACCTCACGAGTCTTGAGATATGTTTCAGTTTTTTCTAAAAAGCAGATGCATTCTTAGCTTCTAGGTCTTCTCAGATAGCTGATGAGCTAGGATCGGGCCTATGACTACAACCTACCATAAACAAAACAGGTCAGGAGAATCTGTTTGAACACAACTTTTTATTTACTTATTTTTTTGCTCAGAGCTTATTTAAAGTTTGTCAAGTCACCTGAGATGTTTAAGAATAAAGTACCCATCCGCTGCCTTTGATGACATCATCACCTATTCCCCTCTCAATACATATTCCCTTCTGAGTTCTTATAGTTCTCAAATTCCATTACAGATAGTGATTGGGAAATTATAAAACTATATCAGGTGATTTGGTTCAAAGTAAATTATCATGCTTGATTTTAAAGCCTTCTGTCATTGAGACCTATATAACATGGATTGCTAAGGCAATTAGATTTAGATCTAATATGCAATCTAAGGAACAATTCCATTTAAAATAGCCATGAGGAAGGAGGGGTGACACATAAAGGGAGCTCCAGCATTGATTCTTAAGACAGGGCACAAAGAGGGCTCCTCATTTTATTTATACTGTTTAGGCAGGGCACACCTCAAGCCTCATGTACTCACCAGACCCTATTTTAATATGAAGCTGCAAAAGGCATTTAGGATTCTTCCAGTGGCTATATATTCAAGAATTGTATTTCCACCTTCTTTGTAATTTATTATTTTATTTTTGAGAGAGAGAAAAAGAGGGAAGGGGGGAGAGAGAGAGAGGGAGAGAATGCAACTGCTATTGCCTTTCAGCTGCTATAAATGAACTCCAGACACATGTGTCCCCTTGTGTGTATGTGTGACATTCCATGCTTGTGTCACATGGAACCTGGAGATTTGAATATGTATTCTTGGGCTTCACAGGCAAGCACCTTAACCACTAAGCCATCTCTCTTGCCCTCTACCTTATTTTGATTGAAATTTCCCATGGAAGCTTATTGTTTGCTAGAATTTTCTTCATTAGTAACTCCTAGAAGGAAGGTCCTGTTAAATAAGCTCATGAATTTTGAAAATTTTGCATTAGGTGGAGCAATATTACCTGTATGTCAGATAACTGACTTCAAAATTCTATTGATTGTACTTAAAATAAAAGGGAAAGATCAGTGAGAATTATGTAGTCTAAATCTGCTCTTCCAGAGCAGCATGGGAAATTGTTTTACCCATGGGTGTGGACATTTGTCTTCTGATCACCAATATTACCCATCTTCCTGGCATTACACCTTCCTTGGCTTTGCTTACAGCCTTTTGCTGAAAAGCTACGGGACCTGAAACTGTATGATGGGCCAGTATATGAAATGAAATAGCTGAGGAAATGTATGGAATTGAACACTAAAGGTAACTGGCAAAAATTACTTTTTCAGCCATTCTCTGCATCTGTCTTTGCAAGTCAGCTTGCCTCACAGTTTAAGAACAGAAACTGTTTTATTTCACCATGATAAACTTGTATGGGCAGGAAAATTTATGAGCATTTAAACTAGACAGAACACTTCAGAATTTTTAACTGTCTAGAAAGACAAGGATAATCAAGCAGATAGCTATTTTTAATGATTAGGCCCTATCAATCAGTTTGGGTTCCTTGAATTTAAGGAAGCTTTGACAAAATGGATTGACTTAATCAGTTTTGTATTCTAGAAGGATGAAATGTATCTGTTAATGTGAAAAACCACAAGGAGCCCCCAAACCTATTTGCTTGAAATAACTTATATAAAAAAAGATTTTATAGCAACAATTTTCCTTATATATATTGAGTGTTTGAAACAAATTATATCTAGGGATCATATGTTAGATGATGTACTTTCAAAGTAGAAACAAAACTTATAGAAAGAAAGGAGAAAGATGACAAGAGCTATCAGGTAATACAATCTCAGTGTACTGACAGGGCATGTAATATAGTGGGCATAGATCAAAACCTAGCCCTAAAGCCAGTTTTTCCATGATTTACACACCGCCATGATTGTCTTGTTTTAAAAGATCCATGATCAGTTTGATTGCTTGAGGCATCTGTGGCTATGCCCATCTGATAATGCCTTCCTTAGACTGTCACAGTCCATCAGTGGACTGAGTTTATTTTCTCTTATCTCAGCCTGGCCTCAGCATTTACCCCGAGCAGATGCTCATTCTAAACACTCTTATCTGGCACTCCTGCCAGCTTCAGTTACAGCAGAATTTGTTTTTGTTATTTAGTGTTTTTGAATCTTTTACCCAATGTACTCCCAAAATTCCAGGTTCCTATTTGAATATGAGAATTCAGTGAGTGGTGAACACCATTGTTTTGAGCATCTGGTATATTTTGGATTGATTGTTTATGTTGCTAATTCATATACATGCAGGAAGAAGAGAAGAATTTATAATACCTGGCTCCTTTATTTCCTTACAGGCCAGTCCTTTTATCCTTTTTTACATGTACATTATTTTTTAGATACTTAAAAACAAGTATCTGTATATCCTGCTTATTTAAAGCACTATCTATTAAGCATATAAATCCTTCATATTCCTACTTATTTTCCTCTTATTTTCTTAATTCTTTGGCCACATTCCTTTTATTAATATATTTTCTTTTTTTTTTCGAGGTAGGGTCTCACTCTAGCCCAGGCTGACCTGGAATTCACTATGGAGCTTCAGGGTAGCCTTGAACTCACGGCGATCCTCCTACCTCTGCCTCCCGAGTGCTAGGATTAAAGGTGTGCGCCACCACGCCCAGCTAATACATTTTCTTGTCTGTGTTTTTTCTTCTTTCTAGTACTTGGTATTGAACCCAGGGCCTCGTGTATAAAGCAAGCAGTATACCAACTGAGCTATATTCACAGCTCTAGTTTATGCTTCTTAAATTCTGGGTCTATATACTATTCATCTTTCTGTTGTGGGCTAAGTAGTGGCCTCCAAAATAAATAAAATAAAAACATATGTCCTCATCCTAGTCCTTGCACTCTGAAGATATTATTCTATTTTTAAAAAGGGCCTTTGCAGATGTAATTCAGAATGTCAAGATGAGATCATCCTGGGTTATCTAGGTGGCTCTATATCCAGTGACACCAATCCTTTTAAGAGACAGAAGACAAGATGGACACAGAAGAGAATGTGTTGTGAAGATTGAAGATGATGTGGAATGATGTGGCCATAAGCCAAGAAAGCTGACAATAACCATATACCAGAAAAGGAGCACAATGAGTTTTTCCATTGAGTCTGTCCACGGTACCTGCCGCAGCATATGGAGATACGTGTGCTCTCAGTAAAGCTTCCTGCAATAATAAATGATTTGCAGCTAACAAGCTGACAGAAATAGGACAGTATTTGGTAAGAATCAGCCAGTTTTAGCTTGCCCATACTTTCCCTATTTGTTCCTTTTTTTAGTCTAGTAAAATATTTAAGTTGAGGGACAATTCTGTGTGCTTATGCATTGGATTTAGTGCTTAGAAAAGTATTGGAAAATAAGATATCCTGAATGTCTATTTTCATCTTCAGCTATGAATGGTAAGAGTGATTTTCCAATAGAATTAAAGATGTTTTCCAGTCTCTTTCCTGGTAATTAAGGTTGTTTCTGAGAATCACAATTTCTGTTTAGGTTAAAGGAACTATTTCTTTATCTTAGTTGAGAAATCTAGGCTGTCATGCAAACATGGCTTAAGAAACAAATATGTACGTTATCTGGCCAGTGAAGTGGCCTGATACTTATGGGGTTTCCACTGCCAATTTCTGGCTATCTTGGCCTACAAAGAAGTCCAAATATGCTCACAGATCCCTGGTGAGGTTACAATGTGAGTTGAGAGCGTGTATGAGTATGTATGGATAAAACAGTTTCTTTCAACATTAAGGAGAGAAAATTACTTGAAGTCCATATATCAGAATCATCTTAAGTGATCCAAAAGAACAAACCATCATCCACCATGCTGGAAAACCTTGAAGGTTTTATTCCCAATATCTTTACCTTAATACAGATACTTTTTTATTTGTACTGAGAAAACATTCTGTTACACACAATATAACTTTAATATACAACATAGAAACTCATCCTAAATTAGTTACAAGGACCTACAAAAAGCTTCATAAGAAAAAAAGTTACCTAATATTGCCACCATATTTTTTTTAGTAGACTGACCCTGTCAGACCCTGTCACCAATGCTCAGCTCTGTAAACAATGGTTATTTCCATTTTGGAGAGAATTATTAATAATGGGGGCACTAAAATTAGCCTAGAAAGTTCTAGCACATCACTACATACTGTACAGTCCTCAAAAATAATTTATTGTACTGTTTCTAAAAAAAGGTACTAGGGTTGTTCATTGATGTGCTTCCATATTCTGGAGTGGCACATGAACACTTTTGTCTAACAGTCTAAAAACATGAGAACTGAACTGCAAACACAATCACAAAGACGAGGTGGTGGAGTCGAGGACTTCCCTCCCGTTGCACACCGTGGGGACGTACGTGCTTGCAGAGGCTGTAAAACAAAATGGGACAGAAGACTTAGTTTAGCAGCAGTTTAGCATAGGCATTACTAGACACTGGGTTAAATTTCACTTTAACTTGGCTTTGGCAAGTGCTCCATGGCCAATGCTAGAATAGATCAACTGTCTATTTTCTTCTCAAGATCAGTTTGTACCCTGAACTATGTCTGTACTCATGCTATACTTCTTGGAGAAAGAATCTATAAGCATAATCATTGATGAAAGATATTTATAGGTTGAAAACTTATAAATAAAATGTATAAACTAGTTAGAATAGAATGTGTAAAGCTTAAAGATCAGTATACTTGTCTTATAGGCGTTTGGATTATTTGCTACTTTCAAATATTTATTTGCAAGAGGAGAGAGAGAGAGAGGAGAAAACGGGTGCACCCAGCCTCTTGCTGCTCCAAACGAACTCCAGATACATGAGCCACTTTGTGTATCTGGCTTTACATAGATACCGGGGAATTGAACCTAGACCATTAGGGCTTAAAAGCAAGTGCCTTAACTGCTGAGCCATCTTCCAGCCCCTATTTTCTATATTCAGTAACTTTGATTAGTTTTGTTCTTTCTGGTCAGGACTAGCTGTGCCATGATTCCATGAGTCATGTGTGAACTGCACTGCCTAAGAAATGGGTGGGCTGGGGAGCTGGGAGCTTTAGCTTCATGTAGTTCTTGAAAAGCGTACATTTCAGAGTGATGATATCTTGGCTAATGTACATGGTGACATCAGTGTCATAGTGTGTGTCTAACATGGGCATGTACATTTTCTTTTTTAAAAATGACAGTTTTTTGTAGATATTGTTTTTAGCTACCAAATTGTTGTTGAAGTAGTCACAGATGAGTAATATTTATTTCACCTCTATTGCCATTTCTTTTAAAACAATGAGAACAAAACGAGGAGCGTTTTCTCCAAAGGATGAAATCATGTAGTCAAGAGAATAGATTTAAGCGATGATGGACTGATGCCACCTTCAAGGTCTTTCCACATCCTGTGGTGTGTTTGACTAGAGATATTATGACCACAGTAACTGGGCCACCTGAACACAGCTCAGTTCAAACTGACCCATCACTTGCCTGTTCTTAATGACATATGGAGTATTTGATTCTAAAGTGTTCAAGTCTCATGGTGACAAGCTCTTTTGGGGATATTTTTTTCCCTTTTAAATAAATGGAGCACATTCAGTTTCCTTTCCAATATGAAATTAAAAGTTACAATATTTTTGAAGGCAGGGATGGCATATGACATTATCTGAAACTTGTGTCATGACATTAAAAAAATATTTACTTGAGAAAGGGGGAGAGAGAGGAGAGAGAGAAAGAGAAGAAGAAAGAGTATGGGCATTCCAGGACCTCTTGCCACTGCAAATGACTTCCAGATGCATGTGCCACTTTGTGCATCTGGCTTTAAGTGGATACTGAGGAACTGAATCTGGGCTGTCAGGTTTTGCAAGCAAATGTCTTTAATTGCTTAATCATATCATCAGCCTGTCATGATTTTTGTTTTGTTTGGTTTTGCTTTTTGAGGTAGAGTCTCTCTAGCCCAGATTGACCTGAAATTCACTATGTAGTCTCAGGTTTGTCTCCAATTCAGTGATCCTCCTACCTCTGCCTCCCAAGTGCTGGGATCAAAGGCATAGGCCACCATGTGTGGTTCTCATGACATTTTTTGTTTGTTTGTTTTGTTTTGTTTTCCTTGCAGTAGGTTCTTGCTCTAGCCCAGGCTGACCTGGAATTCACTATGTAGTCTGAGGTTGGCCTTGAACTCATGGTGATACTCCTACCTCTGCCTCCTGAGTGCTGGGATTAAAGGTGTGTGCCACCACGCCCAGCTGACATTTTTAATATAGCATATGCCAGATAAATACTTGAGGGAATGTAGTGATGATAATAATTCCAACACTGGGAGTTTCATTTAATTCTATCATCATCATAGCAAGGTAAAATAAGAGAAAGAGCAAGATGAAGTGAAGTTCAAGTGCACACCTGCCTGCTTGAAATCTTCATGGGAACGTGCAGCAGAAACCTCAAAATTGGCGTCCAAAACAGAAATCTTGAATTTGTGATGCCTGTTTCCATTTAGCCTTCCTATTCTTGGTAAATGGTCTTATCATCCAACCCAAACCAAAAGTCTCATGTATCACTTCTGATTTATTCCTCATCCAAAGGGAATATTTAAACAGACACAATCAGCTCTATTTGTATGGAACACTACTACCATCTTTTATCCACACTACCCTGGCCCAAGCCACATTAATTTTCTTTCTACTGAGCACCACAAGAGCTGTACCACTGGCATCCTTGTTTCATCTTTTGTGTCCTGGTGACCTTTTTTTATATGTGCTGCAACCAATTTTCTCCGTGTTTCTATGTTTACACATTGAACTAACCATAGACTGAGGATATTTAGGCAAAAAGGTATCCTGAACACATACAGAAATGTCCTTGCATTATTCCCTAAGCAATGCAGTGTCAACTCTTCATACAGCATTCCTATTATTTTAGTTACAGCTAATCTAGAGATGACAAAGTATATTAGAAAATGGTCATGATCTGTGTACTATTATGCCATTTTGTATAATGGAATTGAGCAATCACAGACTTGGATAGATTTGCTTATACACAGTTGGAGGGGAAGAGTCCTGAAACCGTTTCCTTAAAGACAAATAAAAAAAATAATTAAAAAAATGTAAATCACCTAGGTATATACTAGAGTACCCCTGCTTCTTTCTTCAGGCTAAGCAGTCCCAAAGGATCTGTACTAAACTTTTCTGTGTTTACCACATCTTATGTATTTTCTCTCCCCAACACAGCAAAGTCTGTTTCTCAACTTTTTGTCTTTGCAGTAGCCATTATCTCTGCCAGCTATGCTCTTGTCTTTGGCCATCACATGTCTGGCTCCTTGTCACCTACACCTGAAATATGACCTCTTCAAAAGGCTCTCATCAGCACACCTAATCTAAAGTAGCCAGTCAGTTCCTCTGTGTCATATCACCCAGTTTAAAAGCTCAGCCAACCACAATTTTTACTGCTTGTTTTTTTCTTTTTCCCTTTTTTGTTGTTGTTGTTGCAAGTATCTATGCTCTTGACCAGAATATATGCAGGGGTTTGAGAATTTATTTCACCATTAATCTACATTCCATGAGTAGACCATTTATAAATCATGAAACTCATATAAATGTTTTCATTTCACAGAATAAGGAAACCAATGCAAGTTTTCAGAAGGAATAGATTAATTTTTTTGAGGCCAATGGGCAATCTTGTTTGGGGTGGGTGAACCTTTCTGCTTCTTAAGTCACATTAAAGCAATGACTACCAACTGTCCTCTGCAAAGACAACTGGCTCAGGCTGTGGGTTCTAGATAGCAGGCACTCTGCCATTGACATTTTGACTAATTCCTTTATCTTTTCCAGGATCAAGTTTTATTATTTCTATACAGATCTTTCATTTTCAGAGACTGAAGAAAATAATGTGTCATGGGGGTAAGTCAAGGGGAACAAAGGTCTGGCATGCAAATGCCCCATCTCTCTTGGATTTGTCTCATGACCTCTCTACCTACATTTCTTGAGACTATCAGAAATCCTTTTGTGGAACTTAGTGAAACTTTATTCTTTGAAGCATACTCCTACAGTTTGCTCATGGCATTCTAATTTCTTACAAATCAGGTGCCTTTGACTAGGTGGGAAGTAGAGCAGTTGCAATGGTAGCTGGGTAGTTTAAAATAGACATGGAGAGCTGGGCGTGGTGGCGCACGCCTTTAATCCCAGCACTCGGGAGGCAGAGGTAGGAGGATCGCCGTGAGTTCGAGACCACCCTGAGACTCCATAGTGAATTCTAGGTCAGCCTGTACTAGAGTGAGACACTACCTCGAAAAACCAAAAAATAAAATAAAATAAAATAAAATAAAATAGACATGGACATTATTATGGGCATTTATAGAACTTTGAGTTTGTTCCGCAGGGATCTTAAAGGGAACACCTTCTGCTAAAGTGTCTTCAACTCTGAAGAAGATAATACAAATTTCCAAGTGTCCTTATAAAAAAATATATCACCAGAAAAGATGTCCACAAAATCCTGGAAACATTTCCCCCACCTAAATCCTTTTCAGTATGTTGAAGGGAGTTCCATCTTCTAGTTTCCTGCTTCTCTTCCTGTTTCATTTGTAGTTTTGAACAAGTGCATTTTCTCATGTAAATATATTCTCATTTTTGTACATGCTGCTGAATATAGTAGAAGAAATTATTGTCTTATGAGTTTACTATCTCAATTACTTTGCATTTCATAAATATTTTACATGTACCTCCCATATTAGCCCATCTGTTAATCCCCAAGGTAATAAAATATGTGGAAGAGCAAAGTACTAGTGTGTGTACGATGGTGAGACATAGGGAGAGAGATTAAGCTTTTGCTGTTATTCTAATGATATTCTCATGAGGTTTGTAATGGTATAAGGTTTTGTCTGTGCAGTTAAGCAGACTTCTATCATCATTCTTTCTGCATTAAACAAGATGCACACAAGCTTCTTATTGGCTTGCTGGAGACTTGGGGTGAGCAGCAATTGTTCACTGCTCTAAGCTAAGGTGGTACATTTTTCCATTCAATGTGAAAACTGAGGATAGCTGAAAATGACCTCATAAATTTCACTATTGATCACAAAAGGACAATTCTCACCCATCAAAGGACATATTTTACTTCAAAGATGTGATAAAGTTTTGGAGATCAATCCTGCTAAATGGCAGCCTTGTCTCCATCCATGTAATCCACTTCACTGGTAGCACACAGGCTGACCAGACTTGAGGAAAATGACTTTGTTTCAGGTAACTGAACTAGTGATCAATGCTAAGTGCATTTTTTACATTCCTATGGCTGCTAAACCTGCTAGCCAGTTGACTGAGAAACTGGCTCCTGAGCATCAGTCTTACTGGATTCTGTAATACATCAGATTTGGAAGAAAATAAACATTTCAACTGTCCAGACATTCAGTTTGCTCCATCTGTCCCATTTCCTTGCTCCTGGTAACCCCAAATAATCTTTCCCAGGATATCTGCTTGTTTATAATTTCAATGCTACGATTATGAAATCTAGTTTCCACCAGCTGTGCTGCCTTGTCCCCTGCTGTGTCACTGAATTTGTTTTCTTACTCATCATCTTTGTTCTACTTGCCCCTGTCCAGAGGAAGTACATCCAGTGTTTACCATGTGTTGTTTGGGAAGATGAGGTCACTGCTACTGGATTGGAAGTATCACTCTGAGATTTTGCAGTGAAAAATAGGGAATTCATTTTTATAAATAAGGTTGATGGACTGAATTCTCAAAAAGTATTTCCTCTTTATAATCCAAGCAAGGGTCTTAAACTATTAAGAGTAGATTAAGATGCAAATAAACTATTGACGATAGCTGAAGATGCAAATTCAAGTCAGTTTCCAAATGTGAAGTTGTCTGTGTGAAAGCAGACTTCATTCAAAGATCCTTTTTCTTGTGAGACAAGATTCATAGACAGAAAAATATATAATATACTATTTTATGACCCATGATATAATTTAATTACCATATCTGATTTCAAGTAATTGCCTCCCTCTTTTGCTACTACACCATTTTGTTATTCAGTCATATACTTTTACACTCTTTTTACCCCTCTATTATTTCAAAAGTGCATAACTGATAAACAAATGATAAGCAAAAGTTCTCAAAGTTCATACTGTTTTACTAATTCTGCATTGTTATAATCTTTTAGTCACCCAATATTCTCTTTTCTGTCAAAATTTGGATAGAAGCTCAGTCACTTTGAGACTTAAATAAGTAATGCGAGATACATGGGCTACTAGACCTAGGAATCAAAATCTGAAGCTGAAAGTGTTAAACTGTACCGGGCATTGGTTCTCCTTTCCAGTGGTGCTAATCCTGTTAACATCACCTTCAGATTTTATACAGCATCATTATTAGCTCCTTGGCCATCAGCCTAATGAGAGCCACCCACTCCCTCTGGAACCTGCAGTCACCTTCTTGGGGATTTCTGCCTGAGCCCTGTGAGGTTGCTGCCCACATGAGTCATGGCACACCTCAGATAAAATTCTGGGGATTTTCCCTTTCTTTCAGCAGAAAAGCAAAAGTCCTTACTATCTCTTCTTTTTCTGTTTTAGTTGTTACTGTACATTTCCCTCTACCTATATAAAGAATGCATACCTTTGGTGTCCTTTCACCTTTGGGCCTTTGCATTTGCCTAGACAGTCTTTCCTGTAGTTAGTACCATGACTCACTACCTTTATTTCTTTCATGTCTTTTCTTCCAACTGTTGCTTTAGCAGAAAGACCTGTCCTGACATCTCTAAAATTAGTAATTTTCTCATTTCCATTGAGCCTAATGTGTTCATTTTTCCAATGAGTCCCTTCGTGCCAGTCACAAGTGCCTGATTCACTATACCTTACTGGTTTGTATTCCTTCTGTGGTCTGTTATCATGGTAAGACCATGAGTGTAGAATCTGTCTGTTTTATTCATGAGCACATTTCCCAGCAACTGTAGATGAGCCCTCAGTTCAAAATTTTTTCTTCAAAGAATGAGTGAAATGAGCCTTGAGAGATGGCTTAGTGGTTAAAGGAGCTTGTTTGCAAAACTTAAAGCCTGATGGCCCAGGTTTGATTAGCAGTACCCAAGTAAAGCCAGATGTACAAAATGACACATGTGTCTCAAGTTCATTTGCAGTGGAAGGAGGCCCTGGTGTGCTCATACTCACTCTATATGTCTGCTTCTTTCTCTCTGTATCTCTCTCAAATGAATAAATAAAAATATTTTTTTAAAAAGAATAAGTGAAATGAAAACAAGTGAACTGATGTGTATATTTATTTGGCACAGGTACCCTCTCCCAAATCTTCTGCAATTATACCAGGTAAGGCAGATCCTTCACTGTTTCACATGTGGAGAGATTTTTTTCAGGTTACTTAGGCATACAAATCTCCCTTCTGGGATGTTTCTAGAAATTTTCACTTGAACAAAATGAAAAAAAAAGTAGGGAAGAGAAATTGATTATAGTAAATTGATGTTAGATATTTAGCTTATTTTATACTAAGAAATTATTGAACATCTAAAACCAGTTATGGGCAACAGTTGATAACCTACATAGTTCCCTTTTATTTATTTTTATTATTTATTTATTTATTTATTTATTTATTTATTTATTTTTTGAGGTAAGATCTCACTGTAGCCTAGGCTGACCTGGAACTCACTCCACAGTCTTAGGCCTTGCACTCACAGAAATCCTCCTACATCTGCCTCCCACTGCTTGAAATAAAGGAATGTGCCACCATGCCTGGCCATAGTTCCCTTTTAAAGCTACCATATGGGGCCTGGAGAGATGGCTTAGCGGTTAAGTGCTTGCCTGTGAAGCCTAAGGACCCCAGTTCAAGGCTCGATTCCCCAGGACCCACGTTAGCCAGATGCACAGGGGGGCACACGCATCTGGAGTTCGTTTGCAGTGGCTGGAGGCCCTGGCGTGCCCATTCTCTCTCCCTCTCTCTCTATCTGCCTCTCTCTCTCTGTGTCACTCTCAAATAAATAAATAAAAAATGAACAAAAAATTAAAAAAAAAAAAAGCTACCATATTTACACAATTCTAAATATGGTTCAGTGTTCTTAAGATATCTATGAAATATGGGTTACACGCACAAGTGTTTGACTATGGCTATCTCTTATAATATTAAACTCTTTATAGCTGCATCTTTATTTCTTTTATTAAGTAGAAAGTTTGTATGGATTCATCATGAACCATCATTTCCCTCCTCCCTGCCCCCACTCCACTGAGCACTTTCCTTGGTGGGATTGATGGTATTCACTATGAAGTTGTGGGTATGAGTTGTGAGAACAGCAGTCGGTCATTTTGTGTGTGTGTATGTGTGTGTTCAGGGGGGCGGATGCCTCCAACCCTGTGGCTCTTGCATTCTTTTTACTCTCCTGAAAAATTCCCTGAGCTTTGGTGGGTATGGTAGTTTGAATAGATGGCCCCCAATATATTCAGTGTTTTATTAGTTTGTTGTTTGGATCTACAGCCACCTGGCTAGAGGAGGTGTTACTCAATGGATCTTAAGGTGTAGTGGTGGGTTTGAAATTTCAATCTAAAGATATGCAAAGTGTGCCTAGCTAGAGTTTCTGAAGTGTGCTGTGTGGCTTTTGTGCTTTGGGCTTGAGGCTTCTCTCCCTTTGCTTGGACCTGTGAAAGCAGGCCAGCTTCTTCTGCCATTATAGAACGTCCCCTGGATCTCTAAGCTTCAATAAATTCCTTACTCCATAACTGTGCCTTGTCTGGAAGTTTATCTCAGCAAACCTGAAGCTGTCTGCTATAGTGGGTGTGCTTTACATTGTAGTTGCATCTTGTTCAAGTGTACAGCACATATATGAGTTAATTCAAGACAACTGCTTTTAAAGGACTACTTACAAAGCATGTCTTTGACAAAAACATCCAGTCAAAATAATAATGTTGCTTTACTTGGCTTTATCAGGTCATGTTTTCTGGAAAGCTTCACAGATAGGCCCTCTGGAAGATTATGCATTTTCTCTGTGAGTGTGGTGGCATGGGACCCTGCAGTCTCTTTCTCTCTCTCTCCCTCTCTCTCTCTCTCTCTCTCTCTCTTTCTCTCTGTGTGTGTGTGTGTATGTGACAACATAGAACCCTAGAGTCTCTGTGTGTGCAATATGAACACTTAAAGTCTCTCTGTTTGAGAGTGATGATTTGGAATCCCACAGTCTTTGTGTGAGTGTGATGGTGTGGAACCCTACAGTACTTTTGTAAGAGCATGATGGTATGGAACCCTGCTGTCCTTTGGTGTATGTGTGGTTGTGTGGAATCCTATACTCTTTGTGTGAGTGTGGTGGTGTGGAACCATATAGTCTCTGATCAATATGATTTAAACTCTTGGACTGCCTGATATGGGGGCTTTTGAAGGGGATATAAGACTGTGCCCACATTGATAAAACAAGATGTGATAAGATAATGGAGTTGAGGGGAAAGCATTTAACAATTAATTGAATTTGCAAATGTTACTGTTAATATTTTCAGAATAATCTCTGGGTTAAACTTTGTAACTGAGATGAGGCACAAGGTCTAGAGAAACCAGGAGAGTAGTAGAGCATCTGGAGGGAGTTTTATTTATGGCTTTGGCTGCCACATTCCTTAAAGTATTTAATAGATATGACCCTATTCTCCAGATCATATAAACCTTTCACCTTTTGCTAATAGATAAGAGTCCTGTTCTCTCATCTGAAAAGCAATTATTAGGTTAAATTATCCTTATCAGCAAATCCAGTTCCAGTATCTGTAGTCACTTGTTAAAATTTTATCTTTAATTATTTATTTATGAGAGATGAGTTCTGGGGAATCAAACCTGGGTCCCCAGGCTTTGCTGGAAAGTGCCTTAACTGCTAAGCCATCTCTCCATCCCTATGGTCATTTTTATTATAGAAGGTGGTAAATAAAGAATAATTCAGGGGCTGGAAAAGAGCAGTTATAAAGTAAGTACAATGGACAATATTAAACAAGAGAAAGGAGAGACGCTAAAGAAATCTCTCTTTAGATATAAGGTTATTCATTATAGTTACAGACTATTCTCCCATCCTCAAGGAGAATGTAAAAGGGGTTGAAATGAGGTTTTCAGGACTTAAAAAAAAGTAGATTGGCATCAATTTGAATTGGGTGCACAATGTGTGTGGAAGCATAAGGCTTAGCTTTCTGAATGCTCTAGACTCCTAAATTCTCCACTGAATATTTGTAATATGTTTCTGCTTATGTCTATGGGGAGAAAGACTGTTAACTCAGTTTATGTTACCAAACACCTTATTAATTTGCTTGCCATGCCATTACGTAGTGCTGTTACGTGACTACCTGAATTTATAGTGTAGGTATATGAGACTATTTTTTCTGGAGGAGCAATGTAGAGAAGAAACCTAGGCATTATATGGTATATTTTCTTTTATTAAATTATTCAATCTTCAACCATGGCTTGATTTCTGCTCAATAATGTCTTCAAGGGCTTGGGAACTGGCAACAACAAAGGCTGGTTCTCATATCCTTGCTCTCTGTTGCTACAGCTCATAGAAATGTGTCATAACTCTAGAAGACTGCTCACTTAATCTGTTAATACAACTAATTTCACTTTGGAATGTAAAAATACTTTGCAATAAGCAATCACTTCTATTAATTGAGCAGTCCATGCATTACTACACAGACAGGTGACTTTCTGAATAAGGTTGGGAGAGAGAAAATCACTCTCTATCAGCCTACAGCTCCTTGGGGACCTAGACCTCGACATCATTAGTCAGTAGAAGCCTCTTGGCTGATGGTAATGTTAATGACATACATCCATCTAAATGATCACCACAAGCAAGACAAACACATCCTCATAGGGCTAAGTTTGAGTACATAATATCCCTGTAGATGATGGGACACACTTAATTTGTCTCTCCTCTCCATAATCTATATTGATCTGAAAACATTTTGGTGCCAACAGTCTGACCTGTAGAGTGCTCACAGGGATCTATGCTGCATAACCTCACATGTACATCCTACTTGTCTCCTTCAGTATCATGCAATTCCACTTACAATCCCAATATATATTCTTGATTGTCTGCTTTGGGGAAGCAACTCTGAGAATCCCATTTGCTTTTAAACAGAGCAGAATAAAAAATACCACTTTTTTCCATCTAACTGAAAAGGATGTTTGCTTATGTGTGTGGGTGTAGGAGCAGCTTTGCAAGGATAAGTTTAGGATATAAAGGTCTCTGAGGGACACCACCCTTCAGAGGAGCATGTCTGCTTTTAGTAGGTAGTAGGTGTTTTTTGAGTGGCTAGATGCTTTTGTTCTGGAAATGACTTTCATGGAGGGGTCCAAAGGGAGCTTTAGAAATATGTGCATAGGAATGTCACCAGTGGCACCATGGAGCAGAGGATGGGAGAATACCAGTATCTCTCTGAACCCAGGGTCTGCTTCCTATATGACAAGAACTCTCTGAACTGCACTGTTATGAAGTAGACAAGGACATTTAATGCTGCTGTTCTAAAAAATTTTTCCCTAAATTATTTTCATTGAACCAGATATATATCTGTTAAAAAAAAAACAAGAGGGCCTACACCTATTAAATTCTCTATAAAAAAAAAAGTAAGGGTTATCTCATTTGTCCTGGTGCTAACTTACTCTCCGTTGGAGAATCTGCTTCTCGTTTTCAGATAGACGTAGATCCTAAGGAAAGAGCCACCCCATCATACCTCAAAAGGGCCCTGGCTGAAACTAAGAAAAATTGGAGAAACCAAGGGGACTGTTTTCCTGATGAACCAGATACCAGCACAAGGGGGAAGGAGATCAGCACAGAGAAAAATCAACTCCTACCAAATCAGAGAGCCAGAGCCTCAGAGGCCCCCAACACCTCATCACTGAAGCAGACCAAAAATGAACCCAACATGGCTCAGGGAAATTTTGCGGAGGAGGGGGCAGAAAGAATGTCAGAGCCACATGTTGGGTCATGAAATGCAGAGACATTTATCTTACCCATAACTGTGGGCTAACTCCACAATGCATGACCCAAGGAGGGGCCAAGGGGAGGGGTAGGTCACGGATGAGCCTAATAATGGTACCAAACTGACTGTATTTGATGAATACAAAACTAACTAATAAAAAAAAAAAGAAAAGAAAAGAAAAGAAAACAAAACAAAACAAAACAAAACAAAACAGATTTGGCTTTTGCCCCAGATAACAGAATCAGAATGTCTGTGGGTGGAGCCAAGGAATCTCCATTTATAAGAGGTGATTATTAGTATTTTTTGCATACAAATATTTGAGAGCCAATTGCCTGTAGGTATAGGTAACAGAGAAGAGAGTTAAGGTTTCATTTATTTTTATTCTGACTTTATTGTATGTAACAAACCAGACACAACTTGAATTGCTATATTTTACAAAACAATATGTAAAATATTTCTCAAAGGATGAGTTTCCCAAGATATCCTTAGCTGTGTGTTCCTTCTTCTATGCCAACTTCTGAGGTTTCTTATACTTTTTCTGTTTGTGTTGAGAAAATTTTCATCTTGAGAATCAGTAAGCTTTCTGCTATTGATCACCATAGCCATGGTCAAAAGGCTGACCTAGACTCGAAAGGGATATGATGTATTTGCTACTGTAGTGTTAGAGAACAAACTGGAAACTAATATGGCTGTGCCTTCCTGTCACCATAATACCTGAAAAGAGCATAGTACTGGATTAGTTTAGGATTTGGAGGTGCCATGTGAGAGTTTCTTGGGTCTGAGAAGGTTCTGTCCTGGCCTTCATGAATAAACATGGGCAGGACATCTTGTATCAGTGTTCTGGACAGGCCACATTCTGTTTCCTCTTATAGAGCATGCTGTCTTGAAGCCTACATGGGAGGCTTCCTGCCAGGGTGCTAAGCATAGGCATGAGGTTCTGATGGTTCCTCTAGAGCAGCCCTGTCTCAGCAGGAGCACATCAGCTGTAGAGTCAAGGCTTGCCTGAATTCATGATGCAGCAAGCCATAGGAGATAATTGAATAGTTATTTTGAGCCATTTAGGTTATGAGAAAGTTTCTCATGAGGAGTAAATCCCTTAATGTGGAAGTGAAAGGGGTAACCCTATTGCATACTCTTATCTATACATGGCATATTTGTTTTCACCTCTGGAGAAAATCTAAAAGCAACAGTATGAGTAACAATAATCCAATGGGATAAAATGTCAGCACAAAGTTACTAGCAAGATGTCCCTTGTATAGCTCTTTGTATCTATAGAAAATCTGTTCTAGGAGCTGACCCCTATCCTGTGTCCACAAATGCTAAAATCTGAACAAGATCCTCATATAAAATGGTATATAGTATTTGTATATAATTAGTACATATGTTCCCATATACTTTGAAATATCTCTAGATTACTTATACCTAATACAATTTAAATGTCATGTATATAGTTAGATGTATTGTTTAGGGAATAGCCAATAGAAAAAATAATGTACATATTTAAAACAGATGCATTTTCTCCAATGTATTTTTGACTTGCAATTAGTTGAATCTAGAGATTCAAAGCCTATGTCCACCAAGGCCTGACTGTATGCATAATCTAAGTAAAATTCTTAATGAGCTCAGAGTAGTTTAAGGGCTGTTATTCATTTGTAATACAGCCTGCTTCCCACAATTTGTGAGGGAAATGGTTATAAACTGATCTAAGTACACACTGGAGGAAACTGACTCTGAGATAGTAATTGATTGTATGGCTTAAATCTTTATACCATGGTGGGTCAGTAACCTGTTCATACACAAAACTGGAGCCCAGAGATTGGTGACTTTTAAACTTAGTTAGTTTCAACTTGTAGTAATAAAGGCATTTTACCTGTACGAGGAACATATAAACATACAGCTCTGCATCTCTTAGCCTCCATGCATTAAACCTCTGTCATATATAATGCACCCGAAGATTTTGTATTCTGTTTTCTCTTTTTGATTTTTCAAGGTAAGATCTCACTCTAGCTCAGGCTGACCTGGAATTCACTATGTAGTCTCAAGACGGCCTTGAACTCATGGCGATCCTCCTACCTCTGCCTCCTGAGTGCTGGTATTAAAGGCGTGTACCACCATAACTGGCTTCTATATTCTATTTTCTTTTTAAAAACATTAATGGAACACAATCAATAAATTCCATGACCCATTAATGAGTTATCTGATATTGTATGCAAATCACTACCTTAAATACTAAGCTTCATGAAGTCAGGGTCTGTGTCCTATTTATTATTATTTATTGGTGCTTAGAAATTACTGGTACTTAGTAAGTACTCGAATGAATAAAAATAGTTATAGATTACTAAAGGAATTAGTTTTAACTATAAGTCAGGAAATCCAAGGTCAACTCCTTCCTCTTACATCATTGTGTAGCATTAAGAAGTAATTTGATTTCTCAGTTTCTTAGCCATGAAATAGAATTTGTGATATCTGGTTCACATGTGTATACAGTAAATCTACAAATATGAAACTACTTTGAATAAATGATATAGAATTACAAATATCAAAAATGTGTTTACTACTTATGCACTTTGAAATGCACAGGGTACAAATTCTTCATGTTGTTTTGTAGTACTGCTTCATTGATTTGTTTCAATGAATGAGAATATACTGATGAACAAAGAAGTATGGATTTACAAAAAATAGTTCACAAGTGTTATGTTGGGTAGTCACCTAGTTTGAAGTAGTAATTAGATCACTATTAGAGTAGCATACTGAGCAACACCTTAAGCAATTCCATTGCAGTCCCAGCACCCTGTGTTTCTATAAATCAAGTGTGTACAACTTGTAGCCGTATGCAAATCAGGTAACTTTGGATGTAGCCTGACACATTTCTAGATGGCAATGTCATGTTGCAATGTCAAAAGGTTGGACAGCCTTGGTATAAATTGGTATTTCTGAATTTTTCCAGAGAGACCTGACTAAGTACCCAATTATCCCTTCATGAAGTTAGTAACTCCCAGTCCATGTATTGGAACATACTGCCACATCTGAGTTACTTAGGTCTGGTTTGAAAATGTGTAAAACTTATAAACTTCTAGAAATTTTAGTAATAACCCAGAACTTCAAGCTATCAATAGAGCTAGGTATAAAATTCTATTCAGCCTCGAGTGAAAATCCTTGTGTTTTTCCTGTAAAGGACTACCAGTCACCTTGCATATTGGGAATATTCCCAGTATGCTTTCTGGGAGAGGCAGCAGAGGACTGTGGTTATGTGTACTGGCTTTGAAATAAGAAGCACGGGTGGTGAGTTCTGATTCAGCCACTTTAAGAATGGCTCCCTGTTCTGGTTTCTTTACCTCAATGAGTTATGAACATTAATTAAAATAACACACACACACACACACACACACACACACACACACAAATAGTATAATGCTAACCACATAGAAAATAAATAAAACTTTCTATGAACTATTATTGCTTTTAAGTCATTTTTTTTCTTGTTCATACTAGCTAGCTGTTGCAATTGGCTGCTAATGAAGACAATTATTTACTTAAGAAGTAAACATGTTTATTTTTCTGTTTTTCTTTTTACTGTACTTTTTACAGATTCAACTACTGTGAAACCTGAGAATTTAGTGGAAAGTGTGTGTGTTTAAGTCCCCATCTCCAGACAGCTCATGTGAGGCACAAAAGTGTATGCAGGGCATCACTAAACACGTACTCTGCTGGTCAGTTTTTCTTCTGCAGGGGGAAAGGTTGCTCTGTTAAATTTTGTGTTCCACTGGAGAAACTCGGTCACTAGAGTGATTGCTCACCCTGTGATGCTGAGCTATTTTGAAGAATCCTTTCTAATACACCTAAGGCAAAATTGTGAAACAGTGAGCCTCTGTCACTCCCAGTCCTTCCTCCTCATTGGTGGCTCTGATTCTCTTCTTCCCTCTCACCCTCTGTCAATGAATTTCTCCTAATTTGTACTACGTTAACTGAAAATGGCTTAAAAGGTTGTCCTCTTTAGGTATACTTGTGCTTTAGGAAACACAAAAGATTTAAATCATGTAGTCTTAAGAAACAGTGTTTCAGATATTTGTTGGCTAGCAGGGAAGAGACCTCTGGACTGAGGAGGTATCCTGGAATACATCTGTTCACACAAATGTCTCAGCTGGCTCTCCACTGAAAAACACTATGTCATTAAAACAAGAATGTCTGTTCCAGCATTTTCCAAGGTGTTCTTCATGGGGTGTTGAGTTAAACTGTGATCAGATACAAAAGGAATAAACAGGTGTCCTTGCTGAAGAGATTCTCAAAATCCTTAATATATTAATGTTAAGGAAGAAATTTAAACTTTCAGAGGGGTAAGTATTTAGTACGCAACATTTTTTTAATATAATTTGAATATTTCCCCTTTCTCACTTTTCATTAAGTACCCTTAGTATCTATGTGACTTTGAACATACTTTACAGAACACCAGCCCTCTAGCCCAGTGCATAAAGTGAGGCAGGGAGCAGTACAGTGATTTGCTTAAGGAAATTTATTACTGAACAAGATTAGAGGGCAGGGGAATATGATTCCACAAGGTCAGAAAGCCTAATTGCAGCTAATGGGCTGAATGTCTCTCTCTTCTGCTAGCCTCTATCTTGTTCCCAAGCAGAAATGTTTACTCATTGGTTTTGCACTGGATTTTTAGCACCTTGCTCAATGCTTGACACATAGGTTCTGTGTGAATTAGAATTTAATAAAATTGAATTGAGGTTGTGTATGGGGATAGAGGTACTTTTCAGCTCCTGCTAGCCTGGTCCCCACTGAGATGCTCTGTATGAATAAGTCAATACTTACACTGAGAATATGTGGTCGCCGTCCCACTGACACTGAACCTATTGAGGTGCAGTCTGTGTGTGACCACGTTCTTCTGTGGTTGGAACAGGACAATGTGTACCTTAGGTGCAAACAAACAACCCAAGACCACAAAGCCACTGAGGCTAACGGAGATGCACATAGTTGTTGTCTGTACCTGTAAAGAAAGGTTGTTTGGTAAGTGTCAGAGCATTGGAACAAGACCAAAATGAGAACACCATAATCAGTCATAACATTATTCTTATTATAGCTAAATCAATATGCTAATTATATTGGACCTTCTGTGTTTGGGATATTCATGAAAACATTGTTCAGGATTTCTAAGCAAGCAACATTTGTGTGGGATGCTATTGAATGCTTGCCAAGACTTCACATGGATTTTCTTCATTTGTTTATTTTCTTTATATTTATATGAAAATATTGATGCAGTACCATAGAAGCGAAAAACTTAAGTAGTAAAACATAGTCACTGATGAAGAGTCTAGATTGCTGATGGTTTTGACCAACAAATTTAGCCTTTTCATAAGAACAAATGTAGGCTTTTAGCATTATTCTGTCTCTCTGTTTTGCCGAGAACCCTGTCTATCAACAACTGGCTTCTCTACTCACTACTCAGGGCACTTTTAACTTCTTGCTTTACATATTTTGCCGGCATTTCTCTTGACTGCTGATTCAGCAGATATCTACCATCAATCTTTGTGTGCTCTAGACTTTCCTACATCCATCCTTGATGGAATCTCTCCTCTCCTCTCCTCTCCTCTCCTCTCCTCTCCTCTCCTCTCCTCTCCTCTCCTCTCCTCTCCTCTCCTCTCTCTCCTCTCCTCTTCTCTTCCTTTCTCTCTCTCTCTCTCTTTCCCCAGAACTGGAAGTACATCTCAGAATTAGAGTTTAGCAACCCTTCTTATGGCTTTGTTCTTACTCTGCCTCATCTCTGATTTTTTTCATTTGGCTTTGCTTCAGTTTTAAGAGACTGGCTGGAAAATTCATTATTATTTCCTATAAGTTTTACTAACTTCACTACTGAAAAATGTTAAGTTAGTTTTTCCTCCTATCAGGTTGGTGAACATGTACTATAGATACTCAGAGGCTGTCTGGTATTCTAGAATGATTTAGTAATTTTCTACCCTGCCATTAAATTCTATTACCAATAGGATACTTTTTATTGTCCTAAAATCTCTGACCTTCCTCTCTACTCAAGGAAAGTTGACAATACATGGTTAGAAAAACCATATAATTTTGAAAGGCTTCATTCTGTGTTTTTTTTTAAATTCAGTCTATGCTTATGGTATAATTCTTCAGTTCCTAGTTTTACTTTGGTTTCTAACAGCATAATCCAGCCTCATCATTTTATTGTTCCTTTCTTCCTTACCTATTTTCTCAGCTTTGGACCTACGTGTTTTGGTTTCCCCTTTGCCAACTTCTCAGAAAAGAGGCTGTTATCCAATTCTATGATGTGAAAGCCTTGAGAAATTTGCTGTAACTTTTTATGCATACATATAATAGGACTGTATTCTTGCTGCCTTGGTTTTGACTGTGAATGCTATCATGTGGCTTAGTGGGGTGAAACTAATGCAAATGCACACATTTTCTAGGAAGCCTTTTCTATGAACACATTTTTTTTTTTGGTAACTCTTTGGATTTCTCACATGTTTTGAAGATGGCTTGGGGAGGGAAACCCCTGTACTGTAAGTTCTATCCCTTAAATCCTGGGGATTTAAGGTGAGGGGTGCTTCAATGTTGCTATTATTTCTATGGGAGGAGGTGTAATGGGGCTGAAGTCTGATTCTGGCCATGGAAATCTAGAAGGAGATAGAATGCTGTTTACATAGAGACTTGCTACCATATTGGGGCAGTCCTTTATTCCAACAATTTATTAAAGAAAGGACATTGTAGGGGAATTCATGGACAAGGTGAGCCACCCATAATGTGAGTCATTGTTTCAGCCAATGTGCAGGAGACTGGAGATATTCACAAGAAGAAGCTGGAGGTGTATAGCACAATGGTTTGGGGCTGAGAAGGAGCCACAAGAGACAACTCAGGGTAGTGACTTGCCAGCCATCTTATTCAGATAGCAGGACAAAAAATTCCAGAGGCAAGCTTCCAGGGAACACAGGAAGAAATCATGTAATCATCTTTCTGCCATTCTGTACAATGTATGTATCTTAGAGACCATAAACCCATCCAGACACAAAAGAACTGTCCTACTTCTTCCTTATTACCCTTCAACCATCATTAAGAGGGAAGCATTAGGGAACAGTGGACTGGGAGCATGAGAGAGAAGAAAGCAGCCAACTGCTGCTGGCACTTGACTCAAGACAGGCCTGACTTTGGAAGAAAGGAAATCTAATGGTGATACAAGTTTTTGGTAATTAGGTAGGTCTAAGATATTTTAATTTATAAATAGTGACAATTTCCAGAAGAAAATGACTGTAAGGCCTTAAAGCTACCTTAGTACATGTAAATCCATGGGACTACCAAGGTCTTGAGTGTGTTCATTCATTGTTCCATTCACAGAGTTACATATGGTGAACACTCAGGACTTGAATGTGTCTACTGGAATGTCCTCTCAGGGGAAGGGAACAATTGAATCAATAAATACTAAGGGGTATTGTTATGGTTAAGTTTGTGTCAACTTGATCTGTTTAGGAATCCACAGACATTCCTCATAAGTGGGTCTCTGAGGTTGCTTCCAAGAAGGATTAACTAAAGGAGGAATCCTTCTCCCAGGGTGAGCCCTTCATCTAGAGTGGGCTGCTTTATCTAAGGAAGCTCTGAGAATGAAAGTATCCCCTCTTTCCATCTGGCTGCCAGTGCTGCTTGCTGCTTTCCAGTGGGGGCTGAAGACCAGTGTCTCTCCAGGACACCTCCAGGCCTTCAGTGCCAGATTGGGACTGCTGAGGCATTCAGCCTTGTGGACTAGCAGCTACTGAGTTCCTTGACTCTCAGGCCTGCATCCTGCTATTGTTGGACTGCTGTAAACTAATCCAATAAATTCTCTTTTACTACAATTCATTCTATCTGTTCTGTTACTCTAGAGAACCCTGACTAATACAGGTATTAAGAAGGAAGAAGAGGGATGGAGAGATGGCTTAGCAGTTAAGGCAATTGTGGGCAAAACCAAAGGAGCCAGGTTCAATTCCCCAGTACCCACATAAAGCTGGATGCACAGGTGGCACATGTGTCTGGAGTTCATTTGCAGTGGCTAGAGGCCCTGGCATGCCCATTCTCCCTCCCTCTCTCTCATCTGCCTTTCTATCTATCTGCCTCTCTCTGTCTCTCAAATAAATAAATATTTTAAAAGGAGGAAGAAGAAAAAAGTTTTATTTTCTTTTTTAAGTTATTTATTTATTTACTTGAGAGAGTCAGAGAGAGAGAAAGAGAGAAAGAGAGAGAGAGAGAGAGAGAAAGAGAGAGACAGATGGACAGACAGAGAGAATGGGCACACTAGGGCCTCTAGCCACTGCAAATGAACTCCAGACGCATGCACCATATTGTGCATCTGGCTTATGTAGGTCCTGGAGAATAGAACCTGGGTTCTTTGGCTTTGCAGGCAAATGCCTTAACTGATAAGCCATTCCTCCAGCCCCCAAAAGTTGTATTTTGATCATAGTCTATTCACCTTATTTATTCAATGTACTCATTGTAAATTGAAATGATGCATACTTTCAGTAGTCCCATTCATTCAGTAAGTTACATGATTACAAATCTACCATTCTGTGTTCTGACTTGTATATTACAAACTCCTGCTGCTCTGCCTCCATGTTCCTCAAATTCAGAAAGATCTGACATTATTACTTTTTCTTGGACTTCATAGGTACATGATTCCCTGACCCGTTGGTTGCCTCTTGTTTTAGTTATCTTTCCTGCATGAACTTTAAGGTCTGGAGTATCTCAGTACTCAGTTTTGAATGGTATTCTCTTCATCTCATCTAGTCTCCATGACCTAGATAACTGCTTTAATGTTTATGTCTACATATTTACTATTTCAGAGCTACCCTCTGTACTTACAACTTCATACGTTCTGTTTAATAGGTAATAGGAATATAGGAAAAAACATGTAATCAAAGCTTGACTCTCCCCACCAAATGTTCTGATTTGAGTAAGTGACACCAAATGTCACCTCATTGTGAAAATAATAAACCTAGGAGTTTTTGATTTTTCATTTTGTTCATACCTACTCACTCATTCAATCTAACAGCAAATTATGTTGGGAGATAATTCTGCGTAGGTTACATGTTTCCATATATCTTGTCAGCAGGCCCCCTGCAGGCTCTGACTATGTTCTGACTCTTTTCATGGATATTTATATAGAAATATAAAGAGATTTAGAGAACATAGAAATACAGCCTACTTCTAGTACAAAAGGGCAGCATTCCACTGTGTGAGAAGTGCAGTGCAGGGGCTACACAATGCTCATGCTCTGGCTACTGATGTTAATGTGAGCCACAAAGTCCTTTATGTCAGTCTCAATAAAACTGTGAAAGGCTAACTTGTTAGCACATAAATAGAGTAAAACCCCAGAAATTAAGGGCTTTGACTGTTTTGGCAATGAGGAGGGAATCCCAACTGAAACATGGCTTTAAAAAAAAAAGAAGTATGCCGGGCGTGGTGGCGCACGCCTTTAATCCCAGCACTCGGGAGGCAGAGGTAGGAGGATCGCCGTGAGTTCGAGGCCACCCTGAGACTCCATAGTGAATTCCAGGTCAGCCGGGGCTAGAGTGAAACCCTACCTCGAAAAAAAAAAAAAAAAAGAAGTATGAAGGCCTCAAGGGCCAAGGAAACCCCATGAAAATCAATAGCAAACATGTGATCAAATACGTGGCTAGGCAGCAATGAAGAGGTTCAACTCTATTGCCCATTAAATAGGAGGACCTGGAATTCTGAGTAATAGGAAAAATTTGAGAGATGCTGGACTAGAGCTCTGATTATCTTTGACTCTCTTTTAGAGGTGGGGTAAGGTGACTTTCTCCCCAGTGTGGTTAAGGTCTACTTGATTCTAACAATTAATACTAAAATTTGCCTTGAGTAGGGAGGAAGTTCTACTCCATTTCACATAAAAGTTGTGGAGAGAGTCACCTCACTAATCATGGAAAGAGGACACTTGAGCCGAGTCATTTGCACTTTGGCTTATTTCCGTGGAAATTAAGGGCATAAGGCATACAGTAATTGTCACAGAAGAAAAACAACAACACTTATTCTGTGCTGTAGTCTCTCATGCCACACTTAGCAATGGCATTCTAAAATGACAAAGGTCTCAGATGTTTTGTAGTGGAAATCTTGATACAAAATAGACCTTTGGATCTACTTGCAGAGACTTCCCTGTGACAGAAAACTCTGGGCAGTCTATCAATGAGGAACTGATAAGTATTTGGGCTCTTATCTGAATTGTGTTTTGATTCTAAAAAGGTTCTGTATAAAGAATAAGAAATGATGGAAAGAATCTAAATAGATTCTTGCAAACAATGATAGCTCTGGGAAATTCCTCTAGCTCTTCTATTAAAACCAGGCAAGACCCTAAGACCTGTTGTCATGATGAAACAGAAAATGCCTTGGATTAAGGTAGAAATATTTTTAGAAAGCCACTACTGTCTAAGGAAAGTGAGTTGAAGTGCATAAGCCTTGCCGTTTACCCTCCCCTCCACATCAGGCAGAAAGCTATGGATTTCTGAGTTTTTGAGTTGATGGGTAGCCAAAGTTGAAATGATTAGTGATAGCAATGATGATGGTGTCACCAATTTAGACTCTCTCTGTACTTTGCCTATTTTTGCCTTGGTTCCCCTCCCCTCCTCTTTTCTTTGTTTATTATTATTATTACTATTTTTACATAGGTCTATCTATGTAGCTCAGACTGGAATAGAACTTACTATCATCTTATCTCAGCCTCCCTAGACATGGGATTTAGGCACTCACCAACACACTTGGCACTTTTAGGTAGGCAAAAACATTAGACCTTAGGTTGAACCACAAGTAGCTTCTCAAAGCACTTGTGTTCTGTTTATTGGTATGGGGCTGCATTCTCCCCACACAGTACCTGATTTTACCTCACTATCCACCCTGATTTCAGGTGCTTTATAAGAAACATGTGCAGGGTGAGGATCAAGTTTTCTCCATCCCTAAGGGTATGCTGTATGTAGTATGCTGAACAACTTCAGAGAGGGAAAGTTAAATGCTTATGCTGGGTTGGTTATAACAATCTAAATCATTCTCTTACCCATCCCTGTTAGAGGGTGTATAGGGCTAGGACAAGGGTAAGGCATGTGAGGCACTTGTTTTAGTAGCAAATTTAAGGGGAAACAGCTCGGTAATAAGGAGAAATTATATTTTAAAGCCATATTTTAAAGATCAGACTTAATGCTAAAACCCATGATGTGTACAATATGAATATTTTAAATAGGGATGGAGCTGGTGGCAGGGCTCACCATGAAATATTCAGTCCTTATGCAAGCAGAAAAATCATGGTACTGAGCTCATATTCATTGCTGCTTTTCAAGTGTCGCCTAGTGTATGTTGTATTGCTTTGTATTAAAATGGGGATCCAGGAGCCTACACAAAGGCTGACACTATGACTACTGCTGTGGTTGTTAGTGTTAGAGCCCTTTATGTCTGAATCAGTCATATTGCCTTCCACCAGAATCCCTGGAACTGAGGCAGGCTGCCCTTGTAGACTTTCATGGTAGTCTGCAAGTAGTGTGGAAGCCTTTTGGAATTCTTGGCATGGGTTCTGCCTCTAGTTCTAACCATCTCCACTGTTAACACAACAGTCACTGCAGCTGCCACAGCTGTTGAACTACAAAAGCAGCCTAAACAGCCTCCCTGCTCCTGCCTTTGCTTTCTCTGGGATATTGCTTTCATAGCAGTGATGGTGTTTCCCCTAAAATCTAAGATCATAATCTCATTTTCTTAAAAAAAACACACTATCAGTTTTTTCCTTTTTTAGAAATATTATTTCAATTATGTTCCATGTACAATAAAATTTTAATTCTTTACTATGACCTATAAAGCCAGACATGATTTACCAAACCTCTTATCATATAACTGTGTGTGTTATATGTGTGTATATACATATATGTACATGTATATACACATATATATACACACATACATATATATACACACACATACACACACATATATACATACATACATACTTGTATGTATGTGTATACAGGTAAGGATGCGCATAGACATCTGGACACATGGATGTGGAGGCCAGGGGTTGACATCAAGTGTCTACTGTAATCTCCCCCCTCATTTATTGAGACAGAGTCTCTTGCTGAGCCCAGAACTTACTGATTTGGTTAGTCTAGCTAGCTATCTTACCCAAGGGATGCTACTTCCCAAGAACTGGAATTATAGGGGTGTGCTACCATGCCTGGTATTTATGGGGATCCTCGATATCCAAACTCAAGCCCTCATACTTATATAGCAAGCACTTTACCAACTGAGTTATTGTACCAGACCCATGAAAAAAAAGTCCTGCATTTATTCTTAAATTACAAGAATGTATGCCTTTCTTTTCTAATACACTTACATTTGGTATTTCTTCTGCTTATCTCATAGAATTCCATAGGCTGGCTGCTTCCCACCCTACAGTAGAGTATTGTGAAATAGGTACTAGCAAAATAGAGATAACAGACATTTTCTTTTGAAAATGATTTTAGATTTCTTGGATATGTTTGAACCTCAAAACTATCTATGACAAAAATTAGGATTTGATTATATTTTAACCTTGTCAATACTCTAAAGTCATCTCTAAATTTTCTGAGCACCCTAGATAAAATGCTTCATATGCCTCAACCCCAGCAACAGCCCAGCATTTTGATCCTGGAAGTATGGCCCTTTGTCCAGGTACATCTGAGGTTTTATTATAATATATCAGTGGTGACCTGGGTCATTTCTTAAAGATCCTTTGGGTTTTTGGGTTCTTACCTCAGTTCTTTATTGCTCTGTCTAGGATGATTATAATAGCTCTTTGCTTAAGATTCTGTATTTTCAAATCTACACATTATGATAGAAATATGGTACAGTATCAAGGACATGGATTTGGATTTGAAAACAACAAACTTGTCCTAATACTCCTTAACTGTGCCACCTGGGAAGTTAATTATATCCTGTGAATCTGTTTGCTCATCTTTCTAACAGATAATAAAATTTGCTTTTCAGGGTATTAATGAGGATGTGTGAGCTCATGTATGCAAAGAACCCAGCAGAATATGTTGATCAGGATAGGTTTATTCCATTCTTTCCTTCTTCCCTTTTACCAACCATGTCACTTTTGCTTAAGTGTACAGTTAACCAAAAGAAAGCAAAGTAAATTAAAAAAAATACCCTCAAAGACTTCAGATTGATGCTTTAGCATTACCTAAATGAATGACTCTGCTTGCATAGGGTGACCAAGTTGCCAATTTCCATTAGTTTCTCACTTAAATTCAATCTCTCTTTAACCTATTTATTTGCTTACTAAATATAGAGTAAAAATCTCTTGTCTTCAGTAAGTATTTTTGGAAGGACCATACTGATTCTCTCTCTCAAAAAATTGGTTTGTTGGGCTGGAGAGATGGCTTAGCGGCTGCACTTGCCTGTGAAGCCTAAGGACCCTGGTTCAAGACTCCATTCCCCAGGACCCACGTTAGCCAGATGCACAAGGGGGCGCATGTGTCTGGAGTTCCTTTGCAGTGACTGGAGGCCCTGGCGCGCCCATTCTCTCTCTCTCTCCCTTCCTCTCTCTGTCTTTCACTCTCAAATAAATAAGCAAAAAAAAAAAAAAATTGGTTTGTATCACCAATTTAATTAAAAACTATCTGTGTTTATCTCAAATTCTTTCACACCGCATATTTTGCCCAAAGCTTGGATATAAATCCTTTAAACACTGGCATAGTATTTTATATTTGTATTTATTTACAACTCACAGTGGGTGGCAAAAATATTGATCTATAAATCTTTTTGATTGTCTGATGTCCAAATTCTTTTCTGCTGTCCTTAAATTACTGAGTACCTAATGCCACTGCTTCTATATAAATTACATGGCTCCTATCTGAGAAATTTTAATCTCAGCTATGTTTTAGAAATCTAGAATGAGGATCCTATGAACAAATGATTAGAGTCCTTGAAAGTTCTTAAGTGGTGGGTGTAAGAACTCAGGGATTCATGGTCAGTTTGGGCACTGGGGGAAAATACTCCGTGTCAGCACTCCTCAGAGCCCAATCATTGATGTTTGTAGGAATTTGGGTCCACATGCTTTACTTTTTTTAATGTTTGTTTTGTTTTGAGAGAGAGACAGAGACAGAGACAGATACAGAGAGACAGAGAAAGAGGTGGGGGGAGAATTGGTGGGCGGCAGCCATTGCAATTGAACTCCAGACATTTGTGCCACCTAGTGGGCATGTGTGACCTTGTGCTTGCCTCACCTTTGTGCTTGAGATCTGAAGAGTGGAACAAAGGTCCTTAGGCTTCGCAGGCAAGTGCCTTAACCACTAAGCCATCTCTCTAGCCCTGTTTCTTTTTTTTTCTCAAAGCCAAGAATCTGGATATTTATGTAAATTTTCTCAATTTTTAACTTTAGCAAATCTTTCAAAACAATTTTGGCCAGCCAACACCTATCTGTGGACAAAAGAACATGGGGCTTATTTGGGTAGTAGTTGTCATTTTGGTTACAAACTGGGGTCACCTGGGGGAGCTTTGAAGAGTCCTAGTGTTCAGGGCCAGAGTAATTAAGTCACAATCACTGGAACAATGACCCAGACTTAATATCATAGCAATACTACTCACTTTATTCAGTATGCAGCTAAATTAGAAAAACACCATATTGGGGGGTTCAGTGTACTTTTCTATTTCCTTTCTAAACTTAGCAGGGAATTAACTACTAAGAAATAAAGAAATTAGTGCTCAGAAGAGTGATTGAGTGATTGACATGGAATTTTAAATACTCCTTTCACGTTGCCCTACTTGATTTATAACTTGTGCAATGTGCTGAAATCACTAGAATCTTTAACCAATTGCTCTACTGTACTGCTATCACACAAGGGAAGACAGTCTTTTTTTTGTGTACTTGAAATAAATGCTAAATCATTTAATAAAATTACATTTTATATGGTTATTGCTGTTTATTCTTAGTAATATCTCTGTATATTTCTATATTTTTTGCCTGAAAAAGCCAGCTCTTTTGAGAACGAATATCTGAAAATCCTATGGCAAAATAATTAACATTAACTAGTTTATAATTTCAATAATTTAAATCCTGTTTGCTAAGGGTGGCTCCATAACAATGTTCAAGAAAAGTCCCTGGAGATTTACTGGGGTGAACATATATATATAAATACCACTGAAGAGGACAGGAGCATGAAAAAATATTAACAGCCGTTCCCTACCTTGATCCCCAAACTCTGAAAGTGTAAATCCCAAATGCTTTGTATAACCTGATTTTTGATTCTGCTGATCTAGTCCTGATATTACTCATTCTTAAGATTTTCAGAATTTATAGGTAGCCTTAAAATGCCTGATCATTACTCAACATTGAGCTTATCTTCATTTATATTGTGTATCCCTTAATACAATTTACATGTTTTGGTCACATGTTTGGAAATAAATTAAACTAGACATATTAACCTTTGCTAGTATCCTGATTTCATGCTTTTAAAGGATTTTTCTTCTTTTTCAAACATTACCCTTAAGCAACATAGTAGCATATAAAATTTAAATTTTTAAAAAATAAAAGTAATTTAAAAACATTAGTTGATGGAAACCATATATATGATATTTTGAACTAGGACTACAATTAGGAATGGGCAAATTAAATTAATTGTCAAATTCATTTCCTCATATACTTACCTTTCTGTGGTTAGAGCATTTAAAAAAATATTATCTCAGTGATTTTCAAAAGTATAATATATTGTTATTAACTATAGTCACCATAATATACCATAAATATCTTGTATTTCCCCTTCTTATCTAAAGTTTTGTTTCCATTACATCTTCTTTTTTGAGATGAAGTTATCTATATTTTTAGTAGTGTTGGGATTGCTGGTAAGCAGTAAATTTAGGGGGTTATTTTAGTCCATTGAGCTGCTTCATTTTGTGAAATCATTGTATAACAAGGAAAATTTTAGTCTATGATGACTTAAAATATAAATAATAAAAACCAAGTGTTTGAAGAAAAAAAATCTTATTACTCATTGTAAGATACTGCTACCAGAATTATTAATGGAAAAAAAAGCCTGATGGATTTTTTTTAACACTTTGCTAATTGGTTGAAATGATGACATTTGCTTTAGAAGAGATGGTAATTATATGGAAGGCTAGGGATATGAAATATATGTTACTAACACTCTGTATTAGGTTACTTATAATTTTTAGCAAAATTTTAAGTAGTTAAAGGATTCTCTCCATATATAAATATATTTGTGTACATAACTAAAGTATTAGAAAAGACATAGCAAATTATCATTGTATTTTCATCCATTTGGGGGAAGTAATTAAGCAAGAATGAAAGTTTTAGAAATTTACAATATTCCTGGCTTAATGTTTCAATTGTAGTTTCATCTATAGATTCATCTGATGTAATCAACTTCTCTTGTGTCAAATTTGAAGTATTCTCATTAGGTTCTAGTGATTAACTTATTCTTGTGTTAATTGCTTTTAAATGGAATTAAAATACTTTTATGTATTACAATTTATTCTCTTCTAGTGCATAAATTGTTAGGCAATAAATTCCTTGAATGACCTTGACAGTTATATTTAGCCTCCCTTTTATGCCTAGAGCATTGCTCTGAACAAGACTGCTACTAGTTAGATGTTTTAGTGTTTCACTCTAGCCAGGGCTGACCTGGAACTCATAGTGATCCTTCCACCTCTGTATCCTGGGTGCTAGGATTAAAGGCGTGCACCACCACACCTGGCTAGATCGAATTACTTTTATGATATCATAGCAAGTTTCGTCATGACATTTGGAATTGTTCCATTCATTCCTGAGATGAAATAAAAAGTCTACCCTAATTCTTACCCAACAAAACACTGACAAAGACTCAAAGAGCAAAGGAAAGAAGCCAGTCAAAACTAGAAGAAACTAATAAGACTTACTCTGTAGTCACTGGACGTCACATAAAATATAGGGAGGAATGCCAACCAGATGATGCAGGTGGTGTACATGGTAAACCCAATGAACTTGGCTTCGTTGAAATTTTCTGGACACTTCCTTGTTTTGAAGGCATACACAGTGCATAAGATAACCAGGATCACATCGTAGGTAAGAGAGATCAACATGCTGGAATCTCTGACATTACACTTCAAGATGACTGTTTCCCGCTTCTCTGGAAGGGTGTACCTCCTGGTACCTGGAGCCTCCAGGATCAACCATACAGACACCATCACAATTTGCACCATTATCAGACCCAGGCAGATGAAAACCTGAGAACTGGGACTGATGAATTTTGGCCTCTGAGCTCCATTCTTGACTCCATCGAAGATGCGAGCAATACAGTTTGTCTTGGTCAGCAGGGCTGAATAACAGACAGCAAAGGAGGTCCCTAGCCCAAGCCGGCGCAAGGTACAGATCACCGGTGATGGCTTAGCAATGAAGAAGAATGTCATGCAGTAGGACAGGCCAACTCCAAACAGCAAGATGTAACAGAGTTCCCGGCCTGATGCTTTGACCAAGGGTGTGTTGTTGTGCTTTATAAAAACTGTTAGAACCATGCATGTACACATGAAACCCAGGCAGGCAATGGTGACAGGGCCAATGGCCCAGGCGTCTTCCCATTTGATGTAGTCCTCAGGAAGGTCAAAGCATCCAGATAGGTCTGCAGTGGGCCACTGGCCAGGCCCACAGTCCATACAGGTGAACTCATCAGCCAGGTACTCGTAGGGCTCACAGGGGATGCAGATCCAGCAGCATACATCCCCTGGCTGCATATTTTTCATTTCATTGGGGGCACAAGGGTCACTGCACTGGGAAATGGGGACTGAGTTCCGAGACCAGTGGATAGAGCCCACATCTAGAGATAAAGTTTCTGCCCAGTGGCCAACCTTCAAGTAGGAATACTTTCCACCCATGTACTGGAAATTAAACACGTTGTATCGTCCCATCCCATCTCCAAAAGTGTCAAACTTCACGATGCTGTCTGCTCCTTTATTTGGGTTGAATGGAGCTGTGATTTGCAGAATAAAATAAAAGAACACTTGTTTAGATGTCTCATATATGATCAATTACTTTATGTCATACACTTAGCAGAACTGAACTGGGATACCAAGGCTGACATAAATTATGTTACCATTGAAAGCTACATATCAAAAGATGTTAGAGTACTTTCACATTCATAAATCCACTCACTTAACATTGCTGAGTGTCTAATGGTGCCAAGTGCCAGTAACAATAATGAACACAACTGTCTTCAAAGGAAGTTATTATGCAACAGAAATGGACTGGGAAACATGTTTCTGTATAATGTGAAAGTATTCTTTTCTTGAAAGATTTACAAAAGGAATTGGGTAGAACTTTATGTCTCATTTTCATTCTTCACTTATTTATGGACAACCACTAAAATGTTTACCATCTTAAATATTTACATGCAAATATACAATTAGTGTGAAGAATTTTTCTCTTTAAAAACAAGATGTCCCATTATTAATATATACTACACATCTTAATCAAACACTCCATATAGCTCACACAAAAAATTAAACATCAGAGTCCTTCAACTGTAACTTATGCTTTTTTTGTTTCTTTTTTTGAGATAGGGGCTTGCTTTGTGGCCCAGGACAGCTTCACACTCACAGTAATCCTCCTGCCTAAGCCTCTCAAAAGCTGGGATTGCAGGAAGGTGATACCACCTCTGAATGAATATCTTAAAAGCATTAATAGTATGCAGAATAGTTGTAAGAATGTCTTAAAATTTCTTCTTAGGTGTACAAGTTAAGTAGCTTTCAGAAAATGAACTGCATCTGACCTTCTGGGCCTGTCCCTTTGCTTCATCTCTGCAAGTCCCAAAGATAAACAGGTCTCTAGGCACCTGATCTCCTTCCTCTTTTCCAGTCACAGCTCCTCAGTTCTCTTGCCAGTGTCCACTGCCACCTTAACATCTTTATTAAAGTTTCTCCATGACATTTATACTTACTGCATCTTCATTTCCATTTATTGTCTTAGAATATCATACTCAAGTAATAGAACTCCAGAGAGAGACTGATAACTAAGCAGGGAGTTTTCCTTAGTAGGCCCACTTTCTCCCTCCCCTGCTCACCTACCCACTACAAATGCTTGGTCTCTTATGGCAATTACTATGTAACTGACTTCTTCAAGATGTGGCTGAAGCTTAATTTACATTTGGCACCAAGCTAAGTTGTGACTATGTGATCACTTATTTTTATGCTACATAGTCTAGTATGCTCACTACTTCTCACTGCTAATCTTTACTCTCTCAGAAGAAGAATACTGTTACTGTCCATGCTGTTGGTCAAGGTTGGGGTATTACCATGACATTGACTCATGAGTACCCAAGGAGAAACCAAGGGTGCAGAATAAGATAGCAATAAATAGATCCAGTACATACTAGAATTTTGCATATGGTAAAGACGACATCTTGAAGATACTTACTATACAATGTTAGACAGCTGTTTAGTTAAGTGTAAAAAGAAAGAATTTGAGTATGTACCTCATGGCTTCTGCCCAAGTAAATTCTGAGTGGATCAAAGTTTTTTATGTGGAAAAGAATGCCACGAAAGTCTTAGAAATAAAAAAAATAATAGGGCATCTTAAAATTGGAATGGGAAAAATTTAATTGCTACTGAAAGTCTAGGAGATTTTAACTTTATAGTTAGACCAAAGTTTAACTATATGAAAAAAATTAAAATTCCAAATAACAACAAACATAAGTGACATAGGAGCATTAGGGACAGATGGTACTATGAATTTCAATTGATATTGCAATGTGTAGAGTTATAATATAAGAAGGACTTTAACAACCCAATAGAAAACATGAATACCAACCAAGATTTCACTAAAACCAAAAATCAAGTGGTTCAGAAAAATGCAAACTTCTAGAGGCAGAATAATAGTCTTTCAAAAATATTCACATCCTAATCTCCTAGAACCTACGACTGTTAGGTAAGAAAACAAAGTGAAATTCAGGCTAGGATTAAGGTTGCTATCAGCTGACATAAAGCATTTTTGTCTTAAGTTTTGATTCAATCCAGTTCATTAATATAGGTTAGGAATGTGGAAGGAGGAGGCAGAAGTATCATTGTCTGGATGTGAGAATGATTAGACTCACCACTACTGGTGGGAGGGGTTGCCAACATAGATAGCCAATAGTAGCTGGAAAAGGAATGATAATGGATTCTTCTATAGAGCCTTTAAGAAGGAATTCTGACCTGCCAAGATTTTACTTTTTTCCACAGTGAGACCCATGTTATACTTCTAGCCTACTGAACTGCTAGCAAATAAATTTATGTAACTTTCTTTAATTCACCAAGTTTGTGATGAATTTGCTTTTCCTAGTGGCACTAGGAAAAATATTATTTCCCAATTGTAATAATTTCTGCTGATGGTGATAGTAAAGCAAGAACGCATGTTCTGCTGTTAGGTGTATGAGTAAGCACAATTCCAACAGAGAGAAATTTTGCAAGACTTTACAAAATTACAAATTTTAAATGCATATGTTTTAACTTAGCAATTTTAATTAGTGAAAAGTACTCTACAAATAAATTTGTCTTTATGTGAATGATGGTTTTAAGTTTTCTACTGAAGTACTTTTTAATACAGAAGAAGATGGAATAAATTTAGTAGGGTTTGTTAGTAATAAATAAAATGTTACATAGCTGTCAAAAGTAATGAGGAGGCTGGGTGTAGTGGCTCACGCCTTTAATTCCAGCACTTGGGAGGCAGAGGTAGGAGGGTCCCTGTGAGTTTGAGGCCACCCTGAGAGTACGTAAGTGAATTTCAGGTCAGCCTTGGCTAGAGCAAGACTTTACCTGAAAAAAAAAAAGTAATGAGGCATGTAGTATAGATGCATTACAAAATACCTAAAACCACATTGTTATGCATGAAAACTAAAATATTTGATATTTTCTGTGGACAAGGAAAATAAAATAATCTATTTTCTTTTTCTTTTCTATGCATAAAGGAGCTCTGGAATGTTGGTGAAAATTAGTGGTTACATATTGGCAACAGATAATGAACAAATTGGTGGTAAAGCTCAGAGGAAAATTTTTACTGAATGCCTTTTTATTCTTTCTGGATTTTAAATTATGTGAATGTTTTGCCCATTCAGAAGTGAAGTTATTTAGAAAGAACAAATAAACTGATGATCATAGATCATCAGGTATTTATTTGAGTAAGTTTCCAACCTGAAAGAGAAAGACTAAAAAAAATGTAGAGGAGGAACTTTGGAGAAAATAGAGAATCTGTAAGGAGTAAAAGACAAGGGCTTTAAAACATCAATATGAGCCGGGCGTGGTGGCGCACGCCTTTAATCCCAGCACTCGGGAGGCAGAGGTAGGAGGATCGCCGTGAGTTTGAGGCCACCCTGAGACTCCATAGTGAATTCCAGGTCAGCCTGGGCTAGAGTGAGACCCTACCTCGAAAAACCAAAAAAAAAAAAAAAAAAAAAAAAAAAACATCAATATGATCACAGCAATAAGTAAAATCCTTGAAAAGGAATATTCTGAAAGTAAGAATGAGCTTTTGGAAATGACAGAGCAAAACAGGAATTCAATGTAAGTATTTAATGGTGAATACAGGAAAACTCAAAATTTGGCCAAAATGTTGGAAGAAAAGTAGAAAATATAATAAGAGAAGGACCACTCTGTGGAATAGCTGTTTGAGGGAGGAGGGAGGGAGAGAAGGAAGGAAAGAGGAGGGAAGGAGGAAGGGAGAGAGAGAATAGAGGAGAAAGTACACAATGGTGGGCAGCAGACTACTTGGAGGAAGGTGAGTCAAGAGGCTTCTTTTCTTCCTTTTAAGTGTGCTGTATTCACATAAAATTATGTGATTTATTATTTTAAAACTATTTTTATTTATTTGCAAGTATGTGTGTGTATGCACATGCATGTGCCTCTTGCTACTGCAAACAAATGCCAGATGTTTGAGTAACAATTTTTGTATTTGGATTTATGTGTGTGTGTGTGTGTGTTGTGAAATTGAACCTGGCTGGGCTGGCAGGATTTGCAATTTAGCTACTGAGCCATCACCTGAGCTCTATATGCATTATTTTGATAAAATGAATTATAACATTAAAATAGAAAACTTGAGGTTGATAAGAAACAAGAGTTTAAACATAAATTGTGAAACAAATGCTTCAAATATGATGACAGATGGGTGTTTGAATAAATAAATGACACAGCAAATTTGTTCTTTTAATAAAATTGTTTTACTAACATAAATTTGTTTTGTTAAATTGTATAGTATGTAACAAAATATGGTGTAATGTCTAAATCCTTTAAATACATAAATCAAACTTAGGGACTTTAACTGACTACAAATCCTTACAGAAATCCACTGTCAGAAGTATACTGTCCCTTAGTTTGGAATATAGTTTCACAGTGTCCGTGGGAGAATGGAAAAGATTGAAGAGAGATCAAAGAAGAAAAAGGTGAGGCATATCTGCCAAATATTCCATATGTGATGATAATCCTGTCTTTGAACTGTGATTCCAAATTCAAGGCTGGCCAGGGTAGTGAGGAAGCAAGCTTGTTGGTGGGCCCCCAAGCCTTTGCTTAGTGATCCTGTCACATTCCAGATACATTTAGAGTTGCCTCCAGGTCAAATGACTCACTAGGGAGATAGTTAAGGCCAAGTGAACTGGAACCATGATTCTCTAGCAATCAATTCTGTAGTTCTTTAGTGTGACAAAACTCTGGGGAGCTTGCTATTTTTCAAGTTGGATCTCACCAGGGGAGTAAGCATCATTTGAAACAGAAAAACAAAGCACTCCACCTTTCACTGTATTGCAACAGCACTAAAAAGGAGAAAAAGAAGAAACAAAAAGAGGGAATAATTTCTTTTAGAAGATTCACAGTCTCCTCCAGAACCTAATTCTCAGCCCCTCTTCACTCTAATGCTCCAGAACCAGATCCTCATTTTCAGAGGAAGGCTGATCTGGTCTCAAATCAAGGCTGCAGTCTTTATTGTAACTCATTATCCAATTAGCACTGATCACAGTTTCAAATGGATTTATTTGAAAGGCTTAATACTAGGGTGACCAGTCCTTCTAGGACACATTTCATAGGGATGAGGCAAGTCTATGCCTTAGAAATGCCATGGGGTAGTGGCAGGAGAAAATGAAATTGGTTCTTTGTGGTTTTTTTCTTCTCTAAAGTCCAATTAAGGTAAGAAAACAATGTGGGTTTTATAAGGTCTTCAATAATGGAACGATTGCCTCCACTGCTAGAGCTCACTATTTGTAAATAGAAATGAAGAATGAAAATACTAGTAGCAGCAGTCCTGTGACTTCACAGCTGTTGTCTCCCTGAAGGGGCTATAAACCAATCTGAGGAGGAAAGATGGCATCTCCCTCAAAAGATCATCTAGAGGTCAGGAGGTGGAGAAGCCAGAAGCAGACAAAAATCTTTGACAAACATCATATAGCAAGAAGATGGGAAATAATAACAATGAATCCCTGTCTGTAAGTAATCTACCTACCCATGAGGAGCAGAACTGCTGAAGCATTTCTCACAGTTATCAGCTGAGTGCAGGGATGGGACAAAGCCTGATGTTTGTGCTCAATCTTGCACATGGAAAATGCTCAGGAACAACCTAATAAGCACAGTGAAGGTGTTTGAGAATAGATGCTCCAAGAGCAGCGTTTTTAATGTGCTGTGACTTTGAAGTGGATTCTCATCAGTTTCTCTGAAGAGTTAAAGCATGGCTAAGCTTAAGCAGGTATTCATGGGCTTCTTTCTCTAGATTGTACATACTATATTGTCAAGGTTTGCAGTGTTCAAGGCCATTCAGAGGAAAGTAATATTTGACTAAGAATGAAGAATGGAGACACAAAGCATAAAGAAAACAGCAGTGAGTAGAAGGTGTTGAGACCCCAATCCCTCTCAACCCCAAATCAGGGAGTGGTGACAGAGATGTTCTGTCTTGTTTTATTTATTTTAGCTGTAAGTTTCAAAGTGATTAAGTACCCTCCTTCATGTGAGCTGACACTACCACCACAATTTCTACTCTCTTTCTCCAATGCTTGCCTGCTTTTCTTCCCACAGTCATTTCTAGTTTACATGTATCTCAGTCAGTCCTCTCCACAATGATCTCCTTTCCAGATCACCAATAGCCTCACAAAAGTGGACTCTGCCCCTTATTTCTGTATCCCCCTGGATCCAGTTTCTGACAGAACTTCATGATCTCTCTTTTTTCAGGTTTTAAAAACCACCACCAGCTGGCCATCTTCCTGTCAGCCACCTCCAAGAAAAGAAGGAACTTTGTGTGTGGCAGGAGCAGGAGGCACACAGCCTTTAAGAGTTGACGCACAGCAAGAATGTCTGCTCTTAGGGATAGTTAAGTGCAGTCTCTGTGGAAACTCCATCACCCTCATTTTATTTTTTAGTCCTAAGTGCCCACAAAGACTATGTGACTTCACAACACTCAACAACAGGTTTCAGTTTGAGAAGAGTAATTGTGAATTCTGAAGGCACATTTTATCTGCCCTCATGTTTTTAAATGTGATTAAGTCATTTACTAGGGCATAAATAGAAAAGAAAAACAGAAAGAAAAAAGGCTTCCTTCCAAACAAAGTTGGATAGAAGTACATAGTACATATCCATGACTCTTTTATAAAGAAGACATAAGGTTCCCATTGTTTTGCCCTCAAGTCACTTCTCCAGCTGCTTTAAGACCTATCTGAATGCTGCAGATGGGTGAAACACAGTATGAACACAAAGTGGCAACGGCTGAGAAAATCCCATTCAGAGATGCTCTAGCAAGTCAGCGGTGCAAGATTTTCTTTTTAGGATTTGAAGATCAGTATCAGAGCTAAATTCTGAAGAATGCAATCCCAGTAACAAGAATACAGTTAATAAAATGAGCTTTCCAATTCTTCAGTGAACAAGTTATATAAAAAGCAAAGCAGTAGAAATTTTATTCAGCTTTTGAGGATGAATGTGCCCAAGATAAGCACAGCAGCTTAGCATACAATGACTGAAGTTTTTGTGAGTGAAACAATTTCTATTCTTCTGCTTGATGCATGCATGGACGCACAGTTGGCTCTCTGTGTAGGATCATAAAAAGAGAATGCAAAGAAAAAATAAATGTCTTCTTCTGCCAGCTTGCCAGTCTACTGTTAAGTTGCCATATACTTCTAAGTCACTGTAGCAATCAATGTCTTAGAATTCTGTCTTCACAGAGAGGGTATGCATTGTTGAACCATATATTTCAAGTGACCTTGTCAGGTCATCAAGGATATTTACCCATTGCTAAGACATTCCAAACCTACACCATCCTGAAAGGGTTCCTGTGTCTCTGGAAATAATCCAACTGTTAAAATAAAATGTTACTATTGAAAATATTTTCTCCTCTTCCTGTGCCACAATTTCTAATGTGAATTATTCTAGAAATAGTGTTACTAAGAGTATCATAAATATAGTTTGTGTAAACTGATCAACCCTATAAATAATTTTAGCTCATTTGAGTCTTCTACTTGCTCCCAACTGTATTAAAGTGATAATGTAGATAAATTTAACTTTGTTATGGTACCCTAACATATACCAAACGCACAATTATATGTCTATATATATCTTTCTTGCATAAACGCTCACATTTTCCATCTCATAATTTTTGCTGAAAACCAGGTGGTAAGCCATTGTTAACATCCAAAGTTTTGCCCATAGCCACCCTTTCCACAGATGGAGTCTTCTCCATCTGTTAGTAGTTAGCAGTGCATCTGAGAATTAGGGTATCCACCTGCATTATCAAACCAGCTGTGTAGTTATGAAGTAGACAGGATCATTCTTCAAGTTCTACGTCCCTTTTTGTCTTATTTTCCACACACGTTCTTGTTCCTAAAGTCAACTTTTCAGACAGCCTCAAGCAATACCATTTCTCACCAAAGTACTATACACTGTGTTTTCCCTTATTTAATGTATATTTAAATAGCATCACAAATTGTTGATGTAGACTCTAGCTTTCTCACTGGAGAAAGAATTTGGACTGGAGGCTTTTTCCAGCTTTCATAAAATAATAACCTTTTGTGAAAGAAAACACTAGTCAGATCATGTTTTAAACTCAGCCTCAGAAAAAGGAACTTTTGCCTCCTAGTTTCCACCTTTCTCCACCATCTTACCACTCTTCCTGCCTAAACCAGAGGCAACACTGGATTTTATTGGTGGAGTGTGACAGTGGTGGACAAGAATTCTTTTACTAATACTGGGTGACTGACAGGGGGACAACTTAGCACAGGTTTCAGATTTCTCCATGCCTATTTGCCATGTCCCATCTCCAGACTGTAAAGACCATGTGGGACTTGCCTCAGCATTTCTGATGTTCCTCTGGACTCTGTGTTCTACCTGCAACAGATTGGAATGGAGGCCATGCTGCTTATATCTCACATACATAGATATATGAGTAAAATGGATTGAAGTCTAGTCTAAAGATCCAGCCATTGAGATTGGGGTTGTGGGAAAGCAAGGCTTTTTAGGCATTGCTCACCTATGACATCAGGTGAGTTTTCATAAAGGAAATTATGGTTCTGTAGATCAGGTACTTGCTTGGTTATTAGTGAAAGAAAACAAAATGTTTCCTCTTATTTGTGTATCTTTGAATGTTTAAAAGCCAGGGAAGGAAAATAAGAAAGTAAAGTTTGGGTACTAAATCCCATCCTAATTCCAATTGTACAGTTCCCTCAGGCCCCAAACTCCATGCAGTTAAGTAGCTAATTTTTCTGCTAGGTCTAGCTAATATCATATAATAAAGAAAGGAGGAGGGGGTACTAAAGAGAGGAAAATGAATCTCAACTAGACAAGCATTAAGACAAACTTAATGATGGCATCCAAAGTTAAGTTAGTTTTCCTTCAAATTGGATTTGGGAGCAAAGACAACAGAAAAGAGATGCAGGAGAAAGGGGGATCAACCAGGCTGGTTTGGAAAGGGGCATTAATTGCTGGGTCATCCATCTTCACCTCTCAAGTGTATGTTGATCACTGGTGTGATCTCAAGTCGGGTTCTCATTATGACATTTCCAGTAGGAACACATTTCAAATGAAGTTCAGCATGTAGGGAATGCTATGTAAGAGGGAGCAATGATGGTTACCATGTACTTCTGTGGTAAACTTTTGGTAGATTTTCTGAAGAATGAAACCACAGTAATGAAAACGCTTTATTTAAAAAAATGAGGCCTAGCTGGAGGGTGTTGTGATTTGCTTAGTTTTCACCTAGAGCAGAACCCATCCTCTTGAGGAGATATTTGAATTCCACCCCTTTACACAGTTTTATGCTGAACAATTCTAAAAATAGTTGTGTTAAAGCAGATGTAATTATTTCAGAAATGTCAAGAGAAAGAAAAAATTCTACTAGTCAGAAAGAAAATTATTGTGGGAGAGATTTTTTTATAAATTCTATTTTCTCATAAAACTGGGAAGAGGGAATTTTTCAAGTAAGTATGGTAATAAAGAACCCAACAAAACAAATTCTACTTGAGTACAAATGACCTCTATGCTGGTCTCAGAACCCCTGCATGCATATCTCTCCTAGAAGGATTCACCTCAATATTTATTTGCTCTTGGTCCCTTGTCCATGGGAGTTCCTTAAATTATGGGGCTGTCATGTATTATTTTCACTTGGAGTCTGATGCCTGGACTGGAATTTCAGCTTCACTATTTACTAGTCATTTCATTTTTCCTTTGTGTTATGTGTAGGGATATTGTGAACATTAAATTCAGAACTCTTAGTTTAGTGTCTAATATGTAGACATTGTTCTGTAACTGTTGACCTGATTACACGCCATCAATCAGATATTCAGTAAATATTTGTTTAATGAATAAGTGAGTGAGTGAAGGAATTGATTGCGTTATCAGCCATCTCATTTTTGAGCTCTGTTTAAATGGCTTAAGTAAGTCTGTTCATATGGTTATTATATAGTAGTTCATCAGATTGTAGACTTCATTTATATGTTATAATAAGGCCTTTCAAAGGTTTGTGACAGAATATATTTCTTTCTAGTAAATATAAATTTTGCTCTTTAATTAACCTTTGATCTTGAAACATACTGCATACAATATTGTATTTTTTTTCCAGCTTTTGTAAACCACTTGTGGATTAATTGAGTCTCACCGCAAAATCTTAATTGATAACTTCTACTAGAGCTGGGTGTTACAGGCACACACACATATACATACACTTTCAAACCTAAAGGAAGTGAAGACACATTGGATTTTGTTTGCAGGATATAATCTTGGCTATAGAACAAGGAAGAAATGATATGTGACTTGTGACTTTGTCACTGCTTCAGAGCAGAAAGAGTCTGAAAAGCTGAAAATATTTACTTTGAAGAGTTTGTTTTCTCTATACAAGGACATGCTGTCTTGTTTCCAGTTCTTCTCTCTATTATTCTCTTTTCCTTCTTTTTTGCATGTGTATGTGTATGGTATATATGTGTGTATGTGTGTTCATATGTGTGTATGCAAATGTAAGTGTAGTTACATATGCATATGGAAGCCAGAGGTTTACATTGGGTATATTCCTCAGTCACTTTCTAACTAATTTTGTGAGATAGGGTCTTACACTGAACCTAAAGCTCTCCAATTGGGCTAGTTAGACAACAAGTCTTAGGGTTCACTTCTGTATCCCTAGTGCTGGGATTACAGGTATGTGCCACTATGGCTGGCTTTTATGTGGGTGTTGGGGATGGAAAATGCTTTGCCCAATGAGCTATATCTCTAGCCCTTCTATTCTCTTTTGCCTAGCACATAATAAATTTGTGCTGGAAAAATGAATAAGGAAATTAAGGAAGGAAGAATGACTAATATGTACCAGAAAATAAGAAACTTCCCCAAACATCAACTGATAGCCCAAGTTAACAAAATTTGTATATAAGGTGATAACTGTGGTATTACTTGGTCATAAACCTATGAAAGATCTTCACATATTTGGGGTTAATACTTTAAATCTTTTATCTGAAAATTGAAAAATGGACTGAAGTAGATGGTCTGCTTGTATAAGCTACTCAAAATACACTGCCTTCTGAATTAATATGAAAACCTAACTTAAGACATCCATTTTCATCATCAATTTCTAAGTAGTGACTTAGATAGTATTGACACCTCCTCACCTCCCTAACCAAGCACTACAGTTGAGATCCTGATGCAAGTTAAAGGGTGAATCCTGGCATATACATCCAATCATGGCAGGCATTTTTAAAGCAAAACTTTTATATGCTTAAGTATTGACTCTCCAGTCTGCTTTTCCTCAGCATTTATACCCTTTCCATTCCCTATGACTCAGATACCTTCTACACATCAAATACTGCCCACAAAAGGAGATAGTTATTGGTCAAAGAAAACAGAGCATAAATTTAAATTCCTGCAATTTTGCTCATGGGTTCATCTTATGAAAGTCTGAATTTATTTATTTGTAAGAGGAGAGAGAGAGAGAACGGGTACATCAGGGCCTCTAGTCACTGCAAATGAACTCCAGATGCATGTGCCACTTTGTGCATCTGGCTTTACACAGATACTGGGAATTAAACCCTCGTGGTTAGGCTTTGCAGGCAACTATCTTAACTGCTGAGCCATCTCTCCAGCCCGAAAGTCTGAATTTATGTTGCAACACATATGAAAGCTTTACTGTGCTAGTCTTGGAGCAGATAACTTTTGGAACAGTGGAAAGAAGTATTTGAGGGCTTTAGGGAATCTTTCTCATTTTCAAGTTCACCTAGAATTTGGCAGATAGCCTTACCTATCTACCTTCTCTTCTTGTTTGATTTTAAACTATGTTATACAGAGCATAAAAACATTTAAAAAAATATTTTTACTGTACCAAGTGCTTTGCACTTTAGAACTGGTAATTGACATCTTTGGAAGGAGGTTGAGATGGTCTATGATTTGGCATTCAAGGGTACAAGCATTATACAACTCGAATCAAGTGCTTCTGAGTAATTGTACTACAAAAATTGCAGTTTAGAGGAGAGTTCATTCTGTGGCTGCTGATCACTGCCATTGTGATGTGTCTGGACCCCCAGGCCTACTGGGCAGCAGAGCCTTAGCCTCAGCTCAGCCTTTCCATCTCTTATTGTTGCTGCTACAGTGGTCAGTTTTCAATACAGTTCTTCCACCAGTATCAAAATTATCCTGGAAGCATTTCTTTTGTCAGCTGTAGGAGTTATGATTGTCTTTCTTGAATGCACTATATCTAACTCATCTGAAGCAGAAGCAAGAGCATTTTTTAAAGGTAGCAATTGGAACGAATGTAAAGTCCCCTTTGCAAAGCTTTGCTTGATTATGTGTAGCTTTACAAGGAAAAAATTTACAAAAAATTGTTGCAGAATAAAGGGGATAGTTGAAAAACTGATTTTTTTTCTTAAATTTACTGCTTCACACACATGCATAAAGGTACACAAACAATGACAGCTATTTCTTTCTTTTTCATTTTCATCCTATGAATTCAGCAAATAGCATCAAGCATCTCCAGCTGTGATAATTGCAGTGAAAGTTAAGCACTCTTTCAAGAGTAGTTCTCAGAACTGTTTGTGCCTGCTTGTGGGAACACATTTTAGAAGTAGGTATGTCTTGTAACAAAGATGTCCAAGACAGATGCTTGTGCACCATTGTGTGAAGACTAGGGGGAACTACAAGGCTTTCCTGCTCCATTCTTAGCAGAATGCTGATCAGTGAGTAAAATGGAGTTCAGAAGAGGAGCTAATGGTCAGAAAAGTATACCTGCATGCCTATTAAGCTGATTCATCTCTTTGTGGCATTGTGAGATCAGACCTCCCTAGTTCATTGCTAATTTTATTTAGTTTCTGGAATTTTGGAGGTTACCTGGCAGCAACTAAGAGTGCAGGTATCTGCCTGACATTGATCCACTTGGCATATATGTGATTTCTTTACTGGAGCATGACTTTACTATGTATTTTCCTTTTCATGATGTAAGGAAGAAATAGGAAATAATATGCATGATTTTGTTGCATATATCTGAATACCTACTATGTATCCACTCCTGTGCTTTATATTCTCCCATTGAATTTACCCAATAAAGTCAATCCTTGGTGATAATTTACAAATGAGGGGACTTAGTATGAAGGACACTAAGTTATGTAATTACTAGAAAGTGAAAACCCAAAGACCAAAATTGAGGTCTGTATGTTCTAACACTTCTGATTTTAACTATGGCACCCTTTATCCTACTGACAGTGATTCTTAGATCCTCCAGTCAAATTTACCTGTTTATTTCTAGTGCTTCCTTAGGTAAGTTCTGAGTCATCTGCTATAGTCATCATCCCATGTTGATTTGGTAGTTCTGAAGGCAGAGATTACGCCTTATTGATATTTACATAAAGCAAAGAGACACATCACAAGTGTAACATTAAGTGTTTGGCGAATAACTAAGGAAGACAAGCAGGGCTTTTCTTTTTTTAAACTTTTACTTATTTAAAAACTTTTAAATTAGTGATTTTTACATTGTACCTTCATATCATATATAATAAGACCAGTTGTGAGACATATAATAAGACATTTTTATCAATTTGCTAAGGCTTTAAAAGTTAGTGGTAGTGTTAGCAAAAGTATGAGAGGAAAGAGAAAAAAAAGTCTAATTATTGATGTGAGTATATAGTGGCAGTTTAACATGTCAAAATTCATATATTAATATGCCCTAGGCAAGATCACCTTCATGTTATGACTTAATTTCTGTAGATAGGTCCTTTGAGTATGAACTCATGGCTGGGGCTGTGATATGAGATGATGTCTAAGGAGACAGGATAAAGATGGTGTGTGTGTGTTTGTGTGTGTTGTGGTTTTTGAATCCCTTTTTAGGCTCTGGACTGCAATCAATAGTTGCTTTTGTGGTATAAGTGATTTCTGGATAACTTTTATTTAGCTTTTAGAATCTTACTTGCTGAGACCATAGCTGTGAGTTACTTTTTGAGACCCTGTTTCTGAGTTTTAATTTTGTGTAATTTAAAGAACTGTATTTTTTTTAATGGGGTAAATAAGGTAAATAAATTTAAAATTATTAGAAGGTATTTTTTCTTAATTCATACCTTTGCTTTTGCTTTTAATAGAAAGTCCCATATGAGGGAATTGCATTACTCTCCCATTTACTAAAGCAGCCCAGAAAGTACTTTACACATTTCCAAAGAAGGGATTTATTTTTTAAGCATGGTTACAAATTTGTCACTTTCAGTCAAGATCCCTTGCCTCCCCACCCCAAACCATTCTCCATGCTGTAGTCAGAGCAATTTTCCAAAAATTACACATATTGAGCCTCTCTCTTGATCAGAACCTTCACTGAGGCTGGAGATAGATCATAAGTGTCCAACAGGGTTGGCATCCCAGCACTTTCATGAACAAACAAATAAACAAATAAAACCCTTCAATGGGTTTTCCCCTTCATGAAAACTAGTTCTTAATAAACTTAGTATCCTTGATGACAATCCTTTATTTCTCTAACAAAGGCTTAGCTATTTCCTTCCCCTCCCTCCTTCTCCCCAACATACAGACCCACCACCTCATCTCCAGAATGTCCTTTTCAAAGTCTGTGCTCCAGGAATACAAAAAATTGGATCCCCTAGAAGCATTATATATATAGCCTATGTTTGCACATGTGATTTCCTTTGCTTGGGTCTCTGTCCATGTGTCTAATTCCTACTTATGTCTTAAGGTATATATAATATTTTGTTGTCCCTCTAATATCACAGAAAACGACATTCCTTTGCATTTCCATAGTATTTGAGGACCTCCTGTCATTTATGTCTTTGTCTAGCATTTAGCAGATTCAAGGACTGAAGGAGTGAAAAAAATACCCACAATACTTGCCTTCATGAAAATTAGTCTAATAGGCTACAAGTAATACAATACAATGCATACAATTTTAAATTCTGACAAGTGTTATAACAACAAATAGAAGAAGATAGTCTTTAAGAAAGTGATAAGACAAAATGGTCAAAGAAGACTTCTTCAGAGACATAACTGAGCTGAGCTTAAAGATGAGAAGGGGATGAGCAAGTACTTCAATGCTATGGAAGTAAAAGATGGGGGGATAGCAAAATTTTAAGGTTGGGTCATATTTGTTAACTTTAATAAACAACATAACAAAACCCCAGGGTAGTTGGTGAACAGAAAATGAAGGTAAGGGGCATAAAGCTATGAAGTTGGAGTGTGAGGCAGAAGACTGAATTATAGAAGATCCAGTAATTCTCTTAGATATGATTCTCTTAAAAACAAGAAGTATTCAGAGGATATGATTATCTTGTTCTTGTTTTAAAATATTTTTATTATTTTATTTTTGAGAAGGAGGAAGAGAGAGCGATAGAGAGAGAGACAGAAAGAATGGGCATGCCAGGGCCTTTCAGCTACTGTGAACACACTCCAGACAAGTGCACCCCTTGTGCAAATTTGTGACATTGCATTGCATGCTTGCATCACTTTGTATCTGGCTGTGGGACCTAGAGATTTGAATATGTGTTCTTAAGCTTCACAGGCAAGTGTCTTAAGTGTAAGCCATCTCTCCAGCCCTTGTTCTAGTTTTTATGTTAAGAATAAACTCCAGGCACATAATAACAGAGATAAGGAATGGTGAAGTTTTATAAATAAGAATACTCTTGAAGTAGGGGCTAAAGGTTGATGGGTGGCTTGGAAGAGGAATACAGATGAGACATGCTCATATGAAGCATATTTTCTATTTGAGACAGGGTCTTATTACATATCCCAATGTGGCCTTGGACACACATCATCTTCTTTCCTCAGCCTCTCCTTGGTTCTAGAATTAAAGGTATAATTCTACCACCATGTCTAGTTGACAATTGGACTTTGCTTTGTGGCTAGCAAAATGACAGGCAAGGAGAAAGGAGAGGATAGCAATGATGAAAATAAAGAGCTTATAACTGGACATGATAGACTTGAAATCTATTTTTGATATATAATATGAGATGTTAAAAAAAATCATTAAGCATACAGATCTGGATGCCAGAAGAAAGGGCAGGAATGAAGACATTTGTGATCATTTTTTAGATGAAGGCAAAGTTCTGGACTTTACAAGGACACTGAGAAGGTAGATTGGATAAATCCTAGGAAAGCCCATCCTTAGGCAGCTAGTTACATGTAAACAGGCTTCAAAGTTACTGGGGATAGACCCTGTTCCTCATAATTAGCATCTTGTAAAACTAGAAACTAGAATTGCAGGTCTCTGATTTACTAGACCAAAGAATAGGATGTGGATGTTTTCTCTGGCCCTGGGTGGAACTAGGAGATTTTGAACTCCTAGGAAGACCATAATAAGATTTCTGACTCGCCAGAGTCTTTCTGGCTAAAAAAGATATGCCTTTGTCTGTACTTTTAAGAGTAAATCCAAATGGGTTTGTTAATCACTTGAGTAGGGAAATGCCATTCAGAGGAAGCTACATGTTCTAAAGATTTTAGAAATATTATTAAGCCCACTTTACATGCAAATAAGCATAATAATTTCTTTGAACATTGACCACTTTCACCCCTCAGGAGTGTGCACTAGTCTGCAATGGTCCTGGGCACTGCTCATTCTCATTCCTTGGAAGTGTGTGCACTGCACAACAACAGTCGCTTTGGCCCTTGTCCACTCTCAACCCTAGAGAGTATGCACTACTCTTGCTATGGTCTTTTTGAAAATTGTCCATTCTCCCCTTGAGAGGGCTCCACTTAATTCTGTAATGTATTTTGCTTATCTTCTTACACTGTATTGTGTGTTTAATTTGAATTCTTTCAACAGAGATCACAAGGACAGCATGAGATAATGGTGACACCATCATTTCCCACTGGAATACAAAATGAAACCTTCCAAGCAAAAGAGAAGGAGAAAAATAGAGTGTGGAATCATGAATGTCTGTGGAAGAAGGAAATATTGTCACAGAAGTCAGAAGTCATGGCTGCCAAAAAAAAAAAAAAAAAGAAAGAAAGAGAAAGAAAGAAAAGAAAAGGAAAGAAAAGAAAAGAAAAGAAAAGAAAAGAAAAGAAAGAAAGAAAGAATGAATGAATAGGCTGTGGAACGATCAATTGTGGTGGTTAGATTTTTTTCACATTTTTATAATTGCTTGTCTTTTACATGTACATATTCTCTGATACATTCTCACTTCCTTGAGTGATGAAACCAACACCTTTCTTGCCTCAATATATAGGTAGAGAACCTAACATACAACAGGAGATTAATAAGTATTTATTGAATGGAAAAAGGAAGAAATGAGTTTCACAGCTTTAGAGGTGAAAGTAAGCCCAGACAAGGCTCAGAAAACCTTGTGAATGTTGCTGACTCCTTGCACTGACCTCCAGCCAAAGTTGTGCTTTAAATTTCCCCTGAGTTAACATGAAGAGATATCAAGTGCTATCCCCATATGTCTCCTTAAATGGCCTTCATTTAAAAATGATGGGCAGCAGGAAGCAGAACACTGTACAGGAGGGAGCTGGGGAGAATGACTAAAATATACTATTAGTTAATTTCATATTCACAGATAAGACTGGAATTGTAGCTTTGCTTTGATTCTCCACCTTATTGAAAGTAAGAGGGGAAAACTGAGCATTTCCCCAAAGGAAATCCAAAACTAAATATAGCATAGATGGTAATGGTGTCTTTGCTTAACTTTCAATAATGTATCATTTTATGATTTAATAACATTCCTAGGGAGATAAATTAGAAGGGACATATAAAGCATTTAAGGTTCCTTGGAGAAAGCTATTCATAATTTTGAAATTATGGTCATAATTACTAGTTAATGAGGAAGCTTAAAGTTACATTTTATCTATATATTGACAAGCTTATATCCCCTCAAATTGAGAGAAACTGGATGCCTACATTCTATTTTACTCTTTTTATATCAACTTTTATTTTCCAATGTCTTTGGGCTGAGACATCCTTCACAGGATTTCTAAATAGTAGAGTATGCAGGGTTCTGTTATGTGTCTTCTTTTTGATTAACTTTGTTTTTGAGATAAGTTCTCACTATGTTGTAGCCCACACTAGCCTGGAATTCATGATCTTCTTACCTCAGCCTTCCTAATGCTGGGGTTACAAGTGTGTGCCACCATGCCTGGTTGTGCCTTTCCCTCTTTCTTCTCTTCCTTCCTCACTCAATTTTTCCTATCAGCTAAAATATTATGGTGATTCTCAAACATATCTCTAACTCAGAAATGTACTTTGAAATAGACTCTGGAATCCTACTGCTGACCATGATGTACATTTTTGAAGGTAAGGATTGATATCTGCTTTATCCATGACCACGTCAAAAAGTAGTCTATGCTTAGTAAGCTCCAGGAAATGTGTGCTGAAAGGTAATACAATTGATGAAGGTGGGAAGCTATGTATTTTTCTTGGTTGGCTCATTTAATTACTCAGTGGTTCTGCCTCTCTAGAATGTCCAAACTCCCCAAATCCTACATTCATTCAAATACCATCTTCTCTGTGAAGCAATGTATATTTTTCTAGCTAAAAGTGACTTTTCTACATAATCACGAACTTTATATGACTTTTATTAAGGTATTCTCTGATCTTAAATATGGATAAATTACTGTGAGAATAATAAAATCAAATAATCTCAGTGTTGAGTATATGTGCAATGAAAAGCAATTCTTTTTTATCATTGATTATCTGGAATCTTTTTGCTACACTTAATCATTTCATCTTTATAACCATTTTTACTGAGTTGGCAGTAGATATAAATGGAGAGGTGCTTTCTGTTTATGAAGGTATTTTATTATAAATAGACATTTAACCCTAGCTTGCTTAGGGCAGGGGTAGGTTTTGCATGATGTGACATAATTATGCACAGTGCTCCTTTTCATTCTCATATGTTATGGGGTTTGATGATAAAATATATGCTCACCTAATCTATAAGATTTATCTATAAGGGTATGAAAAAGCAAAGCAAAGCCCTTAACAAATTTCAGAGATGTATAAAAGAGAACAGTAGAAGAAAAATGTATAATGTAAAATAAATTCTTCAGAATTCATATTTGCATATAATAGTGGAAACTTAGCTGCCTTTATTTCTCTTACATAAAGGTGGCAGGTGCTTATTTTCTTAATCCATATTGTCACATTTGGGTGAGGCATACCTCAAAATCAAACATATCAACCAAAGGTTATCTCTTGTGAGGGTTTGACACATCATCAGAGGAGGACACTTGCCTTCAGATATGGTATAGGGATGTGGTGAGCCACCATGTACCTGTTAGCTCCCTAGTTGTTCTGATCGTATGAGGTTTCTAAAGCATTTTTCTGTGAATTTCCTATATGTAAATTCCTATATTTGTCAGCAGATGGCGTGTTTACAGCAAATTGTTCTTATGTCCACTTACCTGCTTAGAAATTAACCACCAGGTTTCTGTCAGAACCTGCCACATTCAGGGTGACATATGATGCCGTTAAAATAAAATATAACAGAATAATATCAGTAATATGGCCTAAATTGAACATAGATTTAAAGAAATTATCTCTAAAAGAGTCTAGAAATTAATAGTTCATAATACGATGAAAAACACCAGCTGACATCAAAGGAACCTCTTGCCTTCTTTTTAAAGAATTCTGTTTAATGCATAATTCACGGAGTCTATGAACATTCTGGGAATCTTTTGGATGGATATCAGGCTTTTAATTCAAAATTATGCACTCTGGGAAATGGCTGGCACTGAAGGTGGCCAGCCTACACCATAATTTACACCGGCAATCAAATTGCAATTACAAAGGAGATTAAAACATAACTTTAAAGAGCCTAACTCCACCCTCAGGGCTACTAGCTATTTGGTAAACATAGCAAGGGAGCCTGTAATTAAAGGAAACCTGTAATTAAAATTTTCGACCCTCTTTAGCTTTGTTAGGGTGATACTATGAGATCTTAAAGAGATAGGAAGCAAGCTTCAGTCCCAGGGGTCTTGGGAAACTAACTTCATAGCTTCAAGACAGTGCATTTCTTCTGCTATTGTGTGCCTCATCTTCTACTGTGCCTTAGGAATTACTTCTATGTTTTAGGACCAAGTTGAAAGATTTTCAAATTTACTGCTGCTGGAGACTGAATGTAGATAGAGGAAGTGGGCACATTCAGGCTGTGGAAGAAACATAATCATGGGATTTAGAGTGCAAAATACAAGGCATAGGCTTTGTAAAGAATCAGTGCTGTTCTGATGCTGTGTGATAGTTTGAATAGATGGCCTCCAATATATTCAGTTCTTTATTGTTTGTAGTTTGCATTCTGTAGCCACCTGGCTGGAGGCAATGTCACTGGTGGTGGTGGGTTTCAGATTTCTATCTAAAGATATGCAAAGTGTGCCTAGCAGGAGTTCCTGAAGTGTGCTGTGGCTTTTGGCTTTAGGCTTGTACTTCTCTCACTGCTTGGTCCTGTGAAGGCAGGCCAGCTTCTTCTGCCATTTACGGAACTTCCCCTGGATCTGTAGGCTTCAATAAATATCCCTTCCTCCATAACTGTGCTTGGCCTGGAAGTTCATCTCAGCGAACCTGAATCTGTCTGCTACATCCTGCTCAGCAGGTTTATAGTCAACTTTTCTGAGGTTGTTATAAAAGTTATCCACAGGGGCTGAAGAGATGGATCAGCAGTTAAAGTAGTTTCCTGCAAAGCCTATCAACCCAGGTTTGATGCCTCAGGACCCACATAAAGCCAGATACAGAGTGGTGCATGCATCTGGAGTTCATTTGCAGGGGCTGGAGGCCCTGGCATGACCATTATCTCTGTCTGTCTGTCATTCTCTATTTGCAAATACATAAAAATAGAAAATGTCTTAAAAAAAAGTCTTCTATGCTAGAAAGTTGGATTAGGAAGAAGCCAAAGGCAAGGGCTATAGGCAGAATGATGAGGTAAAGAAGATCAGCCTAACCTGTCTTCCTTCTTTCAATGCCTATTCTAGGTATCTTCACCAAGTCACGTTCCTTTCCGTAATTAATAATTAATTAATTTGTAAAGATAATGAAAGAGAGTATGGACACACCAGAGCCTCTTGCTGGTGCAAATGAACTCCAAATGCATACATCATTTTGTGTTTCTGGCTTTATGTGGGTACTGGGGAATCAAACCTAACCTGGCAGGTTTTGCAAGCAAGTGCCTTTAATTGCTAGCCATCTTCCCAGCCTCACAAGTCAAGTTCTCTTGGGGTTGTAATTGATGAACTATGCCTTTTGGGAGATTTTAACTGACCACAGTATTTTTCTTAATTGGAGAAAAGAAAATAACATTATCATGTTCCAGATGATGCTCCAGTCCTGGCCACTATGACATGTTCACACCAATCTGATAGATTATATTAGAATATATGGAATGTTCATAGAAACCAAAGCCAGACCTACCAATCACATCTCTGTGAGGTACTATGTACCTTAACTATAAAACTTTTATAGTATTTAAGTTGAACTTCATTAATATCTTTTATTTTAACCAAGTCAGTGTGCTCTGGTGACCACAAATGATTGATCATTGTAATACTAACAGTGCTTTATAAGGTTAAGTAAAAATTCAACTACTTTTAGCTGAATTTTGAAGTAAATTGTTAAATAATAAAAATATGTGAGCATCATTTAAAAGACATTTAATTCTGTTGCCTTTTGGAACTTGATTCAATTCTAAACAAATTGAGAGATTAAGATACTTTACATGATGCCCAAGATGTTTCATTTCTAAGACCCATGAAGCTGGAAAAATGTTTTCAGAATCTCTCAGAAACATAATTAATTACTGAGTTAGGCCCTTTGAGACAGGAGCTGCTTAAAGCCTGATGCAGACCTTTTATCTAGTTAATTATCTTTATAGGGAGAATTTTGAACATTTAGCAGATGAGTATGGATTTTAGTAGTTGAAACACAATACAATTTATTTTTATGTTGTACTTTTAAAGAAAAAAGAAAAAAAAAAACGATTCTGAACTCTGTCATGACTTTAGGGGCCCTTATAATAATGAAGGACAGGGGATTAGACATCATTCTTTCAACCTCATTGTATCTCCTAAGAAAACAATATTTAAGTGTAATGGCCTCCAAATGGACAAAATCATGATAAGGGACCTGTGCTCCTGAGATGATTGGTTGTTATGTAGAGGAAATAGGCTCTCCACATAGGAAGGCACTAGACTCCCAAGCATTGTTTATCAAAGCCATTGCACCCTGGACCAAAATGACGAAAAGTTTATGCTCACTTTCCTCTCATTTCCTTGAAGCACATGAAGTGGTAGAATGAGTTTATCATCCTCTTCTCAAATAGAACTTTTTTTTTTTCCACATCAAAAGATCAGCTGAGATGGAATGACCCTTGATGTTCCCTGCAAATGCTGAGAAGAATTTCTCAGCAGCTATGTTCTTCACAGCTTGGATGCTCACTTTGATTCTGTTTAAATTCTAATGGGCTTTGATACCATTGAACCATCTGTGGCTTGAAACAAAGTTTCAGCAGTAACTAAATCTACTGAGTAGATATTCCATTCTTCAAGTTCCTTCTAACCTCTTTTGGAATTAACACATGGCTCACAGGCATCAGAAGTACATACAGCTGTAGCCATTTACCTCAGTTGCTTGTCCTTGTCTCTTGTTGCTCAACTACACCAGCCCTGGTATGTGTTGTGTGAGACCATCTCTGCCCCTGAGAGCCACCCTGCCCCTCCAAATATGTCACCTCTATTTTTTTTCAAATCATATATTCTCTCTTACTAGTACTTTTACTACTCATTACTTTTATTTTTCAAAAAGGGGGACAGTACAGACAGAAGGTAGAAAAAGGTTAACCTTTTTAAACCCCCAGACCGGAGCCAGTAATTCCCTGGCCCAGAGTTAGGTCCCCCCTCTCCCACATCGTGAACTGTTGGCCAGGGAGACCCATGAGGTTTCCAAAACAATGTAGACCATTGCCAAAACACTTGTTTACCTTATAGAGCTAAAAGATAAGACCCTATTGCCAAAGACACCACAGGATGTGGTCACAGAACATGGGATTACCATGTTGGTACCAAAAGGGAAACTAGTTCCCTCCTGGTTAGGCCCCATAGTGTTGGAAAGCAATATGGGAGCTGATGGAAGGAAATGGTCATCAATAGCATGAATAAGGAGGTAACCTTGCAGACTATGAAATCAACCAGCCAGACAAGAAGTACACACTTGTACAATAGTAGAACACAACCTCTCCAGGTAACTGACTGTTCTCTGATTAGACATGAAGGCTACTCAGTGGAAAAGAACTCATACCTGGTACTGGAAACCAAGTCAGGTTCCCATAATCAGGAAACTTATACTTCAGAGAGAAGTCCCCACTGTTCTCTGGAGAAGAGTGGGATTTCATACCAAAAATCTCTTAAATAACTTTGCATACCCTCTTTAACCTAAGCTGTTTTAACTCTTGGCTGGATAATGGGATTTATTTTATGGATGGCAGAGAAAATGGAGGACAGTCAAAATCATTGATAAGCAAAGAAGATAACTGGCTGCATACCATGAGACTTGTCACCTCTTCCACATCTGCCAGTGCTAAGGAGAACTTGAAGTAGAAGTAGCACTATGAACAGTGCTCTTACTGCTAGCCTGATGACCAGCTCCAGGGTAATGGTGGCAGACATGGTGATCAAGCAAAACCTATCAAAGCAGAAATCCGGAGGCTACAAAGAACTCAACCCTAAATTAGACTACCAACAGGCTTGCCATGGCTCAGGGAACATTGAGGAAGAGGGAACGGAAAGATTGTAACAGCCACAGAGTAGATAGGAATATCCTGAGACACAGTCCCTGGCTACCTCACAGGGACTGACTGAGGTCTTCATGACTTCACAGTTAATCCCATAACCCCACTGAGAAGATCCCCCAAAAATGGAAATGGGGAGAGGAAATAAAAGAGTGTGATCTGTTAAAAACTAAATAAATAAAAGGGGTAAATAATTATCACAAGATTATTTCAAGCTAATAAGCCTTCAATGGCTAACACGAACATGATTACTTTGTTATGCCCTAATTTATTTGGGTAGAATAGATGGGATTTGTGTGTGTGTGTGTGTGTGTGTGTGTGTGTGTGTGTGTGTGTGTGTGGTATGTGTGTTTTAAAATCAGTAAGTCTATAACTAGAGATTCTCTGATTTACAGAAATTATATACTACATATCAGTAAAGAATTATAACTCTAATGCAGAAATTTTCTATCATCTGCATAGAAATAGGTAATTTCTCTATTTAACAAGTGAGTATAATGAACTGAGAAGGGAGAAAAGAAGCAAGAAGGTTTACATGGATAGATATCAGCACCACTGGTACCTTCTCAATCAGGCAAAACAATTTTGAGATGGGGAGATGGTTCAGTAGGTAAAGTGCTTGTCATAAAAGCATAAGGCCTGAGATTGGATTCCCAGTACCTACATAAAATTCTGAGCTTGGTGGCACATGCTTGTAATCCCAGTGTTGGGGAGGTAGAGACAGGTGATTCCCTATTGCTTGCTATCTAGCCTATTTCCCTGATGAACTTAGATGCAAAGATCCTCCAACACCTCATCACTGAAGCAGACCAAGAATTAACCCAACATGGCTCAGGGAAATTTTGCGGAAGAGGGGGTGGAAAGAATGTCAGAGCCACATGTTGGGTCATGATATGCAGAGACATTTATCCTACCCATAACTGTGGGCTAACTCCACAACGCATGACCCATATACCTCAACAAGGAGAGGCCAGGGGGACGGCGTAGGACATGGATGAGCCTAACAATGCTACCAAATTGACTGTATTCACTGAGTACAAAACTAATAAATAAAAAATAAAAAATAAAAATTAAAAAGAAAGATAAAGTGAAGATCCCATGGCAGTCTTATTACAAACATAAGAATTTATTCTAAAGGGTATATTTGTATGAGGTGTGTGTGTATAGACATTTTTACAAGTGAATGCCTTCACTGAAACCATCAAGAAAAAAAATTCTTTTCAAAAACTACGCTTTCATTTGATATATGTCATAAGTGAGGGACAATGAACCAGAATGACTTCTTTAAGGTCATTGTTAATATCACAAGTTGGAGCTGACCTCACATCTCCTGATTCCTTGTTCAGTATATTTCATTTATATCACAATACTTGTCTCCATGAGTTATCTTGAATTAGAGACTATGACAAAGTCCCTTGGTAAAGATTAGCTTCAGAAAAGACTACTTTTCCAAATTTACAGAAAGTATGTTTTCAGTCAGTACATTATGTGAAGTGGTTTCCAATATGGAGGATCCAAAGAAGACTACCTTATCATTTTTGATAAAGTAGAACCAAAATATGAAACTTCTACTAATATGCAATATGTCAGCCTGAGTTTTCTTTAGAGTGAAAACAGTCACTGTTCATCAAGTTTCTAGGCATCTTTGCATTCCACATTATATTCATAGTATTCATGAAAATATATGTTTGCTAACTTCTATTGCTAATGATGTCTGGAATTGCATAATGTGGTTCAGTATCTCCCTCCTTCCTTCTTTTCTTCCCTTCTTCCCACTCCCTCATTTCCTTTCTTCCTCTCATCCCTTCCTCTCACCCATCCCTTTCTCTCTCCTTCTCTCTCCCTCCCTTTCTTCCCTTCCTCCCTTTTTCTCTCCCTCCCTCCCTCCTTCTTTCTTTCTTTCTTTCTTTCTTTCTTTCTTTCTTTCTTTCTTTCTTTCCTTTCTTTCTTCTTTTCATTCATTTCTTTCTTCAGTGCTGAAGTGCTCAGGATGGAACCCAGGTCCTTGCACATGCTAGCAAGTACCCACCCTCCTCCTGGTAAACTATATACCAAGCCCGAAGGTTTCCATATTTTCTGTAGTAATATTGGACTGATATCTGTACTTTCTTGACCCCTTGACAAAGTATAATAATGCATAAACTGTCCTAGGCCAAAACTGTGCTTCCCTTTGGAACTGAAATAAAAAAAAAACAAAAAAACATAAAAAACTTAAATCCATAACAAACCCAAGATGAAAAGATCCCACTGCAAGGTAAAAATGCAATGGCACAAGTCTGAGTATCATTAAAATATGCTACATGTTATAATTTCATAAATATGCATTCAACTTTTGAATGGATCACATTTTAATTTTCTATTAAGAGATCATGTCTCTTCTGGCCCTTTCCTGAACCCTTAGTTAGAATTCTTATTCCTTTCATCCACATTTAAAAAGCATAGCATTGGAATAAAAATCAAATGAGATACTGAGTATAAAACTATTTTAAATCTATAGCACTGAATATGTAATTTTATTGCCTTAAAACTCCTGTGACAGTCTTTACTGGATGTGCGCTTGCCATTGTTGTCAGGAGGTGATCTGTTTCTTGAAAGTGGCCTGATTTCAGTGTTTAATGTAGAAAAGATGTTTCAATAATTATTACAGAAATGACAACATGTTGATCAATGAAGCCCCTAGTGCTATATATTGTTCCTATCATTAATAATACATGGTTTTGTGAATTTAGACAGACCACTTTGCTATTCCTATTATATACAACACATGCAAGAGGTTTGAGAAAACTGAAGAATTTTTTGAAGTTATTCAAGTAGGTAAGAGGTATTCTGCTGTGAGCAGGGCAGACAGAAGAATATCATATTACCCCAACATTCAGGGCTAAGCAAACATCACTCAGGGATGTTTTTCTTTATAAAATATCAACAGTTGTATAGTAGGAAGTCTGTATGGAAAGTGTACAGATTTCCATTGAAGTATAATTTAGCTTTGGTAAGAACTTAAATCTTTTCTTGAGTTTTGAGGATAAAAGATGCAAACTTAGTATGCGAAGTAAGCCAGTCTGTGCTTAATTAATATGTTACAGTAGACAGACCTGATTTTGCTTCTAGTCAAATACATTGAGTATTTTAATAAAAGGCTTGCTCTCTGGAAATTAGAAGGACAGAATCCTCAGCATTTAGGGAAAATATGTATTGAGATGTCAACAATGATTTGGTCTCTTTAGGTAACTGCTAGTAATTCTAGGTGGGGTGTTTGATGTGTGTGTGTGTGCATGACTCTACCACAGAATTTTACACTCAGCTGCTCTCAGCATTTTGCAAATTTTTAGTTAGCATCCAGAGATTTAGGTATCATTCATTCTACAATCTCCAAATGCAATTTGTTTGGGTTTCATTCTTCTCTCTACTTCTACTTCCAATCCTCCTCTTTCCCCCTAGTGCTCCTCTATTCCCTAATATCCCCCCTTTCTGTTTATATGTTCCATATATTCTTTTACTCTTTTCTCACCCCTCTTCAAACTCATCTCTTTATCCTTGCTTTCTTTTTTATGTGTAATTTTTTTATTAATTACTTTTGTATTCAGCAAATACAGTCAGTTTGGTACCATTATTAGGCTCATCCATGACCTACCCCCTCCCCTTGGCCCCTTCTTGTTGAGGTATATGGGTCATGCACTGTGGAGTTAGCCGACAGTTATGGGTAAGATAAATGTCTCTGCATATCATGACCCAACATGTGGCTCTGACATTCTTTCTGCCCCCTCCTCCGCAAAATTTCCCTGAGCCATGTTGGGTTCATTTTTGGTCTGCTTCAGTGATGAGGTGTTGGGGGCCTCTGAGGCTCTGGCTCTCTGGTTTGGTAGGAGTTGATTTTTCTCTGTGCTGATCTCCTTCCCCCCTGTGCTGGTATCCGGTTCATCAGGAAAACAGCACCCTTGCTTGTTTTGCCAATTTTTCTTAGTTTCAGCCAGGTCCCTTTTGAGGTATGATGGGGTGGCTCTCTCCTTAGGTTCTACATCTATCTGAAAAAGAGAAGCAGATTCTCCAACGGAGTGTAAGTTAGCTCCAGGATAAATGAGATAACCCTTACTTTTTTTATAGGGAATTTAATAGGCGTAGGCCCTCTTCTAGCCCATGATTGATGGTATCTTGATATTGGAGAGTGGGCTTATGTTTGGATATGGTTCTGACTTGTTTCCCAGCTCCAGCTATGGGTGTCGTACCATTGAGGGGATCAGTTAGCCAAATTGAGAGCAGTTGGTTCCCCACCATGGCTGTGTGCCACTATTGCACTTGTGTGGGCATCACAACTAGTTATTTGCTCCTAAGTGGGTTAGACCACGAGTTTCTTGGACAGATATTGGTCATTTTCCCCCATTCGCCCATGTAGCACCTTCTGGTACTGGATGCACTGACTGTCTGGGGAATGACTGTCTTCCAACTTCCAGCCATACCATTCCATTTTACATGTCAACCACATAAGGTGTCTTCAGCAGTAGGGTCTTACCACTAACCTTTGGTGGGTCATCAAGTACTCTGACAGAAATCTGTCTGTCTTTTAGGAAACCTTGTAGGTCTCTCTGATCAAAAGCTCATTGTGAATGATGGCCCCATGCTGGTACTGGGAGTTACAGGTCAGTGCCCACTAAGAAAATGAGGAAAAAGATAACTAATATACAAGAGTTAGAGAGAAGAGAGAGAGAGAGGGAGAGGGAGAGGGAGGGAGGGAAGATGTAGAAGATTAAGGTTAGTCTTGATTCTACCCTCTCCAGTGTCTTGTGGTTCAGGTGCTCCCTGTAAGGGCCTGGTGAAGGTTCATCTATTTGGTCTGCCTTTTAGGAAGTAGAATTTTATGGTACCATTGCTGTTTGTGTCTAGATTTGTGTTTCCGACCCCTTCGTACCCTCCCCCCCCTCCACATCCATCCTAGTGTCTAGTCCATGAGATGATTGCTGGATATGTAAGGTATCTTGGATAGATTCAGGTTAGGTGCTGTAGATGAGTGAGACTATGTGGCGATTTTTTTTTCTTTCTGTGATTGGGTAAGTTCAATGAGAATGTTCTGTTCTAGCTTCAACCATTTTTCCTCAAATCTCATTGTTTCATTTTTCCTTCTTGCTGTATAGAATTCCATTGTGTAGATATACCACATCTTAGTTATCCATTCTTCTAGTGATGGACATCTGGGTTGATTCCAGCTCTTAGCTATTACGAAATGAGCCACTACAAACATGGTTGAGCAAATTTCTCTAGCCTGTGGTTTGAAGGTTTTAGGGTAGATGCCCAGTAAGGGAATAACGGGGTCTGTTTGTATCTCTATAGTCAGCTTTTTCAGGAGTCTCCATATTGTTTTCCAAAGTGGTTGTGCCATCTTACTTTCCCACCAACAGTGAATGAGTCTTCCTACTTCTCCACATACTCGCCAGCATTTATTTTCATTTGATTTTTTGATGTTTGCTATCCCTATTGGGGTAAGGTGGAATCTCAAAGTTGTTTTAATTGTATGCTTGTCTGTAAAGAAACTCTTCAGTTTCTTGTGATCCCATTGGTTGAGTGACTTTTCAGATCGTGAGCTACTAGGGTTTTGTTCAGGAAGTCTTTTTCCATTTCTATATCATGGAAAGTACTTCCTAATTTTTCTTCCAGTAGTAGTCGAGTTTCTGGTCTTATATTGAGGTCTTTGATCCATTTCGACTTGAGTGTAGTACATGGCGAAAAGTGTGGATCAAGTTTCAGTTTTCTGCATATGGTTATAGAGTTTGTCCAGATTCATTTGTTGAAGATGCTGTTTTTTGGCAGCCTATATCATTCGGGCCTTTGTCGAATACCAAGTAGCTATAGTTGCTTGACCCAAAGTCCGGGTCCTCAAGTCTATTCCGTTGGTCTATACTCCTGGTTTTATGCAAGTACCATGCTGTTTTTATTACTATGGCTTTGTAATATAGCTTTAGATCAGGTATGGTGATGCCTCCAGAGGTATTTCTTTTGCTGAGGATATGTTTGGATATCTGAGGCCTTCTGCCTTTCCATATGAAATTTGAGATCATTTTTTCTATCTCTGTGAAGAACACTGTAGGGATTTTAATTGGAATTGCATTAAATCTGTATATTGCCTTTGTTTGGATTGTCATTTTCACAATGTTAATTCTGCCTATCCAGGAGCATGGGAGGTCTTTCCATTTTCTCAAGTCCTCCTCAATTTCATTTTTGAGTGTTTTTATGTTTTTGTTGTATAGATCTTTCACTACCTTGGTTAACGTTATTCCAAGGTATTTTGTGGTTGTTTTTGTTGCTATTGAAATTGGGACTACGTCCCTTATTTCTTTTTCTGTATCTTTGTCATTTGCATATATAAAGGCTACTGATTTTTGTGCATTGATTTTGTATCCTGCTACTTTGCTATAGGAGTTAATAACCTTCAGGAGTTTTGGGATGGAGTCCCTCGGGTCTCTTACATATATAATCATGTCATCAGTGAATAGAGCTAACTCAACTTCTTCCTTTCCTAATTGTTTCACTTTTATTTCCTTCTCCTGTCTTATTGCTTGAGCTAGGACATCCAGTACTATATTGAAAAGCAGAGGTGAGAGTGGACAACCCTGTCTTGTTCCTGATCTTAATGGGAATTCCTCCAGTCTCTCTCCACTAAGTATTATTTGGGCCTTCGGAGCTTTGTATATTGCCTTTATTAGGTTAAGATAGGAACCAACCATGCCAATTCTCTCCAATGTTTTGAACATGAACTGATGTTGTATTTTGTCAAAGGCCTTTTCTGCATGTATTGAAATGATCATGTGGTTTTTATGCTTAAAGTTGTTTATGTGGTGTATTACACTGACAGATTTCCGTATATTGAACCACCCCTGTGTTCTTGGCATGAATCCCACTTGGTCAAGGTGGATAATGCTTTTGATCGGTTGTCGGATTCGCTTTGCGAGGATTTTGTTCAGGATCTTTGCATCTGAGTTCATCAGGGAAATAGGCCAGCCGTTTTCTTTTCTTGTGGCATCTGTGCCTGGTTTTGGAATTATGGTGATGCTAGCTTCACAAAAGGAGTTGGGTAGCTTGCCCTGTTCTCCAACTGTGTGGCATAGTTTGAGGAGATTGGTTTGAGTTCTTCCATGAAGGTTTGATAGAGTTCACCTGAGAAACCATCTGGTCCTGGATTCTTTTTTTCTGGCAGGTTTTTTATTACTTTTTTAATCTCCATGAGTGTGATGGGTTCATTGAGGTGATTAATCTGCAGTGAGTTCAGCTTTAATAGATGTTATGCGTCCAGGAATTGATCCATCTCCTCCACATTATCCAGTTTTGTGGAGTAGAGGTTTTTGAAATAAGTCCCGATGATTCTTCCAATTTTCATTTATGTGTGTTGGATCTCACCTATTTCATTTTGAATTTTATTAATTTGAAGCTTCTCCTTTTTTTGCTTGATCAGATTGGTAGGGGCTTGTCAATCTTGTTTATTTTTTTCAAAGAACCAGCTCTTTGTTATGTCAATGGTCTTAGTTGTTTCCTTTGTTTCCAATTCATTAATTTCTGCTCTGATTTTAATTATTTCTTTCCTTCTGTAACTCTTTGGGTTGGATTTTTCTTGTTTTTCCAGTTCCTTTATGTGGATGGTTAGGTTATTGATTTGGGACCTTTTTTTTTTTTTTTTTTTGAAGGCATTAAGTGCTATGAATTTTCCCGTGAGGACCGCCTTCATTGTGTCCCATAAGTTTTGGTACGATGTATTCTCATTGTCATTCAATTCCAGAAATTTTGCAATTTCATTTTGTATTTCATACACTATCCATTTATTGTTTAAAAGTGTGCAGTTCAGTTTCCAGGTGCGGTTGGGATTCTTGGTGGGTGTTTTGTTGTTGATTTCTAGCAATATAGCATTGTGATCTGATATCATGCAGGGAATTATGTCAATCTTCCTAAATATGTGGAGGCAGTCTTTGTGACCCAGTATATGGTCTATTTTAGAGAATGTTCCATGGGCTACTGAGAAGAACGTGCAGTCTGGGATTTGGGACGGAAAGTTCAGTAGATGTCCGTTAGGTCTAAGTGATCTATGGTTTTGTTGAGCTCTCTTACTTCCCTGTTGAGTTTCTGTTTGGATGATCTGTCTTTACTGATAATGGTGTATTGAAGTCCCCAGCTATGATGGTGTTGGTGGTTATTTTTGTTTTATTGTCAACTAGGTTTAGTTTTATTACCTCTGGTGCCCCTGTGTTTGGTGCATACAGATTTATGGTTGTAATATACTCTTGATGCATCATTCCCTTGATAAGTAGGAAGTGGCCTTCTTTGTCTGTTTTGATTATTTTGGTTTGAAGTCTATTTTATCTGATATTAATATAGCTACACCTGCTTGTTTCTTACTCCCATTTGCTTGGAATATTGATTTCCACCCTTTCACCCTGAGGAGGTGTTTGTCTTTAGTGGTGAGGTGGGTTTCTTGAAGGTAACAGATTGAGGAGTCTAATTTTTTATCCATCCTCTTAGCTTGGCTCTCTTGATGGGTGAATTAAGGCCATTAATATTTAGGGTAATGACTGTGAGATTTGATTTGATCCCTGCCATATTGTGATGGTAAATGTGGGTTGGTGTATTCATGGGCGCAGAACTTTTTTATGCCTACTCTGAGTTTTGTTCTGATCTGCTACTTTTAGGCAATCGAGTTTGATTGTGTGTTTCTTCTCTGTGGAGAATTTCCTGAAATACTCTCTGTAGGTTTGGTTTTGTGTTTATATAATTGTGAAGCTGAATTTTGTCATGGAAAGTTTTTCTTTCACCATCTATTATGAGGGATACTTTTGCTGGGTAGAGTAGTTTGGGTTGGAAGCCATACGTCCTGAGACTTTGCAGTGTTTCATTCCAGGCCCTTCTAGCTTTCAGGGTTTCCATTGAGAAGTCTGAAGTAATTCTGATGGGGTTAACTTTGAAGGTGGTGTGCTGTTTTTCCGTAGCTGCATTTAGGATTTTCTCTTTGGTGTCAATGTTTAGAGTCTTAATGACGATGCATCTTGGAGGGTTTCTCCTTTGGTCCAGTCTGTTTGGAGTTCTGTTGGCTTCTTGTATCTTGATGGGCCTTTCTTTCAAGAGACTTGGGAAGTGTTCTTCAATTATTTTGTTAAATAAGTTCTCCATGCCTTTGACTGAATTTCTTGTCCTTCTGGTGTTGCAATGGTCCTGATATTAGAATGTATAAGTGTATCCCATAATTCCCTCATGTTCTGATCACAGGAACTTTTGAACTTAATGAAAATTTTGAACTCTTGAACTGTTTCTTCCATCTTGTCTTCCAGATCAGAGTTTCTATCCTCCACTTGGCTGACTCTATTCTTGAGAGCTTCTACAGAGTTTTGGACTTGTTCCATTAAGTTTGCATTTTCTACTACTTTTCTATGTATAATTTCCATCCCTCTGTCAAGTTCCCTTTTCATATCATTTTCTGATTTTCTTGATGATTCTTGGAATTCTTCCTTGCATTTCTTTATGTCCTCATTTAGCATGGCCAGCTGATTTTTAAGGTCTTCTTTTTTTTTCACTCTCCCTCAAATCTCTTAACTCTCTTTGAACTCTTTCCAATTTCTTATCTATTAATTCTAGTTTAGTGATGGCAGTATCCACACGATTATCAATCCTTTGTTGCTTTCCTGCAAGTTCTACCAGTAGGTTGGTCAGGGTTGCATTGCTCATAGTTTCAATTAGATGTTCTGATCCTAATGACTCTTCTATGTTTTGGTTAGATGTATTCATTGTAGGACTGGGTGATCTAACTGGATTTTCTTGCATTTGATTTTTCATGTTATTTCTTTTGTGCTGTGGTCTCCCCATGACAGTGTATGGGCATGTAGGTGGGTGGATCAGCCTGGACTCAAGCACAATGGGAATCTGAGGCAGCCTGCGGCAGTTGCCAAGCAGCCTTGGCTTTGGCTCTCACTTGCCAAAGCCGCTTATCTACTGCCTTTCAGGGGCGCGAAATTTGCCTGAAGTCTCAGGTGGTAATGTGCCAAAGCTGCCTGCATTCAAGCTAGGAGTGAGGCACACTGAGGCATCAAGCACTGAAGGAGCCCAAAATCTGGCTGAGAACACTGGGTCCCAGAAGCAGTCTGTGCTCCCCCGCCAGAGAATAATGGTGGATGGCCAGTGCAGCAGTCAGGTAGGGGATGGCACCTGAGCTTGCGCAAGCGAGACACACACAGTCTGAGCTAGTGTGGCAAGCAAGACACACACAGTCTGAGCTAGTGTGGCAGTTGCTGTGGGACTGGGCTCGCTGAACATGTAGCGGCAGGAGCAGTAAATGAGTGAGTGGGCAGAGCAGTCTAAGATTCCACATGCGGGGATTGATCTGTGCGCACCTGTGCTGTGGATATGGGGAGGGGTGGGCTACCTGCTCCTGAGGGAATCAGGGATTCCCTGTTATTGCTAGGTCTCACTGAACGCGCAGTGGCCAAGCAGTAAGTTGGCGAGTGTGCGGAGTTGTCTAAGCTTCCGCATGCAGGGATCGATTGGCACAGGGCGGTGGTAGCGGCGATGGTGGCGGAGCCGCTTTGGACAGGACGGCTATTTGGGGAGAGGGGCAGTGCAGATTGGCAGTTGCCATCTTGGCCAGAAGTGCACCACTTGCTTTCTTTTTTTGCCAATATACTTTTATAGGTTTACTCAAATTTTCCTCCTACATATACATATACGCATATATATTACAAACTAGCTTTTCTTGATGTGCAAACAATTTTTAAATGTGTCCTATTCTAAGTCTTTGATATTGTTCCTCCCACTTCTCAGAGCCTCCTAATTACAGAGTTCAATTCAAAATGCTTACAAGGTGTGATGAGTTCTAGACTGTACCAGTTTTCTGAGTGTACCTTCTCCGTCTCTTATCTCCTAAGTACATCCATCAATATTGGTCCTTTCTAATCCCTGTGAGCAGAAAAGTAGGCTCTCACCTTGGATTCTGTCACACTTGCTAGGAGCTCCTTCCATATCCTAACATAACTTTCTCCCTCACTTCCTTCAGGTTTCTGCTCATGAGTTAAGTTGTAAGCGAAACAAGTTTATGTCTAATTTATATAAAAAGTAATCCGGAAAGATGGCAACCACCTAGCTGCGCTGCAAATCCTGGGGAAAGAAAGGCAAGATATTTAGGGTTCATTGGAGCTTTCAGGGGAGAGAAATTTGGGAAGGCACAGAGGTGGGGGAAACAGGGAATCGTGGATCCCCTTGCAGGCAGGTAGCCCACCCCTCCCCCCAAAATACCCCGCATGAACAGCCGGCCTACAGAACTGCCGCTACTGCGTGCCAGCATGCCAATCGATCCCTGCGTGCGGAAGCTCAGACCACTCCCCACACTCACCCACTCGCCCACTTACTGAGTGAGCCCAGTCCCACAGCAACTGCAACGCAAGCTCAGACTGTGTGTCTCGCTTGCGCCAGCTCAGGTGCCATCCCCTACCTGTCTGCCATGCCGGCCGGCCGCCATTGTCCTGTGGCGGGGGAGCGCAGACTGTTTCCAGGTCCCAGTGTTCCCAGCCAGAGTTTGGACTGCTTGGTGCCTTAGTGCCACTCTTAGCTCAAATGCATGCAGCTTTGGCACATTACCACTTGAGAACTCAGGCAACTTTGGTGCCCCTGCCAGGCAGTACATAGGTGCCTTTGGCACGTGAGAGCCAAAGCCAAGGCTGCTTGGCAACTGCCCCAGGCTGCCGCAGATTCCCATTGTTCTTGAGTCCAGGCTGATATGCCCACCTACGTGCCCATACACTCTCATGGGCAGAACACAGCGCAAAAGAAATAACATGAAAAATCAAATGCAAGAAAATCCAGTTAGATCATCCAGTCCCACAATGAATACATCTAACCAAAACATAGAAGAACCTTTAGGACCAGAAGACCAAAATGAAGCTATGAGCAATGCAACCCTGACCAACCTACTGGTAGAACTTGCAGGAAAGCAACAAAGGACCGATAATCATGTGGATGCTGCCATCACTAAACTAGAACTAACAGATAAGAAATTTGAAGGAGTTCAAAGAGAGTTAAGGGACTTGAGGGAGAGTGAAAAAAAAAGAAGACCTTAAAAATCAGCTGGCCATGCTAAATGAAGACATAAAGAAATGCAAGGAAGAATTCCAAGAATCATCAAGAAAATCAGAAAATGATGTGAAAAGGGAACTTGACAGAGGGATGGAAAATATACATAGAAAAGTAGTAGAAAATGCATACTTAATTGTACAAGTCAAAAACTGTGTAGAAGCTCTCAAGAATAGAGTCAGCCAAGTGGAGGATAGAAACTCTGATCTGGAAGACAAGATGGAAGAAACAGTTCAAGAGTTCAAAATTTTCAGTAAGTTCAAAAGTTCCTGTGAACAGAACATGAGGGAACTGTGGGATATATTTAAAAGTCCTAATATCAGGATCATTGGAATACCAGAAGAAAAAGAAATTCAGGCCAAAGGCATGGAGAACTTAGTTAAAATAATTGAAGAAAACTTCCCCAGTCTATTAAAAGAAAGGCCCATCAAGATACAAGAAGCCAGTTGAACTCCAAACAGACTGGACCAAAGGAGAAACTCTCCAAGACGTATTATCATTAAGACTCTAAACACTGACACCAAAGAGAAAATCCTAAAAGCATCTAGGGAAAAACAGCACACCACCTTCAAAGTTAACCCCATCAGAATTACTTCAGACTTCTCAGTGGAAACCCTGAAAGCTAGAATGGCCTGGAATGAAACACTGCAAAGTCTCAGGACATATGGCTTCCAACCCAAACTACTCTACCCAGCAAAAGTATCCCTCATAATAGATGGTGAAAGAAAAACTTTCCATGACAAAACTCAGCTTTACAATTATATAAACACAAAACCAATCCTACAGAGAGTATTTCAGGAAATTCTCCACAGAGAAGAAACACACAATCAAACTCAATTGCCTAAAAGTAGCAGATCAGAACAAAACTCAGAGTAGGCATAAAAAAGTTCCGCGCCCATGAATACACCAACCCATATTTACCATAACAATATGGCAGGGATCAAATCAAATCTCAGTCATTACCCTAAATATTAATGGCCTTAATTCACCCATCAAGAGGCACAAGCTAACAGGATGGATCAAAAAATTAGACCCCTCAGTCTGTTGCCTTCGAGAAACCCACCTCACCATTAAAGACAGACACCTCCTCAGGGTGAAAGGGTGGAAAACAGTATTCCAAGCAAATTGGAATAAGAAACAAGGAAGTGTAGCTATAATAATATCAGATAAAATAGACTTCAAACCAAAAATAATCAAAACAGACAAAGAAGGCCACTTCCTACTTATCAAGGGAATGATGCATCAAGAGGATATTACAATCAAAAATCTGTATGCATCAAACACAGGGGCACCAGAGGTAATTAAACTAAACCTAGTTGACAATAATACAGAAATAACCACCAACACCATCATAGCTGAGGACTTCAATACACCATTATCAGTAAAGACAGATCATCCAAACAGAAACTCAACAGGGAAGTAAGAGAGCTCAACAAAACCATAGATCACTTAGACCTAACGGACATCTACTGAACTTTCCGTCCCAAATCCCAGACTGCACGTTCTTCTCAGTAGCCCATGGAACATTCTCTAAAATAGACCATATAATGGCTCAGAAGGACTGCCTCCACATATGTAGGAAGATTGACATAATTCCCTGCATGATATCAGATCACAATGCTATATTGCTAGAAATCAACAACAAAACACCCACCAAGAATCCGAACAGCACCTGGAATCTGAAGAGCACACTTTTAAACAATAAACGGATAGTGGATGAAATAAAAAATGAAATTGCAAAATTTCTGGAATTGAATGACAATGAGAACACACCGTACCAAAACTTATGGGACACAATGAAGGCGGTCCTCAGAGGAAAACTCATAGCACTCAGTGCCTTCATAAAAAAAGACAGAAAGGTCCCAAATCAATGACCTAACTGACCACCTAAAGGCACTGGAAAAACAAGAAAAATCCAGCCCAAAGAGCTTCAGAAGGAAAGAAATAATTAAAATCAAAGCAGAAACGAATGAATTGGAAACGAAGGAAACAATTAAGACAATTGGCAAAACAAAGAGCCGGTGCTTTGAAAAAATAAACAAGATTGACAATCCCCTGGCCAGTCTGATCAATCAAAAAAAGGAGAAGCTTCAAATTAACAAAATTCAAAGAAAAAGGAGAGATCACAGAAGACATAAGTGAAATTGGGAGAATCATCAGGACTTATTTCAAAAACCTCTACTCCACAAAACTGGATAACTTGGAGGAGATGGATAAATTCTTGGATGCATACCATCTACCAAAGCTAAACACAGAGCAGATTAATCACCTCAATCAACCCATCACACTCATGGAGACTGAAAAAGTAATAAAAAACCTCCCAAAAAAGAAGAGTCCAGGACCAGATGGCTTCTCAGGTGAATTCTATCAATGCTTCATGGAAGAACTCAAGCCAATCTTCCTCAAACTGTGCCACACAATTGGTGAACAGGGAAAGCTACCTTACTGCTTTTATGAAGCTAGCATCACCGTAATTCCAAATCCAGGCAGAGGTGCCACAAGAAAAGAAAACTACTGGCCTATTTCCCGGATGAATTTAGATGCAAAGATCCTAAACAAAAATCCTTCCAAACTGAATCCAACAAGACATCAAAAGCATTATCCACCTTGACCAAGTGGGATTCATCCCAGGAACACAGTGGTGGTTCAACATATGGAAATCTGTCAGTGTAATACACCACATAAACAACTTTAACCATAAAAACCACATGCTCATTTCGATAGATGCAGAAAAGACCTTTGACAAAATACAACATCACTTCATGTTCAAAACATTGGACAGAATTGGCATGGTTGGTTCATATCTTAACCTAATAAAGGCAATATACAAAGCTCCAAAGGCCCAAATAATACTTAATGGAGAGAGACTTGGAGGAATTCCCATTAAGATCAGGAACAAGACAGGGTTGTCCACTCTCACCTCTGCTTTTCAATATAGTACTGGAAGTCCTAGCTCAAGCAATAAGACAGGAGAAGGAAATGAAAGGGATACAATTTGGAAAGGAAGAAGTTAAGTTAGCTCTATTCACTGATGACATGATTGTATATGTAAGAGACCTGAGAGACTCCATCCCAAAACACCTTAAGGTGATTAACTCCTATAGCAAAGTACCAGGATACAAAATCAATGCATAAAAATCAGTAGCCTTCTTATATGCAATTGACAAAGATACAGAGAAAGAAATAAGGGACATAGTCCCATTTTCAATAGCAACAAAAGAAAATAAAATACCTTGGAATAACATTAACCAAGGTACTGAAAGATCTATACAACAAGAACATAAAAACACTCAAAAATGAAATTGAGGAGGACTTGAGAAAATGGAAAAACCTCCCATGTCCCTGGATTGGCAGAATTAACATTATGAAGATGACAATCCTACCAAAGGCTATATACAGATTTAATGCAATTCCAATTAAAATCCCTACAGCGTTCTTCACAGATATAGAAAAAATGATCTCAAATTTCATATAGAAAGGCAGAAGGCCTCGCATATCCAAACATGTCCTCAGCAAAAGAAATACCTCTGGAGGTATCACCATACCTGATCTAAAGCTATATTACAAAGCCATAGTAATAAGAACAGCATGGTACTGGCATAAAAACAGGAGTATAGTCCAATGGAATGGACTTGAGGACCCAGACTTTGGGTCAAGCAACTATAGCTACTAGATATTTGATAAAGACCCGAACAATATAGGCTGGAAAAAAGAGAGCATCTTCAACAAATGGTGCTAGACAAACTGGATATCCATATGCAGGAAACTGAAACTTGACCCACACATTTCACCATGCACTACACTCAAGTCCAAATGGATCAAAGACCTCAATATAAGACCAGAAACTCGAATACTACTGGAAGAAAATTTAGGAAGTACTTTTCATGATATAGGAATGGAAAAAGACTTCCTGATCAAAAGCCTAGTAGCTCACAATCTTAAACCATCACTCAACCAATGGGATCACATGAAGCTGAAGAGTTTCTTTACAGACAAGCATACAATAAACAAAGCCAATAGATTACCCACAGAATGAGAGAAAATATTTGCGGGTTACCCAACTGATAGAGGCCTAATCTCTAGATTCTACAAAGAACTAAAAAATTTAAACAGTAAGAAGTCCAACACCCCACTCAGAAAATGGGGCAAAGGGCTGAACAGGCAGTTCACAGAGGAAGAAATAGAAATGGCAAACGTACACTTAAGAAAATGTTCATCATCCCTAAGTATTAAAAAATGCAAATTAAAACAACTATGAGATTCCACTTTACCCCAATAAGGATAGCAAACATCAAAAAATCAAATATAAATAAATGCTGGTGAGGATGTGGAGAAGTAGGAACACTCATCCACTGTTGGTGGGAATGTAGGATGGTACAACCACTTTGGAAAGCAATATGGAGACTTCTGAGAAAGCTGAGTATAGAGATACCAACAAACCCAGTTATTCCCTTACTGGGCATCTACCCTAAAACCTTCAAACCACAGGCTAGAGAGATTTGCTCAACCATGTTTGTAGCGGCTCAATTTGTAATAGCTAAGAGCTGGAATCAACCCAGTTGTCCATCACTGGAAGAATGGATAACTAAGATGTGGTATATCTATACAATGGAATTCTATACAGCAGTAAGAAAAAATGACACAATGAAATTTGAGGAAAAATGGTTGAACCTGGAACAGATCCTTCTCATTGAACTTACCCAATCACAGAAAAGAAATCGCCACATAGTCTCACTCTTCTACAGCACCTAACCTGCATCTACCCAAGATACCTTATATATCCAGCAAGCATCTCATGGATTAGACACTAGAATGGAAGGGGAGGGAGGGGAGGGTACGAAGGGGTGGGAAACACAAATCTAGACCCAAATGGCATTGGTACCATAATATTCTACTTACTAAATTGCAGACCAAGTGGCTGATCCTTCACCAGGCCCTTACAGGGAACACCTGAACCACAAGACACTGGGTAGGATCATGACTAACCTTAATCTTCTACATCTTCCCTCCCTCCTTCTCCCTCTCCTTCTCCCTCTCTCTTCTCTCTGACTCTTGTACATTAGTTATCTTTTTCCTCATTTTCTTAGTGGGCACTGACCTGTAACTCCCAGTACCAGCATGGGGCTATCATCCACAAATAGCTTTTGATCAGAGAGACCTACAAGGTTTCTTAAAAGACAGACAGATTTCTGTCAGAGTACGTGATGACCCACCGAAGGTTAGTGGTAAGACCCTACTGCTGAAGACACCTTATGTGGTTGACATGCAATATAGAATGGCATGGCTGGAAGTTGTAAGACAGTCAGTCCCCAGACAGTCAGTGCATCTAGTGCCAGAAGGTGCTACATGGGCGAATGGGGAAAATGACCAATATCTGTCCAAGCAACTCATGATCTAACCTACTTAGCAGCAAATAACTTGTTGTGATGCCCACACAAGTGCAATAGTGGCACACAGCCATGGTGGGGAACCAACTGCTAACTGATCTCCTCAGTGGTATGGTACTCATAGCGGGAGCTGGGAAACAAGTCAGAACCATATCCAAACATAAGCCCACTCGCCAATATCAAGCTACCATCAATCATGGGCTAGAAGAGGGCCTACACCTATGAAATTCTCTATAAAAAAAGTAAGGGTTATCTCTTTTGTCCTGGTGCTAACTTACTCTCCGTTGCAGAATCTGCTTCTCATTTTCAGATAGATGTAGATCCTAAGGAGAGAGCTACCCCATCATACCTCCAAAGGGCCCTGGCTGAAACTAAGAAAAATTGGCTAAACAAGCAAGGGTGCTGTTTTCCTGATGAACCAGATAGACGCACAAGGGGGAAGGAGATCCATACAGAGAAAAATCAACTCCTACCAAATCAGAAAGCCAGAGCCTCAGAGGCCCCCGACACCTCATCACTGAAGCAGAGCAAAAGTGATCCCAACATGGCTCAGGGAAATTTTGCGGAAGAGGGGGCAGAAAGAATGTCAGAGCCACATGTTGGGTCATGATATGCAGGGATATTTATCTTGCCCATAACTGTCGGCTAACTCCACAATGCATGACCCATATACCTCAACACGGAGGGCCTAAGTGGAGGGGGTAGGTCACGGATGAGCCTAATAATGGTTCCAAACTGACTGCATTTTCTGAATACAAAACTAATAAAGAAAAAAAATAAAAAAATAAAAAAACGAACAAGCTAGATGGGTATATATGAACATGGAAAAATCTCCAAGAACTTTTGAAATAGAATGTATAGAGCATTATAGATACCTCACTTCTGATGAGACTAAATAAAAGATATATATGTATAAGAAAAAAATAAAAAACAAGTAATCCCATTACAACCACCATAACCATGACAACGACAACCATACACACACACACACACACACACACACACACACACACACACCTTCTTAATCCACTTTGCTTGTTTCATTTATCTCCATTGCAACACACTGCATGTGGCATACTACATATATTCTAGCTTAGTATTAGTCACTAAGCATTGGGAAAGTAGGGATTTTGTGAGATTTTATTGCTTACTTCCCTGGGTTTAGAGCTGGAAGTGATGCAAGGAAGTTCTGAATAAACATTGAGTGAGTTCATATTTTCCTGGTTCTTTAAAGACTATATCTCGTCCCATTTTAGGTGTTTTCCACTTTAACGGAATGCAAATTAGCATTCTCTTAAAATACAGAAGCAGAAACACCTTGGTTAGATGAAAGGTAATAACATCCTACCTGCTAGTTCTGTTTGGTGCTCAGCATGTGTGTTGTTTTCCTAAAATACTAGCACATGAATTGTGGATTGGTTTTTTGATTTGCTGCAGTTCTAAACCCAGGCAGAATAGAATTAGAATGATAGAACCTTTAACAATTTCATGTCACATCCATTGCTGTCAATAATTTCTGAAGTCTCTTTAACAGCAAACAAATGAAACAAATGTTTCTGATGTCTAGTTACATTATTTTTCTTCAATATCAGGTAGGTATCATTATCGAGTCCATAACCTTGGATGTTGACAAGACATATTTCTAGGTAGTGATTAAAGGATGTGACTTCTATTCCAGGAACTCTTACATTTTGACTTTAGGTGAGTGAATTCACCTCTCACATCCTCCAAGTCATCATCCATACAATGGTAAAGAATACCAATCTGGTCTAGCACATAGCTGTGGTAAGGGTGTAATGCGTCAAAGGGCTTTTACAAATGATTAGTCATGTAGCTGCATGTGTTGGCACATGCCTGTAGTGTTAGCACTTCAGGCTGCGCAGTAAGAGCCTATATCAACACATCAAAGTGGTGTGTATGTATGTGGGGGAGGGGAATGGAAACAGTGCTAAGTGAGCTTTTATCATCATAAGCAGTACTAGAACCTGAGATTTCTGAAACTTAGGCAATGCTATTGTTTTAGCACATTGACTGAATTCATGTAACAGGCCATCAAACATAAATGACATGAAAAACTCCTTGGTACATTGTGGCTTCTGATATAGGATAAATAAAAGAACTTGCAGACTCGGGGGATCATGGTAATTAGTTATCTCTGGTCCAGGTGCTTGGATTAGCAAATTATACTATAGATAGCAATAAGAAAAAGGAAAAGGCCAAGAAACCTTCTGTGACCTCAGTATTAGTGTTACATTAAATGAGAAAAATTAGGACAATATTTAGAATGTAAATATGGCATATATAATGTTCTAAGAAAAAGAAAATAAAGCAAACTTTTATTTTCAAAGTATTTATTGACCAATTCAGTTGCCCAAGGCTTGCCTAGCATGTATGAGTTTTTATTTCATATTGTAAAAACACAAGAAACAAACAAAGCCTACACACATATCCACAAGAAAAAAAAGCAGAAAATATCTTTGTAAGACAAAAGGCAGAAAAGGAATTTAATGAACCTCCACTAACAAGGAAGAGAGTAAGCTGAAGGGAGTTTTCAGGGAAGTTTGAGGTAGGGAAAATTGGTGAAGGAACCCACCTCTGGAAACTGACACCGAGATTTTCCCCTTAGAAATATTTTACTTATATTTTGAAAATATTTTTGAAATACCATGAAGCTATCATGGATTTCTTAGTAAGGACAGTTAAGAAATTATAAATATCTGCATTAAAATTCTTGTTTTCTACGTTTATTGAAATTGGCATTGTCAAGGTTTTATTTGACTTCTAAAGCCTGTAGGCACAGAGATGTCTTTTTATACCCCAAGGAAAGGGTGCCATGCTGCTGTATTGTATTGGTCATGAATAGTCTATACACAAAACTTTTGTCATAGAACATTCTTAAAAAGTATAAACTTAAAACATAATAATATATTATTTACTTGAACTGCAGTATGTACTATAAAACAAACTGCTTCCATCTACCACCATCAACAAACCCAACAAGAAAGACATGCAAACAAAACAAAGAAACCCAAAATGTATCGGAATTTTTTCGTGGAAATTCTGAAAATATTTTGGAGCCAATTTTTCCATTTTATTTTATCAATTTACTTTTAATTATATATAGGGGCACTGAATTTGAGTGGAATACGGAGTGATAGGGAAGAAAAATGCAGTCTGAAATAGCATTTCAGACATGGTGATTAATTTTTTATTGCAAGTTACTATTGATTCTCAGAAATAATGGTATGATATTGCAAATATTGATATAGTGCAATCTGAAACTCTCAGAGGAAGGAGTAAGTATATAATAAAGAGTCTACTCTATACATTTTTTTTTATTGAAGACACCATTGTGGCAATTAATGAGAGTGTTATCAAATACCTTTCTGGATAATGAATATTGAGGCAATCATTTATTTATTTATCTGATTCTTTATTTATTTTAGCAAGAGAAAGAGGGAGGGAGGGAGGGAAGGAAGAACAGAAAGAGAGAGACAGATAGAGAGAGAGAGAAGGAGAGATAGAACAGGGTGCACTAGGGCCTCTAGCCACTGCAAATGAACTCCAGATGTATGCACAACCATGGGCATCTGGCTTATGTGGGTACTGGGGAATCGAACCTGAGTTCTTATGCTTTGCAGGCAAGCACCTTAAACGTTAAGCTATCACTGCAGATCAAGGCAATCTATTATTATTGCAAGTGATCCTAGTAATCTGAGCTGCATGGCAATGGGACTGCACCCACTTTTTTCTTGATAGGTACGAACTTATTTTTCATTTTTTTCTTTAGGAAGTAATAGTGGAAAGTAATGCATGATTAAGGACTAGAAAGAATTTTGTTTTCTTTTGGCCATTTATGCTAGCAAGTTTTAAAAATTATCTATTTGGAGTATTTATAAAATACAAGATAATATCTGTATTACAGGATTATAGTGAGAATTAATAAATTAAATTCACATAATGGCTATTGTCAGGCTGTTCATAAACAATTCATGCTAGTATTTTTCTTTTCTTTCCTTATCTTTTTTTCTTTTTCCTCTTCAGATTAAAACTTTATTGCTTTTACTTGAAGTTTAGGGTGACGAGAATAGAGACTGAACTATGCATTTCTGATTTGATATTTAAAATCAAATTAACACAAATTTTGAAGAATTATCAAAAGTTGAACTATCTCCCTATCTGCAAAATAAGAAATCACTTCTTTTAGGAAGACTTTTCTGACATTTTTCTATCACAGTTCACTGTGACTTCTTTGTATCCACACACTACCCAATCTGAATCTATATTAAGATGTCAACAATGAGCTGTGTGGTATATAAGTTATAATTCTTTTATTGCCCATGTTGCTAAGCTACTTGGAAGCTGCAGCAATTTATTGCTTTGTTTTTATTTTTTGTGGAACCTTGCATTTATGCTAATAACACTAAAGATCCTCTGAAAAGTTTCATAATGACATCATAATGTCTACATTATGTGCATATGACTGTTTTCAACAAATCCTCTTCATCTTTTAATAAACATTATGACTGTCTTTATTCCACTCAGTTCCCAGTTCTGCATTTTTTATTATGAAGAAAAAGCTTGTGTTTGTTATGGAAAAACATGGGATCTTTAGCTAACCAGTTGGTTTACTACTATAGGGATAGAATGTGTAATCTGTTCTCAACAAAGAATCTAAATAATACAGACCAACGGGTCTCAAACTATTCTTCTGTAATTGGGTTCTGTATGGGATGAACTTTACAACTAAACCAGAAAAAAAGGATCTTTTCTGAATTGGCCACTTACTTAAAGGTAGATTGAACTACCTAATTAAGGCAGTGTGTACTAAACTTGAAAAATTTATTCATTGCTTAAGAGATAATGAATGAAGGAATGAATGAATGGGCAGGTAGCGAGTTAATATTAATGGGTAACTTTAGAACATATTATCATACTTGGCTCAGATGTTTCATGTGTATATGAACTTAATTTTGTAGCTGGTATGTTATGCAAATTTAATCTTCATTTTGCTAGTAAACTGTTTATATATTTGATAACATTAAAATCTGAACATTCTAAGTTATTACTGTGTCTTCTGAGGACTTTGTCAAATCCTAATTTACACCAGAGGAGAATGAGTCCTTTGGCATCAATATGGAATAGAACTGGCACATGTTGAAGTAAGAGAAAAAGGAATATGGCCAGTCATCTAGGTCTTTAGCCATCCTTCTCAATGCTCTTGAGGTATCATGCTGGCATCATTAATCTTCAGAAGCTCCATCCACTGCCCAGGTATCATGAGAGTTATGTCAGCTTCACATGAAGGTGTGCTGAGCTTAACTGTGGGACGGACTTCCCATACTTCTCACATCCATTACAGAGGAATCTATTTTCTGTGAATTATGTAGGGGAAAATCCCTCCATTTTAGTATGCTATTACTATTTTGGTCAGGAATGCTTTGTCGAGACTGTTGAAAATTCTTCCATGTTGTCTTTCCAGTGTCCTGGTGAACATAGAGGTATAGGGCAGTGGGAGCTATTTGTGTATTCAGTTTGGCTGCAATTATGTTTCCAACGTTTCCAAATCAGAATCTTTTGGAAGTCAAAAGAGGCTGTTGCAGCAAAATATAGGGTTGTCCAAAGGGCAGGAGTGTACAATAGACTTGATTTTTAAAACAGTATGTTAGTTACATTACAAATATGTTTGGGAGCTGGAGACATGGCTCAGTGATTAAGCTGCTTGCCTGCAAAGGACCCCCAGTTCAATTCCCAGGACCCACATAAAGCACAAGGAGGCACATGTTTCTGGAGTTCATTTGCAGCGGCTAGAGGCTCTGGTGTGCCCACTCTCTCACTATCTGCCTCTTTCTTTCACTCTTTCTCTCTCTTAAATAAATAAATAAAATATTTAAAAAAAATATGTGTGGAATATTTTCCCTAAACCTTATGCACCTTTGGGAGTGTTGTTTCTGTGGCCACACACAGGTGTATTAAAGTATGAATGCAGGGCTGGAGAGATGGCTTAGCAGTTAAGCACTTACCTGTGAAGCCTAAGGACCTCGGTTCGAGGCTCCATTCCCCAGGACCCACATTAGCCAGATGCACAAGGGGGCGCACGCATCTGGAGTTCGTTTGCAGTGGCTGGAGGCCCTGGCGTGCCCATTCTCTCTCTATCTGCCACTTTCTCTGTCTGTCGCTCTCAAATACATAAATACAAATAAAAAAATAAATAAATAAAAATAAATAAAGTATGAATGCATAACAGAAGTAGTGTGTGCATAATACATTTTACTGGTGTGCAAAGTTGGTGAGTCTTTTTTTTTTCATGACTATTTTCTTATGTTCCACAGATAGGATAGCAATTTGTATGTTTCAAGATAAATTAATAATAATAATAATATAATAATAATAATTCCTTCAATGATAATATAACAAGATGCAGTAAAGGAAAACACAAGCCAAAGTGAAAAATTATGTTTCCTGTTCTCTACCTCATGGCCTTCAAATAGTAATTACTTCTCAAGCTTCTAGGACTCAAAAGCCCAGATTCACAGTGCATAAACAAGTAAATGACCACATTTGTGGTGCCCTATGGGGGCTTAAATCTTATTCTTGTGAACCCAGGAAGCTGGCCAAAGAAAGGGGAAAAAAGAAGTGCAGGGTATTTATCTTTACATTTTGGAAATGCTTTTGATCTGAAGGGCTGGAACAAGTTTCAGTGCTTTTGTGGGAACTACAAATGCTCCAGTAGAGGAAGCAAGATCAAGAGCAGTTTTCTCTTTCAGGGACTTCAAAGCCCATTCATCTAAAGATGTGGCCATTACCATTTTGGCTTCCTTGCTGTGCATTGGATGGCCCTGGACTTTTCAAGAGGAAAGCCTTGCTGGGCCAGGGCCAGTGAAAATTTATTCCTTGGAGTGTAGTGTCCCAGAAAATCTGCCCTATCTGGCCTGTGCTCTGTGATCATAGTCTCTACCAGGAGAGATCCTGGGTCCTATCAGATGAATTACACACAGAGGTGAATGGAGCAGCGAGGCTGGACTGTCCATTTCTGCTTCTGCTTCTCTTCCAAGTGTGGACAATTGTAAACAAGAAGTCTATCAGTCAGGCTCCGGCTCTCTTATCTGAGCAGTCTCTCTTTATAGTATAAAGAGATGAGTGAGGGGAATAAAAAGCATTCAAATGAGCAAACAGCAAGCCAAATAATAATGTGTTATGGCTGTATACCTATTCAGCTCTACTTTGAACACCAGTCTAGCAGTTATAGGGAGCTATTCTCTTCACTAGTAAGGCAAGACCTGGCACTAGATGTTGTCCTCATAGTATAGATCTTTTCTTGGTATAGAATATGTGATAATTTCCCCATCTAATATCAAGCCCTAGAGACCAGGGAGATAGCTCAGTTGGTAATTGCCTTGCAAGCATGAGGACCTGCATTTGATTCCTAGTACTCATGTTACAATGCCGGGTGTGGTGATGTACACCTGTAATCCCAGTGCTGGGAAGGAAGAGGCAGATCCCTGGGGCTTGCTGGCCAGACAGTCTTGCCTAATTGGAGCTTCAGGCCAACAAGAGACCCTGTCTCAAAAAAGTGAATGGTGTTTCTAAGGATGATACCCACTTATCCTCTGGTTTTCACATGCCTATATGTGCATATGCATGCACACATAACCTAAACCAAAACAGAACATAAAGCCAAAGGCAGTGCTCTGACACTGCATCTCATGATAATCCTGCTGCTGTACTTTAGGGTTATTCTGGGGACTAGATGCTGGTGTGCCCTCCATAAAGCAGGAGACTGCATCTGTCTTATTTATTGCTGGGTCCCCAGGTTCCAGCACAATGACTACACCTCTACAGGATGAATGAGTAAATCACGACTATGGCAGGTGGCTGTGCCAACTATTCATTATGAGATCTTGAATAAATTTCCTCTTGTGTCAAGTTCTTAATCTCTCAGTTCTCAAACTGCTCAACCTCCTCCTGTGATCACACAGGGAAGTGCTATGAGTGATTCCAGAGTTAATGCCCACTCCACACTGGAAATATCTTGGGGTAACTCTGGCTTGTATCAGATAAATGAGAATTCTGTCTTTTCTATTTTAGATTGGGTATTCTCCAGTTTCTGTGTCACTCTGACAGATGAGTTCACTTTTGTTGCTTTAGTAAGTAAAGATAATAGCACTGACATCTGAATTCCCAGCTTGTCAAGAGAAGAGTGAGCGCACATTCATTTAAGGGAAGGTCACTTGTAATTCTGTGACTTTATTTTACCTTCTGAGATTGATTTTAGAGTGAAATGTGAGAGATACAGAGATTGTATTATACTGGGAGCACAGTGAGTGATATTTTATTTCTTTAAAAGTTTAATAAGTCCCTCTATTTCCTCTATTATTTTTGAAAAGGACAAGCAAAATTTAATGAAGGTTTCAGAATTACAAATGAAATTAGAAGAAGGCTCCAAGTTAAATTTGGGTAAACTGTGTTACTTTTTTTTATATCTTTTCTTAAAGTAGAAACTTTGTATGCTCACATCATGTATTGGTAGCATCATTTCCCTCTTCCCTGTCCCCATTCTCCAAGGGCCCTCCTATGTGGGATTGCTGTTAAGTGCCTTAGGTAGTTTAAGTTTCTGTTTTATATGATAACTACGTGAGATTTTATTCAAATTAATTTTTTTCTTTTGTTTTTTTCGAGGTAGGGTTTCACTCTAGCTCAGGCTGTCCTGGAATTATCTATGTACTCTCAGGGTGGCCTCAAATTCATGGAGATTCTCCTACCTCTGCCTCCTCAGTGCTGGGATTAAAGGTGTGTGCCACCATGCCTGGCTCAAATTAATTTTGAAAGTGATATATGACATCAAAATGAATTCTCATTTAAGTATTTCTAGAATCCTGGATGAAATAACTCTTGTACATGGAAAGATTTTAGTAATTAAGAGGCTAATTAATAGATGCTTTCAGGGCTGGAGAGATGGCTCAGCAGTTATGGTGATTGCCTACAAAGCCTAATGACCAGAGTTCAATTCCTCAGTACCCATGTAAAGCCAGATGCACAAAGTGGTGCAGTATCTGCAGTCCATTTGCAGTAGCTAGAGGCCCTGATATGCCCATTCTCTGTCTGGCTCTTTTCTCTCTATTTCTCTCTCTGCTTGCAAATAAATAAATAAAAATATTTTTAAAAAGATGCTTCCAAACTATTTTTTTTTTTGTACCTTAATGTTTGGAGTTCAATGCTCACTTTCCAAACTGTGACTGTGTGATGTTCTCATTAGTTGAGAAAGCCCAGGCATGTTAGAAGAATCATAAAAGTTAATACAATAAGTCACAACTTGAACCTGTTGATTCATTCTCTTTCATTCCTTGTATGGGTATTTTGTTAATGCCTAGCCTGTGCCAGAAACTGTGTTAAGTGTTTGGGATTAAAGACCTCACCTTCTCAGCATCTGCATATGTGAAAAGCAGCACTAGTTGATGTAAGGTGGATTTCAACCCTGATCCTGCCACTAACCTTAATCTCGGGCACACCACATTCCATTTGGGGGCAACATTTATAAGCAAGTGATGATTCTATTCAAGTCTCATGACACTTGGTTTTGAATTTATCTCAAAGGAAATGATAGAACATAAAGTAAAGTGGTTTTAATGCCCATTTAAACGCATTATTTTTCTCATTCTTCATTCCTTTAGTAAATACTTTTATAGCGTCTGTTGTATGTCAGAAACTGTGCTAGGTACTTGAGATGAGAGATTAGATAAATGCATTGTGTCTTGAAAAAGAAAAGACAGAGATAGGAAGCAGAGACATCTCTAAGCAGAGATAGGAAGAAAATATGTTTGGGTGTGAAGTGCAACTCACTTAGGATATATCAATGAACAAAACTGACAATGAGAGACTGGAGAGGTTGCTCAGAAGTTAAAGGCACTTACCTGTAAAGCCTGGTGGCCTGGATTCAATTTCCCTAGTGCCCATGTAAAGCCAGATACACCAAGTGGCACATGCATCTGGAGTTCACTTCCAATGCCAGGAGGATGTTGCATGCACTCTCTCCCTCTCTCTTTCTTAAGCAAATATGTTTAAAAAATCAGACATAAATAGATTATACTCAGCAAACTCACACAATCACAGAAAAACTATCATTGCATGATCTCACTCATCTGTGGTTCCTAAGCTGAATCAGCCTGAGTTGCTGACATACCTGAATGGCATCTCGAGGTTTGGACAATAGAGAGGGTAGGGCTTGGGGGAAGGGGCCGAGTGGGTGTGTGTGTGTGGGGGGGGACACAAAACTGAACCCAAATTGAACTGGTACCATAGAAACCTTTATCCTGGAAGTTAGACTAAAAGGTTGAACCCTTAAGAGGACTTTACGGGGAACACCTGAATCTATGGGCCCTGGAGAAGGTGAGATGAAGCCTAACCTTAAATTTCTTCGGTTTTTCTTTTTCTTTTTTTCCTCTTTTTCCTTAGTGCAGGCCTGTAATTGCCTCTACCAGGATGTGGTTAACACCCACAATGAGCTGTTGATCAGAGAGACCTGCAGTCTCCTAAAACAAGACAAAATTCTGTCAGAGTACTTGCTTACTCACCGGAGGTTAATGGTAAGACCCTACTGCTGCAAAAACCAGCTGTTCACATGGAACATGGGGAGAGATTTGGCTAGAATCTGGAAGAAAGCCAGTCCCCAGACAGTTAGCCCACCTAGTGCTGGAAGGCGCTACATGAGCTATGGAGAGAAAGTGGACAACATCTGTAATAGCAACTCAAGGTCTAAACTACCCAGAAGCAAACAACCTGATATGATGCTCATACAAGTGCAATAGTGGCACACAGCCATGTTGGGTAACCAAGTTCTCTTGGATTGGTTAGATCTACTCAACTGAAAGGAAATTGTATCTGGAACAGGGAAACAAGTCAGAATCATATCCAGATAATGATTTTGCTTTCCACTATCAAACTCCCACTAATCTTGGGTTATAAGAGGGTCTACACCCTTTAAATTCTCTCTAAATTAATAATGGTTATCCCATTTAACTGATCTGACTTCACTCTCTGTTGGAGAATCTGCTTCTGTTTTTTAAATAGGAGCTTGTAACCTGAGATAAATGACCCAGCACACTTCACCCCAGCCCCAGCTGAAACCACAGAGTAATTGGGTAAATGAGGAAGAGTGCCGCTTCCATGGTGAACCTGATATCAGCACAAGGGTGAAGGAGATAGACACTGAGGACTCTCATCACCTACCAAGCCAGAGATCCAGAGGCCCATCACTGGAGTAGGCTTAAAACGCACCCAACATGGCTCAGGGAATTTTGCAGAAGAGGGGGCGGAATGATCGTTAGAGTCACAGGTTGGGATACTATGCACAGAGACACTGCATCTTCCCCACAAAAGACTGCTGCTCCACAGTGCACAACCCACAATCTCCATGGGGATGGCCTGCATCCCCAAAGGGGAGGGACCCTTGGGAAAAGGAGCAGGGATGAGGGGAAAGATAGTACCAACATGTGTCTCCATACTATGTCCATAACTAATAAAATAAAATTTAAAAACTAGACATGATTTCTTTTTTCATAGAAATCCTTTTATTTTGTTAGGATCAAAGGATAAAGTGAAAACATGAGATAATAAACGACAGAAGATGAAAAAAAAACTGGGTAAGAAGTCTTATTCAAGTTGAAGAGAAATGAATCTGTGATGGGAGTCAGAAAGGGGGAAATACATTGTTGTTTTAAGGGTGGCCAGAGTTGGTTTAAATGTGTAGGTCATATTTAAGTAAGGCACAAAGGAAGCGGGGAAACTGACTAGCCACAGGGCTGTATGAGGAAGGAGCATTATAGACAGTGAACTGGCAGCAAGAAAGCCCTAGCAGGAAACAAGTGTGAGAAACAGGGAAAGTTAAATGGAATAGTAGAGCAGTGAGGCTGGGCTTTACAGGCATAGAACAGAATCCCACCTGGACAAGGAGAGATCTGGGAGTGCTTCACAAGGGGTCTTGAGCAGAGGAGATACTTGCTGTGTCTAGCATTTTAAAAATATTCTACATGTTGTATAGGGCATAGATCATGGAGGCTGGTTAGAGATGGGCAAAATAAACAATTAGGGAATTTTGGAGATGCAGGCTAGAGATACTGGTAGGTTGGACCATGCAATAGCACCTGAGAAAATCAGTGGGCAGATTCTGGATGTGCTCTGAAGGTGAATCTAACATGATATTTGGGGTGCTTGGATAGAAGGTAAAAGGCAAAGGGAAATGCAACAATAATATAATAAAATGCTGATCTAAATTTAGGAAGTCCAAGAAATGTTTCCCTAAGGAAAGATCAATAAAGCTGAGCCTAAAAAGACATGGGAATAAGAGAAGACACCAGATAAGGCAGATGAGAGACAAATAAATAAAAATGTTCTTGGTGGAGGAAGTGGCATATGTAGAAGATGAAAATAAGAGGTTTGGCATGGGTATATCACATGCCTGGAGAGTTTACTATTTAAAATAATTTCTGACAAGACAAACTTCTGATAAATCAATTTTGCACAAATGATTATTCAAACTGTGCTAACTTCAAGCAAGACCTATGTTAATCAACAAGGAAACTAGCTAGCAAGAATGTACCAAAACGCCAAGGGATATTTTCATCTACATGGTTGGGAGGTCACAAGAAGGTATGGCTCTTTCTTTCTGTAAAAAGTACAACTAATAGAGAATTCACTGCTACTGCCGCTTTTCAGAAGAATCTGGGGGAACCTCTCAACTCAGCTGTGCAACGGTTTTAGTCTCAGCTATTGTACCTATGCCACTGTGTCAATATTCAGGTAGAAAAACAGATATACTTCAGAAAAGAAATGTAAAGTACACCTACTCTGCAATAGCTAACAGAATTAGCTACTGTGAAAAGAATATCCCTTGGCATTTTAAATCTTAAGGCAGAAATACTGCATATAATTTCATCTATTTCCAAGTTATGAAATATATGTATATCTAGTCATATGTATGTTACTATAAACTCAATTTGGCATTATATAATCCATGTTCTATTCATGAAGTACACAATTCTTGTAGTCAATTCCAATTTTTAAAAATGTACTGTTTGGGTAACTTTGTATTTGCCATAGTAATGCATTCTTTTATCCAATTCTCATTGTCAGGCATATTTACTTTGTGGCTGGAATAAATTACCTCTATTTTCTGTAGTCTGAATCTGCTTTACACTTTCCTTTCTTTTCAGAAATGGAGAATGCCTGGTAATGGCTGACAAATTGAGAAGGCCACAGTAGCACTTTGTGGTCAGGTCTACACAGACAAACAGAAGCAAATCCCTTAATTGATAAAGACAGATACAAAGAAGATACTTGTGTCTTATTTATCCAAATAATTGCCTTATTTCTTCCCTTTCTTTGCCCTTTAAGAGCCAAGCAGTCAGATGAAGGAAGATGTTTCAGCTACATAAAGCACCTGGTAAGAACTCTGTGAAACCTGAGTTTCCTTTGTTTTGTCTGTTGCTAAACAGAACTATTTGTGTGTTTTCACACTAAAACATAAGGGGTAAAATAAAATAGCAAGGATAATTAATAAATGTGACAAATAAAGATAGATTATTGCCCAAAATGTATTCTGAAGGAGGGTATGTACTGAGATATCTTATTTGTCTTTAAGAATCAAGTATGGGGCTGGGAGAGGGCTCAGTAGTTTAAACACTTGCTTTTAAAGCCCAATGGCCTGGGTTTGATTTCCTGGTACCCACATAAATCCTGATGCACAAAGTGTCACAGGAATCTGGAGTCTGCTTGCAGTGGCAAGAGTCCTTAGCATGTCTATCCTATCTCTCTGTCTCCCTTTTCTTTGCTCTCCAACAAATGACTAAAGATACTGAAAAAAAAAAAAAAAAAACCAGAATCAAGTGTGTTGGGGATTATATGTATGGGTAAGTGACAGTCATTTAATGTATCCTTTTGATATTGACTTGGGGCCCATTCTCATTTTGTAGATGTCTTAAATTTACAATGAGCACTGATTTACTGATAATTATGTATTTTGTGATTTCCATATGAATAAATATCCCTGTGTGAATACAGGGAACAGGAAGGTTGCATACTTATCATGTTCAGCAGTCATTCCAATGGTAAAACTTTTTATGCATCTAATAAATAAGAAGAGATACTGATCGGCAAAATTGATTTCCACTGTTTTTGTTCTTCTTTGGGAAGAAGGATGAACAGGAGATTTAAAAAATGCATGTTTTTTTTGTTGCGTATTACTAACACTTCCTGGGGAAGCATATGAGAATTATGGATTAAGACACTGTTCATGGGGTCCTGTCTCACTACTGGTAGTGATTGTACAGATAGGGGGAATAATGAGTGACTATGACTAAAAGAAATGTAAGAATTCTGTTTGTTCCAGTGGTAGTATGACTTATGCATATAAACACTCAGATCTTAGGTGATAATTTGACAAAGATTGTACAGAGTCTAATAATTTCCTAGTGGCATGAGAGGATGAAACAAGAGAGACATATGAAAACATTGCACTATGGCAATGTTCTGTGCACAATAATGTTACAATTTTATAATTTTGGGTTAGCCTATAGTCTGCAGAGCAAGTAATGAGTTGATACTACATGCACCTTAGTAAAGAATGCAAATCTAAAAAAATTAATATGTTAGCAATGCATTTAAATGTAGCACTATTTCAAAAGTCATGTCATATTTAGAAATAAAGAGGCAACTAAAACCTCCCTGAATATGCTTTGTATAATCACTTCTGGTGAGAATTACTTCCATCAGTGTTCAATTTGCTTATATTCAGAATTACATTAAAAAGTTTCATTTTATAATATAATTTGATAAACCACATGACTTTTAAAACCTGGGGGAAAAGGCTCCTGTGTAGTAAAACAAATAAATTACAGTGCCTGGGTGTCACCATGGTTTGGGTATCTTTCTTGTTTTCCCCTAATTGGGTTCTGGAGAAAAAAAAATGACTTTTTCTCACTCATTGGGATTGCTATGAGAATGTTTTGCTCAAATGCCCCACAAGAGAACTTGGAATTCACGTTCCTTAGAGAATTGCCAGTTCTGCTGAAAAAGATGAAATGACTTTCTCACATGTGTCATATCGTGCAGCTACCAAAAAAGAGAGTAAGAGAGTAAAGGCAGCATGGCCTCCATCTAGGCGGTAACCACAGTGGAGCCAAGAACCCAGCCTACGGGCCTTTCAGCTGTATGCAGTGTAGCAGCCAAAAATATTTGTCAAAAATGTACAGGATCATCAAAGAGCTACCACCTTGCACCATGAAATATTTACCATTCTGAACCCTTTTATGTGTGTGGTTCTGAAACAAGGATTTCGCATAGGACTTATTTTTTTTTTTTTTAGGCCATCTGTATGCACCGTCATAGATCATTAGAGGCTCTTTGCTTACCCGTAAAGTTGATTTTCAGCAGATACTCCTTATACAACTTCTTTCCGTCCAGTATCTTCATGGCATCGCAGAGCTTGGTGGTGTTGGGACAGAGGGTGCGCTGCATCTTGTGCAGCGCGTGCGCCATGGCATACACCGCGTTCACCACGAACATAATTTTGGATTCCTGCTCATAGTTGCTGCTGTCAATGGCCAGATGCTTGTCGCAAAGCCGCCTGTGGTTTCTCTTGTTCTGGAGGCTGCACTGGAACTTCTGCTCCCAAAAGTCTCGGAACCAGGGGTTGCGGTGGTTGTTGTAGGGGTTGAGGCTCTGGAAGTAGCGGTCGAACGGGCGCACGGGCTGTGAGGCCAGCTCCAGGGTGATGGCGCCGTAGGCTACGTGCTCGCTGCCCTTGACGATGCTCTCCTGCGCGCCCCAGCCGTCGCTGGCCACCCAGGTGAACGAGGCGTTGGCCCGGCTGGCGGCGGCGATGAGCTCGCGCGAATCGTCGCTGCGCATGAACAGGACCACGACGCGCGCGCTGGGCTTCTGCAGTAGCTCGCGGATCACGCTGTCGTAGGACTTGCGGATGTTGGAGCGGCCCACCTTCTCGGCGGTGGCGATGCAGATGTTGCGCAGCCGGGCTTCCTGCTCGAATGCCTCGATCCCTGTCTCCCCGTAGTCACCCTCCGAGGCCACGGTGGACACGTAGGTCCAGTTGAAGAAGCGCAAGATCTCGGCCATGGCTTTGGCCTGGTAGAAGTCAGGGGGCACGGTCCTGGCAAAGTAATCGTAGCGCGTCTTGTCACTGAGTTTGGCGCTGGTGGAGGCGTAGCTTATCTGAGGGATCTGGAAGAGTCTCAGCAAGTTCGCCACCTGGGGAGGAAGAAAGGGGAAGAGCCTTCTTAAACACCCAGGGAATCCCAAGGGCATCCTCACCTGTGACCAGCTCTATGTTCAACTCCAGACCTTTCCTGGGTACTATGTTTGGGTAAAAGGGAGCAGGTCCAAAACAGGTAGTTTGTTATTTTGGAAAAGGACAGAGTGGATAACGCGAGGGCAGCATGGGCTGGACGTTTCAAGGCTCTGTACTGGACCCTAGACTAGGAAAATCTATTCGGGGCCCTCAGCCTTGTTAAGTTCCTCCGGTCCTGCTATAGCTCAGTCAGACAATGAACTACAGTGAATTGGCCAAATTTGGTCTTCAGACAACTTGGCCGTGATTTTATAGAAAGAGCCTGGGTGTTTAATTCTCACTTCCCCCTCTTTTACTAAAAACAGCAGTCTCTGAAGGAATTTAATTTGGAAACTGTGTGCTACATGGACAGTCCAAATTAGACATTTATTATCTAGGTTGAGCAAAAGGAAAAAAAAAATCAATTCTACTTAAATTCTATTTGGTCCACTCAAAACTTTAGGCACTTAAAAATAAACTTCTGAGAATACTTCACTAACTTTTTCTTTTGATTCTGCCTGGATTATGGGAAAGTAAAGCATACAGACACATGTTATTATACTTTTGATCAAAACTGAAATGAAGTATTGACAACAATATCAACAATGAAGTTTGAAATACTTTCAGAAATATAAAGTTCTCCTAAATCTATTGGCTATTCACAATATTTCATTATTTTACTTATTGTAGTTAAAATAGAAAGTGATCCCAATGTATAAAGGAGTACTGCATACAGTATTTACAGAAATATATAATTACAAGTGTCTAAGGAGCTTATATCTATATGTAATAATTTGTTTTTATTCTTGGCTTCTGGAAACTTCTCTCTAGCAACTGAAATAACATATATGATACTTTAAATGGCCTTTAATAAAAATGCAGTTTACATATTCTAATATAATCTGTGTACATTGGTATAAGTATGAGTGCTTTGATATTTTCCTTCTTCAAATTGTGATTTCACATTTATATTTGGCATGTAGGGAGATCAGGTTGAAACAGGTGACTGGGAAGAAGGGACACAAGCAACATAAGGGAACTGACAGCTGAATCCTGACTAGTCATCATGCCATGTGGCAAAGTAAACCAATCATCATGTTCATACCCAGCTACACAGCACACTATCAGAGTTCTGGCTTGATATTAGAAGTAACACAACAAAGGCCAAAATTATCAGAACCATTTCCTAAATGATCTCAAGTCCTTGTATTCTCACTTAACTAACAATAGGACAGCTAGAAAAATTTGATGACACACAATATAATCGGTGTCATTTGGTATTCTTAGACATGAATAATTTGGGGGGGATGGCGGTGAGTGGTTGGATGGGTGGATAAATAAAGGGTATTATACCATATATTACCTATTTTCTAATGACCAGAACATTCTGCACAAAATAGCCTGCTTTTACTAACACACTGGAGCATAGGAATGTTATTTGTTTGCTCAAAGTGATTGGAATAGCAAGTGGCATTGAGCTGTTACTGCCAGTACTTCTTGAATGAATACTTGGCTTCCCCTGGATTTGTGTGCCACTGTGGCAGGCATAGTGATAGGAGCCCTGTCTGTGTACATGATTGAGTTGATTATGGAGTTTCTGGGTAGCATCAAAGAGATCTCTTCTCAATCCAATAGTGTTCTCTTATGTCCCATCCTCCTCTTCATCTGAACCTGAAGTACTGAATGGGCCTAAGAACACTCAGCTTGGAACCATAGTGAAAGGATCCTAAGCTGCTGAAATTCTCTTCTCCCAGAGGTCTACATCTCTGAGGTGCTCAAGAAAGATGCTCTTACCTTTTCACTGATAGAATCCTATGGCTTTATATTCATTCATTCTACCTCTCCAGGATATTCAATAACTATTTACAATCAGTGCAGGCTGCTAAGAGAACAAATTAGTCCTAAAATGATAGCAACATGAAGAAGGTTCCCCATGTGGGCAAGAGGTACCTGGGTTGCAACCAGCTTAGAGAGGTGGTGAGCATGAAGGAAATACCAATTTACCCCATCATTTTACAGATGGTTATAAATACGCCATGCATGTGGGTTTGAAGGGAATTACAACCAACTACAGAAAAAGGATGCAAGGTCACTAAGTTCAAATGTGAGGCTGGAACTCCAGTAAGTAAATACAATGTCAATCACATCACTTATTTTGAGGAGCATGGAGTAATACTATATAGTTCAAAGTAATGGTATTCAGTTACATTGTAAACATATTATACAAATTAATAATGTAGCAAAGTAAAAAAGTATTAAGAGTGAGTTCTTTTAAAATATATTCTCTTAGAATATAAAGTAATAGTTCTGAATCCAAATTTTCCTGCACAGAAGGTAGTGAATTTTCCTTTTCCTCTCTCACCCTCCCTGACCTAACTTCTAGAGATGGGCAATTTTCTTTGTGCATTTTAAAGATTTTATTACAAGATTTTGTTTTTGTAAACCCAGTGATGTGCGTGTGTGTGTGTGTGTGTGTGTGTGTGTGTGTGTGTGTATCTTCTTTGACATTGGTGGGCAGGCACAGTGGTCTGGAGTGAGTAGGCCAGATCCATTTCTGGGCTTCTCCCACTTCCCAGGTCTGAGTTCTTTGCTCAGGCAGTATGTGGGCAGGCACAGCTGTCTGGAGTGAGTAGACCAGACCCCTGTATCTGGGCTCATCCCACCTGGCCAGTCAGGGTTGCCTGAACTGGTCTGTGGCCTGGAGGGCACAGCATGAAGTAGGCCAGATCCCTGTTCCCTTGTTCCTCTCAGTCTCCTTGTCTTTGTAGGTCCCACTGTGCCTTGCTTGGGGAGGCCTTGTCCCTCTGTGAGCTGTGGAATCAGGCCTTTTGCTCTGGTATATTGCGGCTCCCAAAAAAGGGGGAACCCCGTTAGGGGCTCCTAGCTCCAACTGGCCAGCAGTCGAAGCTGTCCCTGAGGTTGCCGCACAACGTGGTGGGTGTAGTTCTCCTGAGTACCTGTGGAAGCAAAAGGTTAGTAGGGAAGGGATGACTCCAGACAAGGGATGAGGTCTGAGGCACTTTATTTCTGGGGGCGAAGCCTTTTATGCAGTTGGAGGTAGGAAGAAAGGGTGAGGGGAAGAGAAGGAGGAGTGAGAGAGGGGCGTCCAATCAGTAGTTGCCAAGACAGTCTTTTGTGGTATCACATTGCACAAGGGAAGTGGTCAGGGACCACTGACATGTTCTGCACGTACACATTTCGATGGTATGGGACCACTGACATGTTCTGCACGTACACATTTCGATGGTATGCAAGATAAGTTGTTTTCACAGATTAGTTCCCAAGAGTATGCGCACACAAAATTCTTCCTGAGTAACTGTTAAACCCATAGGAATTTCCTGTATCCAATGTTTTCTTAAGTCTGTTCTATATCATGGCCATGACTACTTGTTTGATCAGAGTGAAGGTGGGGGCAAGACGGCAACGCTTGATTTACTCAAGCCTGTCTTGTGACAGTTAAATTTGGTTTGCACACATCCTGTTTGGCAAGCCTTCAGGCAGCTGCTTGTTTCAATCTTGCAGGAAAGGCAGGCAGGAAGTCAGCCAAAGGTTAGTGGCGGAGAGCTGAGGAGGGGGAGGTCTTCATGGTTCCCGACAGTATATTGACTGTCCACTAGGTATCAACATCCCTGTTCACCTGAGTCAAAGGGTGAATGGGACAAAGGACAAAAACTTGCTTCCTTCTCAATAAAATAAATAGTTGTCCTAAAATGGGTAGACAACAATGCAAAAAGGCCAACTAAAGTCAGAAAACTGAGAGATCTCTACCAAGGATACCTAGACCTCCTACAGAAGCCTTCAATGAAATCACAGAGAAATCAACCGAATTTCATTGCCAAAATGAAAACATAACAACCAATGAGACCCTGTTTAAAAAAAAAATTACTGAACTGGAAGCAAACTATCAAAGAACCAACAATCATATCAATGAAATTGAACAGATTTGTCTCCTAGAGTGTTCAGATTTTGACAGTAGGCTTAACTTGATTGAAGAAAACATTAGAATCCTGCAAAGAGACATGAATAAATTGAAGGTAAGTCAAGAAATGGAAGATGTCAACACTGGTTGATTAAGCTTAATGAGAACTTCATCAAATCCAAGAATGAACTACAAGAAGCATCAAGAAAATCAGAACTCAATTGAAATCATACCTCAAAAAAGAGATGGAAATTTTACAAAATAACACAACAGAAAAAAATAGAATGGACATTATAAAAACCTCTCTAGAACCACTCACCAACAGTTACTCATGTGGAAGATAGAACCTCTGACCAGGAAGATAAGACAGAAGAAATTGCTCAGGAGGCCAAAAACTTTGCCAAGTTCAAAAAAATCAAGTGAACAGAATATGAGGGAACTATGGGACACCCTAAAATGACCAAACATCTGGATCATAGGTATACCAGGAGGAGAGGAAATCCAGACCAGAGGCATAGAAAACACACTCAACCCAATTATTAAAGAAAATTTTCTGAGTATCGCAAAATAGTGGCCCATCCAGATACAAGAAACTCACAGAACACCAAACAGGCAGGGACAAAGAACACATCATAGTTAAAAACTCTTAACAATGAAAACAAAGAGAGACTTTTAAAACCAGCAAAAGAAAAGCAATTTACAACATAAAAAGGTAATCCCATCAGAATTACATCAGATTTCTCTATGGAAACCCTGAAAGCCACAAGGGCCTGGAATGGAACACTTCAAAGTCTAAAAAACCTATGGCTTTCAACCCAAGCTACTTTACCCAGCAAAAGTATCCCTCATAATAGATGGTGAAAGAAAAACTTTCCATGAAAAAAGTCAACTCTATGATTGTATGAACATAAAGCCAAACCTAAAGAGAGTACTTGAGGGAGTACTCCACACACAATAGTCAAAGAGCCAATCTCAAGAGCCAACAAGATCACAATAACCAAAATAAACCAGGCTTAAAACAGTACATAATAAAAGAAAGCACCAAACCCCATAAAACACCTCATCATGGCAGGGATTAATTCAAACCTCACTGTAATAACCTTAAATATTAATGGTTTTAATTCACCCATCAAAAGACATAGGTTATCAGGATTGAAAAAAAAAAAAAAAACTGGACCATTCTATCTGCTGTCTTCAAGAAACCCACCTCACCACTAAAGATAGACACCTCCTCTGTGTGAAAGGTTGGAAAATGATATCTCAAGCAAATGGAAATAAAAAACAAGTGGGCAATACTTTATTAATATCTGATAAAATAGACTGCAAACTAAAAATAATCAAAAAGGACAAAGATGGCCACTTCTTACTCATCAAGGGAATGATCCAACTTGAGCACATTGCAATCATAATTATATATGTGCCAAACACAGGGGCACCACAGTTTATAAAACAAAATCTACTTGACCATAAAACAGAAATAAATACCAACAGCATCATAGTTGGATACTTCAATACTCCACTATCAAATAGACACATCATCTAAGCAGAAAATCAACAGGGAAATAATAGAGCTCAACAATACCATAGATCAACTAGACCTAAATGATATCAACGGAACTTTCCACCACAACTCTACAGAATACACATTTTTCTCAGAAGCCCATAGAACCTTCTCCAAAACAGACCATATATTATGCCATAAAGTGTGCCTTCCTAAAGTCAGGAAAATTGATGTAACTTCCTGCATCATGTCAGATCAGAGTGCTTTAAAGCTAGAAATTAACAAGAGTCACATCAAGAAATCCACTAGCTCCTGGAGACTAAACAACACACTTTTAAACAATGAATGGGTTGTAGAAGATTTCAAAAAAGAAATTGTAAAATTCCTAGAATTGAATGATAATGAAAATACAACCTACCAAAACTTACGGGACTCAATGAAAGCAGTCATAAGGGGAAAATTCATAGCCCTAAATGCCTTCAAAACAAAGACAGAGAGATCACAAAACAATAATCTTACTGACCAACTAAAGGTCCTGGAAAGATAAGAAGAATCCAACCCAAAAAACTCAATATGTAAAGAAATAATCAAGATTAGAGCAGAAATTAATGAATTAGAAATTAAGAAAACAATTTTAAAAATTGATGAAATGAAGAGCTGGTTCTTTGGAAAAATAAATAAGATTGACAAACCCCTGTCTAAACTGATCAAGCAAAAAAAAAAAAAAGTCTGTAATTAACAAAATCAGAAATGAAAAAGGAGAGATCACAATAGACGTCAAAGACGTTGGAAGAATCATTAGGGCATACTTCCAAAACCTCTACTGCACAAAATTAAATAATCTGGAAGAAATGGATGAATTCCTAGACAAATACCACCTACTAAAACTAAACTTAGAGCATATTAATCTCCAAACAAACCTATCACATCCGTGAAGGGATAGTTTAACTTAATACACCACATAAATAAACTGAACCAGAAGAACCACATGATCATCTCAATTGATGCAGAAAAGGCCTTTGACAAAATACAGCACTTCATGCTCAAAACAGTGGAAAAAATAGGCATGGAGGGATTATATCTCAACACAAAAAAGGCTATATTTAAAGCTCCACATAATACTTAATGGGGAAAAACTCAAGGAGTTCCTACTGAGATTGGGAACAAGACAGGGATGTCCACTTACTACTTCTCTTCAACACAGTACTAGAAGTACTAGCCCAAGCAATAGGAAAGGAGAAAGAAATAAAAGGGATTCAAATTGTAAAGGAAGAAGTCAAGTTAGCCCTAATTTCAGATGACATGATTATATATGTAAGTGACCCAAAAGTCTCCATTCCAAAACTTCTAATGGTGATAAATTCCTTCAGCAAAGTGGCAGGATAAAAAGGCAATGCACAGAAATCAGTAGCTTTTCTATATGCAAAGGACAAATATACAAGGAAATAAATCAATGACGCTGTCCCATTTTGAATAGCAACAAATAAATTAAATACCTTGGAATAACACTAACCAAGGATGTGAAAGACCTATATAATGAAAACATAAAAACACTCAAGAAAGAAATAGAGGAGGACTTGAGAAGATGGAAACACCTTCCATGCTCCCCGATAGGTAGAATTAATGTTGCGAAAATGACAATTCTACCAAAAGCAATATGCAGATTTAATGCAATATCAATAAAAATACCAGTATCATTCTTCACAGAGATTGAAAAAGTAATCTCAAAATTCATATGGCATGGCAGAAGGCCTAAGATATCCAAACATATCCTGAGCAAAAGAACAACCTCTGGTGGTATCACTATACCTGATCTAAAGCTATATTAGAAAGCCATAGTGACACAATCACCATGGTACTGGAATAAAAACAGAAACATAGACCAATGGAACAGAATTGAAGACCCAGACCTTAGGGCAAGCAACTACAGCTGCTTGGTCTTTGACAAAGGTGCCAATAATGTAGACTGTAGAAAAGACAACATCTTCCACAAATGATGTTGGACAAATTGGATGACCTTATATAGAAAAATGAAATTAGACTCACTCATTTCACCATTCACAAAAAATCAAGTCCAAATGCATTAAATACCTCTATATAAGACCTGAAACTTGGGCTGGAGAGATGGTTTAGCGGTTAAGCGCTTGCCTGTGAAGCCTAAGGACCCCAGTTCGAGGCTCGATTCCCCAGGACCCACGTTAGCCAGATGCACAAGGGGGTGCACGCATCTGGAGTTTGTTTACAGTGGCTGGAGGCCCTGGCGTGCTCATTCTCTCTCTCTCTCTCTGCCTCTTTCTCTCTGCCACTCTCAAATAAATAAAACTGAATAAAAAAAAAAAAAAAAAAAAAAGACCTGAAACTCTTCAACTACCAGAAGAAAAAGTAAGAGGCACTCTCCACTATATAAGACTTGGAAAAGACTTCCTGAACAAAACCCCAATAGCCCAGGAAATTAAACAAGCATTCAACCAATGGGATCCCATGAAGCTAAAAAGCTTTTACACAGACAAACATATCATAAGCAGAGCCAATATATTACCATTGAATGGGAGAAAAATCTTTGTCAGCTATACTAGTGACAGAAAACTAATATCTAGAATCTACAAAAAACTCAAAAAAAACCCTAAACAATAAAAAATCAACAATCCACTCCAAAAGTTGAACAGAGAACTAAATAGGGAGTTCTCAGAGGAAGAATTACAAATAGCTAACACACATTTAAGAAAGTGTTCAACATTCCTAACCATTAGGGAAATGCAAATTAAAACAACTATGAGATTCCACCTTACCTCTATAAGAAGAGCAAACATTAAAAAATCAAATGAAAACAAATGTTGGCAAGGCTTTGGATAAATAGGAACAGTCTTTCACTGTTGGTGGGAATGTAAGCTGTACAACCACTGTGGAAATCAATATGGTGATTCCTGAAAAGGATGAACATAGTGTTACCAACCCACCCTGTTATTCCCTTACCCTAAAAGCTCCCCATCTCAGTGCAGAGATATTTGCTCAACCCAAGATGAAACCACAGAGTAATTGGGCAAATGAGCAAGAGTCCTACTTTCCTAGTGAATCTAATATTGGCACAAGGGTGGTGAAGAAAGATACTGAGGACAATCAATACGTACCAAACCAGAGATCCAGAGTTCCCATTACTGAAGTAGACTTAGCTTGCAGCATGGCTCAGGAAATTTTGTGGAAGAGGGGGTGTAAAGATTGTTAGAGCCTCAACTTGGGACATTTTGCACAGACACATTGCCACTCACCCCATCCCATAATGCATGACCCACAATCCCCATGGGGTTGACCTGCATCCCCAATGAGGAAGGCCTCTTTAGAAAAGGGGCAGGGAGGAAGAAAAGGATAGTACCAACATGTGTTGTTTACATTAAAATACGTCCATATCTAATTAAAAAAAAGATGAAGAAAAAAATTTATATGTGGAAAAAAATAAATGAAATGAAAATTAAAAGAAAAAAAAAAAAAACATTCCCAACTTGCTTTCTGGTCATATGGTTTCTCTGAGAATGTATGAAGAATTAAGGAAAACTCCTACACTGGAAATCATTTTGAATGGTAAAGAAAGACGCATTTCAAGATGAGGAAGTAGTAGAAAATTTTGGAAGAAAAGTGAACCAATTATGTTATTATTAGTAGATGAGGGAGGAAAAGCAAGATCTCGTTATATATGTTTTAGAAGCTTGTTTTAAAAGGAGACATACTTTGAAAAATTACAGATTCTAAAAATAGAGAGACAGGAGGACTTAAAATAATTCATACAATATAAAATAGTCACAATATGAGAGAGAAGACACCAACTTTGAAAAATCCACTGGGTTGCTGGTCTGTACTTGAAGATCTCAGTGTTAAAAGGACTAGTTCAAGGAATGGGTGCAGTAGGTGTGTTAGAGCATGTCCATGTGTAATGTGTAGCATGAATTTGTGAGACTGCAAGACACCAACAAACAGAATGTGGAAATGGAGGGAAATGTTGTTATTGCCGTGGTCTTGATTTGCAGTTGTATTTCAGGAGAAGATGAGGTAGGAAGAAGCAGAACCAATGGATGAGGAATTGAATCCATCAAGAATAGAAGGGATTAGACAGCCATGGTGGAGGATAGCTATCATTTTAGCACTTGGGAGTTGAGGCAGAAGGTTGAAGAGTTCAAGGATAGTATAGGGAGAGATTTTGTCAAAAAACAAAATAAGAAAAGTGAGACACTGCTCTTTACCTCTTGATTTCTCTCTTATTCTCCTCAGAAAGGGTATATGCTAACATAGAAAATGGTGGTATAAACAATAGGGAAATTTTCTTACACCAAAGAAGGTGAGGCCAAAAGAAAGGCTCATAATTATATTAAGTTGGCTGCTAGCAATAAGTTCCACATAAAAGCCAATTAAAAAAATCAATAATGGGAGAAATGCTCAAGGGTGAAAAGCAGAAAGAAGGGCAAATTCCAGAACTATAGATGAATAATGGATGTAAATCAATAGACATGATTGCTTTGTTAATTTCATAGTATGGCATTTTCTGAGAGACATGTAAATACATATGTGTCAAACAATTATTAGGAATCAGCATTAGCTGATTCATTAGGGAAGAACTGTAGTCTGGAGAACCATGACTTCAGCACAGCATTGGGAACATTAACTGGACTCTTGTGGAAAATGAAGTGACAGAAGTTGAATAAAAAATGTTAAATATACTCCAAGCAGGGATTCCTTTTGGCCAAGGTCTCATTGTGTTCAACTGGGCCTCTCACTTGCTATGCCTTCTCAGCCTCCTGAGACCTGGGATTGCAGGTTTGTATCAATATTCTTGGCTTGAGAGCAACTTTGAGGAAAGTCTGTATTGCAGTCAGGTTCACATTGCTGGTAGAAATCACCCAACCCAGAGCAACTTGTGGGGAAAAAAAAGGTTTATTTTGACATACAGGCTTAAGGGGAAGCTTCACAATGGCAGGGAAAATGATGGCATAAGCAGAGGGTGGACATCACCTCCTGGCCCACATAAGGTGGACAACAGGAACAGGACAGTGTGCCAAACACTGGCATGGGGAAACTGGCTATAAAACCCATAAGCCCACCCCCAACAATACACTCCCTCCAGGAGGCATTAATTCCCAAATCTCCATCATCTTGGAACCTAGGATTCAGAACACCTAAGTTTATGGGGGGCATCTGAATCAAACCACCACAGAATGTATATAGTAATTAAATAAGGTTAACTATTTTTAATCAATGCTGTTGGAAAAATATAAATAATACATACATTATTACATTTTAGAGTTGGCAGGAATCCTGAAGACCTAAACCTCTTCAGGTGATGAAATGAAGTTTAAAGGGGGAAGTGGCTTTTCAAAATATACACAACCAACAGGAAGAAAAGTTGAGATTGAAGACCATCCTTTCCCCAGAAGAGAAAGCCCCTTTCTGGAAACAAGGTGATATTACATCAGACGAGATACAATTTTCTGTATTTCAATTAAAGTTACACAAATGAAGCAATATGGAGAAAGTTGTGAAATATAAGTTGAATGTTGCAGTTCTATATGTATCAGAAATCTAAGGTTGGATAAAGTGTCAAAATAGACTAATATGTGATTTGCTCAGGTTAGATTCCAATTCCATATTCTTCCAAAGTGGACACAAAATAGCCATTTCCATTTTCCTATTTAAATTTCTGTTCTCTAACTGTGCTTTTCTTGGAAGCCTTTTAAGATCTCTATTATGTTTAACAGTCCTGACAGTTTAGTGGCAACTGCTGTCCTAACTTTTTTTTTTTTTTTTTTTTTTTTTTTGGTTTTTCGAGGTAGGGTCTCACTCTAGCCCAGGCTGACCTGGAATTCACTATGGAGTCTCAGGGTGGCCTCGAACTCACAGTGATCCTCCTACCTCTGCCTGCCAGTGCTGGGATTAAAGGCGTGCGCCACCACGCCCAGCTTAACTGTTGTAGAACGGTTCTTTAATCCTCAAAATAATCTTATCAGGTAGAAAGTGCCATTTTGCCATTTTAGAATGGAGAACTGAGGCATAATATGTTAACAAAGTGTTAGAGGTAAAACTTGATAGCAGGAATTCTGAGACTTCACACTGTACTCACATACCCCAGAAATACTCAATCCCCTCTGCACTTCAGGCTCATAACTGTTTCCACTACACTGTTACAATTATATAGTGCAAGTTATTATGTACTTGTCTGTCTTTCTCTCAGAAGCCATGAACTCCTTTATTTGATCCTCCTGAGCAATTACCCCTTGATATCAGGAACATATGCTCTCATTTGTCGGTCTATACTTGGTGATGGCTTCCAAACCTTTTGTTTACTGACTGACCATCTACAAATAATGACATGATCATCTAAAAATTTACAGGAAAATTTCCACTCAAAGAATGAAGTCTGGAATCTGTAAATATTATTATTGAGATTGGCTTTATCATTTAGTGAAAACTACAATGGCTTTATGGTAGAGCTCAGTATTTTCTAGGGCCCAGGGGTCTACATACAGGTAAATGATCTTTTCAGACATCCTTGCCATGCCGTTTGGTGTGCACTATTGCTTTATAGTCAGTGCTGCTTTGGGTGATACATTTTCTCTATAGTCTTAGTTTATCCAGGATTAGGAATTATGTTTTCCTATTACATCCTAGTGAGTCACAAAAGTATTGACTTGTATTTTTATTGTTTATTGTATTTTTATTCTCAGAAGAAATGATCAGGATATTATCTAGAGATTATTATGTTTTCCAATGGATGATATAGTATAAAACTTAGTATTTTTGTCTTTGTAGGTATAGTTGCAATGGAATAATTTAGAGTGGGCTTCACCTGAATTGAACCAATCTAATAGATTGTCGAACATTTGCCACTATTTCCCAAGTGTTTGCCATTCCAAATGAACTTAACTTTATATAATTTCTCTGACTTATTATTTCTCACATCTACATCACTTTGTACATTTTATTTCTTCTGTTAACAAGGATTTTATGACACATTTGCTCAGCTCTTCTATTTGAAGCCTCTAGGTGTGACATCTCAGTTTAGGGTTATTTGTTTGTCCAATCTCTAACATTCTTTTACTGTTTACATGTTTCTCATGCCAGTAATTAAATTATATAGTGTTTCAATACTGGTCACTAAACTTCAAGAAAGAAATATACAGTGTTAATCTACATGTCCTCGGTGTCTCCCAGAATATAAGATTTCCATCATAATTGTTAACAGAATGGACTGATGAATGAATGGGTAGTTTCCTGGTCTACTAGGCCACCCTTTCTAAATATAGGGATAAGAGTCTGACAGGGAGTTTTCTGGCTGCCAGGAAGCACTGTAAAGCTCTCCTCAAGCACTTCTGTTAAACAATTTGCTGTGCAGTGTGGAGTCTTCACTAATCACATGTAATTTTTTTTTTTACCAAAATAATACATAAGGAATTTGTTTAGATCTTTAAGAATCTTTGGCTAAGTTTTCTATACAAAAACTAATTTCTACAAATTATGCCTGTATAAATTGCCAAAAGGAAGCTAATTTAACATCAGCTGGAAATTAATATTATACTACTTTTCTTAAAGCTGTAAAAGTATCTAAGGGGCTTCTATTGAAGCCGGAATCCTCAAGTTATGTATGCTAAAGTAGATCACAAATAAACATATATCTCAGAGAAGCTTCACCAAATGAACTGATCAAGGCAAGGGGTTTCTGTAGACAAATATACCATGTATAAAATATAAAAGCAGCCAAACATTTAGGGTTTATATGAGTTGCTCAATTATTATTCTTGTTTTGGGAATATATACAACTTGCATATATTCCAGTTTGCCTTTCACATAATCAATGTTAATTGTGAAATGATGCTTCTATAGATATTCACACTTGTTCACACCAGAAGACCTTTCCACATATATTACTTATAATTGTTTTATATTCAATATTACTTTGAGGTGTACATTTTCTTGCTGCTTTTAGCTTACCTAGGACTAGGAATTATGGTTTAAATGTAGTCTAACCAGTCAAAAATGTATTGACACATTTTTACAAAATAATTAAGGAAGAATTATAAATTATACACCAATTTACTTGGGAATTTTATGCCTCTTGCCAATTTTTAACAAGTCATAGAAGCTATTCTTTTTAAGATTCTAAGTGCCATGCTTGATTTCACTGATGCTATGAGCAGAAAGAGCAAAAGAATATGAACTTTGGGGAAGACATCAAGGAATCTACTGTTCTTTTCATGTTGTGACAAAAAGGAATGTCAACTGGAAATACCTAGTCCTCCATGGTGCCCCACAGTAGTTCTGTGCCCATTCTTCCTACTCTGGCTGTTCATGTGATACACATTTCAAACATGAGCTGTGCGTCTTCTGCTGGGACCCAGTCCTGTTTCTAAAGACCGAAACAGAAAGGACTGTGCACTTTTAGAGCTTAGTGTGTATATAAGTTTCCCACTAAAATTATTTTCCTCCGTGGAAATTCTTTTCAGAACTTTCATAATTTCTGAGTTTCTGAGTGTGTTGATATATACTAAACTGGCTTTCATGTGGATCTGTGCTAAGCTACAGAAATTCCAGATGGCAAACAGGCACCAAATACTTCAAAGAAAAACAAAGTGATTTTCTGAGCTGAACTACATATCTTTGAAAAAGAAGCCATTGCGACTGTCTTGGGAATATGGAGGAAAAATAATAACCTCCATGTGTTTGCCTTTGTAGTCTGTGCTGTTCACAGTTCATATTTCTTTGGGGATGCTTTCTAAGAATAAGCCCACACCTTATGTAACTCATACAGAACTGAATGTCATATTCCATTCTGTTAATTAAATGGTTATATATGAGCCTGCAAGAAAATCACTGAGGGCTGCACTTTGAACCATCTGCTATCTCACAGTAAAACAAATTCTATAAGTTGTGAGGTTTAGAAAGCTCAGTGTCCTTCCTTTTCAGTTTTATCAAGTTAAACTATTAGATGAACACAATTCTAGATTTTCTTGTATTTTAAAGTAGAACTGGAGGTGGTATATAGTTGAGAAACTGTCTGGGGAACTTAGGTTGTTCACATCACATGAGTTATTTGCCAGTAAAGGATGCCAATCACAGTGTTATTATGAGAAGGATTAGTCACTTTTTTCCCTGTTGGCAACACTGCCTGTAACACAACTGGAAACAATTTTTTCTCCCATGGAAAGAAACCATATATGAGGCCAGAATTAATCTGAATTTAAGAAATCATATAATAGGATATAGTGAATGCAATTTTCTCAGCACAATCTGCAAAGGGGCTCCAAAGACACATGAGTCAAATACCCCTAATGCCATTCCCATTCAGCAGCATGACACAGTCCCAAAGGTGGTCCATGGGAATTCCAAACAACAAACTCAACCTTGGTAGAAACTCTCAGAATTGTTCAAAGATATCTTGATTTCTATCTCAAATTTCTCCTGAAATCATTGCAATCACCACCTGTGGTTTGTTGTCCTGATCATTGTATACGTTAGTGTTCTTTTGAAAGCAAGGGATTGATGAAGGGTAAGGTCATCTGTTTTGTCATCATAGCTTATCAATCACATTGAATTGACACACAGACCAGGAAGGATTCTTCAGGTCTTACTTTTTTCAGGTGACAGGCATCACAGGACAGATCAGATTTTTACAACTTCTCATTCACATGTTTTGCTTACTCCCTCACCAACATGGAAATGTCTTAGGAATTACTTTTTCCACTCAGACTCTCCATGTAGTTAAAGGACAAAAAAAAAAAAAAAAAAAAAAAAAAGGAGTCATTTTGCCTGTGAAATCAGTCTTTATCTGTCCTTTGATCCCCCTTTCTCCCATGAATTAATTTTCCAGAAAAAAACATGGACCTGAGATGGTTTGGGATATAGACAGTGGGGTCATAAGGTCTGTCCTGTCTTATCTAATGTGGATGTTGGCCAGAAACACTTGCAAAAACATAGGTCTTAGGTGGCTGAAACCAAAGGACTTGTTAGAAATACTTTCTTTAGTGCCTTGGATATTGATTTTTGGCAACATCTGAAAAGTTAAGAGAATCACAGGTTCAAGTAATCCATGCCCTCCCACCCCCAGGCCCCTGAAGTCATTCACATAACAATAATATAACAAAGATATCCTTGTCATTAAAAAGGGCATTCTAATCCTTGCTGGTAGTTAATCAGAAGACAAACCTCTGGGGCTGGAGAGATGGTTTAGCGGTTAAGCGCTTGCCTGTGAAGCCTAAAGACCTGGTTCAAGGCTTGATTCGCCAGGACCCACGTTAGCCAGATGCACAAGGGGGCGCACGCGTCTGGAGTTCGTTTGCAGTGGCTGGAGGCCCTGGCGCGCCCGTTCTCTCTCTCTCTCTCTCCCCATCTTTCCCTCTCTCTGTCTGTCACTCTCAAATAAGTAAGAATAAACAAAAAAAAATTTTTTTTTTAAAAAAGAAGACAAACCTCTGAAGGAGTTGAGGACTGAAGTCCAATGTTTCCTTAAATTATTATTTACTTCTGAGACCCTGTAATCTTACAAGACAGAAGGATATACATGGCATTATTTGGAGCAAACAGAACCGAGCTATTTATGGGTTCTTGGTAAACCACTCATTACTTCAGCAGAGCTCTCAGGCACAACAGAAGCTCATACATAGTCCAGTGGTTCAGTGCACAGGGCTGGGATCAGACAGGCCAGCACTGGCATCCCAGTCTCTTCTCTCACTAGCTGCGTTTACGTAAATTATTTTCATTCTATAAGCTTCAAGTAAATTTAGGTAAATTATTTTCATTCTTTAAGCTTCAAGTTCCACATTTGTGAAAAAGGAATAATAGCAATTCCTGTGCTTATGAAGTTGCATAAGGATTAAATGACAACACATGTGAGACAGGGTGTCAGTGTCTCACAGGATCAGTATAAGGGAAAGAAGATGGATTGTGGTGAGATTGCCAAATATTTTTTATGCACTTGTAAGTATTTTGATCTTTATCCTTTAGGAGATAAATGTCATTAACATTTTAAGTATGAGAAATGATATGAAAAAAACCCTACATTTTAAATACTACAAGGAATTAACATAAAATTTGATAATAAAATTGGGGAAGAATCATGAGATTAACAAAACATTCATTCCTATCTGGACTATGAACACCTGAAGGCAACATGTAATTGTAGTCACGCTGAGCAAAGTAATAACAGCAAAAATACCTAGGGAGACAGAAGTAGGAGATGAGTTCGAGGACAGCCTGAGACTACATAGTGAATTCCAGGTCAGCCTGAGCTAGAGTGAGACCTTACCTCAAAAAACAAAAACAAACAAAAAAAGTATAACTTTAGAGAAAAAAATTAGCCTGTCTAAAAGTATTTTAATTGGTTGATTAAACTGTGGAAAGGCTGGAGACCTTTTTAATGTTCTGCAAGCACTTCAGAAAAGACAATATATTGTTTTATGCTGTCTTTTTTTTCAAACTTTAGAAATAAGAACTGAGAGTCTGTTAAATAGCCATTGGTAGCACTTGAAATTAAAAGGGTGACACAATCTACACTTATTGTTGCATCTTTTCAAATTTGGTACAACTCATATATCTTAAAACTATTTTGTAAACATCAGAAATATGTGCTTAATTCATGTGTGCATCTTATTATTTTAAAGCAAAGTAACCTTTTATAGAAGAAAATTCTGAACAAATTGTAAACCATGTGTTCAACTCCATGTTTTCCACCTTGAGTGAGTTTAATTGCCCACTGTGAGAGGGATGGCATCTACCTAAACTGGAGGCACAACTAATCCCTGGGACACACACACTCTGCACCTTCAAATGTAATCAACGGAGGTGAATCTCAAGATGCTTTGCCATTCTGACTACTTGGCAAGGAAATCTGGTCTACATTTAGAGCATAATTTTTGAAGGTATTGTTTATTGTTTCTATTGTATTTGCTCCTGTGCAATTGCCAGTGTTGGAATGTGAAGTAGAAGAGCTGGTAAGACTGTAAGTTAGGAAAGGGCTATAAGGGAGGGAGGAGAGGGGTGGATTTAAGGGGATGGTACTACTACTACTACTACTACTACTACTACTACTACACACACACACACACAGATAGATAGATAGATAGATAGATAGATAGATAGATAGACAGATTATTGTGAGTGCAGTGGCCTAACTAAAGTCAGGAGAAGATATTGAGTAAAAAAGGGTATTGGGGGGACAGTTAATCAAAATTTAGGATATTGTGAATAAGCCACATGATAGCCTACTTTTTTGGATAGTGGCACACCCAGAAGCCATAGAAATGTCTCAGTGCCAGGAATGGGATACCTTCCAGTGAAATGTTGGCCACAGAAGTCCCTTATGCTCCCAAAACATTACAGCCAAGGCTCTTGGTTTTCCACCAGGAATAGATGATACGACCCTATTGCTGAAGACTCCACATATCTGGGCTGCAAGGTCACCAAGAAATCAAACTGTGATTGAGCTGAAAACCTTCTCCTGGTAGACCAGCTGACAGAAATCTGGGAAAAGCTGCACTGTATGCAACCTAATGAGAGACAGAAACCATAAGTGATGAAAACAGTGGACACTGCAAGCTTCAAATTTGGCCAGCCAGGCCAATGAGCCAACAGTTGCATTAGTGGCATGTCTAATTGGACTAGAGACCTGCTCTATGGCAAGGAATACATACCTGGTACTGAAAACCTAATCAAAAGCCTATGGTTGGAGAGGTCATGAGCATTAGGAGTGTTATGCCTGCTCTTGTCTGGCTAAATGTATATATTATGCTCACCAAACTGCCCTGTAAGCACTTTACTTAATGTTCATACCCATATATTCATGCTGCTGTCACTTTTGGTTAGAGAAGCTTCTCTTCTCAGATGTTGATGACCACTGGGATGACCCAAAAGGCACAATAGTGCTGAGTAGATGTGGTAGACGAATGTTCAGTACTCAAACATCTCTATCACACCTTCCAAGGCTAGGGTCCATTGTGGAAGACGGGGTAGAAAGAATGTAAGAGCTGAGGAAGGGTAGAATTGCTTACAATGCAACCAACCAGACAGAACTTGGCCTTGATATCCATGACCTCGCAGTGCCTACCACTATCTTCACAAGACCCTCATATAGAAGGAAAAGATGATGATGTCAAAATAAAAGAGAGACTAATGGAAAGAGGGAGGGGATATGATGGAGTGTGGTTTTGTGAAAGGGAAAGTGGGGGAGGGGAGAGAATTATCACGGTTTATTGTCTGTAACTATGGAAGCTGTCAATAAATTTTTTTTTAAAAAAAGAAGAGCTGGCAAGAATGAAGTTTTTTTCTACTAATAACAGAGGGATTTTCATAATATATACACCAGGTGATGATGTCAAAAATAGCTATACCATTATTTTAGCATTTAAAGTTATACTGATATATAGCCTGGTGTCTTAGCATTTGTTTGGAGTTTAACTGAAGGTGTTTTTAGAATAGTGTGCTTAAATTCCCAGTCACTAATTGGAAAAACACTCTGCAAGTTTTCACCTATATTTTTTCATGTGCTAGTAAAAGAACTAGTACATTAAGTCAATGGACTTTCATTATTATAAGCTGCTAAGAGTTGGCTCATTCTATATAAAATACTGAACCTTGTTCATATTGATCCATTTAAAAGGGACATATTTAATGATAATTTGAAGAGACAACTTTGTGTTATTAAAGCTAAATCATGTCCTACATTAATTAAACTTGTTTTAAATCTTATTTTTAATTCATTTATCTACTAATCTATAATTATAAAATACTTGCTAATATCTCAGGAATGTCTGTTGTCTTTGCTTTTTATCCCTTGGTCCCCAGTAGAGATATGTGATCTGCATTATAAATATAGCTCACAGCCATGGGCTCTTCTTGTCCTGTGAACTGATGTCCTGTGAACACTAATCTGGATGGCAATATCTTGTCTCTCACTAGAGTAATTTCCAGATAAATATATGACAGAAGGGGAATTAATTAAGGAACAAATTAACCTCAAAGCAAAGAGAAATATAGTGTATCTTAGGTAATTACCTCTAATAAGAAATTTCTGCAATGAAGCAATGTTAGCAAAAGCATTTTTAATTGCTATTACTTGGTGCCTCCCACCCTGTGATAAAGTCCTTGAAAAACATTGCCTTTTCTTATGGGAGCAAAGTACTGGAAATAGAGGGAGGTCTCCAAACATTCACCTTTGTGAGATTACTTTCCAGTGGGCGGGCTGAGAAGGCAGTAAATTCAGATTCCATCTGAGATAATTTCTGAGTAAGGCTTTTCTGAAGCTTAGATTATGAGAAGTAATCATGGTGTAGTGTGGGGAGTAAAGCCTCTGAATTCTAGTGTCAATTCTGCTATTTGTAAACTGACAGAAACTGGAACTTGGTCCTTATCCTTTGATAGTCTCAATTTCTCTTGACACTGTTCCTCTTGGACTGGAGATGTTGAAAGAAACAAAACAGCAACCATGAGCAGTTGGTAATATTTACTAAAATGCTGAATGTTTATCATGACAGGCATTAATTTTTATTTCTTAATAAGTTTTCTTAATTCCACACTAACCCAGTCAGAGAAGTACTATTAACATCTTTAAGATGTTAGGGGTAAGTCCTAGTTACTTTGCACTCAAAATTTTATTAAACCCACTAAATGCAACTACTGGCTTTACTTTTCTACTAATGCAGATGCTAGTGATAAATAGTAAATTATCAATATGCTTTCCTTAAGGCCAGAATGATGTTATCTTCTTTGTATTGGTTACATGTAAGCACAGTCTGGTGTGTAAGGGCTTTGGGGTATTTACTTGTTTTTACCTCTTTCTCATTTTGAGATTGGGCATTGCTAAATTAACCAGGCTGGCCTTGAACCTGTGATCCTCCCATTTCAGCCTCCCATGCAGCTGGGATTACAGGCCTTTGCAACTGGTCCAGTCCTGCATGTTTTCTTGGAGAGATCACAGTGAGCCACATGAGAGCCAGGATGTGGCTGTAGCCTTATCTGGCATGATTCTGGATAGCCAGCTGGACTTAGTCTTGGAAAGTGTTCCCTGGTGTAATCAGTCTGAAAAGCAGAGGAGTGTAAACCCATGGAAGCTCTGGAATCATGAATCATCTGGCCTATGTGGAGACAATGAGGCTGAGGATAATTCTCATCCTTTCTACCTCATCTGTGTTTTATATCAAATTCAGACTTCCATTGCAGGAAAATGTTTATTTCTTACTTGGGAACATGCAAACTGATCCAGTATAGAGGGAGGTGGTTTTGATCCCAATGCAAAGTTCATTTAGAGATTTTCAGTCATTTGGAAATGTCACAGGTTATTGTATTTTTTCAATTAATTGGAAATAAAATCTTCCTAACCTTATAGAGGTTATTCTAGGTTTTAGCAATAAAAACAAAAAACAGTAAATGTGGTTCTCAACTCAAGTGGCTTATAGCTCTGTCAAAAAATAGATATATAGGGCTGGAGAGATGGCTTAGCAGTTAAGCACTTGCCTGTGAAGCCTAAGGACCCCAGTTCAAGGCTCAATTCCCCAGGACCCACGGTAGCCAGATGCACAAGTGGCCGCATGCGTCTGGAGTTCTTTTGCAGTGGTTAGAAGCCCGTGCTTCCAGTCTCCTCTCTCTCTCTCTCTCTCTCTCTCTCTCTGCCTCTTTCTCTCTCTGTCTGTCATTCTCAAATAAATAAAAATAAACAAACAAACAAAAATATTTTAAAAAAATAGATATATAAAGGAGCAAATTATTTAATAAGCTAGAAGTAAAAAAAGCATCTGTGGTTGTTTGAATAGAATAGATGGCCCCCAATATATTCAGTTGTTTGTTTGTAGTTTACATCTGCAGCCACCTGGCTGGAGTCAGTCAGTGCCATTGTGTGGATCTTAAGGTATGGTGGTGGGTTTCAGATTTCAATCTAAAGATATGCAAAGTGTGCCTAGCAGGAGTTCCTGAGGTGTGCTGTGCTGTGTGGCTTTTGGCTGGTGCTTCTCTCTCTCTGCTTGGGCCTGTGAAGGCAGGCCAGTTTCTCCTGCCATTATGGAACTTCCCCTGGATCTGTAAGCTTCAATAAATCCCTTCCTCCATAACTGTGCCTGGTCTGGAAGTTCATCTCAGAGAACCTGAAGCTGTCTGCTACAGCATCCTTATGAAGTAAGAACCTGGGAAAAGTTTCTTAGTGAGTATAGCATTTATATGGAGTAGGATTTGGCCAGGCATAAGGATAGCCAAAGGATATCCTAGTCCAAGTATAGGAAGCACTGTTTTCTTTTGCTAATGAAACTCTGTGCAGATAACACCCTGCAGTCTATAAGAAAGCCACCTGCCAGACATCAGGGCAGCTTTTCTGTTTACACAGAAATAAACCCCTTTTTCTGTTAAACTCCATTCCTTTCTGCTTATCATTCTTTTTGTTCTCCTTATATTAAAGCTGTCAAATGATATTGGTCCTATACATACATATTTTTTGATATTTTTGAATTTGCTTTTATATGCCACAGGAGTTTGCATCTCTGTTTTTATTTTACACTATCTCTGCTCCATGCCATTATGAATCTACACAATAATTTTATCTGGCCCTAAAATATATCTGCTTAATAAAAGTATATTTTTGATGAACAGTAAATTTACATCTATACTGTGCCTGTAGGTAATTGAGATGTTAGCATATCAAATTCATAAAATACCACCACATCCTGTGTAATAACAGTGGGCTAGGCTTCTGCTTAAAAGCACTCCTGCTAGACAAGTGCCTATTAACTATTTTGCATCATGTTTTAGGTACTTGCATTGCAATCACATAGATCCTAATTGAATGTTGGTTCATTACCATATATATTAAGTAATGTTTTTTAATAAATGTCATATACTTAATATATTAAGTTCGTGTTTTTGTATCCTAGGTGGAAGGCCAATTTTTTTGCTAGAATAACTGCAACAATGGAGAACTTCCTTATATTTCCTTACTTTTAGGCAATTCATTTTCTCAGACTCTTCCTTATCTTAATCCCAAATATGGATTAGTGAGTCTTGGTGAGGTCAGGGATTAGTTTTGTAAATTGGCAACATAGGGATGTAGAGAAATATTTTTTAAAAATATTATTTTATTTATTTGAGAGAAAGAGACAGAGAGAGAGAGAGAGAGAGAGAGAGAGAGAGAACAGGCATGCCAGTGCCTCTAGCCACTGCAAACAGTCTCCAAACACATGCTCCATCATGTGCATCTGGCTTATGTGGGTTCTGGGGATTTGAACATGGGTCCTTTGTTTTTGCAGGCAAGTGCCTTAACCATTAAGCTATATTTCCAGCCAAGAAATATATATATATATATATATATATATATATATATATATATATATATAAGTTTTTTTTTTGATATCACAACTTGGGCTGTTGACATCTGATGGGTGGATGCTGGTAATACTATGAAACATCCTGCAATATACAGAACAGCCCCACATAACAAAGACCATCCTAAAATATCAATATGATGAATGCTGACAGACTATATTCTAGCTATATTCTAGATTCTATTTACCCATAAGCTGTAATTGCTTTTATTAGAGGTTGTCGAGATACTTTGAAACACTTTTGTTAAGCCTTTTATATCTTCAAGTCCTCCAACTATGTTTTTTTTGATGCTTCTATATGACTAACAACTCATGACTTTGCCCAATAGCATAATAGCATCTAATGATGAAAGTGAGAAATGAATCACTGAGGGCAATGCTTAATACTAGTTAACCAACCAATAGTGGTCCACTTTAGCAGTGTGGAACTGGGTGGAGGAGGTACAATAAAGAGATAAACTTATGCCACTCCCACTTGTTCTTGGTATATCTGAAATCCATGAAATTATTACAAAGGCTTTAGTTCCAGGAATAACTCTTTCTCAGGGATATGGGAAGAGATTCATAGCATGTTCAAACCCAAGTTATGATAAACTATATCGTAATGACCATCTTTCAGAATCTGCTTGTTTCTGGCATGTAGATACTGATTCACGTTCTGAAAAGGGGTCTAACTATATACCAGGGGTAGGAAACAGTAATATGCTACCAAGGCAATGTCTGTCCTTTCTATGGGCTCCACTTTTAGAGGCCATCTAACCCAAATCTCAATCTGCTGAGGTCACTTTAACACTTGGAGACAAACCAGTAACTGGGTTAATTTATGCCTGTGATGTTCCAGTCAAATGTTTCTCCATTTAGGAATAATGCACCAAGGAAATGGTGACTCTTGAAGAAAGGCAGGCACATTTTTGAAACATTTCAGGGAACATTTTTGATTGTACAACTAACCCTAACTACAGCCTATTTGAGCAGCATATGCATAAAAGATGCTTCTAAGTAAGTACCTTAAAGACAATTGCCTAGCTAAAGGCAATCGACGGGATGCTCTTCTTTTTTTCTCAAAAAATATGGACCGCTTCACAAATTTGTGTGTCATCCTTGCACAGGGGCCATGCTAATCTTCTCTGTATCATTCCAATTTTAGTATATGTGCTGCCGAAGCGAGAACTGGATGCTCTTCTTAAAGAAATACTATATTCCCTGATATGAGGAGTTTCAGGTTTATAGAGAAGATCAACATACAGCCATAAAATGATTTGAAGAGAAACTTAGCAGACTGTGTGAACAGATCCCTGAAGTATATGTGCTAATATAGGAGGATTTTGATGTTTGCTTTCATTGATGACAGAATTAAGAAATCAATTTGGTTGCTTTGTAAAGGGATGACCAAGGAGTAGTTTGTTGTTCTTAATTAGAGTATTGGGAAAATAATTATCCAGATCTTCATCAAAGGTGTTACAGCTTAACCCAGTAGGCCATTAAGAATTCCCCTTCCATGTAGTTTTCACTAACACAGCCTATTATATGAGATAACGCAGCAGGGATGTCTCCTTGGCTGGCTTCAGAAGAATTTCTCTCCTTTAGTGTCAAGAAGACTAAGCTGGTATGGAAACACCTCCTGAAGCAGTTTGGCCAGTAAAGGGATCCAGGCCTAAGTGGGAATGATTATGGCTTGAATTTGAAATGTACCCTACAGACTCATGTTTTGAAAACTTGTTCTTCAGTTTGTGGTGCTATTTTGGAAAGCCATGAGACTTTTAGGAAGGAGTAGCTAGCTGGTAGATGTCGGTTGCTAAGGGCAGGTTATGGAATGTTACAGCCCAGCTTCTAATCTGTTCTAGTTCTTTCTGCTTCCTAGTCCATTATGATGTGAAGTTTCTGCAACATGCTCACACAACAACAAAACTCTGCGACACATTCCTCTCTATGATGGACTGAGACCCTATAAACCATGAGCCAAAATAATTATTTCCTCTTACGAGTTGTTTCTGTCTAGTATTTTGGTCTAGCAATGTAAAAGCCACTAGTAAAGAGGCAGAATGTCTAACTAATTGAAAGAACCACCAAAAGAAAGATGCATAAGTATCCTTATTCTCTAAAATTCTTTCCAATAGTCAGCTTTGTAATGGGAAAACTTGGTTGAGTCACAAACTTTGTGACTGGATGTGGTAAATAGATGGTGGTAGGATTTTTTTTTAATTATGTGAGGTATTTGTTTATATAGAGTCACCCTTTTTCAGTTCAAATAAAGACACTTTCAGTGCATATTCAGAAAGCCAAAAGTAGCTAAAAGTTGATGGCGTTACTGTCAGCTACATGCTGTCATCACAGTCATCAAACACCAGATGCATGACCACAGTCAGTCATAGAACCAGGAGTAAATGAACATGAGAGAGACGCAGAAAAAAAAATCCTGCCACCTAAAGTATTTCATTATTAATGTGCAAAAGTGTTTTAAATTTATCTTTAGGAACTTACTGCTTTGGATTACCATTGACTATATGTTTTTGAATTCTTGTTAAATGACAAATGTGTCTCAAAGGGATATAATTCTTACATATAAGGGTATATCCTTTTTACTCACAATGATTTAATAGAAGAAAGATCCTCTGAGGTTGCTAAGAAGGATAACAAGTGGTCACTATATAGATCACTTACTCTAGTTCCCAGCTTTACACTGGACTGGACTAGTGTGTGACACTTAATCAGGACATGGAAGCCATTGGAAGAGGGATTGGAGAATCTTGCCCTGTCCTTTCCTCTCTACTTGCCCTTTTATAAAGTCTTTGTCCCCCTGCATATTAACATCTGCTACAGCTTTTTGACCAGCCTCCTCAGATTCAGTATCTCATTCACACTAGTATATACATGGACCTATTAACCACTTTCCAGTGCAATTTTCATGCTATTGGTGATCTTCAAAATCTTTCTTAACTTGTGGGACCCATCACCATTATTTCACAGTAGTTCTGAACCCACAGACAGACTTTATGTGCCTTGAAGTCAATATTGTTTTATGACTTAGTATTCTCTCCAAACCCAGTCCTAGTGCGGACCACTCAACAAGATGGACAGATTGGCTTGCTGATTTAACTACTTCAATGACTTCATTAGTTTGCTTTCCCACTGGAAAGGTCAGAGAGTTGGTTTTAAATGTAGCTTTTCCTATAATTTTAAGAAAATAATAGGAACAGTTTACTGAATATATTAATTTTTATATGAAGAATTTCCCCTAGTTTCTCAATTCATCCTCTCTACAACATATTGCAGTAAGTCTTTTTTTTTTTTCATTTTATAGTTTAATCCTAAATGGTGGTGATGGAATTAACACTTGGGTGTTTTCTTTTCAAGTGTTTATGAATGTTCATGTGTATGAAGGTGCATGTGTGTCTGTATGTGTTCATGTGTATGTACATGTGGATAGAGGTCAGAGGTCAGAGGGCAGCATTGGGTGTCACTCTTCAGCAATACAATCCAGCTTTTGTGAGACAGGGTCTGCCACTGGCCCGAACTTACCCATCAGGCTGGACTGTCTGGCCAGTAAGCCCAAAGGACAGTCATGTCTTTACCTAGCACTGTGATTACAGGTGTGACACTACTCCCAGATTTTTTTACATTGGTACTAGAGAGTGAACTCAAGTTTTCATGCTTGTGAGAAAAGCAATTTAGTCATGAGTTTCAAGCCCAACACCCAGGTGTTTCTGATGCCAAAATCTCTACCTTTTTTCGGTCACATGAAAATTTTGTTTCTTTATACCAATAGAGGAAAAATAAAAAAACCCTCACCAACATTTGTGCTTTCCCAATGATATTGATCCAGATAAATGAAATAGAAAGTTATGAGCTTTGATGAGTAAGAGGTCCTTTTCTCTTGATAACCAATATAAGATTTCAGATGCATACAATGCTTTTGTTTCTAGACCAGTCTGACCTCTTTTGAGTAGTACCTAGCATGAAAAGAGTAAAATCAGATTTAAGCAAAATCTGTTTTTAAGACATAACTTGTTAAGTACTTATGAGAAACCATTATATTTGGGTATTATAGAGTCCTGTTTTCTGCACTGGAAGAAATAAATATCTGAAACAGCATATGTGAAATTCTTTACTAATTGTACAACATTGGGCATAAGTACTTATGAAATTATTGACACTAAATTGGTAAAATTATTATTATAATACATATTCCTCAGTTGTCTCTTTTCAAGCAGAAAATTCCATCATTCCTGATGCAAATATAGAAATAGTGGAAAAGATTACATAATTTGATTTGAGATATGTAATATTTCCTTTTCACCTGATGAAGGTAAAGAGTATTTATGAAAAATATTTTTTCTATTTACTCATAACATAGATGAACTAGCTCATCTAGAATAGTACAGACTTGTGCATGAAATTTAAAGCACCACAAATCTGGGGATATAAAAATAAGGTTATTCTGATGCAAATAGAGAGAATTTAAGTGGACTGTAGCATATTAAAAAAATATAGGGTTTTCTTTAGTGCTTGGGTTTAGACTATATTAATCTGCTATGAGTCAAGATTACATGACTCTTAAATTACAGAATTTTATTATGGTGACCCTAGAGCTTTCACTAGAAAAGGTACTGAACCTCAAATAATGTATAGAAATCACAGGGTAGCTGAAAGAGCACAAAAGTACAAAAGATCAATTTCAGTTCCATTTCTTGTTCTACCTACCAATGGGACTTTTCATGAAGCCAGTCTTTTTAAGAATTGGGAAAATGAGAAAGTTGAGCTGGTTGATTTCATGGCACTACTGTCTAAAATTCTGTGGCTTCAGGTGATTTGAAAAGGTTTGAATGAGATGTTTCTTCTTTTCCTGATGAACTTATGAGAGTCAACTATCAGGACTTTTAATCTAGTTTATGCTGGATGCTAAATGCTAAAATCCCTCCCTTCTTTCCTTGCTGGTAATTATCTGACTTCTTTTAATATCTATTAACATTTATGTTCTGAGAAATTCTTTGCATTTTATATATGAACAAAATTATACATTATTAGCTGGGCATGATGGTGCACGCCTTTAATACCAGCACTCGGGAGGCAGAGGTAGGAGGATCGCCATGAGTTCAAGGCCACCCTGAGACTACATAGTGAATTCCAGGTCAGCCTGGACTAGTGTGATACCCTACCTCGAAAAATAAAAAAAAATTATACATTATTAAAAAATAGTGTAAAATATAAAGATGAAGGAAATTATACCTTCTTGTACTGGATCGTATGCATGACTCCAGACCACAACTTCATCTTATAAGGACTTTGCAGCACTTGTACTATGGGCAGGACATTCTCTTCTCCACAAAATAGCCTTGGCTATTTTCAAACTCACTATGTTGATAAAGATGACCTTGAATATCTTCTGATCCTTCTGCCTCTGTCTTTGCATCTGCCTCTCAATTGCTGGGATTATGGGTATACATATATATCATGCCTTTTTGATTTTAAGATTGTATGTGAATAAATAATTCTGTAAAGCCACTGAATTTTGGGACAGTTTGTAATGCTCTAGTAGCCAACTGATAGCTTTAAGAACAATTTCCATTGAAAGCAGAATGTAAAAAAAAAAATTAAAAAAAAATTAAAAAAAAAGAAGCCGGGCGTGGTGGCGCACGCCTTTAATCCCAGCACTCGGGAGGCAGAGGTAGGAGGATCGCCGAGAGTTCGAGGCCACCCTGAGACTACAGAGTGAGTTCCAGGTCAGCCTGAGCTAGAGTGAGACCCTACCTCGAAAAACCAAAAAAAAAAAAAAAAAAAAAAAAAAAAGAAAGCAGAATGTTCTGTTTTCAAACTCATATCATTAAAGATCCATAGCAACTCAAATTAAGTAGTTGAAGTTATCCATTGATGAAATTATTAGGATTATCTTATTTTGTTCCCCTAAGACATAAAAGCAAAAAAAATAACCTTTTAGCAGGAACACTGGCCCATCTTACCTGTATGGAAACACTGCTGTAGGAGCCTCCAATGACTCCTGCAATGAGCAATGGGATGTTTTCTTGAATGGCATAGGATCCATCAGGACACATATACTCAGCTTCATCCACTTTAGTCAAAGATGCCCTGACAAATTCCAGTGATTGTTCTAATGCATAGGTATCCCTTGAACATGTATCCAAAATATGAACACCCAACTTCACTCCAGGTAACAAGTAATTGTCTTTGTTGATTTCATCAATAGCAAACAACATGGCCTCCAGTCGTTGGATCCCTCTGTCTTCATTGATTCGCCCACACTCTTCAGTTCCAGTGCCTTTTTCATTAATAGGAAATAGGCCCCCTAACACAAGGTCGCCTTCTATTTTAATCTCTCTCCTCAGAAAGTTATGGTCCCCAAAGGAGAGTAAGAATCCCTTTGAAAACAATGCTAGGGTAAGAACTTGGAGTCTTGCCAACATCTTCATGAATCCTGCTTCTGTAACTGTGGGAGATCTCAATGGATGGAGATAATGCTGCTCACTACTCTTCCACTCTCATTTCCAAACTGGATATTTGGTCTGTCCTTCAAATGAGGGAGAATCAGACTAACAGAGTCTCTCACCGAATCCCTAAAGAGATAAAAATTACATGAACAAAACTGGTAAAGAAAGCAACAGTGATTATATAGATGATTCCCAGTCACACCTCTCATGGGTTCCTGAATTGAGTCAACCCAAACTTGTCCTCATTTTGTTTGGCCTGTATTGAAACCTTAACCTGCTAGTATTTCCTGTGTTACTATCTACATTCCATTGTCTAAGAGCTGCTCTTCCGATAGCTCCCAACTCCCATCTCTGGGTTTACTCATTTGTTGTCACAGCTTCAACTTCCATGTAAATCTGCACCAAGCTCTTAGGTTGACTACTAGTTAAGCAGTTTTATACACATATCCAAATACCCTCAGGGTCTGCATATCATACATTTTTCCTTACCTCTATAAATGGATATTTTGTGTCTAGGCTCTCAAGCCAGCAATCTGCTCTTTAGAGTCTTCCCCACTTCACCCCCTTTCTACCTTCTTCTAACTACCCACTATGATCTGAGGAGTCTCCATGCTTAGCCTCTACTGAAGCCACTGCCTGCTTTCTAACGTCATACTACTGGGCCATGGTAGTGATGTCTGTAAAGCAGCTAGCAGCCCCAAAAGCACCTAAAGTAGGTGTGTGTGTGTGTGTGTGTGTGTGTATGTGTGTGTAAGGTCCTCAGTGGAATGGGGTCAGGAAGGAGGGAAAAGAGGGAATAAACACATGATGTATCTATACAAAATATGTTGTTAATTAAAAACAACCCTCAATTTTATTATTGTATAACCTGTACATGGTGAAAGATTGCTAGCAGCTACTTCTTGTAGCCAGTGTTAGGCAAGTACTGATGTGGTCATCTCATTTCAAAAGTATAGTGAGTCCTTGTTCTGGGTTTTATAGTAGCTTGGGAGAATTTTGTGAACTGAGCTTTTGTCTATATCACAGGCTAGAATATTCATGCCTCCACTGGGAATCCAGAAAAGCCCTGCTGCAAGGATATTTAGACAGTGGGCTGAGGATCTTCTCAGAGAGCTCTGTAAAACTCTAGCATGGTATAGTTCATTTGCATGTACACGTGTACTCATGGACCCACAGTTAAGACTGACACTAAGCTGCCTAATCCAAGTGCTGGATGAACACACTTGTCCTTGTCCTTGTGGTTTACTTCCACCCCCACCCACAATGAAATGAACTTATCTTTTTCAAAGCCAAGTGACATGTGTGACTCCATGGGACTCCTGAGGCATCTTTCTGTCAGGGTTCAGTACTTAATTCTGTATGTGGTTGAGATTCTCAGTTTTTCTCTCATTTTTATGTGTGATGGCATGTTGTTGGGGCTTTATGAAGCAGGAGGCTATCCTAGATACTTCCATATTCAATGATGATGTCTGAAAGCCACAACACCAGTGTGTTCTTAGATAAATTAGCAAATGTTGACAGTCTGAATGATGTCCCTGCTCTCATGCACAGACTTAATTACTACTGAGTATCCCATTTCCCATCAGTCTCTAAAGAATCTCTTCCCTGTGGGCTTCAGAACTGGCTATTTCTTTTCATTAAGTAGAAACTTTGTATGTTGGTCCCATCATTTCCATCCTCTCTGTCCTCATTTTACTAAGGGCCCTCCCTAGTAGGATTGCTGGTATTCATCATGTAGTGGTAGGTTATGGGTTGTGAGAGCAGCTGTCTGACATTGTGGGGAGGGCTATGTCTCTGGATATTCCTTCCCACCCTGTGACTCTTACATTAATTCTGTCCTCTCTTCTACAAACTTCCCTGAGCCTTGGTGGGTGTGCTTTAATTCTACTTTAATGTTGAGTTCTCAGCAGCTTCTGGATTTCTCCTTTGGTGCATTGTGAGTACCTTCAGTAAGAACTGACTACTTTTTGTAAACATTTCTTGGTGTTCCTTGACCTTGTCATTTGCTGGGAAGAGATCTTGACTGCAGACACCTGATACCAGGACTGGACTGGCTAACTCACATGCCCATCCATGGGCTCAAAAATGCAAAAGCTGAGCCTCAATATGGGCTTCTCAAACCCCTCTTTCCTCTCTGGGTAAGAGCTCTACCTTGCTTCCTTCTTTTATGATCCTGGCTAACCCTCCCTTCTCTTCTCTCCCCTAAATCTTTAAACTACAATAAAATCTGTCTGAACTAGTCTGTGGAATTCATTCTTTGAATTTATATGAACACCCCACCCCAAATTATTGATGCATTGGCATACAAGGAACCCCAAAATTTCCATGTCAATTACAGTATCTCAAGAAATGGTACAAGATATAGGTGAAGTATAAATGAACTTCATATGTAGACTTGGGTTGCATACCCAAGGTACCTTTGTGTATTTATTAATTTAAATATAAATATAAATTTAATTCATAGTTAATTAAATATAAATTTAAATATAAATATAAATATAAATAGAGTATTTATAAATACTTTAAGCCACTCCCGCCAGAATATGAAACCTGAAATAATTTTGTCTTGACACATTTTGGATAAGGAATATTCAACTTACATATAAGCAAGAGAAAATACTGTCTTTTTAATTAGAAATTTCAACTGATTTGGATTCCTATGAACTGAGGAGTGATGTGGGCCCAAACTAAACTACATTTGCTTTTAAGTTTTTATGACATCAAATATTTATTGAACACCTACTGTGTGTATACTCGGTCATATGCTAGACAAGTAGAAAGTATACTTAACTTGTTTTTTTGTTGTTGTTTGCTTGCTTATTGAGGTGCTGGGGATTAAACTCAGGGTCTTGCACACACTGCTAGGCAATCATTCTACCACTAAGCTACATTCTAAGCCTTTTAGAATATATAGTTTATTTTAACAAAGAACATTACTCTGGCTGTCAAATAATATTCTAAATAATTACATGTGTGTTTTTAATGCAGAGCATGATAAAAAGTGCTTATCTCTGTTTTCTCAAATTATCATTTGAAAATTATCATTCTTTGTGAAAATTTTGGAAGTCAATGTACCATGGGTTTCATTTAATATTGCAATTGTCATTAAGTGCTTGAATCAAAACTAATCCATTGATATTACATATATATATATATATATATATTATGTGTGTGTGTGTGTGTGTGTGTATGTATAATACATAAATTGAAAAATGAGATATTCAGACTATAAAAACAACTTGCTGATAACAATTTCATGTAAAATATTTTTCTTTAGACAATCTGACACAAGCATCTGTGAGTAATATTTATTATGGTCTTATGAAATTACAAATTAATAATCAATTAGAATACTGTTTAAATATACTGCCTTAGTATATCCTTATTTATCTTTCTTTCTTAAATCAGAATTTTGATTAAGACTGTAGGGCCATGCATAATGTAGAAACCCTGATTATTTAAAATGAAGCCACAAGAAACTAAAAGGCAGAGTAAATTAAAATTTAACATTGAAAAGTAGACAAATATGCTTAGTTAAATGCAACTATTTATCTCTGTGTAACAGCTTATCAGATTGTGGGAAAGGGCACCAATCACTTCTTTTCAGGTTCCTTTTGTTATAACTCAGCCAGCAGCTCATTTCCAAGATAAACATGTTCCCCACTCTGGCACATTCATATTCAGCTGGAGGACTGCAGCATGCCATGAAGTTCTCCATTCAAAGATGATGAGTGATGTGTCGTCTATAAGCAAGCACGTAGCCCTTTCTGTAGGCAACCTGTTCACCATCGCAATAATAGAATCTCAGAGGTTTAGTTCCTGGACTAAATGGGTAGGAAACATGTCTAAACTCTGCATATGTTAATATGTAGTTCCCTGCCTTTCCTGACTTTGCTGTGGGATGAATTATTATCAAAAATGAAATCTATTTTAACTCAATGAATAAATACTTTATCCATAAAAAAGAAAAGAACTTATTTGGGAAATGTAATGGCAGAAACCACACTTACTGCTTCCCAGAAATAAATGCCTAAGTTACTGAATGAATTTCTAAGAGTGCCTAAAGCCTGCCCACCAAACCAACCTGGGGAAATGTTAAGGTTAGCCTAATATATACAATTTAATTATGACTATAATTTTCAAATGCTAGATTTCCAGACAACAAAAAGTATGATTCTTGTTCTCAGACTACAATTTGCAACTGAGTGAATACTGGCTACTGGCTATATTGCTATTTAAATATCAGGCTATATCATAATATTATTATAATTCTTTTACTGGGAAAGTAGTTGCTAAGAAGGTACTTTTTCTAGTGGTCTTTAAGAAGCTATTATTATTTGTATATACAATATCTACTATAGGCTTATTACTGGGGACTTAGTTGCCAGGTGATGGGCTTTGGGGAAGTGGTTGGATCCTGGAGGTTCTCACATAATCAATGGATTAATCCTTTGACGTATTCACAATATGATGATATTATTCAGAGGTGATGAAATGTAAGAGGAATGGTCTTATTGGAGCAAGTACTCACTGGGTACATATTTTTGCCTGTCCTTTTCTCCACGAGGTGAGCTACTTTGACCTACTACATTATCCCCACCAGAATGCTCACCTCATCACACATGGATTCAGAAGCAATGGAGTCAAGTGACTGTAGACAGAAACTTCTGAAACTCTGGGCCCAGATATATTTTTCCTCCCTTAAGTCATTTTGTTTAGGTATTTTGTGCCTCAACAAAACACGTCTAATACGGAAGTCAGTATGAATAGCTATTTAAAACCTATTAATTGTTAGCAAGTATAAAATGTCTCCTCTTTCTAATCTTCTGCATTTCTTCTGTTGTAAGGATCTCTTCATTGGGTGACTTCCAATATACTCTGAGCTATGTTTATTTGAGGATCATATCTTTTTATGTTTCACATGTGTCATTTATTTTAAAATAAAAATTATTGTTTATTCTCATTAAATTGTGAGCAAGTGCATATCAAGAACAATGCATTGGACACTATTGTATTTTTCATAGTGTCTTACACATAGTTGTTAAATGCTGGTTAATTAAATTCCAAGTGGCATCTATGTGTTTGAAAACTGGTCATTCCATTGGAAACAATGTGGAGATACCATACAGTAAATGAGGGAAATTAGATAAAAGAAGGTTGAAATTTAACTAGAGAAATTTATTCCAAATAGATCAAATCTGATTCAATGTTTTAAAATTCATTTGCAAAAGAGAAAGAGAGGGAGAGAGCAATGGGCATGTTAGGGTCCCTTGCCACTGCAAATGAACTCTACATGCATGTGCCACATACTGCATATGGCTTTATGTAGGAATCTAACTCAGTCTGGCAGACTGTTCAAGCAAACATCTTTTAACCACTGAGCCATCTCCCCATTCCCTGATCTGATTTTAAAAAAAATAATGTTTATTTGCAAGGAGAGAGAGAGAAAAGGAGAGGGAATGATTAGGCCATGTTGTCTAGCTACTGCAAATGAACTCAAGATGTGTGTATCATTTTGTACATCTGGCTTTCCATGGATACTGGGAAATAAAACTTGGGTCATTAGGCTTTGTAGTCAAATGCCTTAACCGCTAAACCATCCCCCTAGCCCCTGATCTGACTTTTTAAAAAAATATTTTGTTTATTTATTTAAGATATATATATATCTTAAATAAATAAATACATATGCATATACATACATACACACACACACACACACACACACACACACACACACACATATATATATATATATATATATATATATATATATATATATATAGAGAGAGAGAGAGAGAGAGAGAGAGAGAATGGGCATGCTAGGGCCTCCCATCACTGCAAGTGAACTCCAGACACGTGTTACCTTGTGTATCTGGCTTTATGTGGGTACTGGGAAATCAAACCTGTGTCCTTAGGCTTCAGAGGCTAGCACCTTAACCAATAAGCAATCTGTTCAGCTCCCTGACCTGATTTTTTAAATGCTAAACTGTTGGTCATTGTTTAAAAGAAGTATAAGTTAGAACTGGAAAAGTTTAGAGCATTTTGAGAAACTAGAGCTAGAATACATATCGTTGGTCTGGCAGACATCTGGAGAGATAGGAAGCAGTGCCTCAAAAGACAGACTCGTTTCCTTGAGGGCATGAATGTCAGGGCAAAACAGTGGATCCATGACTGCAGAGTAAGATTTTAGCTGGAGGAAGAGCTTTTCTGTCCCTCAAATTTCTCAAGTTAAGTTTTTTTGAAATCCCACAATGTATTTAAATTTTTTTTAAAGAAAAGAGGTTAGGTTGCTGTGGTAGTTTGATTCAGGTGTCCCCCATAAACTTAGGTGATCTGAAGCTAGGTTCCTACCTGATGGAGATTTGGGAATGAATGTCTCCTGGAAGCAGTGTATTATTGGTGGCAGGTTTATGGGTGTTAAAGCAAGTTTTCCCTTGCTAATGTTGGGCACACTCTTCTGTTGCTATGGTGCACCTCATGTTGGCCAGGGGATGATGTCCACCCTCTGCTCCTGCCATCATTTTCCCTGACATCATGGAGCTTTTCCAACTATCCTATAAGTCAAAATAAACCTCTTTTTCCCACAAGCTGCTCTTGGTTGGGTCATTTCTACCAGCAATGTGAACTTGACTGCTACAGTTGGATAGTGTAAGTTAATTGAGGAGGCCCATATTCTTTTCATTCAGAATATGAAAGAACCTGGTTACCCTGGGTGACTATATGGAAGAGGGTAAGTAATACTGCCAATTCAGATAATGAAGACATAACAGGGATATTGGTGATGTTAAGTCAACAGATCTAGTTCACTATTTGGTCCTGTAGTTAAATAACCTACAAAAATACATCTTTTCATTTATCTTTTGTATTTAGAGGAAAATGGTCTTAAGAAGTAGGCAGAGAAATTTACAGTTGTGCTAAATGTTGGTCCTTCAGGTAAATCCTTCAAGTCAATAGTATAAACTTGGCTGGGTCACTCAACAGAGAATATGTGAAAGATCAATTCATTTTTCTTCAAAATAAATTTTATTTTTCCAAAATCCAAAGCACACTGTGTGTGTATGTATGTTGCTATTTCTCCTATTTTTCTCATCCTCAGGTTTCCTGACCCATTCAAAACCTCCGTGTTGGAGTGGCCCCAGACTGTGCAGTCTAACTTTGTTCTTGTCTTCTTAGTAGCTGCAAAATCTAATAGAAGTTACAGGTTTGTTAGGATGAACACAGAGTATAGAAGCCGGGCTTTTCCAAAGTTTTCCCTCTATTTCTGGACAAAATGGAAAAGGGGCTGAAACTGAGAAATATTATTATAGGGTCTTTTATCTGGGGGCAGTATGGGCCATCAGGTGGCTATTAATAATGTACCTCATAGTCACCAAAATTTTGCAGATTCTAGTGGGAAAGAATAATATCTGCTTCTTGATAGTAAGAGAGAAAGAAAAGGGAGAAGGAAAGAAAGAAAGAGGCAGTTTTGGGGAGTGATAAAAACAACATAGAATTGTAATTTAGGAAGACTTTATCATTATTTTCAAAGACTTAATAAAGCACACACAGACCATATATTTCTACAAAATGTCACCCTCTTCTCTCAAATGTTCCTTAAATATGAATGTTAAAATATTTGCAAAGCCCCATCTGTCCCTAGTGTGAAGCGATGTCCTTAGAATAACTCTAGCTGGCTTATGCTTGTGACTATGTCATAATGACTGGTATTGGACTTGAGTTCTTAAAAGCAACAACTATATTATTGAAAAAATATATTAAGCAGAGCATGGTCTTTAAGTGAAAGAAACCCTTTGGCCACCCTCTAGATTCCTCCACTTTGTACACAGGCACTTTCCTGCCATGAGGAGTGGCAGTCCTACTGATTTAAGTTAAAAGGTACTAAAGCAGGATAATTTTTTGGAGCAGAGAGTTCCATGGAGGTGGTATAGCACAGGAATTTGGTTGGCCAAGGACTTAATGGAGTCTGGCAGAGATCACCTATCTGAATTAGTTTTGAACAATCCATGTTGACATCAGAGGTCATGTTTGGTCAAGCCATGATATCTTCAAGAGTTTGGATCTAGGATTCACTGTGGATACCAAACTCTTCAGATGTTCAACTCCCTTCAATAAAACAGGTAACCTACATAACTCTTCCCATAGTTGTTATACTGTAATAATTAAGCAAGATTCATTTATTTAAATATTTAAGCAAGAAAGAAAAATCTGTATATATTTAGTACAGATGCAATGATAACAAGAGGCTGACATATACAGTATATAATAAAAAATGTGAGGTATGTGATGCTCACACAAGGTCTGGAAAGAAGCTATCGATCTGTGAAACAGCACGAAACCACAACAGGGTTTGTCTACATATCATTTTATTCATGTGGATTAAATGTAGCATGGATCATACAGTAACTTCTCTATTTGATTTCTAGAACTTCCTAGACCTATTCCCAAACATATTCTATTTATGATTGATTGCATTCACAGGCAGTACCCCTACATATTTGAAGGTCTGATCATATGTAAAAGGGATATTATGGCCCCAAACTAACTGAAGTGAAATAACTTTTATTAAAACCACAGAAAGGTTATACTTGATAGCAGCCAAGTTCCAGAAAAAAGAGCTAACCATGGCAACAAGGAAAATGAACTTGCTTTAAAAAGGAGTAAAACTAAGCCTAACAAAACTAAAATGATAATATTAATTGTATTTACTCATTCACAAAAATACTCTCAAATCACTTAGGGGAAGATGATATAATTATGATTGCTTAAAAATTTGTGTTTCACAGTTGACACCATACACAACATTAATTTTTGATATCTAAGAAAAGAGAGGGATGCCACCTAGAGAGAAGAGAGAAAGCATTAATAGAAATAGGCCCTTGGATAACATATATATTAGAATCAACAAATAAGGACTTTAATTTCACATGTATAAAGTGTCAAAAATAGAAAAAATATTAAAAACATTTATGGACTGGAGAGATGACTTAGAGGCTAAAGCACTTTCCTGAGAAGCCTAAGGACCCATGTTTAACTCCCCAGATCTCATATAAGGCAGATGCACAAAGGTGAGGCACACATAAGGTTTCACATGCCCACTAGCATCTGAAGTTTGATTTCAGTGGCTGAGGTCCTGGCACACCAATTCTCTCTCTCTAAATAAATAAATAGGAGTTCTAAAACAAATTATTATCTAAAACATATGATTTTCCTTTGTAGTAGAACTAAGTAGAATCATCTCCCATTTTCTTTGGAACTACATCATAATTTTTTGTTGGGGTCTACCAGTTATGTTTCTAAGGTAAGGTGAATCCATTCCTATTTTTTTTAAAAGTATTTCTAACTTTTTTTTTATTAATTAGCTTTGTACTCAGCGAATACAGTCAATTTGGTACCATTATGAGGCTCATTCATGAGGTATATGGGTCATGCATTCTGGAGTCAGCCCACAGTTATGGGTAGGATAAATGTCTCTGCATATCATGACCCAACATGTGGCTCTGACATTCTTTCTGCCCCCTCTTCCGCAAAATTTCCCTGAGCCATGTTGAGTTCATTTTTGGTCTGCTTCAGTGATGAGGTGTTGGGGGCTTCTGGGTCTCTGGATCTCTGATTTGGTAGGAGTTGATTTTTCTCTGTGTTGATCTCCTTCCCCCTTGTGCTGGTACCTGGTTCACCAAGAAAACAGCACCTTTGCACATCTGATTATGCAGTGTCAAATGTCCTGACTAAAGCAATTGAGATGGCAATGAAATCATTGCCACCAAGGCTAGTTTACCAAAGTAAAAGTAAAATGAAAATACCATAGGAGAAAAGACTTATTTTAGAGCTGTGAGTGGTCTGCCACCATAAGACATTAGCCTGTCTGTGTATAGATCCAGTGAAATGATGAGAAAACATATGGGAAAACAGTGAGCCCTAATACCATCACATATGCTCCTTAACCCATCCATGATGTCTCAGTTACATGAAGAAATAAATTCCTTTATAAAATTCTTAGCAAGGATTATTTCATATTTCTTTGTGATAAAATATTCCTAAATAGCATCTTTAGTCCTATTTCCTTTCCATTAAAGGCAGTGAAAACTGGGCCAAGTATGGTGACATACATTTGTAATCAGTACATTTTAGAGGCTAAGGCGGGAGGATCACAAGTTTGGAGACAGCCTGGACTATATAGTGAGACCTTGTCTAGAAAAAAAAAGAATGGAGCTGGAGAGATTGCTTAGTGGGTAAGAGCTTCCTTTAGAGTGTTTGCTATCATAGGACTGATTTAGTTGTCCAGTAGTACTATAAAATGAGTTTCATTTTTCTTGAAGGAACACATGGACCTCACCAGATGAGACCACCTGATCTTAGATTCTCCAGTTGCCACAATCAAGAGTCAAACTAAAACCCTTTTGCTTATAAGTCACTACAATCAAGTATTATGCTATAGTAACAGAAAACAGATTAAAAACTCATTTACTATATTAAGACATTAGTTTTTGACATAGATATGCAAGTGAATTTATTACCCACTTAGAGATAATCAGATTATTTTAATGGACAAAAATCCTGGCTTAACAAAATAAGAAAAACATTTTTAATCATGGATTTATTTTGTACCTCAGTGTATAGCTAGGGATCAGGTCATAATTGATGTTCTGCAACCCAGAATGCACTTATGACTTTAACACTGGTATTCAAATAGAAGGCAATTTGTGTGTATTGGACACTGAGACATCAGGCTTAAATTATGCTGACCTCATCCAATAGTCTATTAAATGCCACTGGTAGTGCCTGGAGAGATGGCTTAGCCATTAGCGCACTTGCCTCAAAGACTAAGGACCCAGGTTCAATTCCCTAGTACCCATTTAAGCCAGATGCACAGGGTGGTGTATGCATCTAGAGTTCCTTTGCAGTGGCTAGAGACCCTGGCATACCCATTCTCTCCCCCACCTCACTTTTTCTCCTTCTGTCTCTTTCTCTAATAAATAAATAAAATTATTTTAAAACGCCACTGATAAATTACCTTTGGTATGGTAAAGCTCCTTTGGTCATTTGTGAGAGTTGCAAATATAATTTAACATTTTGCAGAAATTTTGGGGGTAGGGGATCATTGTTGTATTACAGTCCACTGGTATAAACTCTCAAGTCACAATTATGAACATCTATTCCTTAACCTGTCTAATGGCATCACATTGGTAGTTTAAAATTGGCCATCATGGGAATATTTACAGAATCAACATGCTGCAAAAATGAATCTCCCTATTAGTCCATAAGATCAGACTGTTAATTATTTACTATCACACTACTCATAGTAAATGCAACCATGTGCTCTGTAAATTCAGTTCTACAGAATGAAATAGAGAGTTAGGGCTGGAGAGATGGCTTAGCAGTTAAGCGCTTGTCTGTGAAGCCTAAGGACCCCGGTTCGAGGCTCAATTTTCCAGGACCCACGTTAGCCAGATGCACAAGGGGGCACACGCGTCTGGAGTTCGTTTGCAGTGGCTAGAAGCCCTGGTGCACCCATTCTCTCTCTCTCTCTATCTGCCTCTTTCTCTCTCTGTTACTCTCAAATAAATAAATGAAAATGAACAAAAAAATTAAAAAAAAAAAAAGAAATAGAGAGTTACTGGGAAACACTATGCCATAGTGCCTTACATCAGTGTCTAACTGTAGAGAATATTGTCACAGCATATTTACATGGTATATTTGTAAATTGTAATGAACATTTTAAAAGTAAATAGAACAGCTTAGAATACAGAAGATAGACAAACACTAAAGTATAGCATTTATGTAGAAAAGAAATATTATTTTGATGTATATGCATATGAATATTTTTTCTGCATTACAATGTAAACTAATTTTTTGTGCATTATGGTTAAAAGAAAACTGTAAAAGCTATTGTTTTAGAGAATAGGCTCTATGGTTGTAGGTTTTAATGTATTTCATAACCTTGTCATATGGCCACATCTCTGTACCTTACTTAACATGTGTATAAAATGAAAGTAACAATAATATATATTTAATGGGGTAGTTTTTTTTAGAACTAAATGAAACAATGCATAACAGCTCAGTAAGTGCTACTATTATAATCATTAGAAGAGAGAATAATTTGTCAGGAGTGCTAATGAATTGGGGAAAGTATTCAGGGCTCTATAATATCACATGGTCCAGTGTCACTGTTGTTACAGGAATATGTATAGCCATTTTTATTTCTTCAGTTATGGAACAGAGCCCTCCAGTGATAATACTCCAGCCACCTTTCTGGAGGACATTACCAAAGGAATCTTCTATTTGTCAGAATGGTGGAGGGAGGGACCCTACTTCCAGAGCATCCAGTGAATTCTGGATTGTTCAATGTTTATGGGTGATAAACATGATAAAATGTCAGGAGATGCTGAAGTGGGATTTCTTCCCACCCAGCAGTGCTCATAGCAAGTTAATTGATTCTGTGTCTTCAGAAAATATTTTCATCCCTGATCCTCTGACCTGCTCTTATACTGGATTTGGTTGAGAATGGGCTGGACACCTCTTTCTCTGAATCAGGCTGGATTAAGAGATTAACCAATTCCTACACTGAAAGCAGAATATTACCTACTTTAGGGGATGGTATTGTATATATGTAAGTAGAAGAACAGATTACAAGGAGCAGAAAGGCCTAAGAGAGGTCAGGGGAAGAGATTGTATAAAAGAAGGGTGGGGGTGGGTCAATCAAAATTCAAGATATTCTGAATATGACATATGAAAATCTCCTTTTCTTTTTTTGAAGTATGGTCTTGCTCTAGCCCAGGCTGACCTGGAATTCACTATGTAGTCTCAGGGTGGCCTCAAACTCACTGCAATCCTCCTACCTCTGCCTCCTGAGTGCTGGGATTAAAGGCGTGCTCCACCACACCAGGCGAAAATCTGCTTTCTTGAGTAGTGGCACATCCAGAAGCAATAGATGGTTACTAGAAAAATTTCAGTGCCAGGGATGGGATAACTTTCAGTGAGTTGTTGGCCATGGAGGTCTCTGTTGCCTCCAAAATATTACAGGCTGTTGCCAAGGCCCTTGGCTTCCCATGAGAAAGAGATGGTAAGACCCTATTGCTGAAGACTTCACGTGCCTGAGCAGCAAAGTCACTGAGAAATCAAGCTGTTGCTGAGCAGAAAACCTTCTCCCTTTAGCCCAGCCAACTGAAAGCTGGAAAAGCTGCACTGTGTGCAGCCTTATGGGAGACAGAAGTCATCAGTGGTGAAAGCAGTGGACACTAGAAGCCTCAAGTTTAGCCAGACAGGCCAAATGACTGAACGAGTGTGATAGTGGCATGTCTGCTCTGGGGAAAACCAGTGGCTCTCTAATTGGACTGAAGGCCCACTCTATGGGAGCAAATACATGCATGCCTGGTATTGAAAACCTAATCAAAAGCCTATGGCAGGGGAGCCTTAGGGGCATAAAGCCTCCTCTTGTCTGGATAAATGCATGCATTACTCTCACCCAATTGCCCTGAAAGCACTGCACTTAATGTTAATATTCATATATTAATGCTACTCTCACTTCTGGTTAGAGAAGCTTCTCGTTTCAGATGGTGATGACCACTGGGATGACACAAAAGGCAACATAGTGCTGAGAAGGGATGGAGGAGTGTCTAGCACTGAAACATCTCAAATACTCCAAGGATCAGGGTCCATTGCTGAAGAGGTGGTGGAAAGAATGTAAGAGCCAAAGGAAGGGTACCACTCTTTATAGACAACTGTGCTATAGACAACTGTCCAGACAGAGATTGGCCTTGATATCCAGGACCTCACAGTGCCAAGCAATACCTGCATAAGACCATCATAATAGGAGGAAAAGATGATGACATTAAATTAAAAGAAAGACTAATGGACAGAGGGAGGGGATATGACAGAGAGCAGAGTTATGAAGGGGAAAGAGGGAGAGGGGAGAAAAATACCATGGTTTCTTGTCTGTAAGTATAGAAGTTGTCAACAATACACACACACACACACACACACACACACACACACACACACACACACACATATATATATATATATATATATATATATATATATATATATATATATATATATATGCAGAGCTCGAGTAAAGGATGGCTACTAGGGCTGTGTTTTACTAAATTCTGGTTTACCTCACAATGACCATTGCGAAGCCCTAGGGTAAAATAAAGTGTCATTCACTGTGAGTAATGACTACAGAAACCCCTCTGTGTGTGTATTATATGCATTTTGTATGTGTTTTATATGTGTATGTCTTGTACAAGTAAGTATATATGTGGTTTGTATGTGTGTGAATACAGTTTTATGTGGGAGTGTATGCCTGTGTGTATTGTGTGAATTTGGAGGCCAGGTGACAATCTTGGCTGTCATCCTCAGGTACTCCATCCATATTTATTTATTTTTTGGGGGGGCAAGCCCCACAGACTGGCCTTTTTTATGAGAAGGCAAGAGTGAGAGAGGAAGACAGAGAGATAGAGAGAGAATTGGCATGCCATGTCCCCCAGCCACTGTAATTGAATTCCAGAAGCTTGCACCACCTTGTGAGCAACTGAAACCTTGTGCACTTGTGTCATCTTGTGCATCTGGCTTATGTGGGATCTAAAGAGTTGAACATGGGTCCTTAGGCTTCACAGGCAAGTGCCTTAACTGCTAAGCTATCTCTCCAGCCCCCATCCATATATTTTTGAGCCAGGGTCTATCATTGGCCTGGATTTCATCAATTAGGCTAGACTGACTAGCAAGTGAGCTTCAAGACAGGATCCACCTATCTCTGCCTCCCCAACATTGGCATTGTAGGTGCATGCCATCATACTGGGAATTTACATAAGTATTAAATATCAAATAAATTAGGGTCTTATGCTTCAAAAGCAAGTGCTTTATCAACGGAGCTTCCTCCTCAGCCTCTAGGGGTCTCCTTTTACTATGGTTGGTTTTAATGATATAAGGATGAGTAGGACAGAATCTGTGAAGTATAGTAAAATATGATTTCTTTGGGCTCTGATATTCATCAAAAGCTAAATGTGAACTACAACTGAAGAGGCTTGAGAGAAGTTTCATTCAGTAAATTGCTTGTCAGGCAAACATGCTGACCCAAGTTTGGATCTCCTGAACCCACATAAATGCCAGATGTAGTGGCACACACCTGTAATCCCAACCCAAGAGAAGCAGAAACAGGGGATTGCTGGATCTTACTGGCTATCTAATCTAGCCAAATTGGTGTGCTCCAGGCTTAGAGAAAGAGATGTGTTACAAAAATTAAGGTAAAGAGTGATTGAGAAGACACTCAACCTTTGGCAACCACATGCATGTGTATACAAGTGCAGCTGAACATGTACAACACATGAATACACATATGCATGTATACCATATATACAAACACATACACACAAAAAAATATAACTCAAATCTTCTTTGGTGGTTCACTGTAATGTGGCCCCAAAGACTTGTCCTGTTATTGCCATACAGGTTGAGATGGATTACAATTTCAAGTTGAATGGGCAAGTTGTCATGGAATCATTCTAATGGTACTATTATTTGGAGAAATGTCCCTCAAAGTGCTGTGTTGAAAGGTGAGTCCCTAGCCTATAGCACTACTAAGAAATGGTGGAGCATTTAAAAGGTGGGGCCTAGTTGGAAGTCTTTTGTTCTCTGATAGCTGTATAAAAAGATTTAAGACCTTTTCTTTGTTTTGTATCTGACCCATGCGATGAATAGTTCCATCGTGTATTCACAACTATGATATACCCCAAATGGGGATACTCACACCATGAACTGAACTTCCAAAACCAGTGAGCCAAAATAAACTTTTTTTCTTTTAAGCTGTTTGTCTTATTTGTTGTAGTATGGGCCATTGACAGTGCTCAGATTACTATTTCTCTTCCCAAGACATAGATAACTCACCCCACTGTGTTGCCTTATACTATTTTAGACAACTGGTAAATCAATGTCATCAAAGATGATCTGGCTCAAAATCAAAATGTCAAATAATGTCCTGGGAGTAGATCCCACATAACTGTTTAATTATTTTTATTATGATCTATTTTGTTAGAATGGACTCATTTAAAGATACTTATAATCAAATCATATCAATGGTTGTTTTTTAATAATCCTTCCTATCCCAATCCTTTAGTTGCACATTTTTTTTTCTCTTGTACTCAATCTTTCTAAAAGTGCTGGTTACTGTTTTCTTCAGAGTAGCTCCAAGTTTGACTCCTCTGTATCACTTGCTATTGTAAAATAATGTCAATCCTTGATCAGTCTTTGCTTCTGACTGTTGTGGCATCCTTCTGTTTGGATTTCACACATCTGTCACTTCTCTATTTCTGTCTATTCAACATTACTCTACACTTGCACCTTTGGCCACTTGAACAATTCAAACATTTCTTATAACTTTAAATTCAGTCTTTGTATCAAGTATTTCAATCACTTTATCCATTCACTTAATTTTTTTTGTATTTTCTAATGGTCCATTTTCCTGAGCTCCTAGGAAACAAAGATAAATTCACATGCATTTCATTTTCGTATCTAATTCAGCAATTTTTCTAAGTCTGGACATGTAAATTTCATTGGTTAGCTTATGGAACCATTAAATTTACATAATTTGATTTGTCCCTAGCTCCATGATTTTAGAAAGCCTTGTGTTAAGTATTGGTTCATAGTCTGTATTACAAAAATATTGCTGGTTGTGAAATGAACCCTCGCATTTGTTACCTGACAAGTTTTACACAAACAAGTTGAACTTGTGAGTTCCAGCAAAATTTGTGTAGGTCAGTATCTTTCCTTGTAATGCACAAAGCATTGACAGGTATATAACACATGAAATAAGTAGTTTTGATTAAATGCATGAGTATAAAACTTCTGTTTGCACATTACAGTTAAGTGTCAGGGTTTCTTATCTCTACCACCTTTATTCTTTACATATGGAGCTTGCTAAACTTGATCATTGACATTCCAAGATTTTTGCTCTAAACAAATAAGTTAAACTAGCTTATAAGAAAACCCAAGTACTACTTGATCTACTTGATCAAAAAATTGAAGTAATAAAAAGTGAAATATTTTTGTTTAATTCTCAGTTATTTAACACTCTTTTCATAACTGTTTTCCTCTGAGAATGGTAACTTAACATTCCATGAGGATGTGAAAGACAGGTAATGTGTTACATAATGTGTTACATAATTTCAGAAGCATGATTTTTTTCATTAAACATATTTGTGTTGACTTTACTTATATTCATACAATATCATAGTCTTGTGTCTATAAATGTTCCACTTTTCTTCTGGGCCATGTCTCTTGGACATGATCCTGACTAGGAAGGAGACCTTTGGAAATGAATTTACTTATATACAATTGGCATCCATTAGCTTTCTCATCAAGGACATTTTTAGAGCCAACCCTATCCATTGTCCAGATGTTTCTTTAACTTGTACTTAGCATAAGACATTCACACCTTGCTACTTAGCATACATATGGGGTAATAACCTTTGGGAATTTCTAAAGCCCTAGCCTGCTATTCCTGTGAAATTGAAGGCAAACCTCTCCTAGTGACATGGATGTGGAACTACCCAAGCATACACTTCCACAGCCTCCCAGGGACCCATTCACAATGAGTGGCTTCTTACTTTATGGGTCCTGGGATGAGGCACACAATTGTCATACTTACGGGAAAATGGAGTACCAAGAGGGAATTAGAATTTATTTAAAAGCACTGTCTTTTCATTATGTAGAAAAATTATGGTAGTAAGAAATATAAAATGAGCTCTTTCTTAATGTGAGTAATCAACTTATACTTTATTTTCAAATGTACAAAAATGAGCACAAGTTTTGTCTTGAACATTGTGGATACTGCTGGACTTTTCATGAAATCCCATGCAGGGGGTGTAAGTATTTGAATATATTCTGGATAGTCTTTGTGTGCTGATTTATGTTTGTGTGTGTATGGAATGTGTGTTCCTATGCATGTGGGTGGACATGTGTAAGTGCTCATATACATGTGTGTGTGTGTTTGTGTGTGTTTGTAGACAAGAGGTTGATATCAATTGTCTTCCTTGATATCTCTGTTTTTTATTTGACTGAGGTAAAGCTTCTCATGAGTTCGGAGCTCAATGATTCAACTACCTGGTTAGCCAGTTTGCCCTAGGATTGCTTGTCTGTGTCTCCTAGGTGCTGGGATCACAGGTAGCCGCCATACCCACCTGGCACTTAGGTGCGTGCTGGGGATCCAAACTCAAGTCCTCACATTTGCGATGCAAGCACTTTATCCACTTAGCTATGTTTGCTCCAGCCCTCTCCCACATGAATGTGTATTTAAACAAATTATTAACTGTTTGTGCCTGGCCACTCTCCTAGAATGTATAATTAGCTATGAGGTGTGATGTTAGAACAATGATACTGTTTTCAGAATGGGTGTACCAAAATGAGACAGTAAGCATTTTTTTTTTTTTTTTGGAAATTTTGAGTTGATTTCTTGATTTTATAGCAATCGGTGAGCATAGGACAGTAGCCTACTTCTTTGAAACATTTCACAATATTTCTGGTGATATGCTAGCTACTTGCCCCTTCCTCTAAGGAGCCACCTTCTCTTGAATCACAACTAAACTTGCCTTTTGTTTGTTTAGATTAAAGCACTCATAGATTACAATGTGCTTTAATGAGGAAGCCTCCGAAATCATCGAGCTTCACCTTTGCTTTTTTCTACTTTTCTAGATGAATTTAAAAACTTTTTTGTTGTTGTTTATTCTTATTTATTTCAGTGCGACACAGAGAGAAAGAGGCAGAGAGAGAGAGAGAGAGAGAGAGAGAGAGAGAGAGGAGAGAGAGAGAATGGACGCGCCATGGCCTCCAGCCACTGCAAACGAACTCCAGACGCGTGCGCCCTCTTGTGCATCTGGCTGACGTGGGTCCTGGGGAATCAAGTCTGAAACCGGGGTCCTTAGGCTTCATAGGCAAGTGCTTAACCGCTAAGCCATATCTCCAGCCCTCTAGATGAATTTAAATCCCTAGGGAAGAGACTTACTAAGAATTCCCATTTTAGGGTCCTTTAAAACTTATTTAAGGGTTTTGTTTTAGATGGTCATATCTGCACATGGCATATATTTTGAACATCTGTGTATGTAACATACTGTGTTCTGTTCTTCCAATATATGTTTTTCTTTGAGCCAGAGACTTGTTAGTTTCTTCCAAGTGATTTGGAATTCCTGCCAACATTTTCTTTCCATTAGACAATATTATCTCTTCTCGAGGGGACAGTAAGTTAAAGAAAGAGTCAGTGATACTGATATGGATGAGCCAAGGCAAAAAATGATGTATTCTGTTGTTTATTCACAAGGCCTGATGGCAGCCAGCTGTAGGAAACATAAAGTTTCTATTGGCCACATGCTGCTTCTGGAAGAACAATGGTGAAAACGGGAAAGGTTAAAACAAAAGCAAGAAGGAAATAATAGGCATAGCCACAGGCTATCTCCTGCCAGGTGAGAGACCAAAAAAGAATGTTTCCTTGGGGAAGACACCTACTTTACTCTACTGAGCTTTTGAAAAAGGAGAAGTTAACCACAGGGAGACAGGGACATAACAGTGGAGAGGACAAGCTACAGAGCACTAACAGCTCCCAGCATAAATGTTAGCTTCAGGCTGTGCTGTTTAGTGGGGTGTGAAATCACAATTAACAGAACAAGGGTTTTGTAAGTGAGCCGAAGTTGCTTCAAATTACATCCTGCTATTAGATGCTTTTAGAAAAATCACATTGAACAACTCCATGTTTATTCAACTGTAATATGTTCTTGAAGAAATCATCAATAAAAACAGTTGGTTATAGTTATACTTGCCTTGTCGGTATTCTAAATATTAACTACTTATGATGTTGTAAACTAAAGTTCCCAGAAAGCACTGCATCTGCTGAACCTACTTCCAATAAGGCTGAATTGGGTTTTACCACAGAGATGCAATGTTGCAAGGTCAGAGCCAAATTACCTTGGGCAGCCTTTAGCCTCTCAATAACCATTTATTGCCCACCTCTGTGTCTGACCTAACATCCATGTGACTACGAGCTCAAAAGTTGTGACCTTTTTGGAATGTGCTACCATGCCACCAGCTACCCTGTCCAACCTAAGGGCTAATCATGTCATCAGATAGCATCTGATGCCTATGGTGGAGATTTTCCCACTTTGCTGTAAAATGCCTACCTCATGGTCAGCCAATGCATTTGTAAAGTGCCTTGTCTTATGACTTTCTTTTGCTCTATAACTATAAAACCTTCATAAAATTGTTAACAAGTTGGAACATGGAATTGTGGTAACCTAAATTGCTGTTCTTAGGCCATGGTCACTCATATTTGGCTCTGGAATAAACGTTCTCTTACCCCTTTGAGATGAAAGCTGTGTCTTTTGTGTCAACAATATTGACTAATATGAGATGAGCAAAAAGAAAATGGGTTAAGTTGAACCAGTAATCAGAGATGATGGTACTGACATATCTTCTGAGATATGTATGTATGCATGCATATATAATGTATATATCATTGTGTTCCTGGAAAGAATATGCCTGGTTTCTTAAGTTTAGATGGAAAGTATTTACTAATTCATGATTTATTTATACTCAGAAACTATACTCAGCCTATAAAGAGAAGATTAGATTTATGTGAAATATTAAATATCAAAATTTCCCATGTAATACTGTTTTATGAAATAAAATACATTCCTAGAAAATAAGAATTTAAACATAAAGGACAAATCCCCTGTCAATTTTCTTTTCTTTTTTTTTGGTTTTTCGAGGTAGGGTCTCACTCTGGTCCAGGCTGACCTGGAATTCACTATGTAGTCTCAGGGTGGCCTTGAACTCATGGCAATCCTCCTACCTCTGCCTCCCTAGTGCTGGGATTAAAGGCGTGCGCCACCACGCCCGGCTTCCCTGTCAATTTTCTAAAGTAATGGCCTTGGAATTTTTTTTTTACCTATAAGGTATTAGTCTACTATCATTTTTATTTTGATACATTAGTGAAGTCAGAAAACATTTAAAATTTTTATTTATACTTCTAATTTTCACATTTTCATTAGTGTGTATAATGTAAATATACATGTAAATAATTTTGATTTTATTTCCATAAATTAACCTCTTTTATTTTCTCCTCCCATTAATTTCCTTCTTCTTTCCCGTTAAACCCCATATTATTTCATGGCTTTCTTATTTTAACCCATTGAGTTAAACTAGGGTTGCTTGGATGATCATGGGAGGAGGGTTATTTACTGTGGACTGGACAACTTACCAGTAGTTACACCACTGGTAAACCTAACTCCCTCTTCCAGCCATCATTAGGGGCCAGTAGCTAGTCTTAGAGGTGTGGCTCTTATGTATCTTTTCCCCATTATGGTGAAGAGTCCATTTTATAGGTAAAAAATTTTGTTGAGTATACTGAAACTAGTTCAGATGAATTTTCATGTAATTTTTTCACCCAATGAATCAAAGTGACTCTGCTAACTTTTTTCTCAGGATAATTGAATATGTAATGAAATCATGGACACTTTCATGTGGAAGGAAACATAAAATGTTTCTTCCAACCCCTGTGAGAACCTGGACCTATGGATGGCCTTGTTCATAATATTGTCACTTTAATACCACAGCTGGGTCTAGTACCAAGCCTCTAAATCTTCTTTGAATATAATATCTGTACTGACAAGTGCCCATAGTCTTTGTTACATATAACATGAAATCAGTGCAGAGTTGCTGTTAGAATCAGAAGGATTAGATACTTGGATACTTCTATTTGATGTCAAGCTGAAGTTGTGTAATGTTTGCTGACTATTTCAATTCACCAATTATTCAAAGAAGCTTATACCAAATGATCTGCTTTACTCAAGACTCACTAAAAATACCACTGGATGTCTGTCCAATATTCCTTTCGAAGAGAGTGCTATATGTCTTTGAAGTCAGCATGTCTGAAAATTGGCACTAGCAAGCACATCAAGCTAGGGATTTGTTCTGGCTTAAAAGGTAAGACAGAGGTCTTCAAGGCCATGGGTGGACTTTGATGATTTAAGTGGAAAGTGTATGAGCTTAGTTTTTCACATTTTGCAATAAATGGGTTGAGCTTAATGGTCTCTAAGATATCCTTAAAATTGTCATTTAATTTTTCCATTTTAAGTTCATTTAGAAGATATTTTTGGAGTTCTAGCAATCAATGGGCCTAATCTCTCTTCTCAAATCTAGCATGATTTCTCTTGAAGAGATTTGAATATACATATATGGATGCATAGCTGTATATATTCTGTTCATATATTTGGTTTTGTTTCCCCCTTGGAGTGGCATATTTGGACCATTTTTTTCTCTCATTGTCACTTATCCACTGCCCCATGCCTTCCTTCTTGAATGGGAAAAAATCTTTATTCACAAAATAAAGATTAAGAAGACATGAGAAAATACACTGAAGAACTCAACACTATTAAAGATATTCAAGGCTTGTTGCCTACCTGTAAGAAGCTTGGTATCTGGACAAATTTGTGAGAACAGAAAGTAATAGAAAAAAAATCCTTAATGAGAACATGCTGTTTTGGGTAGACACAAGACTAAATCTGTTCAATTAGTTATAGTTTTGTTCTCTTTCTGTGTCACTCACTCATTAAAGCAAACAAGTACTGACTCGTTAGTGCACTTCTATACCAAACATTCAGGATACTGAGGCATTTGAGATTGTCTTTGTCATCAGTAAGACTATTTAATTAGCTAGTTACTAAATCTTCAACTTTACACAAAAGAAATTCCTATGGTTTGCTAAATTATAGATTTTTTCAGAAACTCTGGAAATGTTGGCCTTCTGTTAAAAATTTCTCCTACTTGTATAGCATTAGAAATTGGTTATCCATTTTCTGTGTTGATGATATCACATATTCCATTTTAAATATTCGCACTCCAGAAGTCCAATATCCTAGTTTCCTGAGTTCTTGAGAGCACCTCTGCAGGAAGGTCTTCACATTGCACTGTAACTGGAGGCTTTGCAAGATGAAGAGATTTGGTCACAGACTTAGGTGGCAGTGAGATCTCATTCCTAGGTGTCCTCAGGGACCTGGGAAGGATTTCCCATTTATATGGTTTGTACCTTCTTATGGGTTTGCCTTGTTTTTTTTTTTTTCTGCCTGAAGATTGAAGGAATTGTAGTATTTCAACCTGGGGTCTGCTTTCTCCAGTGAGACCCAGTGTTAAGATAAAAGAACATTCTCTTTATATTTTGATCAATGCTACATTCTACCCAGCAGCATGGCTGAAATAATTAGAAAAAGCATACTACTAATTTCCCTCAGGGGCTTTGGTTCATATTCCAAGTCAAGTACATTTTATCTTACTCAAATGTTGCCTGCCCCTCTGTTATGGCCAAACGCCCAGGCATTTTGCTGCTCTTCAACAAAGCCAATGGGACAAGAAAATGACCCACATGCCAGCATTGGAGGAGTTATGAGATAGAAAGGAATTTTCCATAAGTTGAAATATGCAAATAAGAGCTTGGTTTTCATTCTAATCACGAATCAACCACTTACCACTCTAGACCATGAAATACAAAGATGGTGAATGTATCCACATTTGGTTGTAGCAAAGAGAACCAGTACGGTAGTTGGCTAGGAATCCAAGTGCCTAGGCAAGTGGATCAAAGAAAAGCCTGTCTTTGTTTATGTTGGCCATTGGTCTATATACTTCCAAGAGCACTTTTCTTGTATCTTTTGTAAAGGACATCATATTCTGAGTGGGAAAGAATCTACACCAGTACTTGCTTTACTCTCTTGTAGGGTTCCTGTGAATTATATAATTCCTGCATCATACCACCTGTACATGGCCTCACACTTGGTATTTGACTATTACCTCTAAGATGATGACACACAATTCACATCAGCCCCCTTACAAACATGGGGAAAGCAGCTTCTAACCTCCCTGGTGCCTAATTAAACACTCAAGGAACAGGTCTTAGGGGGTAGTCTTTACTAGTTCTGTCTCTGAGCCTCATGCAATTCTAGAATTGTTTTCCTCTTGGTAGGGCTTAGCAGTAGGGAGCTCCTGTTCTTCACTATGGGGTGAAACCAACAAGGTGGCTCTCTGAAGTTTTCTTCAGATCCTTAAAAAATCTAGGTACAAAATCAATCTTACGTGAAATTGCTACGGAGGGAAAGAGTTATCAGCATTGCATGGATGCTGTGGCATCCCTTCAAGGAAAGCTTTAGCATTCTCTGGTGCAGCACTTGCATCAGCCTCAGCCATGAGAATCAGCAAGCAAGTAAATAGGGTGTGACTTGTGCTGATGAATGACATTACATTGCTCAGAATGAGGCAGTGGGATATCTTGAGTAGTAGACTTGTGGAGAAGAGCTAATTGAACAGCTAACATTGCCAGTTTGTGTTTGGATCTTGAACAAGTGTGTGTCTATTTTTTCACCTGAAAAATAAGGCTTATTGTATTTATCCCAGAGAATTATTTATCAACCTAAATGAGATAATGCTTGAACACATGCTTTGCAAATGATAAAAGACCTTTCAGTGGAATATCTCATTAGCACTGCTTGATACATTTCCCTTCTTAAGGAATTATCTATGGAAGCAGTTTAGATAAGACTTGAGAGATCTGACTAAAAGATCCTAATTTTCAGCCTCTCATTGGGCCAACGATCATATGATTCCTTTTCCCTATGAATCCTCATTATAATAAAAATTCCACTACACATACATTACTACAAGCCCTCCCCCTCTATCTACCTATCTGTCTATCATCACTAGCTGTGTATCTAGATATAATCTATCTATCACCAGTTTATGTAATCTATGTATCTTTCATCAATAAAAGCTATCTTAGATGCCTAAGAGTAAGTGGTTGGGGTGATATTTTCTATCTTCCTAATTTTCCCTAGACATAGAGAAGAAGTTAAGTCAGGGTTTCAGGTTGAATGTCAGAACATGAATAATATATACAAAATATTTTCAGCTTCAGGGGAGAAGAAGAAATGGAATATTTGAATATTTGAGCACTTGTAGGTAAATGTTCTTAGATATAAAGGGAAGAGTAAAGGACTGTATAATTTCCACAAATCCTTTCCCATTGTATTTTACCTGTGGTTTTGTTTTATTTTGGTACAGTAGACAGAATGTTTTCCTGAGGAGTTTTGGCCTATCTCTGTGTGGCTGGTAAGTAGAAAGTAGAAGTTTCATCTGAGAGTGAACTAGTGACACGAAGCTGTAAAGCATAATGATATTCCTGCTCCTAGTGTTCTTCCTTCCTACCAACCCTGGAAACGTTTTTGGGTATAAACACCTTGTGGCAAAGCCAAACATCCATTTAAAGAGGCACATCTACAAGTGACACATGTCAACTGGAAGTCTCAGGAGACATAGAAGTCCAGCCCCAACTACCAGATCTATTAGGAGGCAAGACTCAGGAGATTTCAGCTCACAGCCTTGGGCAACCCCAGGATGTTGAGTGGGGAGGAGATGAATTGCCTCCACCAGTACCTGCCTGAATCACAACTTCAAGAGAAAAAAGAAGTGATTTGGCTTACTATCAATATTTTAAGCTTTTAATCTTGGGGGTGGTTTGGTAGCCAGAACAACTGGTGAGCAGTACTTTCTGTTCACATTTGTTGTTTTAATACTTTCTGTGTGTGCTACATGGATATCAGTGCTGTGCATATAACATAGCAAAAAAAATGGTCCTTCAGTTTCTCTCTCTTTGCCTCTTCTCTCTATTTCTTTTATAGTACTTGTTTACTTCTTTCGCTCTTTGGGTGCTGACCTACAACTTCCAGTACCAGCATGTGGCTATCATCCGCAATGAGCTCTTGATCAGAGAGACATACAAAGTCTCCCAAAAGAAGACAGATTTCTGTCAGAGTACTTGATGACCCACCAAAGGTTAGTGGTATGACCCTACTGCTGAAGACACCATAAGCTGTTGGCATGTAACCTGGAGGAGTGACATGGCTGGAAGCTAGAAGAGAGCCAATCCCCAGGCAATTAGCACATCCAGTGCCAGAAGGTGCTACATGAGTGACTAGGAGAACATGACCAATATCTGTCCAGGCAACTCATGGTCTAAGCTACTCTGTAGCAAATAACCTGTCGTGATGCTCACACAAGTGCAACTGTGGTGCACAGTCATGGTGGGGAACCTACTGCTCTTGATTTGGCTAACTGATCTGCTCAGTGGAACGGAACCCATAGCTGGCTGGGAAACAAGTCAGAATGATATCCAAAAATGAGCCCACTCTCCATTATCAAGCTCCCACCAATCATGGGCTACAAGAGGGTCTACATATATTACATTCTCTCTAAAAATAAATAAATAAATAAATAAAACCAAGACTTATCCCATTTATCTGTCAGAGAATTTGCTTCTCTCTTTCAGATAGATGAAGATACTAAGCAGAGAACCACCCCATCATAACTCAAAAGGGCCCCAGCTAAAACTAAGAATAATGGGGAAACAAGCAAGAGTGCTGTTTTCTTGGTGAACCTGGTACTAGCACAACATTGAAGGAGACAGACACAGAGAACAATCAACTCCTACCAAATCAGATATTCAGAGACACAGAGGCTACCAAGACCACATCAATGAAGTAGACCTAAAATGAACCCAACATGGCTCAGGGAAATTTGTGGAAAAGGGGGCAAAAAGAATGTCAGAGTCACAGGTTGGAACATGATACACATAGACATTGCCTTCTACTCATAACTGGTGGCTAAACCCACAATGAATGGCCCATGTTCCGCAACAAGGAGGGTCCCTGTGGAGCAGTCAGGGAGGAGGCTAACAATGGTACCAACTGGACTGTAGTCACTGAGTACAAAACTGATAAAAAATAAAATAATAAAAAAATATAAAAAGGTCTTTAGTGGCTATACAATTCAGCAATTTACAAAGAGATTCATAGCCGATGTTTATTTTTGAAATGAGGTATCCTATGACCTATTTCTTGAGATTCTTATATATAAAAAAAGGTTGGTTGGTTGTATCAATACTTTCCATTGCAAAAACCAACCACCTGACCAGAGCAGCTTTTGAGAGAAAAGGTTTATATCAACTTACAGTTTTGTGAGAGACTTTGATTGTGGCAGGGAAAGAATGGCAAAAGAGATAGCCACAGTGTTACATCTTGTCACAGTAGCAAGGAGAAAGCAGCAAGAGTGAGCTAGCTGTGAAAAGCCCATGGGGCTGAATTGATCAACCTCAAGGCTCTCCCCATGATATACTTCCTTCAAGGATCCACCTCCCATTGCCTCCATGAGGTCAGGATCAAATATGAAGCTTAGTCAAACACTTGAAGTTATGGGAGACATTTTACCATAGAGGTATCCAGAAACTTATTGAGAGCTGTCTGATGAACATTTAGGAAACTACTTATACAGTTACTTTTTAATCCTTTAAGACACAAATGTAGCCAGGAGCAGCAATTGCCTTACTTTAGGAATAAGAGAAAATTAGCATGGGATCATCTAAAATACCTTTACTTAACTATTTCAGGATAGTTGACTAAGGATAGTAACTCACTTCCTGAACCTCTTGTTCATCAAGGAAACTCTATAGTACATTTATCTCTGTCATCTAACACAGACTATGTTTGGTGAAATGGGTGAAATGCTTCTATGATTTCACAAGGTCTAGGTGAAAAGGACCCAGGAAACATTGTATGAGGGTGACTCACAGAGGTTTAGAGATGACAGCTCTTTCTTGACTTCCCTGCTCACTCTACACTTACACACATATTCCGTTCTTTGTCTTTTTGGAAAGGTTGAATTAGACACTAAGTACATCAGCTGATCCATGCATTTCTACCTGGCACACTTTATATTGTTCCACATGAAGAATGTGGTGAAAATCACCTTCATCACTCTGGAAGAAAGGTGACTATCTAGCAAAGGTACAGTGTGGATGAAATGAAGCCATTGAGTTGGAAAGTCTTGCAAGGGACTGGTTTCTGCTTTTCTGAAACTTAAGTCAGTTATTAGATTGATTTTTAAAATGATCCATGGAGTCACAAAAATCACCTCAGCCTGCCCCTGCCAGTTTTTGTGTTTTATGTTTTTTATGGTTTCTTGAAATTTCCCTATAGACTTCTTTTCAGAATTCAGTTGATTGAAGTGAGGGGAGTTAAAAACATTCCCTTAAAATTTGATTTTTGAATTGGCAATGAGAATTATCTTTCATTGTAGTTAGAGCTTTTTTGAAAAAAACAACTGGAAATACAGCTTTCTGTTTGGAAATGTTTCTTTGCCAAACTCTTGCTTTTTAAACTGACTTGGTTGTTACTTTTGAAAAAAAAAAAAGAGAGCATTGCTTTTACCTTTTGCTTTCCAACTTCCATTTTCCTGGTTAAGAGAACTTGAGTTAGGCCCAGAATGAGTTATTTTGAGGGCAAGTTATGTTTGCTTGTTACATCCTTAACTAAAGTAAATGTAAGTGATGATCAGGACTGATTAATTACTATTGCTGTTATTTCAAAGTTTTCCTTTACTTGTTTATAAATGTTCTCAGCCTTACTTGCTGTGCCATACTTTCTAATTTATATGATTCCTTTTTCCTCCTGATTTGTAGATTTTTTTCATTTACATTTTGGTAATTTAAATTTGATCTTTCCTTTGGCCATTTTGTTGAGGTTCACATAGGCTGCCTTTGCTATAAAGTAGAACTTAGGATAATTGATATTCTTGAATGGATATAGTTGTGAATATCATATTAATAATTTTTTAAAAAATTTCACAATATATTTGTAAACTTGATAATAACTGTTTCCATTTTAGAGATGAATCTTATAAAAGAAATAAAAGTATGTTATGAAATGGCATAAATTAGTAGAAGGGATTAATGATTTTACTTTTTTACCACAGATAATAAATCTTTGGTTTCTCCTAGGTGTATATTTGGCTCTGATTTTACTTTAAGTTTCTGGAGATGCATTCAGTTTGGCTTAAGTGAATAATTACCATAACCACAATCACCTGGAGGGCTTGTTAAATTTCAGGTTTCTGAGTTCCTCCCCAGGGTTTCTGAGAAAGGAGTACTGGGGTGAACTACAGGCACTGCACTTCCAACAAGTCTTGAGCTTATGTGGATGATGCTGCTCTGGGACAGCCAGTTGAGGACACCAATTTAGTCCATTTATTCAGGTAAATGACAACCTTCTTATCCATATAATTACATCTGAATATGACAAGTTTATATAGAATATCAATCAGCTAAGGAATTCTTTCTCCTGAGGGTATTTTTTTCCTTTGAAGAAACAGAATAATGCATGATTGATGATTTATTTTCACTTTTTAAAGATCTACTGCGGTGATAGTCTAATACTGAGGCTGTTCCTATAATTTCAAACGATGCCTTTTACTAAAAGGACCATATGTCATATCGTTTCAAAGACATGAGCCTATTGATTGTTCCACATTTGTGGTCAGGACCAATAATCAACAGTCCATCAGCTTGAGGGGGATATCTAACCCTAGTGCATGAGGAAGTATAAGCTGCTATTGTATGGGTGTAGCCATTTTCTAGCTCTCTCATTGCTCCCCTTAGTTTTTTCAGACATTTATGCATAGTGTAGGGATGATTTCACCAGGAAGTGATAGTTTGCCAACATTTCTAGTTTTTGGATTCTAGTTCTTTGATCATTCTCATTGGTACCAGTTTTATCACAGTCAGATATTCTTGTGGGTCTATTGGTAGGACTTTGATGTCCTGTGATTTACTACACAAATTGCTTAAGACAAATATAAGAGGACCAGGTGGATGAAGAAGATACTTAGCATTTAAATTAATGACATATGAGTGAGATGACAAACACCAGTACAAAGTAGTCAAAGATGCCCAACAATCATCTCTGAATGAAAAGCCTCAGTATATCTTCCATTGCTGCCTTTCCTCTGCAACCTCACTGTCTAATAAATGTGGGTAAGGATGTGGTGATATGACTTAAACTGTAGATCTATTTTTGTAAGCTTGAGGAAGTACAACATGTTCTAAGTTACTTTTAGTACTCATAGACATTTATAAGACATCTGAGCTGACATTAGGGAGATATCTTAAAGGTATATCCTATTGATGAAATGTTCTGAATAATTTATTAAGTCACTTGAAATTTAAATTCCAGTTTCATCTTCATTTCATCAAGTTGAACTTTGCATTGAACCCTAATACATGCTATACCAAGAGACTTGATTTAGAGTAAAAGTTAGTTGAGTTTTGATGCTCATGAGGTATCCAATATAGGTATAACTTCACTTTCAGTTTCTTCATTAGTAAAATAGAACAAAGTGCTTCTCTTTGTGACAGAAATGCAGTGAAATTTACACAAAGTTAAGTGAAATAATGTATTAAAGAGGAAAATATGTGGCTTTATATTTGATTTCCAAGAAAAATTCTGTCATTACCTACTTCTCACAACTAAATTTTCTTATATCTTTAAATTTTAAAACACTTTTTTAATGTATTTATTTGAGAGAGTGAGAGAGAGAGGGAGAAAAAGAGAGAGTGATAATGGGTGCACCAAGGCCTCTAGCCGGTGCAAAAAAACTCCAAGACACATGTGCCAACTTGTACATATGGCTTTACATGTGTACTGGGGAAATGAGCCTGGGTCCTTTGGCTTTGCTGGCAGGTGCCTTAACTGCTAAGCTATCTCTCCAGTATGGTTTTCCCATATCTTTAGACATGACCCCTGGCCCATACAGGCTATGTCCCTTGTGGTTCCATGACTATGCCATTCTGTTCTCCTTCACTTTGCTTAAAACTACTTGTGAATTTTAGCCAAAATGTGTGGTTTTGTAGAATTCATTTTCTGTTCTTTAGAGGAGCATAGGAATTGGTTGCCAGGGGCAATCACATGGACATAGTGTCAGCACAAACTCACCCAAGTGCCAGCTCTTAATCACTTGATCCTGCATTACCAGTTCTGAACTACTTTCTGTCCATCCCTGTGATGGGCATGGTGCATCCACAGAAATAAATCCTTCCTGTACTTCTATTTTTGTCATTCAATGACGGTCATTAATTGCACCACCACTTTGCTACCTACAGAATACTCCCAGCAAAATAAAACTTCTAAATCTGGGAAATGCTCTCATGTCAAATCTGATAGGGAGCATCTAACTGGGGAAGAGAGATTACACCTTTGATTCTATAGAACTAACCCAGGCATGATGAAATCATAGTGAGAATATTTATCCTTCCTGCCTGCCAGCTTAGTGATTGATATATGGGCTGTTTTCTTACAGTTTTGCTATTATAGTTTATCTTGTATTTTTTCTTTAGCTGCTCTACAGAACATATTTATTTTTGACTTATGGCTTGTCTCTGCAGAGGCAGCTTGAACCCTTATTAGCTGCCAGCAAAGATAACCCTTGTTAAATTGCTGGAGGTCCAAATATCCAAAATTGTTGTGACATAAATAATATTTTTATTAGAAGAATTTCTGAGGTTTACTTTTTGATGGTGAACAAAGTAAACTGGCAGAGTGAAGCTCATACTGAGAAAGCAGGTATTTGATAACAATGATAATAAATAGAACATGTTATTTTGTGCCAGGAACTGTGTTATGTATTTCATTCATTTTTATTTGCTAGTTGTCAGAAATCTGAGAAGTGTGTTATTACTCCTATTCTGCTAATAGAGTAGTCTATGTTCAAAGAGGTTCAGTAAGTGCCAGAACCACCACAGTATGAGATTTCCAGACCTTTCAGAGTGAAGTTGTTTAACCTGTTGTGTTATTGAGTAAGATAAACAGTACTCCAGAGGCATTTTTGTCATCCATACATTCGACTTTCAGAAATGTTGCTTTGTATGTTAACTATTATAATTACCGTGTGCAAGATATAACCATTGGTCTTGGTTCTTAGAAAGCACATATCAAACATTAGCTAGAACTGGAAAGGCACATTCAGGTCTCTGAATTTCATCTGTTTTTCTTTATTTTCTTTTAATTCTTTCATTCCTACCTTCTTTTATTTCTCATTGTATGTATGTAGTATGTGCTCCATGTATATATGTGGGGGGGGCATCCCATGTAAATGTGTGTAGAGGCCAGAGGAAGATGTCAGGTGTTCTCTTCTATCTCTTCCACCCTATTTACCCGAAACACAGTCTCTCCATAACCTGGAGTTCATAGCAAATATCATGTGTGATATTCAATTGGATTGTTTCTCTTTCTTAGATTTCATAACAATCACTTAAGTCTTATGTTATAAAGAAAAACAAGTCTACTTTTCTAGTGAGCCTATTTGACTAATTCCACTGGATATATGGATTCAATTAAAAAATTGAAAATTTAACTTGACAAAAGAAGACAATATAAGTATGGAAGTGTTATGAGAAAGAGTATTATGCAGTCAGTAAGCCTACTTCCCCCTACTCTTTAGTGCACATAGCCGGACTACTCTACTTCCTGGCCTTATTCACAACCAGATGTAGCCATGTGCTCAAGTTCTATCTGTAGAATGAGGGTAGAATATGACTCGGGTTAACCTTCAATGGGCGATTCTTATGCTCTTTCTATCCTGGATGAACTGAACATAAACCAACTGCATGTAGATATAGAGAGGGCCAGAGGACTATATGAATGTATAAGGCTTTCTTTGTATCTTTCCTGGAGTATTTGTATACAAAATAGTCAAGTCTTATTTACTTGATGACAATATAAGTTTATTTTGTGTTGTACATTATTACTTTAGAAAAATTTTACATGAAACCAATGAGAAGATAGTTCACGTATTGTGGCAAGTAAACTAAGCAGATTAGCTTGGCTTTTAATGTGTGTATGTAAGTGTTATATACGTGTATACATTTTTTATTTGTGTGCTTGTGCATATGTGTGTGAAGGCAAGGCATTGATGCTGGTTGCCTTTTTCTATTGCTTTCTATATTATTTACTTTTCAGATAGAATCTCTTATTTAACATTGAGCTCATTGGTTTGGCTAACACAGCCAACTATCAAGTCCTAAGGGTCTTTCTCTCCCCACCACCCAAGTGCTGGTATTATTGGTGGATACCACAATACCCAGGTTTTATGTGGGTGCTGGGGATCCAAACACAGGTCCTCACATGACAAACAATTTATTCTCTAAGCCATTTCCATAGCTCCCACATTGACATTTTTAAGTGTGTGTGTGTGTGTGTGTGTTGATATGGATGCCTCATGTGTACGTATGGAGGTCAGAGGAGAACATCTGAGGTCTCGTGCCACCACTCATTTGTCTAATTCCTTGAGATAGACCCTTCCTTTTTTTTGTTGGAAACCCCAGAGATTCTTCCATCTCTGCTTCCTGCAGGACTGGGAATGCAGACACATGTGGCTATGCCTAGCTTTTGGTGTGTGTGCTGGGGAATAAAACTCAGGGGGTTTCATGTTCCTTCAGGCCCTGGTGCTTGTGCAGGCAGCACTGCCACCCACTGAGTCATCCCTCTAGCCCTCTTCCTCTTCATTTTGACTTTTAACTGTTTTCCTTGCCATCATCATCTCTTTTGCTAGGTTAAGGCTCAGACCCTGCTTAAAGCCCTGCACACAGCCCATGGAAAGCACGTGGGATCTTTCTCATATACCTAAGTATTTTCCCATAGGACCTTCATGAACCACCTGTGGCAAGCAATATGTGCCATCATCTTTCTTCCTTAGCCTCAATATTCTTCATGCTATCTCAATGTTCTTACCATTGCAATTCAGACTTAACACGTCGTTTAGTTCAGCTCAAGACAAAGTTGATTCCTTCAAATGCCATGATGAAAATGATCTGGAATGCCTGGGGGGCTGTTCTGGCTCCTCTGCAGAATGATTGTTCCACTTCCTACAAGGCCATCTTTCTCCTAAGCTAACTTGGGCTGCTTCTGTTTCTCAGAGGCTCTGTAAATGGACATATGATTTATGAGAGTGCTGCTAAGTAATTAGAAATGTTCTTCAGGTATTTATGTAAAATAACACAAACGATTGGTTTTTACGGTGAAATTATAAATTTTTAGTCTTGTTTTGAAGATTAAGGTGGTGTATTAAAACAAATTAGTAATCAGCTTTATTTACTTTTTCATACATCACAGTCTAGTTGCATGAACTAGAGAAACATGTTGAGCTAATAGCTCCAGCACCTGGTTTATTTAAATTTTGGGTAAAAATGCCTACATTACAGAGCGTTGTGAGAACTAGATGAGTGCTTGCAAATTGGGCACTAAAGAGTACACTAATTCAAACTATTTGAAAGATTTTCTAAAGCTCAGATATGTCCAAAATTTGCAGCTTGTTGCAAATAATAAGGCAGAGAATGATAGAATTAAACACCCAATAGCCAGCCAACATCTCTGGCTTCCTCACTGCACAGGTAAGCACCTCCACAAATATGTGCACAAACACATGCAGAGAGTACACTACACACATATACACACGCACACACACAGGCACACACACATGCGCATACACACACAGACACACACATGCAAAGTGTTTGTGAAGTCTGATATACTGAACTTATTTGTGCTGAGGACTCCAGGTATATTTGCTACGTGAGAACTGAAGCCTGGAGAAGAGCCAGGAGAACAGCAGGGAGGTTTCATCATCATTAAACATAAGTAGCTGCTCTTTCCCAATGAGCTATTTTCAGACAGTTTCTCTTCAAATCCCCATGGTCTCCTGTAGATTAAGCTTAACTATCACATTAAACTTTCATCCAGTTTCACATGCAAATAAAAACTATCCTTCCTGCTCCATTTAATCCCCTTCTTGTGACCATTTTAACAAAATGTGTGGGTCTATTACAAATAGTGATAATGATAAGCTTTCAAGAAATCTGAGGGTACATCTTAGACATATTGTCTAATATGTGCATACTATGTTCACATATGATTCTCTACTAAGTATAGTGGAATAAAAAAGTTGAGTGTACACATAATGTAAGGAATGTGACTGTATTCAACTGAGTCTGCATTAAGTGTTTGGGGAAATTAGAAGAGGAGGAAGTGAAAGAAAGGGTATAGGAGTGAAAATGCAAATAAAATTGATATCCAAGGAAAGAGTTCCATAAAAACATGCATGTATGAGAAGAGTTTCACCAAGTATCCAAAGCTAGTAGGACATGGAAACACATCTGTCTCTGTTATGTGTGTGTGAAGGACATTTGTGTTATTGTAAGGCTTTGACCCACAATAAGGTTGCATGCTGAGAGATTTCCTGTGTGACAGTTATGGGAAAACGAGGTTATTTTTTTCTATACAAGTAAATATTTGGGTTATCTAATCCTAATATGTCTATGAAAACATTTTTAGTGTATGACTAATTCCATGTTATTGATGAGCACAAATAGGAGAGGGAAATGGAATCCAGAAGTAGTTTCCTTAATTTCATTAAACACACAGTTTAAAATGGCAGAATTGTTAACAAGAAGCAGAAGTGAGGATGAAATACTGACTCCCATCTACCTGGCATATCTCCCAGAAAAGGAACTAATTCAATAACTAACTGGCCCAAATCAAGGAGCACTGGGGATGAAAGGGGATCAAAGGGCTTAGAAATATATGCACTGCATTATTAAGGCATAACTGATTTTTCAAACCATCCTTTTCTAATTCTTGGACAATTAGTAGCTAGAGGTAGAAAAAAGACTTCTTTAGTATCTCAGGAATATGCAGGGTTCTTTATATTCTACCAGATACTCTGTAGTTCCCAGCTGGATTTCTCCTTAGCTACTGTCCCTAATTGACATCACCTCTGTAAAACTGGGTTGTTCTCTATTTCCTTGAAATATCTTTCCTCCATTATAAATCCCTTCCACTTTCTGAGTCCTTATAAGTAAGTCTTTATATGTTTTTGTCTGTCTATCTATCTATCTATCTATCTATCTATCTATCTATCTATCTATCTACCTACCTATCTATATAATCTATCATCTTCTATATATACATGAGAACTCATGCTATGATACATGTGTGGATTCTGGTCCTTGTCTTCTACTTTCTTTTTACTCAGGCAGAATCTCTCCTTGCTCACTACTGTATTCTCCAGTCTAGCTAGCCCTCAAGCTTCCAGGTGATTCTCCTGTCTCTGCCTCCCTTCTCACCATAGGCACACAGGGGTTACAGATGCCACGTACAGCATCTGCACATAGATTTTGGGAAGCAGAACTCATGTATTCACACTAGTGCAGTAAGGCCTTGATCCACTGAGCCACCTCCCTGGACCTTTATTTTTATTAGTTAGCGTCAGTATCTCCCTATGTATTCCAGGCTGGTCTCAAACTTATAACCCTTTTGCCTGAACCTTCCAAGAGCTGGAATTATAGGTATTTGCTACCATTCCTGGCTCCAAACCTTTGACTAAGGCTTTGACCCTTTCACATAAACTCAGAGTCCAGTTTTCTATGAAATGGGTCTCTACAAACCCACGCTTACTATCTGCATCCCTTTTCCTTCTCGACATCAGTCTCTCTTCATATCTAATGCTTTTGGCCTTAGTTTTACTATGTAACAATTAAGAATCTATCTGGATTTACATTCCAGGAATGTATACTAAGACCATAGCACTGGTCATGCTTGTCCCCTGCTGTTACCAAGTTTGGTCCTTAGTGTAGCTTAGCTACCTCTGGTCCGAAAAATGGCTGATTACCCGGGATGAACCTTTTCCTGTCATCAAGTAGTACATAATTCCTGTTCTCTAGCTGTCATATTACTTACTATCTGTGACCATAGGGAAGATTCTGAGTTTTTTAAGCTGACCTGTTGTCATGTGGAAATTAGCATAGCATTAAATATCTGCTTCAAAAAATTGCTATGAAGATGAAATTAGTCCAAGGATACTGCCTACCAACCACATACTAAATGTCAAAAATATTAGCTGTTCTTTTTGTTTCAGTTCATACTCATACCATTATTACTATATCATAGCCATTGAACTAAAGGCTTGGAATTAAAATCTTTTGCTTAAATCACCCATGAACTTACCATGCTCTGCACACTGCCTCTGCTTACCAGGCTCATTCCCAGTCCCTGCTGCAGTTTGTTGTAGACTTCTACTTGGCTCTAGTTTGAAGTTGCCCCTGACCTAATATGCCCTAGCCCTTTCATCACAGGACTTGATATTTCTGTCCTTAAAGCACTTTCCACATTGCTTTAAATTCAGCTTATTTACTCATTTTTCCTCTGCTATTCTGTAGGCTCCTTATAGTCAGAAATTTATCATTAACATTCTCATATCTCCTATGATATCTTATACACACAATCAATATATATTTTGAATATTTGAAAGATTGTCCACATAGAATATAGATATATATCTTAAAATTTAACCCTTTAACTGTTTTAAAAGCAGGCCCATCTTAGGATCTAAAGCTATTGCAATAAAGTTGGTCTGGAAAATACTTATGATGTAATTATTTTGAAAACTATTTGTGGAGTGTTTAGAGACATTTGTATGCATGTTTGTATATACAAATGCATTTCTATACTGTTAAAGAAAAGGGGCAAAGTCAACACTTTAGAAATCTTAGCTTTATATATATCAGAACACAGTGTTTAGACTCAGAACATCAATACGACATTTGTTGCAGGACTATTTTTTTTTGTCATTACTAGGATAGTTTATGTCTGTGCTGGCCAGTGTGTAGCTCAAGGATACTCTATAAAAATATATCTGCATCCAGAATGAGAGATCTTACTATTAGTATGGTTTATTTTCCAGGTACTATTCTAGGAATGTTGGATTAGACATAGTAACTCTCTTCATCTTTCCTACATACTTATGCATCAAACACCATTATCATCACTTTACAGACGACAGAGTTATAAAGCCATCACTTTGTTGGAACGAGGAGAACTGAAATTTCAGCAGGCAGACAAGCTTAGGCATCCTTGTTCTGATCCATTATTCTGTGCTTCTTCTATGGGCCATAAACGTTATTCAAATAAAACAAAAATCTACTTTGAATTGATCTCACAATGGAAGCTGAAAAGAGGTCATTTTAGATGACTGCATCTGGCTTCATTCTATAAAGGTGGAACCAGAGTGGATAAAAGAATACTATTTTCTTTGTGGATAAATTGACTGTGGCAAATGTTAACTATTTATTTTAGAATGTGATTTTTAATACTACAAAACAGTACACCAACAAAAACTCCTCTGAAACTGAATGAATTGAGTTCCTTTGGACTCCCAAGTTGTCACTGTAAGCCCTGCAATGGTGATTGTGTACATATACACATATTTCAGGGTGTGGGGCTGGTATTAATTGAAGATCCTTCACCAATTTTATTGTTTGTTCATTAGCTAAATGATAAAACCCCAACCTGTAGAGTTGATGTGAACACTGATACCCTGAGTTGTGTGTGGCAAATGAAGGACAGTCAACATACAGAAAATGTCATACCTGAGGATCCAAAAGTAATAGGACAGACAGAAGCTTGCTGGACAAAGGGAAGGAGATGGGGTAAAGAGCAGCTGGCTCAGTAGTTCATTACCATTCAGGAGCCAGAGCTTTAGGCAACTTCAGATCTTATAATTTACTGGTCTAGCTGAATTCAATGATTTATTCAACAGCTCCATTGTCTGGGGAAGGGGAAAGCAGGTCCTAGGATACTACTTACTTTCCTAAGTTTGCAATATAGTCATGCTTATAAAAGCTTCTTGGAAATAGACACAGAAAAACATGGCACAAAACTGTGAATACTTTAACATGCCTGAGTTTTATTATTGCATTTGTCTATATGTAAGGGAAAAATTCTTCTCTCACATATACTTCCTCTTTGACAGTCTAGTTTCAGGGGTGGAGAAACTGTTAATGCTCCTTCATTCCAGTAAAAATACTTTGTTCTTATTCTAGGTCTCTTGTGTGTGCCCTTTTATGGTGTCTACTGAAAGAGACAGGTTAAGCAGCTAGAGTAAGATACAGGGTATTGTCTGGAAAGTGATCATAAAACCTGGAAAGTATGTGGAAGAGTCAGGGCTGGAGAAATGGCTCACTGGTTAAGAGCACTTCCTAAACAAGCATGAAGGTCTGAGGTGGCATGAAAAATAGCAATAGTTCCATTCCTAGGACACACATAAACAACTGAGCATTCCCATACCATCTGTAACCTTAGTCTAGTGGGGAGACCACAGAATTGCCAGGACTCATGAAACAAGCAAACAAACCAACAAACAGCAAGCTTCAGGATGAGTAAGAGACTCCAGGTCACGTAAGAATGGTAGGGGAATGATGGGGGGAGGGAACCTGACATCTCCCCGAATACATGGGGCACCATATAGGCGCATACACCACACATACACACACACACATACACATGCACATGCACACACACCAAAAAAGTACATGGAAGAATAATAATAGAATAACCATATAGGTGCATACACCACACACACACACACACATATACATGCACACACACCAAAAAAGTGCATGGAAGAATAATCATGGGAGAAAAACAGCAATTTTGTTACTAACACCTTCTTCTGAAGAAGAAATGATTGAAGGAGTCTTCAAGGACTAGAAGTTAGCCTCATAAAAAGCCTTTTTTTTTTTTTCTGGAGAATTGAAGCTAGTTAGGTTTAAATGTTGTTGCTCCTGTGAAAATCTACAAATTTCCTGTCAGTCTGTCACTTTCTTGTGTTACACTACTTTATGCCTTGTTCCCTTGAACTTGTTTTCCTCCTGCATGCTTTACTTAATTTCCCTAGAAAGTAATTCTGTCATTCTAATTTGTATCATCTTCTGAGTTAGAGGCACTATCTCTGGCTCAGTTTTGATATGCTATTACTCATGTTGATTATCACACAGGTCTATGCTTCCCTTGCCTCAATCCTGACTGTAACTTTAAAGTTGTCCATTTAAGTTTTGTTTCTGATTGCCAGTGCTGAGATATCTACTATTCTTGACTCTTTACTCTATGACTCTTAAATGAAGAGTGGTCACTTTAATTAAAGAGGGAAAATAACATTAATTTGTAGTAGCTTGTGAGGCTTGGTACACAGAATATAGTTAAGTAGAGCAGGAATATTGCAGTTTGGCTTTAAAAAGGGTTTTTAGTATTCTTATTTTAATTATGTGTTTAAAAAGTAGCTTACTTGAGATGAGCAAGTAATACAGAAATTAGAACTTCTCGGGTTATGGTCTATATTTTTACAGAGAATGATAATGGTCTGTGAAATACCTAACAAGGAAATAATGAGAAAACAGGTTGTGATGTTTAAGTAACTTCAGAAATGAAATGCTCAGAGAAGAAAAATGTGTGAGGAATGAACTGAATTCATGAAACTCTGAACCATACACCACAGTCTAGAAACTTGGGAATATTTAGAAGTGGGACCTCTGCTATCAATGATCCTGGGTCCAGTTCTTGCCTCCTGAATTTTAAGGCTGATAATAGCCTCAGGAGCAAGATTGGCTTTTTCTCTTGAAAAGTTCCATCATGATCAGAAAGACCCCTTGGTTGAAAGATTATTTCTGTTCATACTTTTGTGGTAAGTGATAACCCTTGTGAGTTAGGAACTGTCATCATCAATCACAGAACAAGCACTAGACATAGGAAAAGGTCAAATAATATCTCTGGAGGACACAAAACTGAGTTTCCGCCAGGAGAGGATAGATTGACAGCTGATACTATGTCATAACTATTTGATAGGTTCTAGGTTGCTTTCATACCCTCAAGCTCAGAATCCTCAGTGAAGAACTCATTTAGAAAATAATCTGAAGAGTGAACCATAAAACCCAATGTGATATGATTTGGAATATAACTGTTGGTAAGTAAATAGGCCATGGAAATATTGCCCTTAGAAGAAGAAATTCTCTCTTGCTACCAATCATATGAAAACATAACCAGAGAAAGGTCATCCACATTCATTGATTCAGTAAGCATTATGACTGTCTTCTAGGCCTATGAGAGATAAACTCCAGTTGTTTAAGCCACTTAGTTGATTATAACTTGTTAAAACAGCCCAGGCAGACTATGGCAAACTTCTCAATCCATAAGATGAGAAGAAATTATTATTGTTTTTCTTACTATGGCTGGCTGGCCATATTTTCCAAAGAGTGCTATTTTGCATGCTGTCCTACAGTGAAACTTTACCATAGATTCCTTGATGGTGGGTATCATTTTCTCCTGTCTCCTATTGTGAGAAATCTTGCTGTCAGCAATAGAATACAATGGAAGTGATGCTGTGTGACCTGTGAGGTTAGGCCATAAGAAAATGAAGCCCCTCTCTGGTTTATGGTTATACTTATATTTGGAGTGAGAGATACCATGTCAAAAGTGTAACTGCCCTATGGATGGCATGCCCTTTCCAAAATCCTGGACCATAGAATTGATGGAATACTGGAAAATTATTGTTTTATACCATTGAACTTGATGTGATATGTTATGCAGCTGTCATGACTGGTATTTACTTTATGCCAGACATTGTGATATAGGCTTTCTGACATTAATTTCCTTAACTCTTTCTTAATTATTTCTAAAAGATTAGTCTTTGTACCTTAGCATTTTAAGTAAGAAATTTAAGGCAGAGAGAAGTTAAGAGACCCAAAGTTTTATCTATTAAGTGGAAGAACTAAGGGCTACACTAAGGTCTAGTTAGCCCTAATGCCTGTAAGCTTCATGTCAATGATTCGAAGCACCTGGCAATGATGAAGTCCCAAAGTGCAAATACTCCACTGTAAACCAATGTTTCAGAAAATGCTTTTAAAAATAGGGACTATTTGAAAAGAGGAGGGTATTTAACAGAATAGGTGTGAGGAGGGCAAAAAAGGTAATGAGATTTGAATAAGATCAAATTAAAATATGTTCATGTATTAAAATTCTCAATAAAAATATTATAAAATATCAGTTGTGCTGGGCATCGTGGCTCATGCCTTTAATCCCAGCACTTGGGAGGCTGAGATGGAGGATAGTTATGAATTTGAGGCCACTCTGAACTACAGAGTAAGTTTCAGAACAACCTGGCCTAGAGTGCCACAAACAAACAAAGACAAGAAACATAAACTGGAAGGGAGATGAGAGAAGATAAGGGAGGGTAATCCATGTATGAAATTGTCAAAAATAAAATAAAATTTATGAAGTCAGTTGGAAAAGTTTGATAACACTATTATACACTGCCACACAGAGTGAACTAAGTTCCATAAATATATTGTAGTTGTTTAGCGAGGCAATTTTGGAAGAACATACCCAAAATAGTATGTGGCAGAGAAGCATTCATTCACTGATATTAAAGTAAATTTGTATTTTCAGATTTTCTAATCTTCACCACTCAAGACTGTCATGCATTAACAGTAGAGATACCAGCTAGAATCTTCCTAGAAACAATGAACTCTCCATCCCAGGGTGATTGATTCAGACTCAGAATCTCCAGGTGCTTCAAATGCATTATGACATGAGGAATATTAATTCAACTGCTTTTTTTTTTTTTTTACTCATTTGGTGGAAACCACTTAGCAAGAGGATATTTGGTCAATTTGTTACAGAGTTCTGAAGTGTGTTAATGTGTAAAAATCAAACCAGAAAAGCTTGCAGAAAGATGATTCTACAATACGGATATTTTGTCTTCAAGTTAGTCCTTTTGGAAGTTGTAGAGATAGACAATATGAGCTCTGAAACCTTGTGATTTCATAAAATTATTTTCCATCTTCCTCAGACCCTCCTCCAGAGTGATCCCTCAGGAAGCAAACAGCCTTATAGATGTGTGGTTTGTAAAGGAAACCAACAACCAGCCTGCTAACTTATTTTCAACTATGGTAAGAGGGATTTGTTTAATCTATTTACCTATATGTCTTTGTGAAATTGAATTTATACACAAGAACTTTCACTGGGATGGAGTGATTCCTACTTTCATAAGTCATAACTCCAAAACTGAGAGAAACAGGGTGACCCAGGTACTATTTCTGGATGTTTAGAAAAAAAATTCACCTTAGTTTTGCTTTATTATAACTACAGGACCTGAAGTGCTGATCTATAATTATAAATACATGTTATTTAAAATCAATTTGTTATCCCACAGTCTTTAAAATGGACCATGCACTATCCATCAGTCAGGAAGGGTTCCACAAGTGCTGGAGTTCAGTACAGACTTTACTTTTCATGATCTATGTGAATGTGAAGGCAGAGCTTGAGAACAGGGAAACAGATGGAACTGTCTGTAACTATGGGCAGGGGATAGAAATTCATAAAGTACCCAGAATTCTCTGCTTAATGATATGCTTTGTTATCCAAGCCAAACATTGTCCTCCCTCAAAAACTGTCCCTAGGGCTTCAGCCGCTAGGTAGTTCCACGGCCCACACTATCATAATGAGATGAAAATATAGTTTAGTTTTAGTAAAAATTGCTAAAGTTAATGAAAATAACTATTTTTGGCTAATCAGATCCTATGCTTATCAATTCTTCTTTTTTTTTTTTTTTAGCATTGCTTTACTCTCGTTTTCAATTAGCTATAAGAAAGGAATGGGGTTTTATACTCATTTTTTCTGCACATCAGTTCACATGAGGCTCATTCAGTCAAAATTCCGCCTAATATTTCTCCAAGTACTGCAATAATATCATCTTTCATCAACATTCTCTTCTCTAGACTAGGAAACATCAAGTTCTTCCATCTCTTCTCACAGGCATCATTTTCCTTTCTCTTAGTCACCATTATATCTATCATCTGAGCCATATTCCATATCCTATTTTACTTTTTACAGATATAAAAGTTAGTAGGAAATGTTATGTTGCCTAAAGATCTGACCATAAAAAGAATAAAGGAATGATTATTTCCTTGGGATTCATCCAAAGACAATTCTTATATTACTGACATTTTGTTGTTGTTTAAATAAATAATCTGTACAGATGCAAAATCAAAATTTCATAGTGTAAATGATGCTAATACTTATATCAGTTAGGAGTATCAGGATTTAATTAAGAGTGGCTAACTATGAGTATAGTTTTGTATATAACAGCAATGTATTAGAAATATATTGGATATAGATCAGAAGTCTCAGTTCTTTAATTAATGAGCTCTGTGACCTTAGAGCTAGCTCATTAGGTCTACCAAAAAGTACTGTACATGTAGACCACAGTGACAGTATGTGCCCTAGGTAGCTCATATCTCTGATATTTTTTTCAGAAGTGATTGCATTAACAGTATGGACAAAGTGGGGTTTTCTCAGAAACCAGTTGCTAAGAGCTGGGATCACAATCTAATCAGGTTTGTAGCTATACATAGTCCCTGACATTTATCAAGTACTTGCTAGTGAATTTTAGAAAGGCATCATAAGCATATTAGTTAGTAAAAAAATATGCAAATAGAATATGTTAGTTTAAAAAGAGACTTTTTTTTCAAACTTGATACATAAGGGTCTGGGTATGAAGTTCAATGGTAGAGCCCCTTTTCTTTTTAAGCATGGTGAAGTCATACATTTGATCCATAGTAGTATACAGAGAGAGAGAGAAAATGAAATTTTTTAATCTTTAGCAAGATATGATGAATCAAAGTTGGAAATCTGTGAAGATCATGCCCAAACTCATTTCTTATAATTTTTTAGTTTCTATGTTATAAGATAACTTTGCTCTCAGGGTCCATTTTTCCACAATAAGGGGTCTCAACTCATCGATCTTTATACTGGTTACTTTCTCATTGCTTGGACAAAAAAATCCTTAAACAGCCAACCAGAATAAGCTTAAGGAGTGAAAGGGTTTATTTTTGTCTATAGTTTTGAGAAGAAGTCAACCATGGGGTGGGGGGAGCATAGCAGGCAGCAGGTGACATATCATCATAGCAGGAAGGAAGTAGAAAGTGATGAATGCTGGTGCCCAGCTTCCTTTCTCCTTTTTACCCAGTCTAGGACCTTCATCCCATGGAATGTGTTGCTCATAGTTAACATAAGTTATCACCTTAATTAATCTAATCTAGAAATCCCTAAAGGACATGCCAATAGATGGATTTCCATGGTGATTCTAAACCTTGTCAAGTTGACAACCAGAGAATAGCTATCACACACTTTAAAGTTCTACCAACTCATTCATTCTAGGAACACCTATTTCTCCTAATGTCTTACATGTCTCCAAGTAATGTTCCTTCTTCAAGGAGCCCAGTGACCTCATATTGCTATGTGGCAGGTCAGGGCTTCCTCTGTGGCATACATCAACTATAGATGTTATTTCTTCAGTATGCATCCCAATTCTGGCCTAACTTACCTCTTTTGCCCAAAGTATATCTATTTTTAGGTGTCCTCACTTTGAAGATATAAAAGTGTGCCTTAATAGAGATATTATGGAGAAGACAGGTAAGTCAAACATCTATTGTTAACTATTAGCTCCCATCAACAGAAATATGTTGCAATTCCTCTCAGATATTTTTCTCTAGGGAGTTTTTTGTTTGTTTGTTTGTCTATTTTGTTTTTCAAGGTAGGGTCTCACTATAGCCCAGGCTGACATGGAATTTACTATATAGTCTCAGGTGGCCTCAAACTCACCTTGACCCTCCTACCTCTGCCTCCCTAGTGCTGGGATTAAAAACATGTGCCACCATGCCCAGCTCCTCTCAAATATTTTTGTGTAGCACAATGTAGTGCCCACATCTAATTAACTACATGGTTTTTGTGCTTAATTTTAGGATTAATTCAATAATTTAAGATTAATTTAAATTACCCAACTGGAATTCCATAACATACTACATGGCATGATATATAGCAAGCTAGCTACTCTTACAAAGGGGGATATACATTGTTTAGAAGTATTTAGAGATTCTTTTGGTTTAATTCATTTTTTATTTGTGTCTGACAGGGAGAGATTTCCAGGGATTTTTAGGGGTCAAATGAATGGCTCTTAGATTTTTCCCTTACTTGGTATTTTATCCAAGAAGCCATGAAGAAGAAATTAAAGACTCATCAACAAATCAGCATGAAGGCTAGGATGCTAAAGGTTGTCATCTGTTAAATACCATCCTCTTATGTAACCCCTTTTGGACTCTTCTGCTTGCTAGAATAATTTGTTACTGACTGGATCCTAAGCAATGGGGATTCTTGAGAGAGCAGCTGTCTATATTGCCCACAAGCAAAAATGCCAGTGCATAAGCAGAATGAGACTCAGAGACTCAGACAGTTGATTTGTGGATTATTAATGTCTCTTGGGGTCTGAGATAAGCAAACACTTGGGCAGGTTACCTAAATCAACTCCTTTTTTCTTCCCATTGCCTTGTTTATTTCTCTCATGGCATAAAGAGAACTTGCTTATTTGCTGTTTGATTCTCCTTTTCATATTTTTGCACTATAAGAGGCAGTTTACTCACTATATTCCTGTATTTAAAAGATGGCTTGCAATGAGATAGTGCAATAAACACTGACTGAGTAAATAAATTAGTAAACACTTTAATGTAAAGTCTACTGTGATCTCTTATTTAGGTGTTGAATGTTTGTAATATATGCTGTGATATTAGTTCGTACTCAGTATGTCATAATAATTTGCCCTGATGTAGCTCTCTCTGTCAGAATGCGAATTGAAGAAATAAATAGAAATGGTATGGGGTAGATGAAGGTAACAAATTGAGGGCTGAGCTTTCTAACAGACATTTCATGACAATGGTCAAAGTATCCAAATACCTTTGTAACTTTCTCTTATTTCCTGGCATTCTATATCAATGTGGGTTTAAATATGTTTTATAATTTTGGTATCAAGTTCACTCTTATTTGCTCTCATGACATCACTTCTTTTGCCATTTCAATTTTCATAGACACTGTGATATCTATGTGTGTGGTAGGGCATGTAGTGAATGCCTATTTACGTGCCCTTGAGGCACTCTTTGCATTAGCATATAGTGAGAGGAACTTGTGTATGCTGGCCAGAGCCAAACATCAGGGGTCCTGTCCCATTTTTCTTCTGCCCTTTCTTGTTTGAGCTGTACTCTCACTGATACTGGAGCTTGCTACATTTTGCAAGCCTAGGTGATTCTCTGGTCTTTCCTTCCCTTTGCTGGATTTGGATTACAGGCATGTATGGCTACATCCAGATGTTTGTGTGAGTTCTAGAGATTTGAACTCAGGTGGTTTCCGGATTTCTCAGGCCTTCATGCTTGTGCAGGAATTGCGCTTAACTACTGAGCCATTTCTCTAGCCCTAAAGCTAATTGCTTAATGACATTTTCTTATTGGTGCCTTACTGGAACTTCAATCCAATGTGCTCTGATCACATGATACATTTTTATAATGCTCTGTCTCACCACAACTTTTTAAAATTTTTATTAGATATGGACATATTTAGTATGTAAACAACAAATGTTGGTACCATCCTTGCTTTCCACCCTGCCCCTTTTATGAATAGGCCTTCCTTGTTGGGGATGCAGGTCAACCTCATGAGGATTGTGGGTCATGCATTATTTGGGGGGCAGGGAAGAGGCAATGTCTCTGTGTAAAATGTCTCAACTTGTTCTAACATTCTTTCCACCCCTCTTCCACAAAATTCCCTGAGCCAACCTGGGAGCATTTTAAGTCTACTTCAGTGATGAGCACATAGGAGCCTCTGGATCTCTGGTTTGGTAGGTGGTGAGTGTCCTCAGTCTCTATCTCCATCACCCTTGTCACCACAGCATTTCTGTTCATCAAATAAATAAATAAAAATAATCCTGATAAAAAAGAAACTTAGCAGTATAATTTTTTTAACTAATGTTCTTGTTGCTTTCCCAACCTTTATTTACTATAGGACACCAAGACTTGAGGGTTAAATGAGTTGCCCTTGGACAGAAACCAATTAATAGTATCAATGTTCCTGGCAAGCAGGCTTTCTTATTTTCAATTCAATACTGTTCACCATCTCTCCACTATGAAGACTTGCTCTCATAGAGATAGGCAGTAGCTATGAGAAATGTTGAAATAATTATACTCATCAGTGTCTTTACCACATCCTTTCTTAAAAAGCCAACCATTGGGCTGGAGAGATGGCTTAGCAGTTAAGTGCTTGCCTGTGAAGCCTAAGGACCCCAGTTCGAGGCTGGATTCCCCAGGACCCACGATAGCCAGATGCACAAGGGGGTGCATGCGTCTGGAGTTCGTTTGCAGTGGCTGGAAGCCCAGGTGCGCCCATTCTCTCCCTCTCTCTCTCTCTGCCTCCTTCTCTCTGTCTGTCTCTCTCAAATAAATAAATAAAAATAAACAACAAAAACATTAAAAAAAAAGGCAACCGTTCCTTCTAAGTGTTTGAAAAAAAAAAAGACTCTGTCTAGTAAAAATGACATCTGAGCCTGATGTAGTGGTCTTGCCAATAATCCCATACTTAGGAGACTGAGGCAGAAAGATCACTGAGTTCAAGACAAGCCTTGACTACGTAATAGGTTTCTGGTCAGTTTGGGCTAAAGAGTGAGACTGATGCAGGATTTTGGAGTTCAGGTAGGAGTCACCCAAATTTATGAACCCAAATTATGGACACTGTCCTATTTTTAACAAACAATTGACAAAAATGGACTCAAGAAGGATAAATTATAAATTATTAAGATTATTTAGGGAGGAACCACAAATTGTGGGGTTTTGTTTAGGGAAATTGGGATCTAGGAAGAAAGCTAGAGCAGAGTCATAAGCACATAGAAAATAGGAAACATGCACTCATAGTTCATAAGACACATTCAAGAGAGATTTAGTTTTTTAGGGAAAGACCGAGTGAAGCTATAAGCACATGGAACGTAGAACTGAGCAGCTTGTGTAGGGAGATTTAGAAGGAACACCCATAGCTTCTGCCTTGTGCTTCCTCATGGAAGAAAGTTAAGAGGGCAAATGGTGGTGGCTTAAGGAAGAATAACAGAGGGAAAATATCAAAGCAGAGACCACAAAATTCAGATGAGAAATGGATAGTAATGAGATTTGTACCTATGGTTACCTCGAGTTTAGAGAAATTACACAAGTTAACAGGCCCAGAATTTAGAGAAAGCACCCAAGTGATAGATCTAGAGTGTAAGGAAAATACATACATGGTGTATTCAGAGACCAGAGGAGAAACAGACATGTAATTAAAATGAGAAGTGGTCTAAAAGTATAAAGCAGAGGCAAGCAAAATAACTCAGACTAAGAAATAGTACTGTGCTTTGCTGGGTATTTTGCTTGGCTAGGAGGGGAGCCAGACTCAGGTGTATACAAGCGGACAGGGTAAAGTGAGGAGGAAAATAGAGAGAGAGGAGTGGAAACAGCATGGACAGACCTGTGTAGTTGATTGAAAATGGATTCTTTTGTCAGGTTCAGGTATGTAACGAGGAAGACCTGATTGGTTTTTAGATTCAAAGGGGTGGGCTCCAGGGCCAAGTCCACTTGGGTAGTAAAGGCCACCCATCTAGGTCGCATACTAGACTATAGACAGCAGGGGGCTTGTAGATGTTGTGGATTAGTTTCATTCATGGCAAGGTTGGTTGCCATGTGGGATAATATCTCCTGGTTCTCTCTTTTGGACTTCTGTTACTAACTAAAAACTGTCTAAAAGAACGTAGCTTTCTCCTATTTCTCCTTCAAGCCCTTGTCAAAAAAAAGGTATTTTACATTTGTCATGGAAAACAAGGTGTCCTTGTACATTCTGTCCCTCCAACTCTTCTACTTTCTGTTTTTTTCTGTATCCTTCTCTCTCTCTTACCCATAATATCATTTTTTTTTTAATTCAAAGTGTCAGATTGTAATAAATCTTAAAGCAAATAATGCCCTATTTGTTTTCCAATGTTTATTTAATTGACTGGGTCTTTACATTCACATCTGATTTGTTAAGATAAATTGTGATGTGAAATTTACTTGTGGATGAGACTGCTTGTTTTATAGACATTAAGATTAATGACAGATGGATATAATGTCTTACGGTCAGATAAACTGACGTATGTATAATGTAACAGATTTCCATTTCCTTTTTACTAAGACCTTGCTAATAAGGCACATTTAAAGCCTAAAATATCATACTCAGCAATGAAGACATTAATTCTGCTTATACAACACTATTCACACTTGTAGAATTTTTGACAGTTTCAGGGACCCATGAGATTTAAGAGGCCTCTAGCAAATGAATGCACATCAATAAATTACCCTTAGTAAGCCTTCTTTCTTTCTTTCTTACTTTTTTTTTAACTGAGGCTATATTTTCTACTTACAGGCACTGACAGGGAAGATGGTATGTGCACTATTTTATAATGCCTTTTTGATGTGTTCTTCCTGTTCTAAATATTCCCTTTGTGCTTTTGAAATCAATAGTGCTGCAGAATTTTGCCTGTTCTTTAATATTTCAAAAGCCCTCTCCTCCATGCCCATCTTTATACTTAGAGTTTAGTAAGTTTTGACAACATCTTATATTCCAGATCCTCAAGTAATGCTTAGGATTCCAAGATTCCAAATTGTTGCTGTTTGCTTTTTAGAAGTTGAGGCATTTGAAATGAATAAACACAGGCCACGAACCATGTAATTTCTAAAGAATTTGATCTTACCTTCTCCAGTGTCTTGTGGTTCAGGTGTTCCCTGTAAGGGCCTGGTGAAGGATCAGCCATTTGGTCCATCATTTAGTAAGTAGAAAATTATGGTACCATTGCCACTTGGGTCTAGATTTGTGTTTCCCACCCCTTTGATGTCCTTCCCTCCCTCCCCTTCCATCCTAGTGTCTAGTCTAGGAGATGCTTGCTGGGTAGGTACCTTAATCTTCTACATCTTCCCTCCCTCACTTCTCCTCTCCCTCTCTCTCGCTCTCTTATCTCTAACTCTTGTATATTAGTTATCTTTTTCCTCATTTTCTTAGTGGGCACTGACCTGTAACTCCCAGAACCAGCATGGGGCTATCATCCACAATGAGCTTTTGATCAGAGAGACCTAAAAGTTTTCCTAAAAAGACAGACAGATTTTGGTCAGAGTACTTGATGACCCACCAAAAGCTAGTGGTAAGACCCTACTGCTGAAGACACCTTATGTGATTGACATGCAAATTAGAATGGCATTAGAAGTTGGAAGAGAGTCAGTCCCCAGACAGTCAGTGCGTCTAGTGGGTGACTGGGGGAAAATGACCAATATCTCTCGAAGCAACTCATGGTCTAACCTACTTATCAGCAAATAACTTGTTGTGATGCCCACACAAGGGCAGTAGTGGCACACAGCCATGGTGGGGAACCAACTGCTCTCCATTTGGCTAACTCATCCCCTCAGTGGTATGGGACCCATAGCTGGAGCTGGGAAACGAGTCAGAACCATATCCAAACATAAGCCCACTCTCCAATATCAAGCTACCATCAATTGTGGGCTACAAGAGGGCCTACACCTATTAAATTCTTTATTAAAAAAAAAAGTAAGAGTTATCTCATTTGTCCTGGTGCTAACTTACTCTCCGTTGGAGAATCTGCTTCTCATTTTCAGATAGATGTAGATCCTAAGGAGAGAGCCACTCCATCATATCTCCAAAGGGCCCCGGCTGAAACTAAGAAAAATGGGCGAAACAAGCAAGGGGGCTGTTTTCCTGATGAACTGGATACCAGCACAAGGGGGAAGGAGATCAACACAGAGAAAAATCAGCTCCTACCAAATCAGAGAACCAGAGTCTCAGAGGCCCCCAACACCTCATCACTGAAGCAGACCAAAAATGAACCCAACATGGCTCAGGAAAATTTTGCGGAAGAGGGGGTGGAAAGAATGTCAGAGTCACATGTTGGGTCATGATATGCAGAGACATTTAGCTTACCCATAACTGTGGGCTAACTCCACAATGCATGACCCATATACCTCAACAAGGAGGGGCCAAGGGGAGGGGATAGGTCACGGATGAGCCTAATAATGGTACCAAACTGATTGTATTTACTGAATACAAAACTAACTAATAAAGAAAAATAAAATAAAATAAAAGGTTAAAAAAAGAATTTGATGGATAAATTATTGATATTGGTTTAACTGTGAACAATGAATACCTAAAATATCTTTGATGTTTTCATAAATTTATACCAGTAATATTAGGCAAAAATATCTTGTATAAGGAAGCGTTGATGAAGAAAAGTCATCATGGGAATAAGAGAGAATTGAGTGAGAGGTACTTGTTGACTTTCATGCTCAGTATTATCCTGCTCTCTACATGTATAGGACTGTAGATAGTAAGTTCTATTATGAATTTTAAAAAAAGTTGTTACTCACAAATGTTTGAATGGAAGCAAGAGTAAGCAATCTAGCATGTTTGCTGTGGACAAATGACATTTAAAAGCAATCATCTTCATTTCTTTGACAACAACATCTACATGGGAAGTTTTATAGTCTAATACTAAGAGAATTTAACTTAAAAAAACTAAGCAAATAGTGCATTGTGAAATGAATCTGCTATATTTTGCATTTGTAATATATATTTGAACATGTATCATCATTAGCTCAGTAAATATTCTATTTTTACTTCTCTTTTTATCTATATTTTTTCTTTCTTTCTACTCTTTTCCACCTCTTTCTCCTACTATACCACTGAATTTATCCTTTCTTTACATCATCTTAGGATCAAAGAAGGTCAAATGCAAGCATAAACTCTGACTTCTACCATGGTATTAAGGTTTTTTTTTATGGCATTGAGGGAAACTTAAGGGTCACTTTCTATACTTTACCAGTGTACAAATGCCACCCCAGTTTATATGCAAAAGTATATGATAAAATTTGTTTCAAAGTTGATCCAGGCTTTTTACTATGAAAAATATCAAATAAATGCTTGCTATTATATTTATGAGTCTGTAATTCAAAAGAATTCTTTTGAAAGATGAAATCATCATTGCTTTCATACATTTTATTTCTCTTATAATTGCTCTAGCCCATCCCTATTTTACAGACCTTTCTTGATTAAATGCTATAACAAACCAACAAATCAAAACTTTGTTTGTCTTGTCAATCTTATGTGCATTCACTTTTAGAGAACACCAGCAGTTTTGAATTAGTCTACAAATATTAAAAGTGTATTTTTGAATCATGATTGAGGTATATTTGGTCTGTGGGGTCACTATGTGTATTTTCATCTGTCAGTTCCACTGGCTAGATAACATTCAAGGCATTCACTATGTAAGATATATTTACACATTCATTCTGTGCCACATATAACTTGGGAACAAATCTGAATATAACTTTGTCAAAGTAGATAGAGTTGTAGTAATATTAGAAGGCATTTTCTGAGCACCCACTTATAATAATAGGCACTTTACATATAGGGAAATCATTTAGTTCTAACAACAACTATCAGCTAAGGGAAATGGAAGCTTAGAGAGCTTAAGTAATGTACCTGTCATTTGAGTCAGTACATGGTAGAGTAAGCTACAAATCAGACTCAGATTTCTCTGAAGTTAACATTCACCTTTTCACTATGCTATACGGCTTCATTAGTTAACCGATGATTTTGATTTGTACATGCATGCAACCAAGGAAACCGATGTTTATGACTTCAATAACAGCCACGTCCCATTTATATTTGGTTCTGATTTTTCCCTTCTCTGCTTCCTAATGTGGGCGACTGACAAACATAGAATGACACCTGCTGGAAGGTGGAGATATGCTTGAGCCCTTCTGTTCAAATGAGTTAATTCTGACCAAGCATCAGGATCCTGGAAGAGAAAAACTCTTTAAAGGTAGCTCTTTTAAATCAAGAAAAAATATTATAGATTGAGGAGTAGAAATGTTTTGATTCATGAATTGTCCTTATTACAATTAAGAGGAATTCAACATGAAGAATTGAGAATCCTTCTGAGTTAAATTGTGGGTTGAAGTAACATTTCTCTTTTTTATTTATTTGTTTTTATTTTTTATTAATTAGTTTTGTATTCTGCAAGTACAGTCAGTTTGGTACCATTATTAGGCTCATCCGTGACCTACCCCCTCCCCTTGGCCCCTCCTTGTTGAGGTATATGGGTCATGCATTGTGGAGTTAGCCCACAGTTATGGGTAGGATAAATGTCTCTGCATATCATGACCCAACATGTGGCTCTGACATTCTTCCCACCCCCTCTTCCGAAAATTTTCCTGAGCCATGTTGGGTTCATTTTTGGTCTGCTTCAGTGATGAGGTGTTGGGGGCCTCTGGGTCTCTGGCTCTCTGATTTGATAACATTTCTCTTTTTTATAGATTTTATGACTTTGAAGAAAAAATGTTCTTTAAAAAGTGTATCCCAGGGCTATACACATGATTGACACTCAAAACAAATTTATTGAGTAGATGATGCCAATGATGCCTGCAACATTGAGAGTGTGTTTCTGAATCAGAGTTCTGTGTAATGTTGGGGCTCATCCTATACTCTGGGAATTTCAAAGCACTTTGTCAATAGCTGTATAGCCAGGAAGGTGAAACAGGAAATTTTTGAAAGGATGCATTTGGTTTAGCAGGTCAAATGACTTGGAATCCCAATGTACTGTGTGAAAGGATATGTTTTGGACTTAGACTTTGTGGATTTAGGTTCTGGCTCTCTGTTTTCTTTATACACCTCTATCCTTCATCTCATAAAATGGGAATAATGGTTATCTTTTTTTCACTGTGGTAAAATAAGAGAGTTCATGCACAGTAGAAGATTTCCTGTCACTATTATTTCACTTGGTTGTTGACTAAATAACTAAAACAAAGCTTCCTTTATCTAAGAAAGAGAAGTTTAGGAAAAATTTATGGTCATATTCATGTGAAATTCCTTCATTCCTGGTATATTAAGAGATAGAACAAAATGATATTAATGTAAATGATTTTATTAGAGAAAATATGGGCATGACTACATGAAGAGCTTACTGGAGAAGGCTAGGAGAGTCACCACAGTGCTTTGGCATTAGGATTGGCAGTGATGTGGGGAAAGAGGGAATGTTGGTATGTGTGCCTTTGACTCTTGGGTGGTGTTAGGCGGGAGAGTAAGACTGTGCATCCAAACTTCAAGACAGACAAGTCTCTCTCCCAGGAGAGGCCCCGCCTTTTTATTCTGGTCATATCCAGTTAACTGCTGGAGGTAGCACTATGAAGTGAAGCTCCAGTGTTAACTGCATCATGGCTCAAATTCAATGACAGGACACCTCTGGTCAGTTATGTTCTTTAGATTTTGAATTCTTTTTTAATAGTTTATTTATTTATTTATTTATTTGAGAGAGAGAGGGTATACTTATTTATTTATTTGAGAGAGAGAGGGTATGCCAGGGGCTTCTAGCCACTGTAAATGAACCCCGGTAACATGTGCCACCTTGTGTACCTGGCTACATGTTGGTACTGGAGAATTGAACTTTGATCCTTTGGCTTTGCAGGCAAGTGCCTTAACTGCCCAGCCATCTGTCCAGCCATATATTTTAATTTCTTATTGTTTCCACAATTAATTTAATATTCAGCATGTCAATATTCAACAATTCGATATTCAATAATATTTAGCATGTGCAAAATAGGACGATAGTACAGGAGCATGATGGCATACACATATAACTCCTGTATGAGACAGAATTTATATTGTGCCGCATGAGGAATAGAGAGAGCGAGCAAATCTACAGTAACTTGGGGTACAGGCTCTGAACAGGGTTTGACTTTGGAGTATGGATGAGGCTTGGTGTGGGAGGAGAGAGAGAGAAGTCTGCTTAAGACTGAGAATAACACAAGCTAAGGTTTGACAGAGAAATACAATACTCACATAAGGAAACTGTTAACAGAGCATCTGTATATGTGTAAGTGATGGTGGCTGTTACATTAGACTTGAGTAGACAGAGAGTCTGGAGCTAAGTTTTGGAGCCCTTTGAATATGGCTACTTTCATGTGCAACCACAGAATGTTTTTAAGAAGTGTCAGCCACATAGGTATTTTATGAAGAGTGTTTATAGTAGCAAACAGAATACTCTGAAAAATCATTATAGAAGGCAGGCAGGATAGCCAACAAATATATATAGAATGGTTTAGATGATACAATGCAGTTTTATGGATAAACAAGATGTGTAAAAGGAGACTATGGAGCATGTCAAAGGTAATGTAAACAAAATTTGGGGATTAAACTATGTTGGACATTCAATTTTGAATACGTCTCCAACAGTCCAGCCAAGAAGGCCAGAGCTGGGTATCTGGAATTCAGGATTCAATCAGGTTCAAGGTACAGATGGACATGGCTCTGTTCCTCTTAGTGAAAAGAAAAAGAGGGATAGAGTTTTGAGGAAATGGAATGTCTGGCCCCTCCCCCCAGTATGTCCGCTGGTATATATTTTTATTAATTAGTTTTGTACTCAGTGAATACAGTCAGGTTGGTACCATTGTTAGCCTCCTCTCTGTCCTCTCCCCTCCCCCTGCCCCCTCCTTGTTGGGGTGTATGGATCATGCATTATGGGATTAGCCCTCAGTTATGGGTAGGAGGAAATGCCTCTGTGTATCATGACCCAACGTGTGGCTCTGACATTCTTTCCACCCCATCTTCCACAAATTTCCCTGAGCCATGTTGGGTTCATTTTATGTCTGCTTCAGTGATGAGGTCTTGGGAGCCTCTCTGTCTCTGTATATCTGATTCGGTAGGAGTTGATTGTTCTCTGTGTTGATCTCCTTCACCCTATTGTCCAGTCCTCAAGGTGCTTGCTGGGTATGTCAGCATTTTGGGTAGATTCAGGTTAGGTGCTGTACATGAGTGAGACTATGCAGTGATTATTTTTCTGTGATTGGGTGAGTTCACTGAGAATGATCTGTTCCAGGTTCGACCATTTTTCCTCAAATTTCATTGTGTCATTTTTTCTTCATGCTGTGTAGAATTCCATTGCATAGATACAGCACATCTTAGTTATCCATTTGTCTAGTGATGGACATCTGGGTGGATTTCAGCTCTTAGCTGTTATGAATTAAGCTGCTATAAACATGGTTGAGCAAATCTCTCTGGACTGAGGCTTGGAGGTTTTAGGGTACATGCCCAGTAAGGGAATAACTGGCTCTGTTGGTAACTCTATAGTCAGCTATTTTAGGAGTCTCCGATTTGCTTTTCAAAGTGGCTGTACCATCTTACATTCCCACCAACAGTGGATGAGGGTTTCTATTTCTCCATATCCTCACCAGCATTTATTTCATTTGATTTTTTAATGTTTGCTATCCTTACTGGGGTAAGGTGGAATCTCATAGTTGTTTTAATTTACAGGAAATGAGATGTTTAATAGAAGTAGAGGGATAAATAATCCAGAAACCAAAGAGCTCCGGGCTAAGGATAGTGTGTATGTGCTTACATAGAAGAGTAATTTTCATGAAATTTTGGGAGTGGAAGTAGAGTGCAAATAAATGAAAAGAAATTAAAGAGCAAAAGAGGAAGCCTATGAAACTGTGTAGGAGAGTGAGGGTCTGTAACATTATATGTAATTTTGGCCTATTTTTTTTCTGGGCTATAGTTTTCTATCTTTAACATGTAGCTCATTGTATCTACCATGTGAGTTTTGTTATATGTTCTATTCATGGAAGAATATTTTACAGACATGCTATTTTTTTAAATTTTTTTGTTCATTTTTATTTATTTATTTGAGAGTGACAGAGAGAGAAAGAGGCAGATAGAGAGAGAGAGAATGGGCGCGCCAGGGCCTCCAGCCACTGCAAACGAACTCCAGACGCGTGCGCCCCCTTGTGCATCTGGCTAACGTGGGACCTGGAGAATCAAGCCTTGAACCGAGGTCCTTAGGCTTCATAGGCAAGTGCTTAACCGCTAAGCCATCTCTCCAGCCCCAGACATGCTATTTTCTGTTTAACTCAGCTACTGAGCTATATTGTTTCTCTCAGAGTCCATGAATTTAAAATACTCTAGTCTTCTGGAGAAAAGAATTTTAGAAGAAGGTATTTCATCCATTCTACTATAAATTTACATTTAGTTTTGGCTCCTCTCCACTTTATTGAAAAGAAAATATACACAATCAGTATATCTGTCCACCTAGTGATATAGAAAATTACAAAAATATGTATTTGTACTCTATAGTTAATTTATGCAAGTATTTTTAAATAAAATATACTATACTACAAATCCATATTAACAAAGATAGCATAGTACTGGCATAAAAACAGACATGGACTGATGGAACAGAATTGAAGACCTGGCCCTTAAGTAAAGCAACTATAGCTACTTGATGTTTGACAAAGGATCCAGCAACATACACTGGTGACAAGACAGCATCTTCAACAAATGGTGCTGGACAAATTGAATTACCACATGTATAAAATGAAAGTAGACCCACTCATCTCACCATACACAAAAATCAACTCCAAATGGATTAAAGACCTCAATATAAGACTTGATATGCTTAAACTACTAGGACTAAAAATAGGAGGAACTCTCCATTGATACAGGAGTGGAGAAAGACTTCCTGAACAATACTCCAGTAGCCCAGGAAATTAAACCATTACTCTACCAGTGGGGCTTCATGAAGCTAAAAAGCTTCTGCACAGAAAAACATACCATAGACAGAGCCAACAGATTACCCACAGAATGGGAGAAAATCTTCACCATCTATTCCAGTGACAGATGGGTCTAATATCTAGAGTCTAGAAAGAACTCAAAAAAACTAAACAACTAAATCTCAAACAACCCACTCAAAAATGGGGCAGAAAACCAAATACAAAGTTCTCAGAGGAAGAAATACAAATGGCTAATGCACACTCACAGTAATGTTCAATATTCTTGGCCATTGGGGAAATGCAAATTTAAATAACTATGAGATTCCACCTTACTCCAGTGAGGATATCAACCATTAAAAAATCAAATGATGGGCTGGAGAGATGGCTTAGCAGTTAAGCACTTGTCTATGAAGCCTAAGGACCACAGTTCAAAGCTCAACTCCCCAGTACCCACATAAGCCAGATGCACGAATTGGTGTATGCATCTTGAGTTCTTTTGCAGTGGCTAGAGGCCCTGTTGTGCCCGCCCCCCCTGCCTCTTTCTCTGTCTGTTGCTCTCAAATAAATAAATAAAAATAAAGAAAACTAAATGACAATAAATGTTAGTGTGGATGTGGGGAAAAAGGAACCCTCACTCACTGTTAGTGGAATGAAAACTTGTACAACTGCTATGGAAATCAATATGGCAACCCCTGAAAAAGATGAAAATAGAACTTCCAACTGACCCAGTTATTCCCCTACTGGGCATTTACCCTAAAGCTCTATGCTTTGCTGCAGAGATATTTTCTTAAATATGTTTATAGCTGTTCAATTCATAATGGCTAAAAACTAGAATCAACCCAGACGCCCATCATTGGAAGAATGGATATTGAAGATGTGGTACATTTTCACAATGGAATTATACTCAGCTGTAAGAAAAAAATGATGCAATGAAATTTGTAGGAAAATGGATGGACATTGAACAGATCATACTCAGCAAACTCACACAATGACAGAAAGACAAATGCTATATATTCTTGCTCACCTGTGGTTCCTAACTTGGAATAGTTTGAGTTTCTGGCATACCTGACAAAGCACTTTATTACCCACCTGAGGTAAAAAGTAAGAACTGGGGCTGGAGAGATTGTTTAGTGGTTAAGATGTTGACCTGCAAAGCCTAACAACCCAAGTTCAATTCCCAAAAACCCACATAAAGCCAGATGCACAAAGTGGTGCAGGCATCTGGAGTTTGTTTGTAGTGGCTGGAGGCCCTAGCATGCCCATTCTCTCCCTATATCCCTATTATCTATCTATCTCCTTGAACATAATTTTTTTTTAAAAAATAGGTAAGGCCCTATTGCTGAAGATGCCATATGCTGCTGACACAGAACATGGAGAGACATGGCTCCATGGTAGCTAGTTCCCAAATGGTTAGTCCATTTACTGCTGGAAAACCCTACATGAGATACCAAGAGAAAGGCTCTAACAATTTTGTGGGCAATCAGGGGTCAATGATACTCAGAAGAAACCAACCTGTACCAAGATGTACACACCACAGCAATGTTGGCAAACAGCCTTGGTGAGTAACCAATCGCTTTCTCATTGGCTAAGAGCTTCCCTCAGTGGAAAGGAACTTATAGCTGAAACTGAGAATCAGGTCAGAATCTTATGGAGACCAAGATTATGGTCTCCAACAACAAGTTCTTGTTGGTCTTTGGCCAAAAGAGGGATTACGTCCATCAAAATCTCCCAAAGTTAACAATGCTTATCCCATTTAACCTATGTTGACTTCATTCTTCATTGGAGAATCTGTTTTTCTTTTTCAGAAGGTAATAATACCTGAGGAGATAACCACCAGTTGTACTTCAGCCAAGGCCCAGATGAAACCAGAGATTTGGTGAGAGGAGCAAGAATGTGGTTTCCATGGCCAACATGAAAATCAGTGCCAGAGTGAAGGAAACAGATGCAGAGGATACTCAACTCATACCAAAGCAGAAATCCAGAAGCTCCTGAGAGCTTAACACTGAAGTTGACTTAAAACACACCCACCACAGCTCAGGGAACTTTGTGGATAGAGGGCTGAAAGATTTTAAGAGCCATAGGTTTGGATGGTCAGATGCATTGTCCCCCTCCCCAGTGACTGACTGCTGCTTTCACAACTCATAAACCACACCCCATGGGGAAATACCAGCAACCTCACTAAGGAGGGCCCTCAAGGAATGGGTGCAGGGAGGAGGGAAATGATGGTACTAACACATTATGTGTCCACAGACAGTATATTCATAATAAAAGAACATTTTATTTATTATGCATTTATGAAAGAGAGAGAGAGAGAAAGAGAATGGGTGTGCCAGGGCCTCCTTCCATTGAAAATGAACTCCAGATACATGCATTACTCTGTCATATGGCTTTTCGTGGGCACTAGGAAATCGAACCCAGGCCTCCCATCTTTGCAAGCAAACACCTTTACACACTGAGCTATCTCTTCAGCCCTATGCAAGTATTTTAAAAAATTTGTTTTGATATTCAAATGACTTTTCTGGGCTATTTGATCTCTTAATAAATATAAAATATCCAAATATAAAATTTGAGAACATTGTCCATCAGCATTTGAAGATTTAGGAGAAAGTTGGAGAGGAGTAACCACTAAGAATGACAAATGCAAACATAAGGAATTTAGAGTTTAGGGCTAGAGAGATGGCTTAGCAGTTAAAGTGCTTGCTTGTAGAGCCTAATGACTGGAGTTTGATTTCTCAGTTCCCATGTAAAGCCAGACACACAAAGTAGTGCATGCATGTGGAGTTTCTTTGCAGTGGCTGGACGCCCTGCAGTGTCTCTTCTCTTTGTCTCTCTTCTATGTCTCTGTCCTTGCAAATAAATTTTAAAATATATTTTAAAAAAGAACTTAGAGTTTAAACTAAGAAACTAAGGTATTGTACATACAAAGATAAAAAAGTTATGGGAACAAGTGGACTCTTGACTATCATGATTGAGTACAAGGTTATAATTTGGCTTCACATAGAAGAAAAAACACATTTTTAATTTCAAGATAGTGTGAAATATGAGTTACCTTTCTTTTAAGTATTAAATATTACTTATCTATTTATTTTCTTACTTATTTTATGCACACATGTTTTGATGTGTATGTTTATAGGTGCAGGTGTGCACACATGGATGTTAGAAGACAACCTGGAGATGGCTGTACTCCACCTTAGAAGATAGGACTTTTGCTGCTGCAAACCACAACCTTTGGATTGCATCCAGATTTACATGTTTACTGGAGGAATTGAAGCCAGGCCGAAGGTTTTGCGAGCAAGAATCTTTAACTGTTTAGCCATTTTCCTACCACCCCAGTGCCATTTCTTAATATCAAGATATTAAGTAACATTGGTTCTTCAGAATAATATCCCATATGGCTTATTTATAAGGTCTTATTTTTGTTTAACCCTTGTCCCATCTCCTTTTCTTCTCCATCCTCTTCATCTGACCCTAGATAATTCTAGCCCTGATATTAAACTGCTTTGTCTGAATGTCTACTATCCTCACCTCTTAAGCCCTTCCCTCATGACCCCTTTCTAGATTCCTGAAATCTACTACTGACTCTTGTTCCAACTAACATACAAATCTAAATATTTGAATCCAGGATCCATATGAGAGAAAATATGCAATGTCTATCATTCTGAGTTTAAGTTATTGCATTTTATATAGTCTTTTCCAGATCCATCCATTTTCCTGTCAAAATTCATAATTTCATTTATATTTACAGCTGAGTAAAACCTCATTTTGTGTATGTACCACATCTTCATGATTCATTCATTAATTGTTGGGCATCTAGGATGATTCCATTTCCTAGCCATTGTGAATAGAACATTGGACATTGATAAACAAGTTTCTCTATTGTAAAGTGCAGAATCCTTAAGGTATATTCCAAGGAGTGGTACAACTGGTTTATATGGTAAATCTATTTTTTGCTGTCTTAGAAATGTACATTATGATTTCTGTAATGGCTGCACCAGTTTACGTTTCCACCAATAGTGAATAAGGGTTTTTCTTTTCTCCTTACCCTCTTCAACATTTATTACCATTTGATTTCTTGAAAATAGCCATTCTGACAGGAGTGAGACGGAGTCTGAAAGTAGTTTGTTGCATTTCCCTGATGATTATTGGACATTTATATTTCTTCTTCTTTGGAGAACCCTATATTCAGTTTTATAGCACATTATTTGATTGAGTTGTTTGACTTCTTATTACTTAGTTTTTTTTTTCTTTTTAGTTCTTTGTATATCTTAGTATCCTTTGTATAAGCCATATGGAAAGCTACTTCTTTGTTAGTCAATTAAAAAATATAAGTTAAAAAAGGGAAAGTGTGTGGGCAGAAGTACCCTGTGGAATGTATAATGCTTCACCTAGGATCCATAGAGTGTTACATAAAAATGTCAGTGCCAAGGCTGGGTACCTGCCAGTGAGTTGTTGGTCAGTGAAACTTTAGAGGCCACAAAACAATTTACGCTGTTGCCAAGGCCTTTTGTTGCTCACTATAACTAGATGGTATGGCCCTGTTACTTAATAGACTACATGCTTCACTTGAGGAACACTGAGAAATCTAGTAGAGCTGAGCTGGGATCCTCCTCCATGTGGACTAGTGTTCATAGTGCTGGAAAGTGCTATGTAGCCTACTAGAAGATAAAAGTCACTGACAGTCTTAACCAGAAGTGGTCCCTACAAACTATAAAAATGGTCTTATAGGCAGGATGTGCCCACTAGTGCAATATTGACACTTCTGTTGTGCGGGTAATCAAGACATCTTAGATTTTATTTGAGGCCTGCTTTATGGGGGGGTATTCATCCTTGATACTGAAAACCTAGTCAAAAGCCAATGGGTGGGAAAGACATAAAACATAGGCAAGAGGCCACATGGTTGCTTGCCTACATGGATATATCGTGCCCACCAAATTGCCCTGTAAATAATTACGAGTATGGACATACATGGTACTGATCTCAGTTTTTGTTAGAGAAGTTTCTCTTTTCAAATGGTAGCAACTGCTAGGGAGACTCAAAACTCGTCAAAGTGCTGAGAAGAAATAGCTGAGTGGTCAGCACTAAATGATACATCTCTGTCATATACTCCAATGGTTCAGCCAGTATAGAGGAAGATGGAGAGAAGTACTTTTGAAATGTTGTTTTCAAACCAGAAACTGGGGGCTAAAGAGATTGCTTAGTGGTTAAGTACTTGCCTGTTAAGCCTAAGGACCCCAGTTTGAGGCTTGATTCCCCAGGACCCACGTTACCCAGATGCACAAGATGGCACATGCATCTGGAGTTTGTTTGCAGTGACCGGAGGCCTTGGTACACCCATTCTCTCTCTCTTTCTCTCTCTCTCTCTGTCTCTCTGCCTCTTTCTCTCTATGTCTCTCTCAAATAAATAAATAAAAATAAACAAAAAATTAAAAACAAAACAAAACAGAAATCAGTTGCTGTATTCACAACTTCACAAGACCTGTAGCTCCATGCACAAGAGCTGTATAATATTGAGCCCATCAACAGTTTGTCCTGGATGATGGAGTATGGAAAAATAAAAAGACATTAAAATAGAAGAAGGAATTGTAGGAAATAAGAGAGAGTTCAGTGGCAGGGGATAAGGATGTGGGGATGAAGGACGGTGATAGGAGGGAATTATGTAATTTATTTTTAATAAAGCTCTTTATTTCAATTTACATAATGCATGCTCTCTTTCTGTTTGTGTCTCTTCCTTATGCATGTCTTAGGATATATTATTTTGATGCCTTTAAATTACATTTACGGTAAAATTCAGATATGTGTCCACATTTTAGTAATATCCCTAGATGTATAGAACTTATAGAACTTTGGATATAATAACATGGCATCATTTCAAGGTCTTGAGTGACCTCCTCAAGAAGAAGACAACTAGGCTGACAATTTTGAGCTGATTACAGAGAACATGAGGTTTCCTCTGGGAAATGAGAGGAGAGTTGGCTTTGGAGGATGAGAGGAGAGCTGGCTCCATTGAGTGTACCTGTGAAACATCCCCAGGGCTTGGGCTGCTGGCAGGGTGTTTAATCCTTAAGGTTGAGGGCATGTTGAAGTGAAAGGGGATATGTAAACTGTTATTGGGAGCCTGGCTAGGTATGTCAGACAATAAAGATCATTGGACTGAGGGTCAGAAACAACTTCTGTGACCATCCATGATGAGCTGTTCTGCAAGGGGGAATATGAGCCAGTGGGTTAAGAAAGCCAGCTCTCAGAGGATGAAGCAGGAGAATCATGAGTTTGAGGATACTCTGGGCTATAAAGTAAGTTCACAGCCAGCCTGGGCTACAGAAAGAAACTATTTAAAAAAGTAAAGAGAAGAAACATAACAAACAGACAAACAATACACACACACACACACACATGCATGTACACAGATCTAAAAAAAAAAATAGGAGCAACAAAAAAACCCTACATAGGTAGGGAACAAAGTTGACTGAGAGTAATGGAAAACTGGGATGGAATGGGGGAATCAGGAGCTCTCATTATTGCTATAGGTATTATAACAAGGCAGATAATTAGAGTAACTGAGGAACTTTAGAACAGACAGTACTATAGAGATTAAAAAATCATAATTGTGGAGCTGGAGGTAGCTCAGTGGTTAAACACATTTGCTTGCAAAGTCTGATGGCCCAGGTTTGAGTCTCCAGTACTCCTGTAAAGCCAGATGCACAAAGTGGTGCATGTTTCTGGAGTTCATTTACAGTGGCAAAATGCTCTGGCTCCTGATAACTCTTTCTTTCTCTCTCTCTCTCTCTCAAATAAATAAACAAATAAATAATGTTTTTTAAAACCCTCAAAATTGTGAATACAGAGCAAAGCTCAGCCTCAAAAAAGCTTTACTTAACCATATTCAAACAAGAATCCTCAGAAATCTGAGCTTGGGTTTACTCTGCTTATAAATGAAAAACCAATTTTGAATATAATAGCTAGACTTTCAGTGTCAAAATAATTTCCATTATCAAGCTCCCACCAATCATGGGCTACAAGAGGGCCTACACCTATTAAATTCTGCCTAAAAAAAAAAAAGGTTATCCCATTTATCTGTCTCTAACTTTACTATCCATTGGAGAATATGTTTCTCTTTTTCAGATAGAGGCAGATCCTAAGGAAAGAATCATACCATCACACCTCAAAAGGGCCCCAGCTGAAACTAAGAATAAGTGGGGAAATAAGCAAGAGTGCTGTTTTCTTGGTGAACCTGGTACCAGCACAAGTGTTAAGAAGAGAGACACAGAGAACAATCAATTCCTACCAAACCAGATATCCAGAGATACAGCGGTTCCTAAAACCTCATCACTAAAGCAGACCTAAAATGAACCAAACATGGTTCAGGGGAATTTGTGGAAGAAGGGGGCGGAAAGAATGTCAGAGCTACATGTTGGGTCATGACACACAGAGACATTGCCTCCCACCCATAACTGATGGGAAACCCCACAATGCAAGACCCATATTCTGCAACAAGGAGGGTCCCTGTGGAGGGGATAGGACAGGGAGGGGCTAACAATGGTACCAACTTGTCCGTATTCACCGAGTACAAAACTAATATATAAATTTTATAAAAGAAAAAAATAACTCCACAACTTTCTTCTATGATCAGAACAATGAAGAAATTTTCTTCACTAATTTGTCAGGGTAGAGGGTGGGAAGGTTGGAGATACTTAGCTAATTGCCAAGGTGCTCTTCTGCATTTTGCTTATGTTGATACAAAAAAGATGAAACCTATTTGATCAATATATTCTAGTCTAAAGGTATGTTCAGCTTAGATTCCGGACATTCTCAGTATAAGTTCTGGTCAGGAGACCTCCCTACTGATACATAATTAGAAGTTCTGCCCTCATTACCTTGAAACTGATTTGCTTCTGGGTAAGTTTCTTTAGCTCTATTCTTTCATTAGTGGTCTCAGTAAGCTCTTACATAGCACCAAGGGGAAATGTGTTTAAATCCAGCTCTGGGTTAGATTAGTTGATGCTGGGTCCCTCTGATCTCCTGCCAGATGTCTATTCCCAGTTGGCAAATCTCCTGGCCTCCTTTTCAGTGCTTGTTGTCAATGCCCAGCTTCCTGCCAGCAGGAGCTGGTCTTTTTGCAACAAGGGCAGCATGCCCTCAATCAGCATTTAGATTCTTGTGTGAAGAATTCATGGATAAAGCTCCCCACTGCTTCTCATCTGCCTTCTGTTTTTGTAGTTTCCCAGACACCCCTGAATGATTGGCCTTCTGTGTATGACCATTGGGGAGTAGGGGATGGGAGGATTGGTGACATAAGCTAGAGAGGTCACTTGACATGGAGCCTGAATATTTAAAGACCTTGGTCCCCATAAATTTCCAAGTGTCATTAAGGGGATTGACGGTGCTTGGCCCAAGGCCTGGAAGACTGAATTAGAAAAGGGCCTATAGGTTCAAGGTTTTCCTTTGCAGGAACTGCTTCATACATGGTTAGAAGTACAGGCTCTAGTGACATAGAGCCTGGTTACTGTGGAGTTCAATCAGCTACCATTCTCAGATAGAATAAGGATAGAGCAATAAACATAGGTTTTTGGTGACACTGGGCTGAGTGCATAGTCATTATGTATTTCTATAAATATAATATAATTTCTTCTTTCCTCTCTCTCTTCTTCCCTCCCTTTCCCCTTCCATGCCCTTCCCCCCTTTCCTTCCCTTCCCTTCCCTCCTTCCTTCCTTCCTTCCTTTTGCCTTCCTAGTGGGGATTGAACCTAGGGCTAGAAATGGACTCTATTCATGGAGCTACATTCGCAGTCCTATATAATTCTTCAATAAATTAGGCTCATGTGCCCCAGGCTGTGTGCCCTGAAATATTGTATTGTTAGAGATAATAAAGTATTCTGCTTAAAAGGAGAGTACACTCTATAGTTGCCACTCATTTACATTTAAAATGATCAACTCTTTTTGTATTAACAATGAACATGAATGTAGCACTTCCATTTGGTAGGTACAGTTCCAACCTGCTCTACCTATTTTGTCTTAATGTTCTTCACAGCAATTTATTTTTATTTTTATTTTTATTTATTTATTTTTTCTTTATTAGTCAGTTCTGTATTCAGCAAATACAGTCAGTTTGGTACCATTATTAGGCTCATCCGTGACCTACCCCCTCCACTTGGCCCCTCCTTGTTGAGGTATACGGGTCATGTATTGTGGAGTTAGCCCACAGTTATGGGTAAGCTAAATGTCTCTGCATATCATGACCCAACATGTGACTCTGACATTCTTTCCGCCCCCTCTTGCACAAAATTTCCTTGAGCCATGTTGGGTTCATTTTTGGTCTGCTCCAGTGATGAGGTGTTGGGGGCCTCTGAGGCTCTGGCTCTCTGATTTGGTAGGAGTTGATTTTTCTCTGTGTTGATCTCCTTCCCCCTTGTGCTGGTATCCAGTTCATCAGGAAAACAGCCCCCTTGCTTGTTTCTCTAATTTTTCTTAGTTTCAGCCGGGGCCCTTTTAAGGTATGATGGGGTGGCTCTCTCCTTAGGATCTACATCTATCTGAAAACGAGAAGCAGATTCTCCAAGGGAGAGTAAGTTAGCACCAGGACAAATGAGATAACCCTTACTTTTTTTTTTAATAGAGAATTTAATACGTGTAGGCCCTCTTGTAGCCCACAATTAATGTTAGCTTGATATTGGAGAGTGGGTTTACGTTTGGATCTGGTTCTGACTCGTTTCCCAGCTCCAGCTATGGGTCCCATACCAGTGAGGGGATCAGTTAGCCAAATTGAGAGCAGTTGGTTCCCCACCATGGCTGTGTGCCACCACTGCACTTGTGTGGGCATCACAACAAGTTATTTGCTGCTAAGTAGGTTAGACCATGCATTGCTTCGACAGATATTGGTCAATTTCCCCCAGTTGCCCATGTAGCACCTTCTGGCACTAGACGCACTGGCTGTCTCTTCACAGCAATTTAATAGCACATACATGTCATTACTACTATCATTAACATTGCTCTCATGAGGCAAGATGATATTAGATAACTTATCAAAGGTCTCACAGCCAGGAGTACAAAAATGTTTGAACCTAAAAGTCTGTGCTCTACTACAATCACATTACCCCTCAGGGAACCCTGTTTTAATTCATCACAGTGATCTTATAAGGAGGTAATTATTATTATTATTATTATTATTATGCTTATTGTACAGAGGATAAAACTAAGATTTAGAAAAGTTAACCAAGTTGTCATTGTGTTTGGAGACACTTGGTTTCAAACCAATTTTCTAAAAACATAAGATAAAATTAAGACCATCTGATAAATTCAAGTCAATTTGCTAAAAATGCAGGATAAAGTTAAGACCATCTGATATATGAATATCATGAAGGTAGAAGAGAACTGGAAGAAGGACAAAGGAACAAAATATTTCCTATCAGGGAAACTGTGAAAAATTTAAGATATGGGGAAGATAGGTATGCTTAAGGACCTTCCAGAGAAGTATGTTTATAAAAATTACATGAAGAAATATTTCATTTTTAGATATGCTTTCTATAGATCCAATTCTGTCTTCCAAGAAAGCACATTTCCTCAAAGAATATTTTAAAACACAGCCGATATGCTCAATGTTAGAATCAGTGAAAAAATTGTGTGAAAAATTGTATAACAACTTGTAGGTAAAAATATTCAGCCATATGGGCAGGTCCCTAGAAGGGAATGCAATGTAATGAAACCACTTGTTTCATTGAGGTGGTGAGATTATGAACTACAACTGGCTTTCTTCTAATGTTACTACCATTTGATAAAGAAGGTAATCTTACCATTTTGCTTTATGATATATACTCAGTATCCCTAGCCCAAGATCACGGGTCTAGTATTCTAATGTGACCTCTAGTGTCGTCCTCCTTTAGCAGCTGTGTACTTGATTACCAGAAGCATATGTCCCTAGTGACCCTTGTACATCTTTGACATTACATCTTCACTGACCTCATCTACTTGATTTAGAGTTTCAATATTTTGCATTCCTCATCTGCATATTGCCCGCTAAACAGCCTTGCCTTTCTAACCATGCCAGCTAGCACTCTATTGTGCCTTGAGATCTTTTAAAAAATAGTTTATTTTTATTTATTTATTTGAGAGAGAGAAAGAGGAGAGAGAGAGAGAGAGAGAGAATGGGCAATCAAGGGCTTGTAGCCTCTGCAAAGAAACTCCAGATGCATGTGCCATCTTGTGCATCTGGCTTATATGGGTTCTGGGGAATCAAACCTAGGTCCTTTGGCTTTGCAGGCAAGCACCTTAACCACAAAGCCATCTCTCCAGCCCAAATGTTTTTTTTGTTTGTCTGTTTTTTTTTGGACCGGGGGAGGTGTAGGGTCTTTCCCTAGTCCAGGTTGACCTGGAATTCACTATTTAGTCTCAGGGTGGCCTTGAACTCACAGTGATCCTCCTATCTCAGCCTCCCAAATGTTGGGATTAAAGGTGTGTGACACCACAGACTTCCAGGTTTTTTTTTTTTTTTTTTTTTTGGATATCTGCCTTGCTTGACACATATGGTCTGTTATGAGTCATCTTCTCTGTGCTTTTAGACTGTAAGCTTCTTGTGATCATGTTGAGTCCTTTACATTTTGTATGCTCTCTTACAAATTACACAAAAATTTGCACTCAAGCTTTGTTGACAAAAATAATGTTCTATGAAACAGGAAGGCATCTATTCATCTTAAGGTAAACCTGAAGAAGTATTTCCATCACTACCCTACATATCTTCAGGTGTAAAAAAAAAAAAATTCCAAACTATTTGTGTAGCAGACTGAAATATAGGTCTAGCCGTACAATGAATTCATTGTAAACTATATTTCTAAGTAATCTTAATTTATCATTGGAATTAGAAATATAGTATACAATAGTATATGGGTCTATACATATAAAGAGTAAGTTTTATCATCCTAGATAGGTGACCTTAAGATGGACCAGGTGTTCCCTCTAAGGGCCTGATGAAAGTTCAACCATTTAGTCTGTCTTTCAGGATATAGAATTTCATGGTATCATTGCCATTTGGGTCTAATTTTGTCTTCCCACCCACCCTTACCCTCCCCTCCTGTCCCTCCCCTATTGTCTGGTCCTTGAGATACTTATTAGGAATGTCAGCAACCCAGGCAGATTCAGGTTAGGAGCCACAGGTGAATGAGACCATGTGACAATTATCTTCCAGAGACACAGAAGCTCCCAAGACCTCATCACTGAAGTAGACCTAAAATGAACCAGACATAGTTCAGGGAAATTCACCGAAGAGGGGGCAGAAAGATTGTTAGAGCCGCATGTTGAGACATTATACAGAGAGACATTACCTCTTACCCATAACTGATGGCTAACCCTGCAATGCATGACCCACATTCCTTAATGAGGAAGATCCCTGCAGAGGGGGAAAGACAGGGAGGAAGTTAACAATGATACCAACATGGCTGTATACACACTGTATACATTAATAATAATAATAATAATAATAATAATAATTTTAAAAGATGGAAAAAACTCTGGTCAAAGATTTCTGGTACACTTCTGTGTTTGCTCTAGTCTTTTGTAGATTTTTTTGTATTATATTTTCATAAGCACCATCAGTAAAATCTTGTCATGTGATTGTAAAAAATAATATAAAATTCCATGGGTTACAGACAAGATCTTCCAGAGGGAAGAGATGAGATAGATCAGGTAACATTTATGTCCTGTGAATCTGATACCACAAGAATATTAGAGAACTGAAGAGTAAAAATTAGAAACTTGATCAATTTTTTCCCATTTATTTCATTGTTAGGCTTTCTTTTCAACTTTTATGTAAACAAGTGTTTTTTTAAAATCATTTTTGCAATAAAAAGGAAAAATGTACATTTCTGCTTTATTGTCAGATTCGATAGTATAAATATTCATAAATTTTCAAAATGCACTTTTAATTTCTAAAGCTTTCTTCTTGCTCACAACTCAGTGTATAGATGACTTACACCATCTGCCCGTTCAGTCTTAGCTTCCTCTTTCAACAAAATGCCTGGAATTCCTATTTGATTTTCTCATCACTTATCCATCCTGAAAAGTATGTCTCAAAGATGGAAAATAGAGATGACTCTCACTTCTTCAAGGAGGGAATTGAGATGTTGCTGCCAATCGAAGAGCATTGCACTTCTCTGAGATGTAATGAGAGCCATTCTTTGTGTTTCACTTTAATGGGAAAATAAATGGTCCAAAGATTGAAAAATAAATGACGTTGAAAGAAAAAGGCACGACCATTTAAAAGAAAGAAAGAAGAAATACAAAAGCCAATGGTTTTAAATGTCCAATTGGAACATTTTGTGGTAATCATTGCTATTTTGACATTACCTACCAATTTCTATGGTCACATCAAGATAGAATTTGTATTATGTGAAGTCGACTTATGAAATTTCCAAATATTGCTTTTATGCACATGCTATCTTTGTAAAAGGAGGAACTCTACATGACTAGAAAATACATGCCTATGTAAGTTTAGCCCACCAACATATTCAATACTGTTCTAAAGACAAAAGAAAGTGGTTCATACTTAACATTGGTTATCTTTCATTTCTAGATTTGTACACATTTGAGGGTTGTCTAAACTTGAAGCCTGTGAGATTCTAGAGCAAAAAGAAAAAAAATTGTATTACTCGATATTTGATATGGTTTAAGCTGAATGAGGAAAGGTAGTCTCTAAAGGAATTTCAATGAAACAGTAGAAAAGGATGTTAATTTCCATGTAAATGTATTCAGAGGTCTAGGCTTTTCAGTTTTCCAAAGTGTGAGAATTAATTATCAGTTTGCAAGAGCAAAAATTATTCATGGTAAGAGCCACAGCAATCACAATCCTTTAGGTGTAAAATTCATGAAATTATTATTGAGCTGATTAAAGTTGAACTAATCCCCACGCTTTCTTTAGGTACATTGCAAACTTCTGATATTGCCCTTTGGCCTTATTGTGACCAGTATTACAAGATTGGCATATGACTTTGAATTTACACACGAACATGTTGAATACGTTCTACTTCCTAGCAAAAACACATTGGAAGTGATTATTTCTTTGTGTCCCATTTTTCTGTTTAGAATTTTTAAGGGATTATTGAAGTATTAATGGACAACATTACTATTATTATCAACAATAACTATTAATGTGTTCCTATGTATTAATCACAATGATACCTATCTAGTGAAGCCTAACTAGATCAAATCACAGTCTAAGCAGAATTTGTTCTGCTTTTATTGTCAATAACTCTAAGAAGGTTACTTAGTTTAAAAATAAAATCTGGTACCCATGAAGAAATGAAACAACAACAAATCAAGAAACTGGTATTTTTATTTAAGCATGCCTTAAAATAGTTGTATCTTTTAAAAATGCTTCTCTGTGAAATCTTAGCAAAGACTAAGGGAATACATATAAATATGCAATTCTTACTTGGAATAACAGGAGACAGAATGAAGAAAAAAATAGAAGTAAACCATTTGGTAAACTGAGGCATGCCATGTTTTGCATGTTCTTTTTTATTTAGTTTATTTTTGTGGAAGACACTTTATAAATAAAGTCTCAAAGCTTTCTTTCATCTTAAAATTCATTTAACCAATCAGGTGTGGTGGCTCATGCCTCAATCCCAGACGTCATGAGGCAAAGGTAGGTGGATCACCATGAGTTGTCGCCAGCCTGGGCTACAGAGTAAGTTCCCAATCAACGTTGGCTACAGTGAGACCCAACTTCAAAATAAATAAATAAATAAATAAATAAATAAATATCATTTAATTGGACTTAGGAAATGGTTTAGTTGACAAAGTGCTTGCTTTGTAAGCATGAGGACTTGAGATCAAATCCACAACACCCAATTCTGGGCTTGGTGGTATGTCTGTAATCCCAGTGCTAATGAGGCAGACATGGGACCCTTGTGCTTAATAGCTAAATATTCAAGCTGGAAAATAAGGTCCAGGTTCTCAAAAAGTCATATGGAGAGTGATTGAGTAGATACCTGACTTGACCTCTGTCCTTCACATGCAGGAGCACACACATACACCAAACACACATACAGATGCAAACAGAAACAAACAAACAAACAAACAAACAATGATACACTTAATATATATGCCTGGTGACTTTTACTGCAGATTATCCCTATAAATGTCTTTGTAAAAAGGTATAGCAACATTTCCCTGTTTTCATTTATGCACTTTAATTAAAAGGGAATGAAGAACAAACCATACTCAAATACTAGTTAATACAAGACAGCAAAGGTAAAACTGGAAGAACTACAAGAAAAATGGCAAAAATAAATACACACCTTTCAATAATAGCTTTTAATATCAATGGCCTCAATGCCCCAACCAAAAAACAAATGTTTGCAGACAGAGTTAAATAGCAGGATCCTTAAATTTGTTGCCTCTAAGAAACTCACCTTTCTACAAAGGATGGACACTATCTTGGAGTGAAAGGTTGGAAAACAGTGTTTCAAGCAAATGGGCCTAGAAAACAGGCAGGGGTTCCATCCTAATATCTGACAAGGTAGGCTTCAGTTCAATTTTATTAGTTAGGAAAGATAAGGAAGGTCACTTTATATTGATTAAAGGCACACTCCAACAGGAGGACATTGCAATCCTAAACATATATGCACCTAACATGGGAGCCCTCAATTTCATCAGTCGCTACCAGAACTAAGGTTACAGATAACACCAAACACAATTGTAGTGGGTGACTTCAATACCCCATTCTCATCAACTGACAGGTTATCCCGGCAAAAAATAAAAGAGAGGCATCCGGATTAAACAAGGTCAAAGAACAAATGGACCTAACAGATATACACAGGAAATTTCATCCAAATGCTGCAGAATACACATTCTTTTCAGCAGCACATGGAACATTCTCTAAAGTAGACCATATATTAGGACACAAAGCAAACCTTAACAAATACAGTAAAATTCAAATAATTCCTTGCATTCTATCTGATCACAATGGAATCAAACTACAAATCAATAGCAAGGAAAGCTATAGAACATATACAAAATCACAGAAACTAAACAATACACTACTAAATGATGAATGGGTCAATGAGGAAATCAAGAAGGAAATCAAAAAATTCATAGAGTCAAATGATAATGAGAACACAACATACCAAAACATTTGGGACACAATGAAGACAGTCATAAAAGGGAAATTTATAGCTTTAAGTGCCTATAGTAAGAAATTAGAAAGGTCTCAAGTAAATAACTTGATGCTTCACTTTAAAGCCTTGGAAAAAGAAACATAAGGCAAACCAAAAATCAGTAGACAGGAAGACATAATAAAGATTAGGGCAGAAGTTAATCAAATAAAAACCAAAAAAAAAAAAAAAAAAAAAACAATCCAAAGAATCAATGAACAAAGAGTTGTTTCTTTGAAAGGATAAATGATTGATAAACTCTCAGCAAATGTGACGAAAAGAAAGAGAGAAGAGACACAAATTAATAAAATTAAAGATGAAAGAGACACCATCACAACAGATACCAGAGAAATTAAAAATATCATAGAGACATACTATAAGAACATATAATCCACTAAGTTTGAAAATGTGAAAGAAATGGATGATTTCCTTGATTTATATGACCTATCTAAATTAAATCTAGATGAGATTAACAACTTAAATAGACCTGTAACAAGTATAGAGATCCAAGCAGTTATCAAAAATCTCACAACTAATAAAAGTCCAGGCCCAGATGGATTCACTGGTGAATTTTTCCACACCTTCAGGGAAGAACTAACACCAATTCTTCTTAAACTTTCCCATAAAATAGAAAAAGAAAGAATCCTACCAAACTCCTTCTATGAAGCCAGCATCACACTGATACCAAAACCAGGGAAAGATAAAACGAAAAAAGAAAACTACAGACCAATCTCACTCATGAACATATTTTCAAAACTTCTCAACAAAATATTGGCAAACAGAATACAAAAATATATCAGAAAGATCATTCACCCTGACCAAGTAGGCTTTATTCCAGAGACGCAGGGATGGTTCAACATATGGAAATTGATAAATGTAATACATTATATAGATGGACTAAAGGACAAAAATCACATGATCATCTCATTAGATGCAGAAAAAGCATTTGACAAAATCCAACATCTCTTCATGATAAAAGTTCTACAGAGACTGGGAATAGAAGGAACATATCTGAATATAATAAAGGCTATTTATGACAAGCCTTCAGCCAACATATTACTCCATGGGGAAAAACTTGAAGCTTTTCCACTAAAATCAGGTACAAGACAGGGTGTCCACTGTCCCCACTTTTATTTAATATAGTACTAGAAGTCATAGCCATGGCAATAAGGCAAGAGACACACATAAAAGGGATACAAGTTGGAAAGAAAGAGGTCAAGTTATAATTATTTGCAGATGACATTATTCCATACATAAAGGACCCTAAAGAGTCTACCAGCAAACTGTTAGAGCTGGTAAACACCTATAGCCATGTAGCAGGATACAAAATAAACATCCAGAAATCAGTAGCCTTCCTAAATGCTAACAACAAACACACAGAGGATGAAATCAGAGAATCACTCCCATTCACAATTGCATCAAAAAAATAAATAAATAAAGTCTTCAAATAAACCTAACTAAGGAAGTGAAGGATCTCTACAATGAAAACTTTAAAACACTCAAGCAAGAAATTGCAGAAGACACTGGGAAATGGAAAGACATCCCTTGTTCTTGGATTGGAAGAATCAATATTGTGCAAATGGCAATCTTACCAAAAGCAATCTGCACATTTAATGCAGTCTCCATCAAAATTCCAATGGCAATTCTTCATGGAAATAAAAAAAATCCAGAAATTCATTTAGAAGGACAAAAAAATCTTGAATAACTAAAACGATATTGAGTGACAAAAATAAGGCTGGTGGTATCACCATACCTGATTTTAACCTATACTATAGAGTGACAGTAACAAAAACAGCATGGTACTGGCACAAAAGCAGACATGGAGATGAATGGAACAGAATAGAGGACCCAGATGTAAGTCTGGGTAGCTATAGCCACCTTGCATTCAACAAAAATACTCATTGGAGAAAAGACAGCCTCTTCAGCAAATGGTTCTGGGAAAACAGGATATGTATCTATAGAAGGATGAAAATAGATCCCTCTCTCTCTCCATGCGCAAAAATTAAGTCAAATGGATTAAAGACCTTAATATCAGACCTGAAACTCTGAATCTGCAGGAGGAAAATGTAGGGGAAACCCTTCACCTTATTGGTCTTGGCAAAGACTTTCTGAATATAAGCCCAATTGCTCAGACAATAAAACCACAGATAAACCACTGGGACCTCATGAAATTACAAAGATTTTGTATGGCAAAGGACACTGTGAATAAAGCAAAGAAGCAACATACACAATGGAAAAAAATCTTTGCCAGCTATACATCTGATAGAGGATTAATATCTAGGATATACAAAGAACTCAAAAAAACTAAATAACAAGAAATCAAACAAGCCAATTTAAAAAATGGGCTATGGAACAATATAGAGAGTTCTCAAAAGAAGAAAAACAGATGGTATATAAACAGCTAAAAAAATAATGTTCTAGTCATTAGGAAAATGCAGATTAAAACTATGTTGAAATTCCACCTCACTCCTGGCAGATTGGCTGCCATCATGAAAACAAATGACAATAAATGCTGGAGAGGATGCAGAAAAAGAGGAACACTTCTATATTGTTGGTGGGCATGTAATCTGGTCCAGCCATTGTGGAAACCAGTGTGGAGGTTCCTAAGACAGCTAAAAATAGACCTAATATGACCCTAGCTATAGCGCTCCTAGGCATATATCCTAAGGAGTAATCTCACTACCTTAGAGATACTGACTCAACCATGTTTATTGCTGCTCTATTTACAATAGCTGGGAAGTGGAACCAGGCTAGATCTCACTGAACCAAATGGATTATACTAAGTGAAGTAACCCAGGCCCAGAAAGCCAAACTTCATATGTTCTCTCTCATATATGGATCCTAGCTATAGATGATTGGACTTCTGTGTGAGTAGGTAAAAACTCAGTAGCAGAGGCCAGTAAGCTAGAAAGGAGTCATAAAGGGAATAGAAAGGTAGGGATGGGGTGGGGGGTCTTAATAGGATTGTATTGTATATAGGTAAGTAGAAGAATACATCAATGGGGGTGAAAAGGCCTAGGTGAGGTCAGGCAAAGAAATTGAGTACAGGAAAGGTAGAGGAAAGGCTAATCAAAATCTAAGAGGGTATAAATAAGTCATATGGAAACATACTTTTTTTGGACAATGGAACACTCAGGAGCCATAGATTATTACTAGAAAATTTTCAGTGGCAGGGAAGGGATACCTTCCAGTGAGTTGTTGGCCTGGGATTTCCATGATGTCCCCAAAACCTTGCAGGTAATTGCCAAAGCCCTTGGTTTCCCACCAGGAATAGATGGTAAGACCCTATTGCTGAAGACTCCACATACTTGGGCTGCAAGGTTACTGAGAAATCCTGCTGGAGCTGAGCTGAAAATCTCTTCCATGTAGACCAGCTGACAGAAATCTGGAAAAAGCCACCCTGCATGCAGTTCAATGGGAGAGAGAAAAATAGCCAGTGAAGATACTCAACAGTGGACATGGCAATCCTTATATTTTTCCAGCCATGTCAAATGAGCCAAAAGGCACAACAGTGGCACAATTGTCATGGTTGAAACCAACTGCCCTGTAATTTGACTGGAGGCCCACTCCTTGGGAGGGAATACATCCCTGATACTGAAAACCTACAACAGGGGTAGCCATGAGCCCTAGGAGTGTAATGTCTGGTGCTGTCTGGCTAAATGTATATACTATGCTCATCAATCTGCCCAATTAGCACTTCTCTTAATGTTCATACCCATATATTAATGCTATTTTCACTTCGGGTAGAGAACTTTCTCTTTTCAGATGGCAGTGACCTTGGAATGACACAGAAGCATCATGATGTTGGGGAGAAGTGACATAAGAGTGCTCAGCACTGCAATATCTCTATCATACTTTCCATGACTTAGGGTCCATTGTGGAAGAGGTGGTGGAAATAATGTAAGAGCCAAAGTAAGTGTAGGACGCATTAAAACATGCTCCTCTAGACACAAAATGGCCTGTATACCCATGACAGTGCCTGGCACTACCTACACAAGACCATCATAATAGGAGGAAAAAGATCATGACATCAAAATAAAAGAGAGACTGATTGAGATGGGGAGGGGATATGATAGAGAGTGGAGTTTAAAAGAGAAAATTGGGGAGAAGGAGGGCATTACCGTGGGATACTGTTTACAATCATCAAAGTTGGTAATAAAAAGTAAATTAATTTTTAAAAAGTGACTGATGAAATTATGTGCTTCAGTGGAACATATTCAATGGAACTGTGATTTTCTGACATGACACTAACTTTCCAAATGTTTCTTGATGAATCATTCTACTTGGCTGAGCCTTGGTTTATTGAAAGGCAGACAGGATGAAGAAATGAATTCCTAGAGAACAATGTGAAAATTTTCCTTCACATCTTCTTTTGGCCATTGTAAAACAGGTTATGAGCATTACATAATCTCCAAACAGCATTACTTCCCGCCCTGGAGCATAAATGTGAATCAGACAGAAGATCTATCTCTTTTCAAAGAAGGCTATTCTTAAACCATATTTTTTTATAAGGTGGTATTGGCTTTAGTTACAAATTAAAGTTTGACTAAGATTGCTCAGGTGTATGATTATTAAAAGGTTACAAGAGATTTTAGAAAAGGCCAGGTGAATAAAATGTGGAAAGATGTAAGATATTTAAAAGTAATCATGCTTGTAGACTTTATAGGTTGATTACTTAGTCAAGCTAAGCAATGTCAACTAACAGAATATTGTTTATACATCCATGGTGTTTTTAAGCTACTTTAATACTGACACATCCTTCAGAGTCCTTCCAATTGTCTTCGAATATAAGCTACTTCAAGGATACATAGGTACATTTTTTTCTCCTGTCTACTGCTAAATCTCTTTGCTCTGTTACCTGAGATTAATTTCAGGAGTGTTCTCTCAAGCCATGTCTGGTGCCTTTTTGAGACATTTTCTCCAAATAAAAGGACTTGGGACATAGCTCAGAGCCAGACTACTTGCCTAGCTAACAGGAAGACCTAGGGTCAACCCCACTCCTGTTAAAAAAAAAAAGTTTGTTCTAAGAAAATGTTGAAATCCCATGAACCTTTCACAATGCAATGTCCTACAGAGTCCACCACTTTAAAAAAGTAGCATAAAGATAATTTCTAAACCAAAGAAAGCTTCATGGAAAGCTTTGGGGGGGGGGAATAACAAGATTTTTGAGTTTCACATAAAATTGGATTTGATGATTAAATAAACTTAGGTCACATTTATAAAACCATAGACACAGAAAGTTTTAGATTCCAGAAATATCTTCCTCAGACATCTGGGGAAAATGCAAAATGTGCTTTATCTTACAGTCAAGGTTTCCAGTGAGAGAAGCCAAAGGTAATCATTCCTATTTGTCCTCAAAATAGGAAAACAAAAGTTCATGTCTAGGATTATTTGTTGAATTACAGAAAGTTTACACAGCTTGGCAGAAATAAGCTCTTGGGACTTGGGTTGCTGTTCTCTTTCATGTCCGTTTTGCCTCACTTGTCCTCCTGTGGAGTACTGTTCAAAGTGTAAGCTGCTTTATGACATGGAGGCTTTCTGTGTTGCTCTTTGTTTAAACCAAGAAATAAGTTTAAGTGCTAAAAATTCAATACCCAAATGTTTGCTAGAGCTAAAGTACTATGTTTAGAGAAAATTGGAAATAAGGGGAGCAAACTGATAATAGAGCTTCCTGTTCACTCTTGCCCTGGCTTTCCACTTCCAAAGTACAGAGGGCTGAATATTTTGTTGAAAATGCATTAGTAGAACAGTAATTGAATTTTGGAGGGACTCTAACACTGAGCTTCAGAATATGACTCACACACCCTTAAGCAAAATTTTAGAAAGGTAAATTCTTGAAAATGTGATAACTTGTATTCTTCATATTTCCATATAGACCCCAAAAGCTTGTTTGTTTGGGTCGTTCACACATAATATGAAGAAAGCCTGACTTCAGAGTAGTCCTCTCATAGGACAGTAATGGGTATGGAAGATGAATATGATTAAAGCATACCATATACATGCAAAAAGTTGTCTTTATGCAACTATTATGTATAATTAATATGTGCTAATAAAACACTTGAAAAAATAATTTTCTCACCTGAGTGCATTGTTCATTCTGTCCTCCAAGGAGATCACAATGCAGGCTGCAGTAAGCAATGAGAAGTTGTGGACATATAGCCAATCTGATCAAGCCTGCTGCTCCACCCAAGGAGTGATGCACAGGACCTGGACAGTCTAGGTGGGAAGCTCTCCTTTTTTATTGTTAGATGTCTCATGCTTACTTGCACTCAACTAAGCTTGAAGACTTCCTGCTTATTAAAATAAGAACAGGACAAGGTCTTTAGGAGACCTGGATGTAGTCCTGGCTCTGCAAGTCTTTCTTGGCTATGTAGTTTTGGACAGTACGCTGACCCTTTCTCCTTTCTGATTTTTCCTTTCAGTGCAATGCAGTGAGAATTGATTCAGCTGTATTTATAGTATTGTTATAAAGTTACAATGTGACAATTACATATATGGGAAAATTTGGATGTATATTAAGTCATGTCAATTATTTTTTGAGTCAAGGCCTCACTATATGTCTCATCCTGGCATCAAACTCACAATGATCCTTTTACTTCAGTCTTGCCTGTGCTGGGTTTACAGGTGCATGTGACTAGATCTGGAAGGATCATACCACTTTTCTTTATAAAATAATAATTTTTAATTCAAGGAAGCCCAGCCTAGCCTCAATGTTTGCTTATGTGTAGGCAAAATGAATGGCTACTGTTGCAAGTTGTATGATATTTATAAATAGAAATATTTTCATTTACCTAAACTTTTTGTTTCTTAAATTGGTATGTGTAGTTGTGGTTGGATATCTTTTCCTTTTTGAGTAAGTTAGATTTAAGAAAAAATCTTATAAAACAATTGGACAAATTATGAATGACCTAATTCAAAGTGAATGTAAAAAAAAGAAACATATCATGTAGAAAAATAACTTTCAAAACCTTCAGGTGGACTCAAGATCTTCTCAAGAGCCTTCATTGTGATCTCTGAAAGAAGGAATTTGACTACAAAAATGAATTTAGAAAAAAATGTATTTAGACTAATTTCTGGATTCTGACTTTTAAGTCTCTAAGTTTATCCTTTTGAGTCACCTATCACTTGCAGTATTTTTTAATCTAAGAAATTAGCATACCGTTTTAGCTATTATAATGTGTTAGTCAATAGTTTTCATATATAACATTCCCAAAATAAGAATATAAACACACTTTTATTTAGATATTGTCTTTATTAGCTATATTTATGGAAGCTATCAATAAATAGTTAAATGGCTACAGATGATTGGACTTCTATATGAGTAGGAAGAAAACTCAGTAGCATAGGCAAGTAAGCTAGAAAAGAAATATAAAGGCAAGAGAAAGGAAGGGAGGAGGGTACTTAACAATATGGTATTGTATATATGTAAGTAGAAGAATAGAGTAATGGGGGTGAAAAGGTCCAAAATGAGGTCAAGGAAAGAGATTAAGTTAAGGAAAGGTGGAGGGAGGGCTAATCAAAATCTAAGAGGATATAAATAAATCATATGGAAACCTACTATTTTGGACAATGGAACACTCAGGAGATATAAATTGTTGCTAGAAAATCTTCAGTGCCAGGGGTGGGATATTTTCCAGTGAGTTGTTGCCAGGGAGGTCCCTGGTCCCCCAAAACATTATAGGCCATTGCCAAGGTCCTTCATTTCCCACCAGAAATAGATGGTAAGACCCTATTGCTGAAGACTACACATACTTGGGCTGCAAGGCCACTGAGAAATCCTGCTGGAACTGAGCTTATAACTTCCCCCATGTAGTCCAGATGACAGAAAACTGAAAGAAGCCATTCTACATGCAATTCAATGGGAGAAAGAGAAATCACCAGTGAAGATACTCAACAATGGACACTGCAAGCCTTGTATTTGGCTAGCTAGACCAAATGAGCCAACGGGTGCAATAGTGGCACATCCGTCATGGTGGAAACCAACTGCCCTCTAATTGGACTGGAGGCCCACTTCATGGGAGGGAATACATCCCTGATACTGAAAACGTAGAACAGGGTATTCATGAGCCCTAGCGGTGTAACGTCTGATGCTGTCTGGCTAAATGTATGTACTATGCTTATCAACCTGCCCAGTAAGCACTTCTCTTAATGTTCATACCCTTATGTTAATGCTATTCTCACTTTTGGTAGAGAATCATCTCTTTTCAGATGGCAGTGACCTTGGGATAACTCAGAAGGCATCATGGTGCTGGAAAGAATTGACAGGAGTGCTCAGTACTGCAATATCTCTATCACACCTTCCAAGACTCAGGGTCTTTTGTGGAAGAGGTGGTGGAAAGAATATAAGAGCGAAAGGAAGGTTAGGACTCTTTACATTGTGCTCCCTCCAGACACAAAATGGTCTGGGTATCCATGACCTCACAGTACCTGACACTACCTACACAAGACTATCATAATAGGAGGAAAAGATCATGACATCAAAATAAAAGAGAGACTGATTGAGATGGGGAGGGGATATGATGGAGAATGGAGCTTCAAAGGGGAAAGTGGGGGAGGGAGGCCATTACCATGGGATACTTTTTATAATTGTAGAAGTTGTTAATAAAAAGAATTTGGAAAAATGAAATAGTTAAAAAGTTAGATATTATCTGTCTTTTTATATTTATTTATTTGCAATCAAAGAGAGAGAGAGAGAAAGAGAGAGAGAGAGAGAGAGAGAGAGGGCGGGGGAGAGAGAATGGGCATGCCAGGGCTTTCAGTACTGCAAACAAACTTCAGATGCATGTGCCACTTTGTGCATCTGGCTTTACATGGGCACTGGGGAATCAAACTGGGATTGTTAGGATTTGCGGACAAGCACCTTATCTACTAAACCCTCTCTCCAGCCTTTTGTCTATCTTTTTAAAAGTATTTTTGGTTTCTTTCTAAGCTTCTGGTTATGATGACATACAGAGTTAATTAATTAAAATTCTGTGATTTCTGCTTTAATTCTGTATTATGAAATCCAATTCTGGCTTGAACCTTAGTAGAGTCTTCATAATTTGGATTATGTTTGGGATTATGGAAGTTCAAAACTGTAGAATATTTAAATTTAAATGAATTTATATTATAATAATTAAATTCAATTACTCTCCAAAAGAATTTATTCAAATTAATAGAAGATAAATTGATGTCATTAATACTATTAACATCAGTAGAGGTTTTTGAGTTTGTGGATATCAGAATATTAGTATTTACATTTTCTAATTAATATGAATATGTGCCATTAGAAACAATAATCTTTTGACTGATCCAGTCACAGACATTATCTCTGAAAGACTGGGGAAAACATTCTATTATTGCAAAACATTCTACTTTCTAGATACCTTAATCTTGTTCTGTGCCAAGATACAGAGACATAAATAACTGTCTGGCTACACTAAATAGTATGAGGCAATTCTTGCTCAGGCTAAGAAAAGTAGAAAATAACTTTCTAAGGCAGAAACAGGGCTGTTAATTAAATCATGGAGCAAATTAGAGTGAAAAATTAAAGTCATGGTTAGTACTAGGCACTGTTGGAAGGTCTCTTCCATAAATTCAAAAGTAAGATTGTGGACTCAAGTTTTCCTGCACAGTTAAAGATCAGAGAAGAAATCCCCCTTATTAAACACTGCAGCAAAAACCAAAGGGCTCTTGAAGAATAGTCAGAAAATTGTAGTGTAATGAATTTCATAGGTTTTAACTAATTATTTTAGTTCTATTTTCATACTTCTAAAATTATTTTCTACTTATCTGTTGGCTTCTGTTTAGGTCAATTTAAAAGCAGAAGTCAGGTTACTTTTGCCAACTTAGTTTCTATCTCAAGACATTTTTGTTCTTATTGCAAGTCAATAAAATGGCATTCTGACCTTTTCTATCAGCTTCATGAAACACCTCTGACAGATCTGCTTTCAGGGTGTTAGAAATATCTTTGGGCCAGCATCTGGACAGGGTAAGTTCATGAAGTTTGTGAAAAACATGCCTTGAAGCCTAGCATAAGTTAGTCAGCTGCCCACCTCTTCAAAGACCCAACAGTAAGAGATCTATGAAGAACAGATTTTCTGGGGCTTTGACAAAAATTACAAGTTAGCATGGCTAACACGTCCTAGAATAATAAGATGATGACAAAGGATGAGGAATGCAATATTATTTTTCCTTTCCCACTGGGCAATGCAGGTTCTTCTTGTCTAATAACACTATATTTTACAATGAAATTTCCCCATTAAATTCTACCAAAACTTTTTTGGTAATTTCTAGGTGAACTTGATGTATACTGGGATTTGTTGGTTATTTATTTAGCATGTGGTAGATGTTGGATTTATAGTCTTGTAAGGAAACCATGTTAAAAGTTTGCAAAACAAAGAACTATAGGGCTGGGGAAATGGCTTTGTGGTTAAAGGCACTTGCTTACAAAGAAATATGCAAAGAAGAGCATATAAATTTTCTATAATACCACTACCTATAGGTACTCTGTGCTTTTATTTTTTTAACTTGCTTGTCTCTTATGACTAATTTCACACTTAATGGTTCCCACCACTATAGTTTTCTTTTTGTTCAATTGGAGATACACTGAAGTTAGAGAGGGAACTAATGTATTAGAATTATTCATTCAGGGCTGGGGTGATGGCTCAGTGGGTGAAGCATCCAAACATGAAGCCCTGAGTTAGGATCCTGATAACCCATGGTAAATCATCAGATATTGTGGTGTGCCAGCAACCCCAGTGCTGGGGAGGCTGAGATAAATATTCTCTGGGGTTCACTGGCTAGCTCAGCTGGTGAGCACCAGGTTCAGTGAGAGATCCTGTCTCAAGGAGTAAAGTGGTGAACAACTGAGGAGAACTCCTCCACTGGCTCTCCATGTACACACACACACACACGAACATACACATGCACCTATAACACATACACACCAAAAAGAATAACAATAATAATTAATAGTTGTTTTGTTACAAAACCACCTGAATAAACAGCTCAGAAACCATCTAGAACCTTCTTTGGGATAGATTTATAAGGCACAAATAATAGATGAAGAATGGAAATTTTCAGACTAATAGATCTTGCACCTCATTTCCTTAGTTAAGTTGTTGGTATTAACCTCCACTATCAGATGGGGGAATTTTTCCCCCTACTAAGATATCATTTGGATTTACATGGATTTTCTCTTTCTGAATATGTTTAATTAAAGGAGAACAGCTTCCTACTCAGGAAACATGCCTATAGTGGGACATGTATATTGTGGAATAAGGGCAATTATATTTCATCATAGGCGCATCAAAGACTACACCTTTTATAAATATATATATATATATATATATATATATATATATATATATATATATATATATATATCCCATCATTTGCTGCCTTCTTCCCAGTGGTTGAGATGTTTACTACTGTTGACAATCGATGTAAAATAGTAAGTTTCTGCAAAAATGTTTAACATGGTATTTAAGTTTATTTTCAGTCATTGAATAGACAAAATTTTAGCCCAGACTCTTAGGGGATTTATTTTAGATTTCCTGAACCTTGGAATTTTCATATGTAAGATGGTGATAATACTGCATTGTCAGGATTGATGAGAGGAAATGATGGTTAGACACATCAGCAGATCTCCACCCCCTCCACCCTTTACTTTCTGCAAGCATCTGTAAACCAGAGATGGGAGAGTTGATAGCTGTCAGAGCAGCATGAAGAGCATGACTGGCTCAGGCCTAAGCATGCTTGCAAAGAGATTTCAGTAATTTAGGTGAGAAATAACTCCAAACTCAAGTAATGATTATTACCTCCACCTTATAATCTTGTAAGCATAGAATAATTTTCTAAGTGTTCCTTAAATTATTGACAGTGTAAAATTAATTTATACTTAAACTTTTAGGGAAATTGATCCAATAGAGGAAAAGTCAAACGTAAATATAAAGTCATTTCATACTGTCACAGTTCCTTCTTATAATGACCAGGGCCTTTCTAACCTCTGACAAATCAGATCTCATTTCCTTGCTTTCAAACCTTTCCAAATGTGATCTCTTCCTACTTTCAAAAATATTTTCTGTCCTCTTCAAATTCACATTTGCTACCAGTGTCAGTCTGGTCTTCCCATTGGTTCTGTTTGCAAAGCATATCTATTTATCACATTTTAATTTTGCTTATTATCAATATTATACTGATTCTGCACTTCTCTTTCTATTCAAGCTTCTCTTAATTTTTATATGTGAGGATTCAAATATATTTGTGCATATAGTTCCACATTTTCCCTTCCCAACTCACTGCATTTTTCTCCTCTCCTTCTCTCATCTGTATAACGATGTACACATTTCTTAAAAGTAGCTTGAACATTTTCTCTCCTTATAGATAATTTAAATTGAAGGTTTCTTAAGGGACCTCTTTTTGAATAATACAAGAACTAGAAGTCCATCAATTCTCTGCATAGAATGAGGATTGAGACAAAGTGAAAGGAAGTGGATAGAGACAGGTGGCCAGATAACATAATGGCTAAGAAGATAGTCTGTGGCTTCAGATAATTCTGGGCTACAATCTTGGTTGCTTCATCTGTAAGATGGGTTCAGAGAGTCCCTAAAACTAGAGCTGGGTGACAGTATAAGTTATCTCTCAGTGCTTAGCATATGTTATTGACATACATGAGACAAAAGGAAGAAATGAACTTCAGCTTTATAAAACAGATGAGCTGTCAATAATACAGACATGTACTGACAGGGTACGAGTTTCCTGTTGTCACTATAACTAATGTGACATGTGTAAACAAAAATTTGGTGTCTTAAAGCAACACATTTTTTTCTCTTATAGTTCTGCAGGTCGGGAATATAAAATGAGTTCAGGGTAAATTCAAAGTGCCAGCAGGGCTATTTTATTCCTGGCGGCTCTGGGGAAAATCTGTTCCTTTTCTTTCAGTGATGTTTGAGGCTCTAGCATTTTGTTGTTGGTGGCTCCATCATTCCAATCTTTAATACTTGGTTTTCTCCTTCCTCCTTCTTTCTCTCTTATAAGGGTCCTTTTAATAGCACTGGACCTACTTCAACAATCTAGGGTGATTTATATAAGATGGTTTCTTGACTTAATCACATCTATACTCTCTTGTCATAGTCCACCAATGTCAGGGTTTAGGTGTTAGGCATCATTTGTACTATGTGTGTGTGTGTGGCGGGGCGGGGGGGTCCTTATTCAGCCTTCCACAGATCACCTGGGATTTTTGGTGAAAAGAAAGCATCCACGTTTCAAATGCAGTAGAAGGACAGTAGGTAACTTGCTCTTTACTCATGAAGAGCTGCTGGGGTTTATATACAGGGTTGGCTTAGTCAGTTTTCATGAGCAAAGTGAACTTCTACTCCAACTGCTTTGTCATACATAAGTGAAAGGGTGATGTGTAGTATTCTAGGAAATATATTTTTGTGTGAAACATTTTTACCTATCATTCTTATTTTTTTAAAAGAGTTTCACTGTTGAAAAGTCACCATGTTTCTCTAAATGGCACCTCTCACAGATTCAGATATTGAGTGTTCTGGGGAGAAAAGAACCATTTTTTAAAAAAAATTAGTTTTATTTATTTATTTGAGAGAGAGAGAGAAAGGTACATAGAGAGAAGGAGAGAGAGAGAGTGTGTGTGTGTGTGAGAGAGAGAGAGGGAGAGAGAGAGAGAGAGAGAGAGAGAGAGAGAGAGAGAGTACACCAGGGCCTGCAGCAGTTGAAAATGAACTCCAGATGCATTCACCACCTTGTACATCTGGCTTACATTGGTACTGGAGAATCGGACCTAGGTCCTTTGTCTTTGAAAGCAAATATTTTTACTAAACCATCTCTCCAACCCAATAACCATCTTTTTAAAAGAGCTAATAAATTCTGGTCAATTGTTGAAATTATCTTTTACAGTCTTCTCTGGGTTACTTGAGGTAGGTATTTTTCTATTGTAAAATCTGAAACTCAACATATCACAGCAAAGAAACGAGAGTTCATGATTTGAATCTGTGTTGTATCTGGTGCCAGTTTCAGTTCTCTTCCTCCAATGAAACATGTTTTAGAACAGAACTGCATGTACTTTTTGTGCATTAAGCCACTAAGTGATTAAAAGATATACTAGGACCTAGGTCTTTCTCCCATGCTTTGTACTGAAACCCTCTTCTAAATTACATTGTGTGCATTTTAAATTCAGAATTTTATCAATTTGCAACAGCTATATGTGGGATTAATAGTTAATTTTATTGTTTTCCATTATAAAACTATAATAAGCTATAAAACCATAGCTTATGGGCAGTATCTTTGTCTCCTTGTATCCTTTTCAGTTTAATGTTGTATTATATATCACACAGCAAATATATTCAAAGTTGAAAAGAATGAAATGATTTTCATCCCAGGATTTGTGTAACTTTAATTTTTAGAATGGAAACAAACTCTGTAATATAGAAATTAAACCAAATATCTTTATAGTCTTTATAACCTTTTTCAAATCTTGCATCTATTTATAGGAAAATGGAACTAGATCATTTTCCGTGATGACTTTGTTATTTTTAATTCACCACAAGATTCATTGTATTTTTTTGCTCATACCACCATTCAATGAAGGAAGGAACTTCACTTGAAGGAAAGAAGGGATAAATTAAGTCAAGAAGGTAGTTGAAGTGCATTTACAGACTTTTTTATTTTAGGTTCCCTGTCTAGGAATCAAGTAAATGAACACTTTTAAGGACTTGATAAGCATTGATACCAACTGCTACTGCAAATGCTCTCTGATTGCAGTAATTAACTTTGTAGTCAGGAAAGAGAACCCTTGATAGCCCTTCATTACCCAACACAAATGTGCTGAAAAGAATTAACATGAAAGTAGCCTGTGAACAGACATAATGCATAAGCAAGGGAAGATGCCATTTATTTCCCCTTCAATCTACAGAAGACCCGTTATTGTGTGGTTTATCACACTGCAAGCACGGTCTTGGAATTAGCAATTATCCTCATGAAAACAGCAGAATCTGAAAAATGACCTGTATAGCCAAATAAAAATTTGACTTCTTAAATAAAACAAGATTTTAAAATAACTTCCATGGCCCAGAACTTATGTTTATGTTTTTGTTGTTGTTCAATCTGTTGTCATTTTTTTAAAATCATTTTTCCCTGATAAGGAAAGTGCAAATAAGGCTCATTTTTATTTCTCTTTGGATGTTTAAGGATGATTTTATATTTCATTTCTGAGTAGTTTTTGGTTTAGCTGTTTTCAGAGGTAATTCCCATTGTTTGTCTTACTTTTAAAACTGTGCATTTAGGTGAATGACGAAATCTGTTGTCAATCAAAACTGAATCAACTTCACTCCATATATATGGATTGTGGAGGAATGAATTTGATATATATATAAAACGTATATAACATATATATGTATATAACATATATGTGTGTGTATATATATATATATACATACATATATATATATATTGCATTTGTGGTCAATCATCTTCTACAACTGAGTATTGCTGGGAAACTGGAATTCATAGTACAGAAGTGATTCATGAATCTCACTCAAAATCCCCTATATGAGAAAGTGTGGTTGTACTGAATGGGTGATTATCTTTCATTCCTGACATAAGGACTTGAACAGGGGAAGTTATGACTTGCCATAATTTTCAATCTCAAAACTTACTATGGCTAATAGACTAAGTATTTACTTTTGGCTACATGAGGTCTAACATAGTATTTTGTTAAAAATTATGTGTTCAGTAAATATTTGTTACAATGAAATACATTTCCCAATATAGTTTAGCTCACTAGCAGACCTCATAAGATAATTTTTATGTTACATATGGGGTCAACTATAATGTAATTTAGGGTCATTCTTAGTTGTAGTGAGGGATTTGTGGAATTCCAAATTCAGTTGCATGTTGACCGCCAGGAACTCTGCTTTAACATTGGTTTCTGGTAGTGGACTCTAATGTGTTCATTATGGTCAAATCCCTATTTCCGACACACTTCAGGATCCTGTCTTAATTTTATTAGATGGGCATTTTCCCCTGACATTGATAAACTTTGTGGCTAGGATTCTTCTTCTTATCTTTCAATTGTCTGGTTTCATGTAGTTCTACTTGAGGCTAGCCCATATGTCTGTGTACATGGTAGGAGGGGGTAGAGATCAACAAAGATCAGTAAGAAGTACATGGGCTTCAAACTGATCTGTGACCTAAGGAAGGCTCTGTTATGCAGTAACTGCATACAATGTCCATATTCTGAAAAAAAAAATGTTTGTTCACTAAAAGATACCTGCTAAACTATTCAATTCAAAAGGAATTAAATGAGAAAAGATAAAGTTCTTGGCACAGAGCTTTGCACACAGCAAGCCTTCAATATAGTTGTTTGTCCCTCAGTTACACTTAATCTAATTCCCCCTAATAACAGACTATCATTTCTGAGCATAAATTCCTGTCTGCCTGGACTTGTTCTATTACCAGCTTCTAAGATGCCTTCCTTTTCTGCCATTTTATGATGGATCTGTCCAGTTTTCTGGTGCTGAACTAATGGGCTTCTCTTTTCCATGGCAAAAAATGTGAATGAAGCATCAGACACCTACTTTATGGTTCTTTCTTTTGAATTTATTCTTTTGATGTTGCAATAATATTTTAAGAGGACAAATTTTAATTTTGGTATGCTAACACTTCATATTTTACTTCAAAAATACTGTTAAAAGCACCCAAATTTCCTTGAAGAAACTAACAGGAACAAGTTCTTAATAAATGAAGTCAATTATGAACAAGAAGACACATAAAGAAATGATATTATATCATAGGTTAAGTTATATGAAAGAAAATAAACTATGATGATGTGATAGGATAAAGATATGTAAGGTATATGTCTATGTACCTTTAAGCAGAAACCTGAATGATATGAAGACACCAACTATTGCTGAGTCTAGTGTAAGACTAGTAAACTGAGAAAACAAACAATTTTTTTTTTTTTAGTTAGGACCTTGCCCTAGCCAAGGCTGACCGGGAATTCACTATGCAGTTTCAGGGTGGCCTCGAATTTATGGTGATCCTCCTCCTCCTACCTCTGCCTCCCAAGTGCTGGGATTAAAGACATACATTCCCATGTCTGCCTTTGAGAAGAAACAATGTTAAAATCTTTAAAAGAGGTATATGGGAAGAACATCAAGTTATCTCTGGTAGCATCACAATGATTGAGGAGGAAAGAAGAAAGATGCAATTAGATCATTACAGTAGACTGGATAGACTACATATTTTATTCTAGGAGAAAAATATTTGAAAATGGAGGAGAATAGAGCCTTAGTTATTCTTATCAAGGAAATTATTATAAACTTTAAAAGGTCAAAGGGTGACTATTTGCACTTACTTACCTTACTATGCTTGGGCATTGTATAATGAGTCCTTTGAAGAGTAGTTTGAATTTCTAAGGTGCATATCTCAATATGATATTCACTTGCCTTTGGATTAGGGCCTGCACTATGAAATTATACAATTACTTATACATTTTTGCTCATTAGAAATGCAAGTGATTTCTGACAGCAGAAAGGATAGAAAGAAAACTACTTAGGCTGCACTTTTGTTGCCTCTAGGGCATTGAATAGTTCTGTCTTAAGTCAGACACTTTATTTTAGTATGCCTTTCCCATATTTAGAATATTTCTACTTTTTTCATTGATGGTTTAATGGAGTCCTTATTATGTACTTATATTCATGTTTTTTGGCTTTTTAGACATTATGTCTTTTGAAATGGTATGAAAGTTCACTTTGGATGCTGTGTGGAGAATGGAATGTATTTGGGTTTGTGGGAAAAACTGTTAAGAGAAGACGGAGGAAATCAGGTGAGAAAGGTGATGCAGTAATGCAGGAGACGGAGGTGGTCACATTGACCCAGGGAGGTTGTGATGCTGGTAAAGATAACACTTGATTGAGTTTTACCTTTGACTTGGAGGTTGAAAACAAATTTGCTGATGAATGGCTATGTAAAATCACAGAGAAATGTAGGAATTTTTCTTGGGGATCTGGGAAATCATGGTAGGAGAAGAAAATTAAAAGAATTGTTTTGGATATGTTAATTTTATTTATTTGACACAGAGAGAGGGAGAGAGGAGAGAGAGAGAGAGAGGGAGAGAGAGAGGGAGAGAGAGAGAATGGGTATGTCAAGGCCTCTAGCCTCTGCAAATGAACTCCAGAAGCATGTGCCACGATGTGCATCTGGCTTATGTGGGACCTGGAGAATACAACCTGGGTCCTTAGGCTTCACCAGCAAGCACCTTAACTGTTAATCCATCTCTCCAGCCCCTGGATAGGCTAATTTTAGATATAATTATGATCATAATTTATACTTCTTTAGAAAATTTCCTATATTCCTGTTTCAGCATTTTTGTAATAATCAGGAACATTGTAGTTTATCAAATGTTTATAATTATATACTTTTTCTTTCTACATGTATATGTTTCTATGTATGTAGATGTAGATACATGTAGGTGTGCATATATATGTACATTATTAATCTTTGGTTTAAATGTACAGATATAGGATATTGGTATTTTTGTGGAATTGATTAACATGTTTTCATTATCCTTAAGAATAAAGTTTCAGCCTAAGAATTAGGCTAAATTATCTCACCATTAGATTCTTCATTTAAAAATTATTTAACTCCCAGTACCAAAGATTGGTGGCTACACACACTGAGCTGTTGACAGCTTTTTCAAAGCACTTGATTACCTGTCTGAAGCAAAAGCTAAAACCCTATTGCTGAAGATACCATATGCTGCTGACACAGAGCATGGAGAGACCAGGCTGGAATTCAGCAGAAAGCCAGACCCCAGACAGCCCATTTAGTGCTGGAAAGTGCTACATGAGCTACTGGGGGAAAATGGCCAATTGCAGTTTGAGCAACCAGAGGTCTAAGCTATTCAGAAGCAAATACCCTGACACAATGTACACACCAGTGCAGTAGTGCCACACAGCCTCAGTGGGGAACCGATAGCTTTCTGATTGGCTAAGAAATCTGCTCAGTGTAAACCCATATCTGGAACTGGGAACCAGATCAGACAAGAATTATGTTCTCCAAGGTCAATCTCTCATTAGTCTTTGGCTCAAAGATGGGTAAAATTCATCAACTTCTCCCTAAATTGATAATGCTTATCCCATTTAAACTATGCTGACTTCACTCTCCAATGGAGAATCTGTTCTTCTTTTACACAAGTTAGCAAGACTGGAGGAGATAAACTACCCCTCATACTTCAGCCAAGCCACAGCTGAATCCACAGAGGAATGGGGGAAAAAAAGCAAGAATGATGCTTCCATGCCCTTCCTGATAATCAGTGCCAGGGTGTAGGAGACAGAGGCATTCCCTCCCCACAAAACCAAAAACAAAATACTGGCTGCTGCTCCCATAACACATATACTTCAACCTCATGGAGAATACCCGTAACCCCACTGAGGAGGGTCCCCACAGGAATGGGGTAGGGACGAGGGAAATGCAGGGAACTAGTACATGATGTACCCATATGAAATATGATAGTAATAAAAAATAAGAAAAAAAGAAAAAAGAAAACACCAAATCTCTTTAAAGCTTTTGAAAAATATGTTCATTTATTTGCAAGGAAAGAAAGACAGGGAGAGAGATAATGGGCATGCCAGGGTTTTTCACCACTGCAAATGAACCCCAGATGCATGTGTCATCCTTTGCATCTGGCTTTATGTGGGTACTGGGGAACCAAACTTGAGCAGCCTGTCTATGCAAGCAAGTGCCTTTAACTGCTGAGCCATCTCTCCAGCCCCCTTCCTCTTCTTTTTTAAAACATTTTATATTTAAAACCATTTCTGTCCTATTTCATTTCATTCCATTCATATATATGTTTTATGATACAGTAGTTTGAAATATGAAAGCAAAAAATGCTTCTTACATAGATTTGAACCCATTGTACTTACAATATTTCAACTTCGTAGCCTGGCTTTAAGATTTTACCCTCCTCATGAGTTCACCTTGCCCTGCTCTTTCTATCACCAACTTCTCTGGCCTCACAGGTCTTTTTTTTATGGTTCTTGGTGCTTTCTTGACTAGAGGACCTTAGTTATTCTAGGAGATAAATTTTTCTTATTCCAATGCCAGTGTGCCCTCCTGACAGATCTATCTAAAACTGTCCACTTTCCTGCTATTATCTATTTGTGTCTTAGGAACTTGTTCTTTCTTCTGTCTCCTTTATTCCTTGCTTCTATTTATACAGTTTATTTTCATTTTATTTACTTTAGTGGTGAAGTCTTTTTGGCTCATTTTACCCTAGCTATAGTCTTTAAATATGGAAGATGGTGAATAATTGTTGAATGAGTTGAGGAGCTATAGTCTATGTTGTCTTAAAATGCTTTATAAGCAAAAATATGAGGACTTAAATCCAAGACTGATAATGTTTCTTTTTTAGAAAAAGGTAAATTTTAGTTCAAATTTCCTAATTTCTCTCTCTCTCTCTCTCTGTCTGTCTTAGGTATGTAGTGTGGTGTGAATATGATGTGTGGTGTTGGCATGTCTGTGTGCCCAAGTGCATGGCATATATGTATAGGCCAGAAATGGGTGACAGGTGTCCTCTTGTGGCTCATTTCTATGTTTCCTTGAGATGAGGTCGCTCCCTCTACTCAGACATGCTGCCTGACAGCAGTCCCCTGCAATTCACTGGTGTATGTCTCTCTCACACCCCTCAACCACTGTGGTTACAGAAGTGAATGGCCACACTCTTTATTTATTTATTATGATTAATTTTGACAGAGAGACAGATAGAGAAAGAAAATGGGCACTCCAGTGCCTCCAGCCACTGCAAACAAACCTCAGACACATGTGCCACTTTGTGCAACTGGCATTTACATGGGGAATTGAATCTGGGTCCTTTGGCTTTGCTGGCAAGTGCCTTAACACCAAGTCAGCTCTTCAGTGTCCACACTCTTTATATTGGTTCTGGGAAGTTGAACTTGGCAGTCTTCTGTCATAGAGACTCTTATGCTTAAACAGCAAGCTCTCTTAAATGCTGAGCCATCTCTTTAGCTCTAATTTCTTTTAAAAATCATTTACTTATTTAGGTGTGCACATGTGTGTGTGCACACACAATGTTAATCTAGAGGATAGAGGACAACATTCAGGTCTGTTCTTGCCTTCTGCCATACTTGTGAGACAGGGTCTCTCATTGTTCACACTGTTCATGAGCTTCAGAGAAATTCTCCTGTCTCTGCCTCCCTTTTTGACATAGGCACTCTGGGATTATAGCTGACATCCATAGCCTCCAGTTTTGTCATGGGGTTGTGGAATCAGAACTCATGTACTGTGGGGCAAGAACTTAATCCACTTATCCTGTCTTCAGCTCCAAATTTCCTAATATTTATTGTAATGTTCAGCCTATCAAGACACTTCTGTATGAATTAATTTTCACTAATATTATTATTTTTTAATTTTTTTATTAATTAGTTTTGTACTCAGTGAATACAGTCAAGTTGGTACTATTGTTAGGCTCGTCCATGTCCTACTCCCTCCCCCTGGCCCCTCCTTGTTGAGGTATATGGGTCATGCATTGTGTAGTTAGCCCAGCTATGGGTGAGAGAAATTTCTTTTCATATCATGACCCAACATGTAAATTCTCTGTAAAAAAAATAAGGGTGGAGGACTGCCAGCCAAGATGGATACTGCCTAACTGCGCTGCACATCCCTGGGAAAGAAAGGCAAGACATTAAGGGTTCACTGGATCTTTTAGGGGAGAGAAATCCCCAATAGATTGCCAGTGGGAGGGTACAGAAGGGAAAAAACAGGGAATCGCTGATTCCCTCATGTGTGGGTAGCCCACCCCAACCCCCAAGCAGCCGCCACTGTATCCACAGTCCAAGCTTCAGGAAACTCCAGCACTTACTGTAGGAAAAGGGTACCAGGCCAACATAGTCCCACTTGCCTCACTGCACAGGGGAGATAGCCCTACTACCCCTGCCCATGTGTGACCTTGGCCAGGATACACCTGCTGGCCCATTGGAGCTCAGGCTCCATTGATCAATTTGTCCACCAAACTGTGCCACCGTACTGATCCCTGCTTCTGGAAGCTTACCCTGCTTCTCCGACTTGCTCACTTATTGCTCCAGGTGCCACACATTTACATGCAACCCCAGGCCCATTGCAAATTCCACGTGAAGTCAGACTGTGTCTGTCACTTGTGCTAGCCCAGGTGCCATCCCCTCCATGTCTGCCATGCTGGCCAACCGCCATTGTCCTGTTGTGGGGTAGCGCAGACTCCTTCCAGCTCCCAGTGTTCTGCCATGCCAGAGTTTGGGCTGCTTCAATGCTTGGTGCCTCAGTGTCCCTCCTAGCCGAAGTACAGGCAGCTTTGGCGTGTTACCATGTGAGAGCTCATGCAATTTTGGCGCCCAGGTCAGGCAGGAGCACAGGTGGATTTGGCAAGTGAGAGCCAGAGCCCAGGCTGTTTGCAAATGCTTCAGGCTGCTTCAGATTCCCATTGTGCTTGAGCCCAGGCTGATCCACCCACCTATGTGCCATACACTGCAATGGGCAGACGACAGTGCAAAAGAAATAACATGAAAAAATCAAATGCAAGAGAATCCAGTTCGATCATGCAGTCCTACAATGTACATCTCTAATGAAAACAGAAGAGTCATTAAGATCAGAACACTAAAAGGAAGCTATGAGCAATGCAACCCTGACCAAACTACTGGTAGAACTTGAAGAAAGGCAACAAAGGACCAATAATAGTGTGGATGCTGCCATCACTCCACTAGACTTAATAGATAAGAAAATAGAAGGAGTTCAAAGAGAGTTAAAGAGATATTAGGGAGAGTGAAAAAATAGAGGACCTCAAAAATCAGCTGGTGATGCTAAATGAAGACATAAAGAAATGCGAGTATGAATTCCAAGAAGCATCAAGAAAATCAGAAAATGATGTGAAAAGGGAGCTTGACAGAGGGGTGGAAATTATACATAGAAAAGTAGTAGAAAATGCAAACCTAATTGAACAAGTCCAAAACTCTATAGAAGCTGTCAAGAATAGAGTCAGCCATGTAGAGGATAGAAAGTGATCTGGAAGACAAGATGGAATAAACAGTTCAGGAGTAAAAAAGTTCAGTAAGTTCAAAAGTTTCTGTGAAGAGAACATGAGGTAATTGTGGGATACACTTAAATGAACTAATATCAGGGTCATTGGAACACCAGAAGGAGAAGAAATTCAGACCAAAGTCATAAAGAACTTATTTAACAAAATAATTGAAGAAAACTTCCCCAGTCTCTTAAAAGAAAGGCACATCAAGATACAAGAAGCCAACAGAACTCCAAACAGACTGGACAAAAGGAGAAACTCTCCAAGACATATTGTCATTAAGACTCTAAAGATTGACACCAAAGAGAAAATCCTAAAAGCACCTACAGAAAAACAGCACACCACTTTTAAATGTAACCCCATAAGAATTACTCCAGACTTCTCAGTGGAAACCCTGAAAGAGAGAATGGCCTGGAATGAAACACTGCAAAGTCTAAGAACCTATGGCTTCCAACCCAAACTACTCTACCCAGCAAAAACATACCTCATAAATAGATGGTGAAATAAAAACATTCCACGACAAAACTCAGCTTAACAATTGTATGAACACAAAACCAAACCTACACAGAGTATTTCAGGAAATTCTCCACAGAGAAGAAACAAATAATCAACCTCAAATGCCTACAAGAAGCAGATCAAAATAACCAAACTCAGAGTAGGCATAAAAAACTTCAAAGCCCATGAAAACACCAACCCACATCTACCATCACAATATGGCAGGGATCAAATCAAATCTCATAGTCATTACCCTAAATATTAATGGCCTTACTTCACCCATCAAAAGACACAAACTAACAGGATGGATCAAAAAATTAGACCCCTCAATCTGTTATCTTCAAGAAACCCACCTCACCACTAAAGACAGACACCTCCTCAGGGTGAAAGGGTGGAAAACAATATTCCAAGCAAATGGGAATAAGAAACAAGCAGGCGTAGCTATATTAATATCGGATAAAATAGACATCAAACCAAAAATAATCGAAAAAGACAAAGAAGTCCACTTCCTACTTATCAAGGGAATGATCCATCATGAGGATATTACAATCATAAATCTGTATGCACCAAACACAGGGGCACCACAGTTCATAAACCAAAACCTACTTGACAAGAAAACAGAAATAATGACCAACACCAGCATAGTTGGGGACTTCAATACTCCATTATCAGTAATAGACAGATAATCCAAACAGAAACTCAACAGGGAAGTAAGAGAGCTCAACAAAACCATAGATCACATAGACCTGATGGACATCTACAGAACATTCCATCCCAAATGCACACACTACAAATTCTTCTCAGCTGCCCAAGGAACATTCTCTAAAATAGATCATATACTGGGTCACACAGCTTGCCTCAACATATTTAAGAAGATTGCCATAATTCCCTGCATGCTATCAGATCACAATGCTATATTGCTAGAAATTAACAAGAAAACACCCACCAAGAATCCCCACAGCACCATGAAACTGAACAGCACACTTGTAAACAATAAATGAATAGTGGATGAAATTAACAATGAAATTGCAAAATTTCTAGAAATGAATGATGATGAGAACACATCATAACAAAACTTATGGGACACAATGAAGGCGGTCCTCTGGGGAAAATTCATAGCACTCAATGCCTTCATAAAAAAGACAGAAAGGTCCCAAATCAATAACCTTACCATCCACCTAAAGGCACTGGAAAAGCAAAAAAAATCCAACCCAAAGAGCTCCAGAAGGAAAGAAATAATTAAAACCAGAGCAGAAATTAATTAATTGGAAACTAAGAAAACAACTAAGACAATTGACAAACCAAAGAGCTGGGTCTTTGAAAAACATAAACAAGATTGACAAACCCCTATCCAATTTGATCAATCAAAAAAAAAAAAAAAAAAAAAAAAGAGATGCTTCAAATTAACAGAATTGAAAATGAAAAAGGAGAGATCACAACAGACATAAGTGAAATTGAAAGAATCTTCAGGACTTATTTCAAAAACCTCTACTCCACAAAACTGGATAATGTGGAAGAGATGGATAAATTGCTGGACTCATACCATCTACCAAAGCTAAACTCAGAGCAGATTAGTCTCCTAAATGAACCTATCACACTCATTGATATTGGAAAAGTAATAAAAAAAACCTCCCCCAAAAGAAGAGTCCAAGACCAGATGGCTTCTCAGATGAATTCTATCAAACCTTCATGGAAGAACTCAAAAAAAAAAATCTTCCTCAAACTGTGCCACAAAATTGGAGAACATGGAAATCTATGCAATTCCTTTTATGAAGCTAGTATCACCATAATTCCTAAACCAGGCAGAGATGACACAAGAAAAGGCAACTAACTACTGGCCTATTTCTCTGATGAACTTAGATGCAAAGATGCTGAACAAAATCCTCGCAAACCGAGTCCAACAACACATCAAAAGTATTATCCACATAGACCAAGTGGGATTCATCCCAGGAACACAGGGGTGGTTCAGCATATGGAAATCTGTCAATGTAACACACCACATAAAGAAGGTTAAACACAAAAACCACATGAACATTTCGATAGATGCAGAAAAGGCCTTTGACAAGATACAACATCACTTCATGATCAAAACATTGGAGAGAATTGGCCTGGTTGGTTCATATCTTAACATAATAAGGGCAATATAGAAAGCTCCGAAGGCCCAAATACTTAATGGAGAGAGACTGGAGGAATTCCCATTAAGATCAGGAACAAGACAGGGTTGTCCACTCTCACCTCTGCTTTTCAATATAGTGCTGGAAGTCCTAGCTCAAGCAATAAGACAGGAGAAGGAAATAAAAGGGATACAATCTGGAAAGGAAAGCTAGCTCTATTCGCTAATGACATGATTGTATATGTAAGAGACCCAAGAGACTCCATCCCAAAACTCCTGAGGGTGATCAACTCCTATAGCAAAGTAGCAGGATACAAAATCAATGCACAAAATTCATTAGCCTTCCTATATGCAAATGACAAAGATACAGAGAAAGAAATAAGGGTCATAGTCCCATTTTCAATAGCAACAAAATAAAATAAAATACCTTGGAATAATGTTAACCAAAGAAGTGATAGATCTATCCAATGAAAACATAAAAACACTCAAAAAAGAAATTGAGGAGGACTTGATGAAATGGGAAGACCTCCCATGCTCCTGGATAGGCAGAATTAACATTGTGAAGATGGCAATCCTACCAAAGGCAATATACAGATTTAATGCATTTCCAATTAAAATCCCAACAATGTTCTTCACAGGGATAAAGAAAATAATCTCCAATTTCATATGGAAAGGCAGAAGACCTCGCATATCCAAACATGTCCTCAGCAAAAGAAATACCTCTGGAGGTATCACCATACCTGATCTAAAGCTATATTACAAAGCCATAGTAATAAAAACAGCATGGTACTGCCATAAAAACAGGAGTATAGACCAATGGAATAGACTCGAGGACCAGGATTTTGAGACAAGCAACTATAGCTACTTGATATTTGACAAAGGCCCTGAACATATAGGATGGAAAAAAAGTAAGCATCTTTAACAAATGGTGCTGGACAAACTGGATAACCATATGCGGGAAACTGAAACTTGATCCACACATTTCGCCATGCACTATACTCAAGTCCAAATGGATCAAAGACCTCAATATAAGACCAGAAACTTGACTACTACTGGAAGAAAATTTAGGAAGTACTTTCCATGACATATGAATGCAAAAAGACTTCCTGAACAAAACCCCAGTAGCTCATGAACTTAAACCGTCACTCAACCAATGGGATCACATGAAGCTGAAGAGTTTCTTTACAGACAAGCATACAATAAGAAAAGCCAATAGATTACCTACAGAATGGGAGAAAATATTTGCAGGTTATGCAACTGACAGAGGCCTAATCTCTAGAATCTACAAAGAACTCAAAAATCTAAACAGTAAAAAGTCAAACACCCCACTCACAAAATGGGGCAAAGAGCTGAACAGGCAGTTCACAGAGGAAGAAATACAAATGGCAAACGTACACTTAAGAAAATGTTCATCATCTCTAATTATCAGAGAAATGCAAATTAAAACAACTATGAGATTCCACCTTACCCCAGTAAGGATAGCAAACATCAAAAAATCAAATGGAAATAAATGCTGGCGAGGATGTGGAGAAGTAGGAACACCCATCCAGTGTTGGTGGGAATGTAAGATGGTACAACCACTTTGGAAAGCAATATGGAGACTCCTGAAAAAGTTGACTATAGAGATACCAACAGACCCAGTCATTCCCTTACTGGGAATCTACCCTAAAACCTTCAAACCACAGACCAGAGATATTTGCTCAACCATGTTTGTAGCAGCTCAATTTGTAATAGCTAAGATCTGGAATCAACCCAGATGTCCATCACTAGAAGAATGGATAACTAAGATGTGGTATATGTACACAGTGGAATTCTACACAGCAGTAAGAAAAAATGACACAATGAAATTTGAGGAAAAATGGTTGAACCTGGAACAGATCATTCTCAGTGAACTTACCCAATCACAGAAAAAAAAAAAAAAAAATCGCCACATAGTCTCACTCATCTACAGCACCTAACCTGAATCTACCCAAGATTCCTTACATACCCAGCAAGCATCTCGTGGACTAGACACTAGGATGGGTGGGGAGGGAGCAGAGGGCAATGGAGGGGGTGGGAAACACAAATGTAGACCCAAACTGCAATGGTACTATAAAATTCTACATCTTAAAAGGCAGACCAAATGGCTGAACCAGGCCCTTAGAGGGAACACCTGACCCACAAGACACTGGAGAGGGTATGATGAAGACTGACCTTAATCTTCTATAGCTTATATCTCTCCCCCCCTCTCTCTCTGTCTGTGTGTGTCTCTCTCTTCTCTCTAACTATTTTATATTAGTTATATTTTTCTTCCTTTTCTTGGCCCTGACATGTAACTCCCAGTACCAGCATGTGGCTATTATGTACAATGAGCTTGTGATTTGAGAGACTTATAAGGTTTCCTAAAAGAAAGATAGATTTCTGTTAGAGTACTTGATGACCCACCAAAAGTTAGTGGTAAGACCGTACTGCTGAAGGCACCTTATGTGGTTGACACGTACAATGGAATGGCATGGCTGGAAGTTGGAAGAGAGTCAGTCCCCAGACAGTCAGCGCGTCTAGTGCCAGAAGGTGCTACATGGGTGACTGGGGGAAAATGACCAATATCTGTCAAAGCAACGCATGGTCTAACCTACTTAGCAGCAAATAACTTGTGAAGCCCACACAAGTGCAGTAGTGGCACACAGCCATGGTGGGGAATCAACTGCTCTCGATTTGGCTAACTGATCCCCTCACTGGTATGGGACCCATAGCTGGAGCTGGGAAACAAGTCAGAACCATATCCAAACATAAGCCTGCTCTCCATTATCAAGCTACCACCAATCATGGGCTACAACAGGGCCTATACCTACTAAATTCTCTATAAAAAGTAAGGGTTATCTCATCCGTCTGGTGCTGACTTACTCTCCATTGGAGAATCTGCTTCTCTTTTTCAGATAGATGTAGATCCTAAGGAGAGAGGCATCCCATCATACATCAAAAGGGCCCCAGATGAAACTAAGAAAAATTGGCGAAACAAGCAAAGGTGCTGTTTTCTTGGTGAACTGGGAACCAGCACAAGGGTGAAGGAGATCAACACAGATAAAATTCATCTCCTTCCAATCAGAGATGCAGAGACCCTGAGGCCCCCAACACCTCATCACTGAAGCAAATCAAAAATGAACCCAACATGGCTCAGGGAAATTTTGCAGAAGAGGGGGCGGAAAGAATGTCAGAGACCCAGGTTGGGTCATGATAAGCAGAGACATTTATCCTAACCACAACTGTGGGCTAACTCCAGAATGGATGACCCATATACCTCAACAAGGAGGGGCCAAGGGGAGGGGTAGGTCATGGATGAACCTAATAATGGTACCAAATTGACTATATTCACCCAGTGGAAAACTAATTATTAAGAAAATAAAGGTTATACCATTTCTGGTGCTAACTTTGCTCACTAATATTATTTTTTATCACAAATTGTGTCAGTTTTGAAAATTATGTTTGTAAATAATTATGGTCTCTTTTTGCCCAGTACCTTATATTTTCTTCAAATTCTATAAGACTACATGAAACAGCAACTTTTTCTCAAAATAAGTATAAAATATTAATGTTACTATGCTAGCCTAGTAGAACTGTTATGCTTCAAAACCTTCAAAGGTATACAAACATCTATTTTCTTGAATGAGGAAAAGATAATTAACTTATTTCATTTTCCATTGTATATGTATCCTTAGCATCAGCATGTCTGATTAATTTTTCTACTATATTTCATTAACTTATTTAATAGGATAATAACATTTATCTGAATATGTAATTGATTTTAGAGCAAATGAATTTGCTATTTATTAATCCCTCTCACTTTTACCTTCAGAAACTTAATAGTTTGTGGTAGTTTTCTACATTTTGTAAATAAAATATACTCTGTCATTATGAAGGTATTATGGGTGATTCATAATTATTTCTCAAGGATTCATGATTATGAAAACTTTGTATAAGACAGTTTAGGGTTTTTGTTTGTTTGTTTCCACCTTTTAGTTTTGAAGTTTCATGTGCCAACATAGCTTTTCCTTTTTCTTTTTAAAAATATATATATATTTTATTCATTTGAAAAGGAGAGAGACAGAGAGAGAATGATAAAGAGAGTGGATGCACCAGGGCCTCTAGTCCCTGAAAATGAACTTCAGATGCTTCTGCCACTTGTGAATCTGGCTTTAAGTGAATATTGGGGAAATGAGAGAAGAGAAAAAAGGAGCATCTTGTTTGCTCTTTGGCTCTTCAATTCATAATACTGTGTTTCCACAGATGTATTGACTTACAATTGGAAACTAATCTCTATAAACTCTCCTGTCTGAAGTCATATAGCAGGAGTAACAAAGCCAAATGGATTTAGCATTTTCTAAGTCTTATTTAAGAAATCTTTTGATGAAACAATTTATTTCATGCCATACTAACTCTGTTACTTTAATGGGTGCTGGAAGCAACCTCCAAAGTTCAGTATTTCTAAAAACATTTTCTATCTTTGCTATAGTTAATTTATTGAGGCTACAAGACATGCTGGAAATATAAGCAAATTGATGTGTTTTATCTAATGAGAACTACAAGGAGCAACAACTTTGCATATAAAAATCCACTGACTAAATCAACATGCAGGAAATAATAAGGGGTAATATCTATAACATGCTCATGTTGTGCCTGGTACTACAAGCATTTTACACATATTTAACTCTCATATTACCTATTTGCTTCAGATTATGCTGCTATTTCCATTTAAAATACAAATAAACTGAGGTAGCAATAAGTTACCCAAAATCACAAAGCCAAAAAACTAGAGAGGTAGGATTTAAAAGTGACTGCCTGGGTCTTCATGCTACAGAAATGCTAACATTCATTGAAATCTTAGATAACATGAATTTTTGAAGAATGGGATGTTTTAAATAAATTTTCTAATTGACCTAAGAGCCATAATCATAGTTTCTATATTATGAAAAGATGATGATGGTTATTTTTTGGTTAAAACATGTTAATTGGTTTCACAGTATATTCCTAAAATACAACTAAGGAAAAAGAAGGATATTTAAAGGCAGGTTTTTCTAAGACTTTCTAAGAATTTGAAGCACAGCTTTTAGGGAAGAAAGGGAAACTTTGTGAATGTGGAGGATGAATATTACTTATTGAAAGTTTCAAGAATCATGATGAAACCATTATGAAAACTATTTCCAGAAACAGACTAATTATTTCTGGACATTTACTAATTCAGAAGTTTATTTGTTTTGTACATGATTATTACACACTATGATTTGATGGAAAGCTATCCATCAATGAATATTTGCATTTGATAAATAGTGTACTTGGTTGTTTCATAAACATTATCATATTTAATACTCACAGTAGCACTCTATGTAATGTATTACTGTTACTATTTATCTGAAGATACTGTGGTTTAGTGGTCATTAATAATTTGTGCATTATCAGAGAGATAGTGGCCCAGCAAGTGACTGAGATGACAAGAGCAAGAGTACAATGCCATAGGAATGTTGGTTCAGGAATTGGGGGAAGGACTGTCAGTCTCTGGAAGAGCAACACACAGTTTGAAACCACTATGAGCTTTACAATCTGGTAGCAGAGATAAGAAAACAAGTATAAACAATAGTAACAAAAATCAGTGCATATCATAGATTAGATAAAAAATTTATTTTCATTATTTGTGTGTATATGTGTAGCATGTGTGAATGTGGTGTATGCACATGCTTGTATGGAGATACACATGCCTCATGAACACACTGGGAAGACCAGAGCAAGGTGTCAAATAACCTCTTCTATCATTCTTCTGCCTTACTTCCCAGGGGTCCTCAGTGATCCTCATGTCTCTGCCTCCCTCATTGCTGAGGTTACAGGCACATGCTTCCATGCCTGGCTTTTGTGTGTGTATGAGGACCAAACAGGTGTAAGTTGTTCAGCAAGCACTGTCATCTTCTTAGCCCTGTTATCTTCTCTCACTCTCTCTCTCTTTCCCTCCCTCTCTCTCTCTCTCTCTCTCTCTCTCTCTCTCTCTCTCTCTCGTGTGTGTGTGTGTGTGTTACATGTTCCTGTTTACATCTGTTGCAGTCAGGTTCACATTGCTCACAGAAATCACCCAAGAGCAGCTTGAGGGGAAAAAAGTTTTATTTTGGCTTACAGACTTGAGGGGAAGCTTCATGTTGGCAGTGGAAAATGATGGCATGAGCAGAGGGTGGACAACATCAGATGGACAACAGCAACAGGAGAGTGTGCCAAATAAGGGGAAACTGGCTATAATACCCATAAGCCCGCCCCAACAATATTCTGCCTCCAGGAGGTGTTAATTCCTAAATTTCTACCAGCTGAGAACCTAGCATACAGAACCCCTAAGTTTGTGGGGGACACCTGAATCAAACCATCACAGTATCCATGTGGGCCCTTGTGTGCATGCTGTGAATGTGGAGGTCAGATGTTGATCTCTAGAGTCTTCTTCCATTATGTATTTACTTTAATTTACTAAGACAGGGTCTCTAACTTGAACCTTGATGGGCTTACATAATGGGCTAGCTAGTTTGCCTGGAGTGTCCATTGTCTCAGATTCCAAGGGCTAGGATTACAGTTGGGCCACCACATCCATTCAGCACCAGAGGGATTTTTAAACTGCAAATATGAAAATGTTAGTCCCTTTAATATTGTGGATCCTTAGTACCTATAGGCTAAACATTAATCCCTTCAATTTGGTAAATAGGTACACCCTTATTTCCTGTACTATACTTTGTTTTACATTCTTTCTTTCTTTCTTTATTTTGGTTTTTCAAGGTAGGAGCTTGCTCTAGTGTTATGCCCTGTTCTCGGCACCCCCAGTGACCACCAAGGAGAACCAAACACGCATGCAAGGGCAAGGAGCTTTATTTCAGGCTTAAGCTCAGTCTCTTGACTTCACCAACACAGTGGATCTGTACAAGAACCCCGAGTAGTGGGAGGGTAGGGTTTTTATAGGGATTTGAACATAGAAGAAGGGGATGGGTACATGATTGGTTGGTTTAAACAGTGTACTCTTCTGGTTGGCTTAGGATTTTGGCTGGCAAAATGGCGGGCTGGGTCTAGGGGAATTGAACTTATCTACGACTAGAAGAATGTATGGCGTAATCAGTTTCCAGTGCTAAACCCACCCTTACCAGAAAAAAAAAAAAAAAAAAAAAAAAAAAAAAAAAAAAAAACAACTTAGATCTTGCCAGGAAACAGAAACTTAGGCCTACTGAGGACTCTGAAGCCTGTCATGGCATCCATCTAGTTCCTGAGTCCTTCATTCCCCCCCTCTCTTTGTACCATGAGGAGCCAATCTTGGATCCCAATTGAATTAGTGAGTGGAGTCTAATGGTATATACTGTGATCTTAAAACCATAAGCTGTACTGTATTAATGTGTTCCCTAACAAAAGCAACTAATCTATTAATAATGCAAGGTCCTATTGTGATTAGAACAAAAATAAAAGTAATGGTCCTGCTAAAGCAGACAGCAGAGTTGTTAACCATGGGGAATGACTGAACCATGACTCAAACTATCCTCTATCAGCTTCTCTTTCTTTTCCAAATTCTCTCGTACCTTCACCATTGAGTCTCTCATTATACCTGAATGGTTGATATAAAAACAACATTCTTCCCTTAAGGCCACACATAGTCCTCCTTGCTGGAGGAATAATAAGTCCAATTCCCCATCTATTCCAAAATACAACCTCAGCTAAGGAATTTACATTTTTCTCCAGGTGAGTAATTTCCATTGTGGCAGATAGTCCTCAGGTTCAACCAGTGGATCTGCCGGTCAGATGAGGACTGTGAAGTCTGTCATGGTGTCCATCTAGTTCCTGAGTCCTTCACTAGCCCAGGCTGTCCTGGAATTCACTATGTAGTCTCAGGTTGGCCTTGAATTCATGGCAATCCTCCTACCTCTGCCTCACAAGTGATGGGATTAAAGGTGTGTGCCACCATGCTTGGCCTTGTCTGTTTTAAACCAACATGCTTTCCATGCAGAATTGTGCTTCTCTGCTTCATGACAGACTGGATTGGTATCTTACCTGGAATATTGATATTTTGTTGTTGTTTAGCACACACAGACTTTCATCATAAGTTTAAAAGTGCCCTTTTCCAGGAAAATAATCAAGACATTCCTCACACTTAGAATTAGATATTTCTCTTATGGCTGGAATAGCACTTGAGTTCTTATCACACTGGGTTCTACTTTTTATTCCTACTCAAGTATCATTTCTAATGGTCTCTTTCTGTATTTTGAGAGAGAAAAAAATCTTGCTTTCTGTGAAGCACAATGGTGAGTTCATTCTCTGACAGAATGTTAAGAGCTCAATCAATAGTAACTGAGTGAATAGGTAGAGAACACTTGACAAGCAGCTAAACAGCTTGAGAGCAAATACATCACTGCTTGAACTTGAACTTGGTGCATGATTTTTTTACTTTATGACAACATATCTCTTCTTTCTTTAGCCTAAATGCTGCACCATCAGAATTATAACACAAATAAACCAAAAAAGTGCAAAACTAAGGATAATAAATAGGATTTCCATTAAATATACAATAATCTGAATCATATTCTTATTACTTTATAGAGTCACAGACCTGGAACAAAGCACATCATAGATTATTTACTGTTATGATGGCATTTACAGGAAGTATGGGCATGAAAAATCTTGGATATATTTTTTTTATAAATATTGGACTCCCCTTCTGGTATTAATGATATAGCTGCAGAGATTGTGAGCTCAGCAGTGTGGGGTATAAACTTCAGTAGCATCACTGATCTGTGTATATTGTGTTCAGTGCTTTCTTAGTACATGTGATTCTTCACCTTTGACACACGGTTGCAAAAGTTCTACACCACCTAGTTATCACAAGAACTCTCTTTGTTGGCCATACAACCTTAATTTCCATTTTAAAATAAGTTGTTTGAAATGCAGAGCTAGTTCTACAATTAGTTCATCTTCAGTGTTTCTATACTGGTTGGAATATCAGAGAAGAAAAGATAAGATTAAATCCAGGAAAATCCAAAATAAAGTGTTACCTTGACATTCAAATATGTGCCAGAGGCTTTATAATACATCTGCAGGCATATGTTTGGTGATGGACCATTACTCCGTGTGCTCTTGCTTGCCACCTGCTGTTCTCATTCCCCACCGCAATTCACCCAGGTTACCAAAAATAATGCTAAATTAAAAATGAAGCCATTGATAAATAATGTAGACATACTGAAAAAGAGAGCATATTCATTCTTTATTCATGCTAGGATGCATTAATGGCTAATTCTTTCTATTTAATTCTCTTAATGTGACATACTATAAAAAACTTCTAGAGGAAAAAGGAAATGTCAATGAGCTATCATATCTTTTAAATCAAGAAGGTTCTCAGATATCTTATTTAATGTAGGTAGCTTAGTTCTCTTGCTTGGTGTGGAGAGGTCTCTGATATTCTGAATTGTTATTCTTCTATGTTTTGCTGAAAAATGACACCCTGAGCTGCACTGTCATTTTTACAGACTCTATTGTTTAAAAATATGAGAAGTAGAAAGTTATTCTGTTTATTGTGTTTCTGTTTTAATACAAGTATGAATGGTGTTATAATTTTGCTGCTTTAAGATATAATTGAATTTGGTGTCATATAGTAGATTGAATTCAGAAGAGACCCTAGGCAGAGGAGTCATTAGCATCTCTTGATTTGGATGTCCAAGGGAATAGTTCTTTACATAAATCAGTCAAAATTCAGGGATTGTGAAATGTCAGATGGAAGAACCTATGAAACTATGTTTGTCCCCAGTGCCTAAAATGAAGCTAATTCCTTAGAATATATGAAATAGGAATGACCTAGAGATCAGAAGAAGGGCTAGCTGTGAGAATCTAACAACTTGGGCTTCTCACATAAATAGTTGGTGAACTCTTTGTGAATATTATTATTTTTTTTTTTGCTATCATGCTGCATTGTAAAAAGTCTTATTGAAAGCATTCATCTGTTTAGATTTTACTAAAAGATACTATAGAAGGAGGATTTTGTCAAATATGTCTTATGTGGGATTTATTAAAATGGGGAGAGATTGCCTACACATGCAAATACAGGCACCTGAAAGCAAGTAGTGAAGGATGAAACTTAAAGTGAAGGTAAAACTTAGAGGTATAAAGTTCATTAATTTTTCTAACCATTTGTAAAGTTATCCTTTAAGATTAAGTCTTAGCATTTTAAATTTAATGTTAAAGCATGCCATATTGACTGAAGGTTGTTCTTTATCATGAGTTTTTCTCACTAATACTAGTTTATCCTTATAGAAATACTATGAATAAAGTCAATAACAAACAGGCAATAAGTCTCAAATATGTTATTATAGCTATGATAGATTTCAAAATGACCATGGCCCCTGTAGCAATCTTCATGGTTTGCAGTTTCTATGTGCTATGTATCAATAAAACTTATGTACCTTATGTACTGTCTATGCCTTTTAAAATGTGGCTTCGAGACAATTCAGAGTACTCCAGCGGGGACCCTGGCACCCAGACAAGACAGTGCACCACTGCTTTCCTTGTTCTGCACATTGGTTTTCTATTAGTGATACACCAGGATATATTTTGATTGATTTTTCTCTTCAGTGAGCTACAAGAAAGAGGACACAAGAGGGGCAAAATAACGAAAAAAGTTTCTACTGGATAGGAATAGGGAGATGGGAGGGGTTAATGATGGGTGGGACAAAATGGGAAGTGGAAGTGGAAGTCTCATGCCACCTCAATTACTGCCTTCATAGTTGTCTTGCTATACCTAGATATGGTGGCTTATGACTTGAATTCTAGCATTTATGAGACTGAGGTAGTAAGGTTGTAATGAAAACAAAAGAGAGAAACAAAGAAAGTTTTTCTTAGTATGTTATGAAATAAAGAGAAGACTTTTCATTTCTAAAATATTGACAGATTGCTGTGTTGTTTTATTTCTCCATGTGGGTGAAGTAGGATTAAGTGGCCAATTCTTCATCTCTTGATCTTCAGTGTAATCATTCAAAACAAATTTTGACTACATCCAACATGCAGATAACTAAAATTCATAGGTCTGCTTTGTAAGAAAGGCTACCAAGTTAGTTATTTCAAACTATAATAATTAAAATATAAATAAAGTTATTCATATTTAATGAATGCATTTGTGTATATTGTTGTGTCCCATGATACCTTATCTAACTTTCCAAATCCACATGCACACATTTAAACACAGATGCTTCCATAAATTGACAACACCTATAGATACGATATGCCTTCCACTTACATCTTCATTATTCTCATAGTTGGTGAAGTGGTTAGACAAGAAATACAACCATGTGGCAAAGAGAAGAAGATGCATCAAGAGATAAATGACATATTAACCACTATGATATGGGCCATTTCCCCAACCATTAATATGTACTCATAGGCTATTATTCTCTAGTCTACATATCCATTTTGCCCATAGTGATAAGGCATTTTCAAAAAACAAAAAGAAAACCAAAACAATTATTGCTTACCACAGAATTTTAGAATTAGAAAATAACTTAAGAATTATATACCATATCCTTCTCACCTTGGAAAGAATAGTATTGATCTATTAACTTCTAACCTTATCACAAAGGCAGAAATGGATTACAACAAAATATGCCAACCCAAGAGCTTCATATCACCTTCTAAGGGACCAAAATCTTCTTACAGGCCCACTCCAGCAATAAAGCTCAGATCAGTTTATAACATTTTACTTAATATATTTCATACTTCTTAGAAAAAATGGATAGTTGTCCATGTCTAGACCTTTTTTGTTTGGTTTTGTTTTTGGAGACAGGTTCTTATGTAGCCCCAGCTGGCTTCCAACTCACTCTCTGTAACCGCAATGTGATCTTGAATGCCTGATCCTCCTGCTTTTCCCACCCAAGTGCTGGGATTACAGGCATGTGCTACCACCTTCAGGTCCTAATTGCTGTGTTTTCTCAGAGATCAAGTGTGGAATGGCATGATTAAACCTGGACGTTCTTGCCTCATACTAGAATACAAACTGTGGGATTAGAGATATAAAACTCATACTGTAGTCAAGTACTCACTTTGACAGCTTGGAGTCACCTTTGCCCATCCTTCTAAGGAAGTATTTTCATGATCATAACTGCTAGAAGAATGAGTTTAACATATATTTTTATTATCATTTTAAACATAACTTTCTAAATTATTTTCCTCTATTTTATAGCATTATTCATAAGTCTGAGTTATTGCTTTTGCATTTTTGATGCTTTCATTACAGGTTTGTACCATTTTTGTATTGTATTCATTTCTGATAGTTGTCCATGTGTACTCTTTCTTGTACCTTTTGAACATGACCTTTAAAATGTATTTTTATCACTTCTAAACAGAATATTTATTGAAAAAAATTGAAAACCAGGGAATATTTCAAAAGGTATACTAAAAACTAACTGTATTTCCACTATTAGAAGTAATAATTATTTGTATTTTAATATACTTCAAGGGCTGGAGAGATGACTCAGTGGGTAAAGTGCTTGCCACACAAGCATTGGGTCCTGAATTTCGATCCCTAACTGGAGTGGTGGTGCTTGTCTGTAATGTCTGTACTAGGGAGGCAAAGAGAGATCCATAGCTACTTGCTAGCTAGTTGGATGCATGTGTGTGTGTGTGTGTGTGTGTGTGTGTGTGTCTGTGTGTGTTTTGTTAGGGATTGAACTAATGTCTCATGTGCACTAGGTTAGTGCTACACTACTGAGTTTTATTTCCAGCTCCAACATAAATTTTTTACATATATTAATATTTACTTTCAGTTTTTTTAGGGACAATCTAAGCTCTTCTAATTTTTCTTACAAAATAAAATTATATTGAATATTCTTATGCTTTTAGAAACATTACTTTATCAGACCATTTCCTATCCATATATAACAAATTATTTAGACAAAGTTTTATTTTTGTGATTATTAAAATTATATATTATATTATAATCATAATTTAGTTTTAAAGTTTCCTATCTTTAGCAATTTTACTAATCTAAAAGCTAAACATGGACAGCTATCAGAATTTTCAGAAATATTTCCTAGATTAGGGTATATCTACCTAGCTAGATAACATGTCTACCTTTCTCCAATGTAACTATCAATTATCCAGTCATTCTTTCCTTCTCAGCCAGGCTGAAAATAGAAGATTAAGAATTTGTAAATATATTAGTAATTCCCTTTTCCTCCTCTTTTCAAATAAATATACCATCTTTCTATAGGCTTTTTATTTATTTATTTTAGAGAGAAGGAAAAGATGATGATGATGATGATGATGGTGATGAGAGAGAGAGAGAGAGAGAGAATGGGTGCATCCAGACATTGCAGAGTAACTCCAGATACTTGTGCCACCTTGTGCATCTGGTTTATGTGGGTCTTAGGGAATCGAACATGGGTCATTTGGCTTTGTAGGCAAGCTTCTTGACCACTAAGCTATCTCTCCAGCCCCCTCTATAGACTTTTAAGAGATCAAATTGAAAATAGTGATTGTAGGTCTTAGCAGCAGAAGGGCAATGGAACTAAAAGCCTCTACTCCTACAAAGAATGGTTGGTTAATGGTGGGAACAGTCTCTCTAGGATCATAAGAACAGGGCAAGTCAGGTTACTAGATTAAAACAGGACGTCTGCTGGCAACTCCAGACCCATAGTTGTGGAACTTTTCTTTGGAAAACTGTCATGATACCAAGTGGATTTGTGCTTAATCTAGCAGTAGTGTTCAAATAAGGGTAATTTGTGGCAAATGAAAACTAAGTGGCAGTCTAGTCATCTAAACGGAGAAACAGAGAACACATGGTGAAGACTCAGGCATAATAATGGGAAGATTTCTGGGGTTCCTTCTAGTTCAATCAATACTGGGATTTGGACTATTGGTGGGTTTGCTTTCAGTGCAAATGATCTGCTTAAGGACTACATGAAGCTGAGAATGCATGTTGAATTCTTGCTAATGCACTGCTATGGAGGACTAAATGTAAGTATGATAAAACTAAAATAATTATATTAGATTTCCATATTAACATCTCTTGACCTGTATTTTACCAGTAAGTTTCCTTAGAGGAAAGATTGTTAGATGCTTACCTGTTGCTGTTACTTTACCCTGTTTCTGTTTAACTGTTGGCAACAAGCTTTATTCATGTGCTTCAACTAAACCCATGCCCTTCGTGATTGCCCAAGCCCCAGCTGCATTTCTACTTTTATCTTTTTATGCTTTTTCTGATAAACTTGCTAACATCATATCCATGACTGTCTTTGCATTTTTTAAAGAAAAGGTAAAGTAATTCATTTTAACTTTTTAACAAAATATATCTTTTAATCTGCATATTTCTGTCATTAGTTGCACAGTTAAAATTAGAACATTCCAGTGAGATTATAAATGCTTTGAAAATGTACTGTTATTTTTTCTTTTCAGCTTGATATAGACTGGAGAATACATTTCTTTCGTTCCCCATTTCTTGCATCTTTTCTTTAGAGAAGTACTAGCTGTTTCTCCTTATTGTTAGTTCTTCAATGTATCACATCCATTGCTTTCCACGGTGTTCAACTTTACAAATTTTAAAACATTTTATTGGCATTTTTCTACATGTACATAATGTATTTGATCATAATCCCTTCCCATTATCTTATTTTGTTTCTGCCCACCCCCACACACTATCTCACTTTCAGTGCCAGGGATGGGATACTTCCCTTTGAATTATTGGTCAGGGAGGCCCTTAAGGCCTCTAACAATGCAAGGTATTGCCAATACTCTTCCTTGCTTACCAGAACTAGATAGTAAGATCCCATTGCTGAATAACACCACATACTGCAGTTGCAGGGTCCTGAGAATCAAGCTGAATTGGAACTGGATGCCTCATCTCTGCTGGCTAGCTGACATAGTGCTGGAAAGTACTATGTAGAGATCATCAATAGTCTTAAGCAGGAAGCTACACAACTGGCCAACAAGACAAGCAGTGTCCACTGTGACAATAATGGAATGACTGGCATAGGCATAACCAACTACTCTTTGAATTTTGAAGCTAACTCCATGGGAAGGAATTCATGCTTGATACTGAAAATCTAGTTCAAAGCCTATGATTGGGAAGATCATAGGCCCTAGGAGGGAAGCTACTACTTCTGTTTGGCTAAATGGATATTCTGTCTCCATCAAATTGCCCTCTAAATACTTATGTTTATTTCCATGGATTAGTGATGCTCTCACCTTTAGTCAGAGAAGTGACTTCTTGCAGATAGCCTAGACTACTGGGTAGACTCAAACTTTCAAAGGTGCTGAGATTAAGTGACTATTGAGTGCTCAACACTAAATAATCCATCTGCATCATGCCCTCCAAAGTTCAGAGAATATTTCAGAAGAGGGAGCAGAAAGACTGTAAGAGCCAGAGGATAAGGAAGCCTGTTTTGGAACCCTATAATCTGGACAGGAAGTGGCTATACATTCATGATGTGACAATGTCTGTTATTACCTGCACAAGACTGGCACAATATTAAGCCCATCAAAATTTCATCCAAATGACAGGAGTTTTAAAAAGGACATCAAGCTTAAACTTTTATGGGGATATTTTTTCTATTTTCTGGATTTAATCTAAAGTCTTTTTGATCAGATCAGCAACTCTTCTAATTTTTTTTCCAGATTCTTCCAAGATGTACTTCATCCCTTGCCAGAATCTACAACAGATACTTTGGTAATCTTTACAGAATTTCTTGGCTTGGACTCTTATAAACATATTGATGAAATTCATATAGCTTCTTCTGAAAGTTTTAGCTTGGGAGGGGAAAAAGTGCCAAAGACTTAAAAAGACTTTTTTGTTTCTGTTTTTTCTTTATTTTTCTTCTAATGAGATGATACCTTGTATAGAGAAATCATGCTTTTATTTTGATATTCCAGACATTATTTAGTGTTTTTGTTATTGTTTCTTAACGTTTATCATATCATTCCTAATGTTGAAAGAATTAACAGAATAAAATTAGTTTTAAAAAGAATTTAATTTTCATTTAAAAAAAACTAGACTAATAAATTTTGGTATTTTTGTCTTAATCATATTTTAGTTATAAAAATGAAACATGTAGATCTCTGGAGAAAAATTATAAAATATAACATGCTTCATTAACTGAAAGAATCTTAATATTTTACTTTTTCAAGAAAAATGGGGCATATGAAAGACTGAAGATCAATCTGAACATTTTACTCTTAAAAATATTATATTTATTTATTGGAGATAGATAGATAGATAGACAGACAGACAGACAGAGGAGGATGCATCATGGCCTCTAGTCACTGCAAATGAACTCCAGATGCATGTGCCACCTTGTACATCTGATAACAGGACCAACTAAGAACACACTAAGTGTGAGTCAGCTATAGAAGTGAGGAACCCTGCTATTCGTGTTTGGGAGCACTTTGCTAGGACCTTTCTAGAGATACATTGCAATTTTGTTTTGCAGCTTCTATCTTAGGTTGACACACAGTACTCTGGAAGCAAGGGTGTGGTATATGGCACACTTTTTGTGAACCATTGTAGAGGTTCATCTAGGTCTAAAATTCTTACTTGAATAATGTATCATCTTTCCAGACAGGACTTCAGAACATCTATTTAGCAATTCCAGGCCTCTTTTATTATATGACTGGATCTCTAAAAAGCTCCTATAGTCACAGATAAACTTTGAAATTTGGGCAGTCTGCCATAGGAATTATTGTTATCCTGATGTATAAAGGGATACAAAAAAGTTGATACAGTTCTCTCAAAGAACTTGTAGTCTATTTGTATAAAGGTAATATGAAAACATTGTTATAATCGCAAAGTTAATGTAATGAAAAGAGGTAGTAGGAAGCAAGAAAGAGAAGAATCCTTGGTGAGGAGAAGGAAGTCATAAAATACAAGGGGATTATAAACAATGCTTTCAGGTATTTAGAGTACAGAGTTGATGAAAGTTTCAAAAGTCTAAGAATTGAGGAGAAAGTTTGGTGACTACTGATCATATTTGGAGCTCGTGAGTGGTCAGTGACTACAAAGAAATTTAGGGGTAACAGAGACAGAAGAAGCAGAAGTATAGACAGATAAGGAGAGAATGGATTGTGAAATGAAGTTGGGAAACTAAATGAAGAGATAATATATTCCATTTTATATTCATTTTAATAATAAATGTAAGAAGTAAAAGCAGTAACTGGTTGGAATATGTAGCCTTGGAAAGATTTGTTCTTGATGTAATTAAAAAAATATTGGGTAAAGCTTTAGGCAAAAGAGAAAGAATTAATGAAGATGAAGAATTATGGTGGTATGAATTTATGTCCCCAATAGACTCAGGTGTTATTTCATTTTATTTTATGTTTTATTTATTTATTTATGTATTTATTTATTTATTTATTTAGTGTGTGTGTGTATGTGTGTGTGTGGGTGAGAGAGAGAGAATGGGCATTTCAGGACCACTAGTCACTATAAACTCCAGATGCATGTGCCACCATGTGCATCTGGATTACGTGGGTTGTGGGATTTGAACCTGGGTCCTTAGGCTTTGAAGGCAAGCACATTAACCACGAAGCCATATTTCAGCTCCTCAAGTGTTTTATTAAAGCTATATATGTTTTATTAAAGTTGTAAAACTTGGGTATCCAGCTGCCTGGATTGAGGAGGTGTCACTGGAGTCCAGCTCTAAGGTTTCACTGGGGGCAGACCTGAATTCCAGCCCCAAAGTATCTGAGCTCTAGGATCCCTGGTTACTCATTTTGGTGTTTGCTGGCTGCTGGTGGTTTCTTATTTTCTGCTTGGATTTAAGAATGGGAGCCAGCTTCTTCTGCCATGGATGGAATTTCCCCTGGGTCTGTAAGCTTGAAATAAACCCCTTCTTCTCATAAACTGCATCTGGTTTGGATGTTCATATCAGTACTGTGAAGTTGGCTACAAGAATATTTAAGAGAAAATAGTCGTTAATAAATGTTAGGGCTGGAGAGATATCTCAGCAGGCAAAGAACTTGCCATGTTCTTTACCTTAGGCACTGAGTACCTGAGTTTGGATCCACAGAACCTACATAAAACGGGACTTGGTTTTATGCATCTGTAATCCCTGAATTTGTATGGGGACCAGGTCAGATGGCCTGATATATTTAGCGAAGAACAAGTGATCCTGCTTCAAAACAAGGTGGAAGGGGAAGCTGTCCTCTGATCTCCATGTGCACTGTAGCATACATGTATTGCCCCCCACACAAACGCACATACATACATGCCTTATACACACCCAAGATTAAAATAAATAAATTTTAATTATTGTTTTTTTTCATGAAACTACTAGTTATCTTTGTACTTTTGGTAGACAAAAACATGTTCACTCCCACTCTATACAGATGATCATAATTAAGCCCTCTAAGAATCCACTTATGGGAAATAAGGACACAGTGAAACACAGAATCAAAGAGAGAAGCATAGCCATATGCTTAAGCCACTTTAGCCATAAATCTGACTAAAGTGTTCTTGATGAAAGAGAGTTGTCACACATACATGGATATTGCAGAGCAATCACATACTCCATGGCAGGTGCACACTATTGTACCTCACTATCATTAGTATCCTTGCATTCCTTTTATCTTAACATAAATATTTCTCAATATTGGCTATTCATTGGAACTATGTGAGGAGATTTAAAAAGTAGTAATAAGTGGGCCTCTCCCCGATGATTCTGCTTTACTAGGGTGAGGTGCAGAAATGGAAAATATTTGAAGTGATTAAGTAGTATGCTGGCAACATGCCTTACTATATTCACTTGTATTTTGAGGTTTTTTTTCCATTGAAGATTATATATCCAATCTAGGTATTTTCCAAACACAGCTGGAGGAAGTTACTGTCACAACTAAACACTTGAGAGTCTTAGAAAACTATGGAGAGAAATGGTCATTCATGATAGTAAGTTGTCAGGAGCTTTATCCTTCTCTTTTTATCAAGACTTTACCCACAGGTATGAGGAAGCACACACACCATAATAGTTTGTTCTTTGTTCACTTGTAAAATTCATGGTCAAAGGAAATCCAAAGACAAAGCAAAGCTTCCTGGAAACAGACTTCCTCCCAGTTCTAAAAACTATCTGATAATCGGCCATGCTGCAAGAATGCCATTGGTTTGCTCTTGTCTGAGTGGACAGTCTGTGCATGAATGAACCTATTCCTTAATACAGTTAGTCTTCCAAGGTGGGGGGAGCAGACAGACAGACAGACAGACAGACAGACAGACACACACACACACACACACACACACACACACACAGACTTCTGTTTTCAGATTATATTTTCAAGGTAAATATTACTCTAAACCAATAATGTACTTTGCCTCCTTTCTACTTTCTCCTCCTCCTCTTTGCCCTTCTTTTCCTCCTCCTGGCCCTCCTCCTCCTCTTTCTTCCCTACTTCCCCCTCCTTTTATTTTTTTTCTCTAAGGTTCTCTGCTTTTTTGAAGAAGGGTCATTAGAAAGTGTGAGAATTGCTCAAGGGTTATATGAAGTTGTGGCAGCTAAAGAGAATATCTCATTAGCATATGAGAGAAAAGCCCAAACAACACCATCAAAGGGTGCTAAACTAACCCAATGGGGCTTGGAGGTGGTGGTTAGAATTAATTTAAATCATTGTAAAGCCAACATGAATGAAAGAATTATTTTCCTAACGGTTATTTTGCTTGTCTGTGAGGGAAGCACACATTTTCATGTCAATAAAACCTGATCACCTAAATATGTACACAAATTACTATCTGCATAAAACAAAACAAAATAAAAGTATTTTAATATTTCAGTTATCTTTTTCTTTTTTCTTTCTTTTTGAAACTAGAAGCATAGCAGGCTGAGGAGCTTATTTAGCATGCTATTGTCATAGGATGAAATAACGAAGACACACTAGGAGTAACAATAAGAAAAGCAGATCTGAGTAAAGAACCTAATGAATTCATTATTTTTAATTTGTATTCACAAACTGTAGAAACGTTCCCAATAAACAAGGTCAGGCATGGACGATGTGGTTTGGGGATGATTTGGTGGCTAGAGGAGGTAGGAATGAAGAAACAACAACAAATAGGAACAAAAGATGGGGTTCTAATCAGCTACCAAAATTTCTCTTCAAGCTGGTGGGTTTGGTTTCTTCCACTATCTACAAGGATCCACTTGTAAATTGGATGTGGTGGTGCACACCTTTAATCCCAGCACTCAGGAGGCAGAGGTAGGAGGATCACCAGGAGTTCAAGGCCTCCCTGAGACTACATAGTGAATTCCAGGTCAGCCTGGACTAGAGTGAAACCCTACCTGGGGGGTGGGAGGGGCGGGGAGATCCACTTGTCATTGATTGAGTAAAAGTGATTACATGGTTAATGGTGAAGGGCCGTTTTTTAAGAACTACCCAAAGGAACTGCTATTTGATATTGACAGGGCTGCATGTTGTGCTCCAATGGCTCTCTCTCAAGAACAAAGCATTTGGTGAGAAGAAGAGATTTTGTAAGTTTTCTTCTTGTTTGGGCTGTTAGGAAGAAATGACTAACATAAAAGATTGTGGTCAAAGTGCTCAGTTTTACCTTTGCTGTATATGTCTACAATAGGAAATAGCTCCTGAGAGCAGAATTGAGCAATGTGAATTTCTGCTCTCCCCAAGAATAACTTAAATGCCATGTTGTGGCTCAATTGAAAGCTTGATCCCATAGAGAGAGAATATAATGTTAAAGCTCAACTCAGCATTTATTAAGATTATCTACCTCTACTTGATAAAATCAAAAAGAGGCAGGTAGCACATCAGGCTAAGGAAAATCCCATAGGATAAATTTGGATTCATACTATGATAGGCACTTATATTCCTTAACTAAAAGCAAACCAATCATGACTTACTATCACCCATCCTAAACCTGAGGTATTTCCCTTCTCTTTTATGTGGGGACCTAGATGATTCATCCACCATTCTATGTCCTGATTTCTGTAACAATCTGGGCCAGTCAGGCAACTCTACTATTTAGGTCAAATGTGCAAGTGCTGCATTGTGAGCTACCTGGTTTATATAGAGCATCACTTATTTTACAAAATAACTTTGAGGGATTTTGACATTTGCAATAGTGGTGATCTACGATGATCTACAAGTCTTTGATTTGATAAGTTGCTTCCTGCTGCCTTCTTCCTGTCAGAAGCACTGAGCTTGAAAATGAGATCAAACTTCTGCAAAGAAATGTGCTTTATATAAATGTTCCTACTCATATTATTTCATAGTCTCCTATGACAACCTTAGTGTCAACGATTTATTCTGAGTAGTTAAGTTATACAACAAAATATCTGATGCTAGTTTTAGTAAGGAATTTACTAACTGGGTAAATTGCCAGGAACGGTATCTATATGGAATAAATGGAAATCATGGTAATAGTACAGAGGGTGCTTATCAGGGGCTAACTTTAAATTAGTTTTCTAGTTTTCACTGGTAAAATAAATATTATTAAGCTCTTCAACATCTCAGCCTATCTTTTCCAGTAAGATGTGCTCTGCAAACAGGACTTGTTTTTCATGAAAGAATATCAGCTGATTTGGATAACATGGGTAATTTTGGATGGACAAATAATTTTGAAATGTAAAGGGCTAATCTGGAGACAATAAACAATAATAAAGAGAAGTACTTGATTGAAAAGATGAAGCCTGACTTCAGGTAACTTCATGAGAGGGATATCCAGTTTGAAATGTAAAACCTCTATTTAACAATACTCAGGTTTAAGATTAAAGAAAAAAATCCACTCACATATCCATGATTGTATGTTAGTTTTACAAAGCCTACTTCAATTTTCTTAGGGTTAAGTATAGTAAGCCTGAGAGAGGTAATGTTTTGTAAAAGGAGTCATATTTTGGCTATAAAAAGTCTTTGTGCTCCCAAAGTATCTTTCCATTTATTTTGAGGACTTAGTTATTTTGTAGAGTTAAGATAGGAAGCAACCGAATAGATCACTTTCTGTGGTTTGAGGTTCAGGACTTTTCCTTTATAAAATGAGTTATTAATTCCCAAAATTTTATTAGATTCCTCTGCTTATTAAGTAAAGCTTAAAACCTCTAAGGGATTATTTGATTTTCAATATCTCATGCTTTTGTTAAAATACATTTCAACTTGTTCTTGTAATTAACATTAACATCAAGTTCTTATTTCTAACTTCAAGGCTCTGAGAAAGCTGATATCACAATACAATGTAGATAAAATGATTAGAGGGTAGAGTATTCATAAAATGTGAATGACAGAAAATATGTCTAACAGCTCACATTACTATGTAGTCCTCAGACTTGTTCTTCCTAAGATTTTGCCAAATATATATAAACGTCTGACACCCTGAGTTAACATTTAAAAATATGCATTAGTTTCATAATCACTGCAGTGAACAAGTTATTAAAACTACAGCAATTCAGCATAAAAGAAGCCAGGAAATTTTCTGCATTATTTTGTTTTGTATTCCAAAGTATAATTAATATGGTGTTCTCATTTTCATAATTTTATATCACATATGCAATCTTCATAAACAGAAAAAGATATATGCTCTTATTTATAAAGAAGACTATAAAATTCATAGCAGAATCTATAAAATTCTAGAAGGATGAGGAGAAAACATTTGATTAATGAGTATATTTTAATTACCTTCCACCTGGGATTGTGAAAACTAAGTTGAATTTATATGGTTGATCTGAAAGTACTATTACCATTAGAGCAAAGACTAAGAAGTACACGACAGGGATATGACTGTAAGTATAGAGTTGGTATAGCCTTAGTAGATTCACTAAACATTTAATAGGCACAAATCCAGGGCCAGATCCTAGTTGGTACTTTTATATTTACTGCTCTGCTTGATCAAAGCAGCACTGTGAAGCAGACTGGAGATATATCACACATCTACAGCTTATACAAGATAGACTTGGGATTCATCACATTTCTTTTGGCACCAAATATAGTTCTCATCTCATCTATCTCATCATCTTTTCTCTCTTTATTCAGTTTGTTAATAGTGGAAGAAAACAACTAAAATACAGATTTTCTCATGTATCAGAAAAAATTTGACCAATGAAAACTATACCTTTCTAGGCAGACTTTCACAGCTCCAACAATTAATAGAGATATATGAAATAAAACTTCTGTATTCTAAGACTTCAAATAGTTTTAACTATTCTTTCCAGAAAACTGAAAAAAAAGAATAAGATAATTCATATTAAAAATAGTTTAAGAGCAATGGGTTGTTGGTAATTAAATGGTGATAGCCAGACCTTCCCAAGCCTACACTCTCACTGACTCTTAGTTCTAGGAGGTTCAATTAAGAGTGAAATTAGTACTATGCATGGCTTTGGATTTACTAGCATAGTGTGTCAAGAGAAAATGAATATGCAGTTGATTCTTTTAGTTGTGTTGATCAATCACCCTTGTCATCTGTTTACACCAGAGTCATGCAGGCTGTACTGGGTAGAGATGATTTTGTAATTTCTTTTGGATGAGCCTAGTGTAGTGTTTGAATACAGTCTTTGTTCCAAAATCTCTAGGACACAATGGATATTTATTAACAATGGCCTGCTTTTATTTAGAGTGTCAAAAACAATTGAGATAACCAATGTTTAAAGTCTAATCTCTGCTTCTAATACATAAATGATTTTGAGTTTTCTATACAAAGGGGATAAAGCTGATTGATTGATTGCTTGAATGACTCATTGTGTAGGTCCTAAGCAACTTTGCAAAGGTCAAGATAATATCTAATACCCACAGTTCATACATGAAGTCCTTTTGACTTTTGATAACTGAAACTTTTCCTTAAATTATCCACTTCTCATTTCAAAAAATATGCCAACTTTGTCCAAGCTAACAGTCTCTATACTCGGCACAACCACACAACTCCCATTACTGGTCCACCCATATCCATTCTGATCCCCAAACTCAAATCACTTTCCATGTACCTAAGGGTGTTATTACTTTCTAATAAATTGATGAATGATCCTCTTCCTTTTCAAGGTACTTGAATGATTTTCCATAGTTTTTAGGAAAAGAACACTCCTTAACACACACAGTGCTGTTGACCACTTGCAGTGTTCCAGCTGATACTTCGTTCACATTTGCAGTTCTTTCTTCTCTCACATCACATATATTCCTGCCTTTCCCATGGTATACAACTTGGTTTCTTCCTTTATTCACTTAGTTAAACTTTATTTATTATTCAGTTGTAATTTCCATTGCTCCGGAATATGACTTCTATGATATTAAACACATTTATAGCATTACATATCTCTTATTATTAGCATGTGTCATAATTGTGATGTTGCATTTCTTTGAGGTAGTTGCTGGATTTTTTCTTCCCCTTGAGATAATCAGCTTACATGGTCAGGGTGTTATATGGTTTACCATTATTCTAAACCCAAGATGTTATAAACAAACTTCTTAGCAATTTTGAAAGGTCTTTGTATCTTACCTTAGCTTTTCATCTGGCCCCAATGTACTCTTTCAATTTAATCTCCAGGGAATTTTAAGACATAAAATTCAGTGAAATTTAAGAACAAGTTATGAATTTTCTTTTGACCCATGTTCACTTCTAGGGAAACTGTATCTTTTAAATCTCAGTGAAAAATCACATACATTTGGAATAGTCACTGTTTCTCTTCTGAAACCCATTTTTTTTTTTTTTTTTTGATTTTTCAAGGTAGAGTTTTACTCTGGTCCAGGCTGACCTGGAATTAACTATGTAGTGCTCAGGGTGGCCTTGAACTCACGGCTATCCTCCTACCTCTGCCTCCCGAGTGCTGGGATTAAAGGCATGAGCCACCACACCCGGCCTTTTTTTTTTTTTTTTTTTTTTCCCCAAGGTAGGTTTGCACTCTATCCCAGGCTGATCTGGAATTCACTATGTAGTCTCAGGGTGGCCTTGAACTCACAGCAATCCTCTTACCTCTGCCTCCCAAGTGCTGAGATTAAAGGCATGAGCCACCATGCTTGGCTTGAAACCCACTTTTCCTCCTCAGTTTCACTCAGTTTTCTATTCTACTCTATAGTTACATCCAATTGCTTTGATCATCATGAACACCTTAACTTACCCATTTTTGGAATAAGGATACTAAATGTCACATTGACCCATCAATAATCCCACCTACCTTGGTTTCTTGGTAGCAGCACCCTATTTTCTGGGAAAAACAAAACAAAACAAAACATCTTTATTCTCCTTATTCCATGCTCTTTTATTTTCTTCTGTTACCTCACTGCCACTAGTTATTAAAATATTATGAGCATTCCCATCTGCCAGACCCTAGTATGTATTTGAATATTTATTACCTTCTTGAGTCAAGCAACATTAAGATATTATAGTTTTTGAGATTAAAAAACAACAACAACAAAACTAGGGCTGGAGAGATGGCTTAGCAGTTAAGCTGCTTCCCTGTGAAGCCTAAGGATCCATGTTTGACTCTCAAGATCCCATGTAAGTCAGATGCACAAAGGTGAGCCAATTGCAAGACTGCTAGGTGGCGAAAGAGTATGGCATTTGATGGCAGTGGCTGAGGCCCCTGGTGAGCCAATTCTCTCTCTGGCTTGCTTGCTTTCTCCAAAGTAAAAACAAAAAACAAAAACAAAAACAAACAAACAAACAAAAAAACTACACACACACACACACACACACACACACACACACTATCTTTTTGTGGCCATAAATAGCAATATGCTAAGGGTTGGTCTGGGAACCTCTATACTTACTTGTTTACACTTGTATCCCAAGTGCTCTTATTTATAACATGATCTGCTACTAGATAATAAATGACTTGAGAATTTATAGTTAAAAAGTAGTGAGCATTTGAAAATAAATAGATTTCTATCTTTTCACGTTGTTTTAGACTCAGTTATTTCTACTGGCACAAAATTTGGGGCAACGTTTAAACTTTATTTGATACATTACTGGGGCAAAAGATGTATTGGGAATAAGAAACAATAGCAAAATACATGATAGAAAAATTTACTTTAGAAACAAATGCAGGATTTAGTGGCTCTCATAGGTATTGGAGTTTAGATGTACTGATAATAAAGTAAAATTGGAAGGTTACAAAAACAAATATAGTATTAAAATTTGTTCAGAAAATAATCTCTTCTTTTAAAAAAGAAAATAGTCTCTTGAAGAAAGTATTTTCATATTAACTTGACAGCATAAAAATTTTATTTTTAGTATTTTATTTATTTATGTTTTTATTTGAGAGAGAGAGAAAAAGGCAGACAGAAAAAGAGAGAGAGGAGAGAGGGAGGGAGGGAGAATGGGCACACCAGGATCTCTAGCCACTGCAAACGAACTCCAGATACATGCACCACCTTGTGCATCTGGCTTACATTGGTACAGGGGAATCCAACATTAGGCTTCCCAGTTAAGCACCTTAACCACTAAGCCATCTCTCCTGCCTGGGAAATATATAAAGATTAATTAGATAGTATTCTTATTTTTATATTTAATTTTATTAGTTATGGACATACTAAGTATGTAAACAACACATGTTGGTGCCATCCTTTCCCATATCCCTGATCCTTTTCCAAAGGGGTCCTCTTCATAGGCAATATAGGTCATGGCCATGGGGATTGTGGGTCATGCATTTTGGGGACAACTTGTCTTTTTCAGTATTCTTATTTTTTAAACAGGAATGATGAAGGTGATGAGAGGTAAGTTCTGATTCGGGTAATAAGATGTTTTCAAAGCACATGATTCTGGCTTTGGAAAATATATGAAAGAGGAAAGCTTGTTTTTCATTTACAGCAAAAAATAAGATAATTTGAATAAAAATTGGATTAAATATTTGCAATTATTGGGCTGGAGGGATGGCTTAGCTATTAAGGCATTTGCCTGCAGAGCCAAAGGACCCAGGTTCAATTCCTTAGGGCCCACGTTAGCCAGATGCCCAAAGGGGCACACGTGTCTGGAGTTTGTTTGCAGTGGCTGGAGGCCCTGACATGCCCATTTTCTCTCTCTCTCTCTCTTGCTCTCATTCTCTGTCAAATAAATAAAATAAAATATTTTTTAAAAACCTTTAAAAATATTTGCAATTATTTTTGAAAAGTATAGTTTATAAGATAGCAAGTAGTGTATTTGTAAATACTGAATTCCCTTAACTCTGATAACATTTGTTAGAAAATTTAGTATGGGGATAATAATAGCTTTTAGAAAAAATATATTACATAAAATGTGTAACAAATTGAGTTATATCTCAATTACTGAAATATTAAATTGTAAAAGCAAGCTTCCTTTTGCTGTATGGAAGAATTACTAGCTAATGGTGGTTTCTAGCGTTATTTGACTTATTGTTTAGTTTCATGGTTTTTTTTTTTTTTTTTGGCTGCCATCTATCAAACACATGCTTAATTTCAGAACATCATCATGCAAAATGCCTTTTACTGCATTATTTTTGTTTTGGTATGTGTATATGTTTGCAAATTATGATGTTTGTATGGGCATGCATTAGCTACAGCTCACACAAATGTTAGAGCACAACCTCAAGGTGTTGGGCCCCTTTTCTACTTTGTTTAAGACAAGTTATCTCTTGTTTTGGTACTGTGAATGCCGGGCTAGCTGGCCCTTGTGAGATTTGGGAACTAAGTTTGTCCAATGAACCCATGTGGTACTAAATGTCATTAGATCCTGAAATTTCATCACAAACAAGCAAAAATTCCCAGTCTGCCAGAGATCTTCTCCTAGGATACATGGAAAAGCAAAGTTCAATTAAACTGCACAATTAATTCATGATCACTTCTGAATAGAGAGAAAAGGTTGTGCTAAGCTGCTCTGTTCTTCTCTCAGGGATTTAAGGTCAGCTTCAAGATGGAGAATTACTATTCTTTCAAAGTTGTCTCTCCTGATTTATATTCCTGTAATTATCTCCTCAGGACCTTTTCCTTTCTGACATGTAAACTCAGCTTAATAAATCAATTGAAGGATTAGCTATATGTAAATATATCTATTTGGTAAAATGGACAGGTAAAGGGAGAGAGTAAGACAGTTTCCTTTCCTATCTAATGACTTCATTAGGGTATTAATTATCATTTTTTTTCAAAAGTGTATCTGAGAATTTTCCCTTCAACTAACAATAGGAGTGAATTTTTCTTTATTGCTTTAAATTCTATCCTCTCTTCTTTTCAATATAAAAATAAAAAAGCCCATTATATTCAAACAGTAGACCAATATTGGAAATAAAAAAGAATAAATCCTTAATAAAGAAATAAGGCATTAGAATTGTTTCTTCTAGCTTCAGCTGACTTTAACATTATCGAAATCAGGTAGTTTATATAAAAACAAGAAACAACCAGTTACACATACTCCACTTAATAATGAATAATGTATTGATTCAAGGTTTGACAAAACTTAAGTTTATTTACAAAAATAATCCCAAGTTATTAAGAGTTTTGAAATTGCTCTTCCTTTCAAAACCAAGTCATATAACTATTATAATTTTTTAAAAATGTTGCATTCCAGATTTGAGATGCTTTTACAAAAGAGGTAATGTAGTCAACTGGACAATTTCATGAGCTCTAGCAACAAACACTAGTTCTCAATTATAGCTGTAATCTTAGTATGCACCACTTTGGTTTCTTCCATAAAAGGAACATGAAAATAACACTGACCGCATAAGGTTTGTGTGAGGATTGAATGAGTCAACATATTTACAACAAAGACAACAATGTATAGCATCCAGGACATCCTCCACCAGAGTTACTATTGTACATGGTACACTTCGCATTGTCCTAACAAGACCATTGAAAATAGGCAGGTGGACCACAACCCTTGTGCTTTGAGAAGAAGTGTGACAGAGTTGTCATTAAGTGAAGCACCTTAGGGTGATATTTCTTGGAATTGTGGGAACTAGTGTTATAAAATGAGATATATGAAAGTATCTTGTTCTATGAAAATATCTGTAATTTGCTTTGTTTCTTAGAAATTCTAAGTAGAAAGAAGTGTGTCTGGAAGCACTTTTTGGGGGGAAATTCCTCAACTTTTCAGTTTTTATGGGTATTTTTACCTATTTTTTATTATTCATACTTCATAGTTTTAAGTAGAACAGGTAAAATGCTTGCAGTGTGAGGACATGTTGAAGAATAAGAAAATATATTTCTAGTATTTTTATTACTTCCATTACTTGTTTGATAGAAATTCAAATTAAAATTATACATAGAACTTTTTTTTTTCTTTGATAACTGGGTACTATTTCACACTTGGGATGTTGAATTCTACTTTTTTTGATGATGATATTTACTAATAGAAAGTTAATGGATAAAAGAAAACTTGAAGTTCAATAGCCTAATTTTAAAGATGAGTAAAATGATCTTCTGAGTGATTTAATTAACGGCTACTCTGTTTTTCAATAAAGATTTATTGATTTTCTGCTATATGGCACTTCTTCTGGGTAATAGAGATACAGAGCAACTGTGGTTTATGTATTTTTAGCATTTAAGTAGTGGAGAAATAGGCAACTGTAATCAAGTGTGAAGAAGGAAATACAGGAAACATAGAGTGCACTCCAGGAACAACTAACCTGCTATTGGTGGTCAGTTTAGGTTTAGAATTTGAAGTGAGCCCTGAAGAAAGAAGTGGAGTGAGCCAATACACAGGGAATGGGCACAGCCAAGGGAAGGCTTAGGGAGAGACAAGCAAGGCATGCCCCATGCTTTGGGTGAATGGAAGAAAAAAAGGTGAGGGGAGAGTATGATACATAAAGACGGAGATATACAGGTCACAGTGGGCAACATTGACCATGCTTTGATTCTCCTAAGATCAATGGGAAAATATTTGGAGAATTTTAAGCAGAAAATAGAACCTTCAGAAAGTATGTTGTCTATAGACAGGTAAACGATGACAAGAGCCACAGAGATCAGTGAGTAGTACTTTTCAGAGCCCTCAGTAAAGAAAACAATGGCTTCACCTACAATATTTGGATAAATGCTATAGAATTATAGCTGCACAAAAAGTGCTAATTTCATTTTTTGGTCTTCTTTTCTAAGGGTTTACATTGTCTTGTTCTGTTATGCTTTTTGAGACAGGTTCTTGCTGTCTCATAGCTAAGGCAACACTCAATTCATGATTCTTTAATCACTGCCTCTCAGTGCTGGAATGACTTTATGTGCCACCAACACTGGCTTTCCAAGGCTTAGTATTTGGATACATTTTCTTTTGACACAACTTCTTGAAAAATAACCTTTGAAAAATATCTCCCCTTTCCCTTTTGCTATAGCATGCCCTTTCCTATTGTTGAAGAAGGAACATGATTAGCTTAATTGTTTTGGTTGGTGTTTTTCACCCAACAGTTAATTCCTACCTGTGAGGCATTATTCATCTTTACATCTATTAGTTCATTTCATGTTTCCTATTCCCTTAGCCACTGTCCTAGTTTAGGCCATCATTACCTCTCACCTGGAGTGTTGCCATAATATGCCAACTCATCTCCATGCCTCCCAAACCTTTATTTCCTCATATTTGTCTTCTTATTGCGTACTCAGATTGCCTTGCTCAAATGCTGCCTGAGACTTCCTTCTGCCTGCAGGAGAAAACTTAGCTGTTATTTGATCTTGTATGACAGTTTTGCTTCGTATGATGTCCCTACCCCCCACATGCCTTACACTTAAATTAAGCCAAATCATACAAAGAATCTTGCACACCCTTTCTCAAGTGGTGTTCTATACTTCCAGAGATGTGAACAATTTTCCAGGGTCCGCAACAAAGATACAAAAATTTCCTATTGCTTTCTACAGCGATGACAAACAGAAGTATCATTACCCTTCTGCCCTCATTATCATTCCATTTCCATGCCTGTCTTCTCTCTTACAAGGCTACAAATTCTTAAGGCAGGCATGGTGATTTGCTCTCCCCTCCCTTCAGTACCTTGTCCAGTGCCTTGAAAGTAGAAGCTATTCAAGGATTTATTTAATTTAGTTGATGCTACTTTTTAATGCCAAAATTTAAAATATTTATATGAAGCTATTTCTTTGAGATCCAAAATGGCTTCAGGAAAATAGGGCAATTTGTGGATTAAAATTAAAAATGTAACAATTCTTAATTTTAAAGTCATAATATGAAAGAGGAGAAATTACATTAATATTTCAACATGGTAGGTGCCTATTGATTATATTTAAAAATTAAAGTGTGATTTATTCAGTCATTAAGTATATATTAAATATTGTTGTATGCTCCACTTATTATTATAGAATTTATAAAAAAGGATAAAAAGTATCTTTGGCCACTTGGTGCTAATTCTAGTTAGAAAGATAGATAAATATTTTAAATGCATCTTAAATTATTTCATAAACAGTAATTTGTATGTCTATTTTTTTTTATTTATTAGAGAGAGACAGAGATAGATAGAGAGAGAGAGAGAGAGAGAGCGAGGGAATTGATGTACCAGGGCCTCCAGCCACTGCAAATGAACTCCAGGTGCATATACCACCTTGTGCATCTGGCTTATGTGGGTACTGGAGAATTAAAACTTGGTCCTTTGGCTTTGGAGGCAAGTGCCTTAACAAAAATGCCATCTCTCAAGTCCTGTATAAGTCTTTGTATAGGTATCTCCATATAAAACAGGTGTGTGTGTGTGTGTGTGTGTGTGTGTGTGTGTGTGTGTGTTTTATGCATTTTATCACAAGTGTGGGTGAACTGTGGGGGAATGTAAGTGGAGGTCAGGTCAGAGTATAATGTCAGGTATCTTCCTCTGTAACTCTTCACCTGATTCACTGAGACAGGGTTTCTCACTTGAACCCAGGCTTCACAGTTTTGGCTAGTTGAGCCAGCCTTGTTGCCCCAGATATACCCTGTCTCTGCCTCCCAAGTGCTAGGATAACAAGCGGGCTACTACATCTATGGCCATTTACGTGAGTGCTGGGGTTCTAAACTCTGGATTTCATGTTTGTGAGTCAAATGCATTATCCACTGAGCTTCATCTCCAATCCCATAAAACATTTAAAAATTTTTTTGTTTATTTTTATTTATTTGAGAGAGGCAGACAGAGAGAGAAAGAGGGAGGGAGAGAGAGAGAGAGAATGGGCTTGCCAAGGCCTCCAGCCACTGCAAACGAACTCCAGATGCATGCGCCCCCTTGTGCATCTGGCTTACGTGGGTCCTCGTGAATTGAGCCTCGAACCAGGGTCCTTAGGCTTCACAGGCAAGCCCTAAACTGCCAAGCCATCTCTCCAGCCCCATTTTTAAAGTTGTAAATTAAATTACAGTTTCTTTTTATTGTAAAATAAATTGAAAGGGACTTTGAGAGATAGGGCAAAAAGAGGGGAGGCCTGGTAAAAGAGTGGATAATACCATCAATCTGGAATGTATACATGAATGAAAATATCACATCGAATCCATTAACTGGTACAACAAATGTGTGTAAATTATAAAAATTAAACTAATGAGTTCTTGTAAAAATAATATATACTTAAGAGTATATTTGTTCAAAGTCTGTTTATGCAACAAACATTGCAACACTTATATCTAGGCACTTTGCTAAATCCTGCTCTTCACAGACAAACAACAGATATCTAAGCAAGTGAACATAGAACATCTCATTGCCTTAAGGAAGAGAGTATCAAGAAATTCTTCTGCACACCAAAAATACTCCATCATAACATCAGCTAAGTCTGAATCTAGGTTTGGGGGAGGGAAGGAATTGGCGTGTAAATGCTTGGCAGTGAGCAGAAAAGAAGAGATACATTGGACTTGTCCTCACACATTGAGTTTTTCCTGCAATATGTGTATGTTTCTACTGAACTTACTATCAGCCATGAGTGAAAGGAACCCAGTCAATAAGAAAGGCCTGGATGGGCAATAAGACACTGACAGTGAGAGTCTATGTGATATGAACTGCTGGAAGTGAAAGAACTGGGGATGTGTGGTCACCCAAAAGGAGTGCCCAAAATTTAGAGTCCCAGAATAGTGGAACCTAACAGGCAAAAACTTGTTTCCTATAATTCTCCTGCTCATGTCTCTTCCATCCCTAACTTGGAAGAAGTCACAATTACAGTCAGTAAGAAGTATAGATTATAACCCTAAGAGCATTTGAGCTTTCTCTCAGCTTCTAGCTTGAAATAGGGGCCTACTGGGGAAGGAGAAAATATTTAACTTTTATGTTCCAAGTTTCAGTTATTATATTGATCCAGGCATTCAGATTTTTGAATGAAGGCTATTTAGAAATTAAATTTTACATTTAATTCCACAAGTATTTTACTTGAAGAGGAAGTGAGAAATAAAAAAGTAAATTTGTTTATTGCTCTATCTACTACTCATGCCAAAACATAGTTCACTCTCTAGCCTATATAGACTACATAGATGTTTTGGGTAAAAACTGCTTTGATAAAACTGATGAAAATGTAATAAGTATAAACTGATAAAGTAGAACTTTGAATTTAGATTTAAATACTAGCTTGTAAAAGTGAGGAAGAAAATGAAGTTAGGACTAAAATGATGCACAAGGCCTAAAGTGGGTGTAAACAGAAAGCAGATATTGGTACCGAAGATCAGTTGCAAGGATCCATGTGGAGGCTAGAACATTTTCTGTAAATGATGAGTATACATTTTATTCTCTTAAAGCCTGGGAACCATGTAGAAACATCAATTACTCATCAAGGTTCTCCTATGTTGGGGTGCTATCATTGGCATTGCATTCTATCCTGGGATTAATGTGTGACAGGAAGGTGTTCTAATAAGCTACATCCTTAGCCCATTATTTTATTCTTTATTTTGAGACAATATTTTGCTTAGCTATCTAGTTTGGTTTTGAACTTGCTCTGTGCCCCAAAGATGCCTTGACTTGCAAATCATTTTCCCAGCTTCTTGGGTAGCTGGGATTTCAGGCTGTAACTTTTTTTTTACATCATCTTATTACATATATTTTTCATAGCACCTTAGTTCTTCTGTTTGGTGTCTGACTCTCACTATTCCATGCAAACAATTAGTTGTGGAATGGTGAATGGACCCATAGAAGGTGCTCACTAAATACATGATAAATAAATAATTGAATGAAGAGGAAGACATTAGATAAAATAGTTAAAGAAAGTTGAGAGAAGAAAGATGCAACCCAAGCTAGGTTTTGACCCTGGTAGAATAGAAGATATACTGTTTAAGTTATGAAAGAGGAAACAATAGCAAAACAACAGAAGTTAACTGTCTTAGCAATTCTATGATTTTAAACTATTTTCTTGGGAAATGATGCTGCTGCTACTGGAATCTGGAGATAAGAGGAAAGGAACTGACTAGGGGTGGGGACAAAACTTTGTCTTTAGGTATAGACACACTCTATTGGGGGCAATAGAATGGAAATGTCATTTCCAGCTTGTCATATAACTTATCATAGAAGTTGACACTCAGGCTCTCCTGAAGACAGTGTAACTATCAGGAGCTTAACATTTTTATCTTAGATGACTAAATTAACAAAATGTTTGTAAGAATGGGAGTGCAGTCTGTTTTCAATATTGCTGTTCTCTTTACACAGTTTGAGTGGAGGCAAAGACAGTGATACCCTCTAGGAGGAGAAACTGTGGTTCAGTCTGAGCTTCTTGCACTCCTTGCTGCTCATCTATCATTCTCTTTTCAGAATTTTTCCCATATGGTTGTGAGCACTGATAAGGAAACTATCTTTGTGAGGCTTGCTCGCCTCAGCTAAGCAACTATTCACAGAAGCATTCAGCAGAAGTTGAATGGAGAATGTGAAAGTTGCCAAATGAGACTCTCCCCAGCCCCTGCCACTCAGCACATACAGAGGGCAAAGGGGAGAATTGTGACAAAGCCATGTTTCACCACATCCTTTAGTTTATAAGGATATACCCACAAAGACAGTTTGAGTTTTAACAGGAAAGTTAAACAAATCATGAAGAGGTTCTCTTCTTAGAAACAGAAATAATGCTTTAATCAATGTACTCTGAAAAACAGCAGTAACTGCCAGACATGGTGGTTCACGCCTTTAATACTGGCACTTGGGAGTCTAAGATAGGAGTGTCACTGAAAGGTCTTTGTCAGCCTCTGCTAGAGAAAGAGAACCTACTTCATACAAACAAACAACAAATAAACAAAGAAACTTCCCAAATCACAGCATAACATTTTTCTATTATCTCGATATGACAGTCAAAAATTCAAAATAAATGAAAAAAAGAGAGCAGTTTTATGATAATATAATTAAAAAGTTTTGACTGGTAGGTGTGTAAATATTTTATACAAATTTGCTACAGGTAATAGAAGAAACATTCCTTTGCAATGAAGATATCATGAGGTTTCTGGAAAATCAATCCATTCACATATAGAAATTGTTCTCTATTAGTTGAGATGAATTAATAAATTAATACTCATTCTTCTAGAATTTAGTTCAGACAAGTAGCTAATCCAAAAGTAGAATTTCTGTGGGGAATGATTTTGTACAAGCACCTTACTGGATGATCTTTATTGGAGGTCAAGGTCTTCACAATGGAGCTAGTGTCTGCGTAAGAAAGAGAACACAAGTTTCTCTTCCTTCCACCTTTGGACCCAGGAAAAGAATATCCTGCTGAGAAGACAGCCTTCACCAAACCTGATGGTACTGTGACCTTGGGCATTTTAGCCACTAGAACTACGAGAAACATGTTTTTATTATTTATAGTTCTTTTTTTTTTTTTTGCTATAGTGTCATGACACACTAAACCAGCGATATTTTTCAAACTTGAATTTTGCACAAGAATAATCTGAAGCTTAATCAGTATGTGGATCCCTAAAACCATTTGCTGCTACTAGTTTGGGAGGTATCTGTCCACTAGTGCTCATTTTAGATAAGTTCCAAAGTAATTCTAATACAGGCTTTTCTGTGCAATGATTTGCTAAGCACTATTTGCAGTAGGGGGAAGCAGATGTCTGCACTGGTTAACAGGTGATAGGGGGAATGTGTTATTGCCTTTCAGCTTTTTCACTCATATTTGTACCATTTCAGTCTTTTCCATCTTAAAAGCATCTACAGTTAACAGTTTCCTTTCTACCTCACATGGCAAGGATCACCAATTCAAAATCTTAGAAGATGCACATAAAGCAGGGAAGATGAGTGCTCTACACCACCTTCATCTTTTTCCTGTTCAAGGATTACAGAGGTCTATTCACTCTCAAATAACTGTGCTACGAGTGGTCAGGAAAAGAGCCAAGGAAGGCTTTATCTTAGACAAAATTGTGAAGTAGGCAAAAAATTCACAATTTTATCTAAGATAAAACCTTCTTTCCTGAAATTATTAATTATTCACCTGCCAAACCAAACTGGGTAAGGAAATTAGCTTGCTGAAAAATGAGCCCATAAATCCAGTGTTTTGGAGAGTTACTATAATGGGTGTACCTAGAAACTTTGTTTTATACTTTTAGTTTAAAATTTGGAAAATTGAGTGAACACAGACAGACACAAGAAGAGAATTTTTTCTTTTTATTGAAGTGGAGCTTTAATTCCTCAAAATATTTTTCGAAATACCAGGGATTACACATGAGCAGGTGTGTCTAAGCATCTAAGTCTCATATTGTGGCTCATTCTCAGTTCTGACATGACATATGGACTGGTCACTGGTCACCCCTTTGTATAAGCTTGAGAGAAATCAGAAATCATTGAGATTAAGGAATCAGCAAGTTTCTGATTTTTCAGAAAATTAAGATGTTCCAAAATAGAAAAAGCTAATTATATTCTTCAGATGTCATTTTCTCCTTGAGGCAGTTACAAATTCAACTGTTTCTGATCTTGTAGTGCTATCCCTGAAATTGGCATGCACTGTGACATATTTTTCGAAAGCAGTTCCCATTATGTTGTGTTCACCAACACATGGTGTATTGAAACTGCTAAGCAAAATACAAAATATTACTAATAATGTATCTGTTAAAAGAAAACAGCTTCCACCAGATGGAAAGATAGATCCAGTGAATACCTATTCAATTTTCTCTTATGTCCACTGAAGACCCTAGTGCAAATCAAAACCCAAATAAAGATCTTTGAGTAAAGACTTATGCATGTTTCAGCTCTTCAACTGTGTGAAAATAAGTATACATCTATGCAACTGAGACAACACATTACCTACTTTTGGGGAAGCAGCTAGATCAGAGAATGTGAGATGTATTTTTTCAGGGCAGCCCTATTGACTGAGCTTTGATATCACCATTTACTTCTCCTAGTCTTAGTGCTTGTAAAGCTGACAATCCCTGAACCCCTCCAGTTCAGGTTATGCATATTATACTTATGTTGTGCAAAATTCTAAGACGTTTTTACATAAAGATGAGCCATTATATTCCAGCTGGGTAAAGAAATACTTTTGCTAGCTTGTTTTCCTAGTAGGAAATAATTAGGTTGTAAGAGCAATTGAGCCTTAACAAGCAAAAATACTATTCACCCCTAGGCTGGCTCTTTGAGAAACAGCATTCTTTACCATGGTAGTTAGTTTTGAAAATTGTGACATTCGTTGAAGCCAAGCTCAAGAAAAAAATAATTTTTATAGCTGGTGTTTCTCTATTTTAATTTTTTAAAATATTTATTTATTTATTTGAGAGTGACAGACAGACAGACAGAGAAAGAGGCAGAGAGAGAGAATGGGTGCGCCAGGGCCTCTAGCCACTGCAAATGAACTCCAGATGCATGCGCCCCCTTGTGCATCTGGCTAATGTGGTCCTGAATGGAGCCTCGAACCGGGGTCCTTGGGCTTCACAGGCAAGTGCTTAACTGCTAAGCCATCGCCCCAGCCCTCTATTTTTCTTTCTACTGAGTTCATTGCAATTCTTTGTTTTCCAGAAAGGAATCTGTTTGAGGGTAGAGAATGTCTTAGCACATAGTACTTTCTTCTACTCAATATTCTTTTCTATTCATTCTCTTCTTTTTTGGAAGAATGTTTCACCATTTTGAGCTCAAAAAATATTTGTTCAATGAAAGGTAAATTGGTCAAGAAATATACATTGTGGGACAATATAATTTACAATATAGTCACCAGAATGCACTTTAGAGCGAGCAAGTGTCCTTGGAAACCTTGTCAAGTCCCTGTACTTGGGCAAGTCCTTCTATCTATCTGGGCTTCCATTTATTCTGTAAAATGGGATTCATAGCACCTGCCTCATTGAATTCTTATAGCATTAAACCTGATAATTATTGTCATGTTATGGCAGAGTTCTTACAAGAAGACAATTGTTTGATATTACCTCTTTTAATGATATTATCATTTGTTTTTTCACTATGGTATCTAGCACATATGTCCACAGAATGTCACAATATATGTGTATATATAAATGCATGTAAATAAGTATGTAATGCCTTACATTTGAATTGATCTGTCAAATGAAGGTTCACACTTTTTTTGTTTGGTAGATACTTCTTCTTCTTTTTTTTTTTTTTTGAGATAGGGTCACACTCCAGCCCAGGCTGACCTGGAATTCACTATGTAGTCTCAGGGTGGCCTCGAACTCATGGTGTTCCTCCTACCTCTGCCTCCCGAGGGCTGGGATTAAAGGCGTGCGCCACCGCACTTGGCTTGGTAGATACTTCTTAAAACCCTTTTCCTAGTCTTGAATTTCAAAGTTTGATATTTGAGCACTTCCAACTTTACATATATGTATGAAGTTTTGTGTATAATTTGAAATTTTGTGTCTTCCTATATCCTGTCAATCTCATTTTGATCATAATAACTGCTAAATAAACACCTTTTCATCATTAATTTTCCTAGGATGTAACTTTTCTTTCTGGTTATACTCTTTTTCTTAGAAGAGTTGTCTCAAAGTTCTACATGCACTCTAAAATTAATCATGAATTTTTGATTATTAGTGGAAATTATTGCATTATTTTAAATATTTTATTTATTTATAAGCAGACAGAGAAACAGAGAGAGAGAGAGACAGAGAGAGAGAGAGAGAATGAGTGCATGGGTGTTCCAGGGCCTCTTGCTCTTGCAAACAAACACCAGATGCATGCATGTCTTTGTGCATCTGGTTTACTTGTGTCCTAGGGAATGGAACTTGGGTCCTTAGGCTTTGCAGGCAAGCACCTTAACCACTAAGCAATCTCTCTAGCATTTCATTTTTTTTGAAAACTATGTAGATAGTATCCAGGCTTTAACAAATTAAAAATAATTAAAAATTAAAAAATAAAAAAAAATATGTATATTTGTTTGGTGGATATCTACTATCCAACTGAACCTATTGTGTACAGGCAATGATAATGAAAGTGAATTTTGACAAGGAACTAGAGATGAGAATTACCTGTATAGTGTACTCATTCTATAGAGTAATCTATCTATCTATATCTAACCTACATATTTACATATCTTTAGTTTGAAATATGTTCTTCTAATGTATGTTTTCTATGGATTATATTGAAATATTTTACAAGTCTGTCTCCTTTAACTGTAGTGTACAATTTCTAGTTCTATGATAAGATTGCTCACTTACTGCTGACAGTAGCCTCTTACAATGCCTGTTTGGTACCAGAGTGAAATCACACACACATAACACACAACAGAAAAATTGATATCCTCTTTGTTTCTAAGGCAAGTCATTTGAAGGTACTTACCTCTATATGACAAATGGTACTATAAAGACACCTGGGCTTTAGGGGGAGAATACTAATTTAAAAATTGTTTACACCATATAGTTTAATCATATTCCCTTAAAAATACACTTCCTCTTGGAATGGCATTTCTCCTTATTGTTTCCTTAATACAGATGAATGTTTTTATGTACTATTTAAAAAAGACAGTACCAAATTGTGATTTTGGCTTCTGATTCACCTTAGTCAGAATCTTATACCTTCTAGACTTGCCAAATGTACCTAAGAACTTACTTCCTGATTTATATCACTTGCTGTTCTACTGTCTAGCAGAATTTGCATTTTAATTCTTGGGATTTGGAGAAACAATTGAGTGGGAGTGGGGTGGTGAGTCTACCAAGATATTTGCTGAAGAATCTTAAAGAAGCCTACACATGGATGTGTTGGAATCAGATTTTAAATGCACAGAATGAAAACTTGTTTCTCTCTTGTAGTTATTTCAGGGTTTTTTTTTATTTTTAAAGTAATCTTCACATATGATATCACCATGTAAGTCTAAATACATTTCATATTGTTATATTCATGCTGTGAGCTTACTTTTTATGATGTACTGCATTCCTCAACATATTAATGTGGCTTTAATTCTGGTTGTTTTGTTTTGTTTCAGTATGAAGGAACACTGTAGATTCTTACAGGATTATTGTGCTATGTTCGCAGATTCAGCTAAGCAATATAAACTATTACATTCATGGCACATTCTATTAATTACAGAAATCATGAAAATCACTTCTATTTCAATAGTGAGATTTACATGACAACAGCTTCTGGGCTCAGTGGTGTATCAGACCATCATGCCACAGAATTCCCTTGTAGTATGGGTGGTGACAGGGCTCTGTTGACAACAAAATGTCTCATAATGTGCATCCACATAGAACATTACTTAGATGGGGTCATCTCAGTCTTTACATAGGTCGCTGGTGTCAGGCAATGCTATTTCCTTATGCTTATATTGATGAAATAAATTATTAGGATAAATAACCACACATACACACACACACACACACACACAAATGATCTAAAAGGCATATATTACTTAGCACAGATGTGGATACAAAATTGTTTTCTGCTATACCCATGTAGACATTTTGCAGCCTACAAATCCTATATAACTACTGGACAAAGTCTTTATATCAGACAAAAGGATAGACTAGCTCAGAGTGATTATGATAAGGAGTTAATAGTATGATAAAACAGAATCATGAAAAAGTTAAGCTGAATATCACACCAACATTTTTAACAGAGAGAATAATTAAGCTGTGAAATAATCTTACAAAGATTCTAGAAGAAACCATCATATGGGCCATTTAAAATCAGACTGGACTGAGGGGCTTCAAAATACAAGAAAGCTGTAGGGACCAGCCTACATTAGAGGTGAAGGGGGTGACTGAATGATCCCTGTGGTCTCCATGATTCCTGTGATGGTGCTCATTTTATATGCTCACTTCTGGTAAAGAATATTGTCATTTTATGCTGCTTCTTGGGATAAATTTCCACAAATTCATCCAATGCAGAGTTAGATGCTTTAGATGCATTTAGCAGAATCTCAAAAGAAGTGAGAATGTGCAGTGAACTCAGTATGAAATAGAAAAGCGAGATATCTGTTCCTTTAGGGAGTCAGTCCTGGAGAAGGTAATGCTGTACACATCTCAGTATGCAGAAATGTGACCTCACCTCCTGGTTTCTCTTGAAATTAGGTATTACATTACATAGCCATTTCTTTTGTTTGATGGGTTCTTGGCATGATATTGAGTATGGAAATCAAACTGAAAGGTTTCACCCCCAAACCAACAAGTTTTTATTTTGGTAGGATTTGGAAAGATTCTTTGGAAAAGAAAGCCATCCTTCATTTTGTGACACCAATATTAGAGCAATGGAAAAAAAATGTTGGTTCCATTTGAAAAGTAAAAATAGTTTGTCATAAAAAAGAGGAAAGTATTCCCAAGGAAATTATAAAATATTATTGTTTTGAACCATACTTTGTGTGGTATTGATTGACCTCTTGTCATGAAGTTCAGAAGTGGAATAGGTGAACTTCTGACAGTCCAGGTTTTTAGTTCAATACAAATATAAATATAATAGAATAAGCAGAACTGAATTTTTTGCTTTCTTTGCATTTGTTCAACTTCCGGGTTTAATTGAAGTAACAGAAAAGCAGGGCAGGGCTCATCATTTTGAGTTAGATAATTGTGGAATAAATCATCTTATTTCTACTTATTTCTTTTCTCATGTATAGTTTAACTTTTAAAACACATCTAACACCACAAATCCACTCATCACAAATGAGTGAGTTGAATATTTTCATTATTTGTGAGATCTATTCATATAGCTTCTCTACACATATCCCTGACTTGCTGATGACATATTGACTAGGTGTGAAAAATACCATTCAGTCTGTCTTTCTTTTATTTGGTGTGCTGAAAGAGGTTGTTTTTTTTTTTTTAATGACCTAAGAATCATATTTCATTGGTAAATATCTAGCTTATCTAACTTCATTTTATTCTAAATTTTTAGGGAGTAGAATAGGTCTTATCAATACAAAGCTTTCCTATTATATTGTTTAGATGCCATGAATGTAGGTACAATTTTCATTGTTTTTTATGTAAAAACATACATTGCAAGACTTCCTCTCTTCCACTTACCACATAAATTAAGAAAACTAATGGAATGTCTATTCAGAATAACTGTGTGCTTTTGTTGGACATCTAAAAACCACAGGTGTGAGAAATCTGTGCAAATGTAAATCATTAGCATTATAAAAGGGAAGATTCCACTATATTAATGCCCAATGCACATTAGCTTCCAAATCTTCAAGTTTTATTGGGCTGTTTTTAGAAAGAAGACCAATAGCAGTACAGAATCATATATGGTAGTGAGTGTCCTGAATGTCTTTGGTAAAAATGCCTTATCTACAAGCATTTGGTTTAATGATAATCTGGATGTTTTGGTCATGCCTGTATCTAACATATTTTTGCATACAATTGATTTCAAGTAGCAGCCTTAAAATGTGATAAAGTAAGTCAAAACAGATGTAGACAGGTAAATGAATTTTTCCAAGTGGATGCTTATGTTCCACACAATACAGCTGTACTCAACAGTTCTAGGATCCAGGAGAACAAAAAAAGTAATAATAATAATAATTAAGCCAAGAAACTCAAAGTAATGAACTATGGCCAAGGACTTAACTGACACTAACCTCAACTCTCACACACAAAACATCTAAACTTATAATAATATACCAATGTGTGTTGATATGTAGCATGTGTACCCTAAACATATCTATTACTGTTCATATAATCATAGAACTATTTTATAGGCAAAATATTTGATCATCTGACCACTGATATTCCTGTTAGTTTGTTTTTACAAATTGCAATACTCTAAGATTGCTATCTAGCAAGCTGGTGCTCATCTCCTTAACACGTAAATCTAAAAGTGTTATCTCTTTAGAGACTTCCATGTTTGTTAACCCCAGGAAGAACTAGCAGGGAATCTAAGAAATCCCCAAGAAACGAGATTATTGGATGTATTACCTAGTCTATTTTTGGATCATGGACCTCCTGTCCTCTCTGAGTTAGCTCCCTGTCAGATAAGAAAATGGAACAGGATGGCTGGAGAGACACACTCCTAGTCTAGCGCTTTGATTTTTGGCTCAAGGCAAAAGAAGCAAGTTAGGGCGGCTTTCTAAGCATGCCTGCAGAGTGGGAACCTCTGTCACCTGGGCTGCAGAACTGAACCCAACAGCACAGGGTCCTGCTGACCATATTCTACATCACCGGGCAGGGCAGCTTCCACACCTACATGAACCTGACAATGTGTCAGCCAGTCACCACACCGTTTTTGTTTTTTGGTTTTTGTTTTTTTAATGCCCAAAGCCTTACAAAGCCCAATGCAAAGGAATCCCCAGCCCCAAGTAGAGCTGGAGGTTGTTCAAGGATGAGCCTAGTTTCTCCGGTTGGTCCGTCTCCCTGTCTCTCTCCCTCCTTCCTCCTTGGCTACAGATTTGTGCTCTGAAATCCACCTCTTTCCGGAGAGACAGAAGTGTGCTCACACACACTAACTCTCACTCATGCACACCCACATTGTTTCTGTCCCTCACATTTCCCACCTGGGGCAGGTCTGTAAGGACTGGTCCTTGCTCTGCCTCAACTTTCCCAGCGTCGCCTGCCCCACGCGGGCACCCTAGTTCCTGTGCCTTCGCTGGGCGCCCTCCAGAGGGACAAGTCCACCTCTGGGCTCCTTACCTCGCACCGACAACTCCTGGCTGGAACTGCAGCTGACCGCGGTGGAAGGGGCAGCGGTGAGCCTGCACTCTGTCTCTGGCTCATGGTTGGTCCTCTTCATCCGACACAAAAGAGGTAGTTTGCTGTCTTTGTCCTTTCCAAATCCAAACGAGAACTTATTTTGCCACCGAAATGGCCAATTTGTGCGCAAGGCTTCCTGTCACAGTGGCCCCTGCCCCCGCCCCCTCCTGGCTGCGTGCTGGACCACTGCCGGGTGGTGGCACAGCGTCCAGGCCTCTGAGGCAAGGGGAGTGGGGAAATGGAGGGGTGGAGGAGAAGAGAGGGAGGAGGTTGTGGAAAGGGGGACCCAGTGGTCTTCTGTTGAAGGGAGGGAAGCCGAACCTCCCTCCTCCTGCTCCTTGCAAGCTAGCTCACTTCCTAGCCTTAGAATCAACTTTCTTCACCTTGGCCAAGCTGACACGGTCACATCTAATTGGGACTCTTGACAGAGGCAGGGACCTTCTGGCATTCTCCCCTTCTTCTTTCCTCCCTTTCCTTTTCCCCACCCCCTACTTCCCTCCGTTTATCTGTGTATCTGCAGTCTTCAGTGAGGCAGGGTACCTAGATGGGAGGGTTATTACACAGAGAGCCAGGGCGGATTAGCTGAGGGCTGTGCCTCGGTGGATTTAGGAAGCGTGGGGAGAAGGGGCGTGGGGCGGTAGAGAGGGCGGTGGCCAGCTGCAACTTTGAAGCTCTACAAGCGCTTCTGGCATGCGGATGAGCAGGAAGCCACAGCCTTTCTTAGGAAGAACTCTCCCGTGGTCCCATGTGAGGAGCTGGACGCTAGTCGGAGAAGACAGTGACATCGGGATCAGTGTGAGCCAGGGAACCCAGGACGCCGGTGCGGTGCGCAGCTCTGCCCCACGCGAGGCTCAACGGCACATTGCGAGCCCTGGGAGAGGGCTTGTGCAGAACAATCTCTGGGTCAGGAGGGAGGGAGACGCTCCCGTTTCCTAGCAACCCTCATCAATCTTCTTGGGATAGCTCCCTCTGAAGGAATTCGATTGGACAACCCCTAGAGAGAAACCACGCCCCTCCAACAATGCTGGGCTGCTGGTTTTTTCGCATTCTCCCAAATTTCTTGAGAGGCATAAGATCCTAGGGAAGTGCTGAGATAATCCTTTTTATTCTTATCGTCCTATGCAAGCGCATTGCCCCCCTCGCAGTTACCCTTTTCCACCCCTCACTTTATTCCTTTTCTCATCCTATTTGTGGTTAGCAGGGTCTCCTCAGATCGTGTTCTTTCTTCTTAAAATTAAATAAATAAATACCTTAAATCGGTGACGTAGGCACAAAAGAGAAAAAGGCACTCAGAAATAGCTTTAATAGACTGCAAGCTACAGATAAAATCCTAAAGGTAAAATTCCAGGCTTCCATTCTATGTTTAAAAATGCATTGTGCTTGATTTTAAAATTGAAACTTCATTAAATTTTCCATCCTGATGGACTAACTTTGTATTAACCAAGGACTGAATTATATGAAGCCAGGAACAATTAAACAGAATGCTTTAAATGCTACATATATCCTTTAATATTTAATGTTACACTATTTAACAACTACTTTCTTTTGTAACCTAGCCAGAACACATTTAAACTACAGAAGTAATTTAGTACTGTTTATTTTAGACTGCAAGCTAGTGATCTAGAAATGACATGTGTGTGGTATTTTTATTGTGCACTTCACTGAAATTTTTAAATGAATATATTAAAATCAAAATGTGATTATATAGCAAAATGCTTGAAGTACCCCTTCCAACACCCCTTCTTTCTGGAATGCAATAGTATTGCCAAATTACAGCAGAATGACTTTTCCTTTGTGTTTCATTACAAGTACCCAGCATGCACTGTTCACCAGTCTCTATGAGAGCACTTGTAACAAAATCTGCCCAAGAGACAATGAGCATTAGGCAGCTATGGCATGCACCATGGGGAAAACAGGGATTTACATACAGCAGGGGCTTTGGCTACTTAGAAACCCATGCATGCAGATGTTGCTGTCTTTCAGAATGTTCCAGAAAATACCACCATGCCTTTCTGAGTCATTACCATAATAGTTGAGATCCAGAGTAGAAGGGATCTGATGTTGTCACCTCATTAAAAGGGAGAAGTAGCTGTGCTTGCACAGGGAAAATGCTGATGTTTGGGCTGACCTGCATCTCTGTAACATTCTGTAGGCTGCTTACCACTTGTGATGAGTAGAGGTTTATACAATGAAGCAAATTATCAGTCTGTTATCAAGTCTGGTCTTATGGGATAAATCTCCCTTCCCCCCACCTGGAAAACATGCACAGAAATGATGAATGAATGGGTGGAAGTAGATTACTAGAATTTGAATACCAAATTTCTATTCTACGTAACTAGCATCCTTCTATGCTTGGACGATGGTTTTAAAAAATCAGATCCAAATTGAGCCCACTCTCCATTATCAAGCTACCACCAATTGTGGGCTACAAGAGGGCCTACACCCATTAAATTCTCTCTAAAAAAATAATGGTTATCCCATTTATATGGTGCTAACTTTATTCTCAGAGAATCTGCTTCTCTTTTTCAGATAGTCGCAGATCCTAAGGAGAGAGCCACCCCATCATACCTCAAAAGGGCCCCAGCTGAAACTAAGAATAATGGGCGAAACAAGCAAGGGTGCTGTTTTCTTGGTGAATCTGTTCCCAGCACAAGGGTGAAGGAGATTGACACAGAGAACAATCAACTCCTACTAAGTCAGATATCCAGAGACACAGAGGCTCCCAAGACCGTATCACTGAAGCAGACCTAAAATGAACCGAACATGGCTCAGGGAAATTTGTGGAAGAGGGGGTGGAAAGAATGTTAGAGCCACATGTTGGGTCATGATACTCAGAGACATTTCCCCTTACCCATAACTGATGGCTAACTCCACAATGCATGACCCATATACCTCTACAAGGAGGAGCCAGGAGGAGGAGGGAAGATAGAGAAGAGGCTAACAATGGTACTAACACAACTGTATTCACTGAGTACAAAACTAATTAATAAAAACATTAATTAAAAAAATCACAAGATTTTACTTTCATCATCGTTAAAATGGGAATAATAATTTCTCATATCTTAGAGTTATTTCAAAACTCAGTAAGTCCTTGAAAGTAATATGTATGATTTATTATTTGTCTATATATTTCATTGATGGTACTTGAATTGCTGAGTATATAGAATACTTAATTGAATGAAAATTAGCTTTGAACTTATTTCTTCCTTCATGATTTAAATTGATCATTTACTACAACAGAACTTGCCTTTTAATGTTTATTTGTTGGTGTGTGTATTTCAAGTTGCTCTTTAAAAGCCTCAAGGGCTACAAGTAAATGATAACTCCTGAATAAATGGCATGACAAAAAAATTCCATTGTCTATCTTCTCCCACCCTCCTCAAGTATCCTGGCTGGGCTCTATCTTTAAACAATTCTAGTTCCCCTTTTAAATACTCATGGGGTAACATCTTCTTGTTTATCGAATTTCTTCCAAGACAAACACGTGTGTTTGGCATTTAGAATATTCTTTCTCATTTGTATTCCTATTAATTTGTTTAAACTTTACTAATCCATGCACATTTATGGTAATGATTAATCATGTCATTTTTTTCTGAGGACACTTTGCAGTTAGCAAGGAAGAAGTAAACAGGAAGTGATATATATGCTTAGCTCCCTCTCAGAAGGGCTCAGTGGAGAATCTGTGGATTCCTGTACAGTTTGTACAGGGCACAGGGTTGTGGTAATAGAACCTCATAGGCTGTGCTCTGCACAAAGGTGCCTGGCTTGGGAGTAACATGGAGCTGTTTGTTGATGCTGACATTCTCTATGGAATTAAGCTAACCTTCTGGGAGTTTGTGCTTCATCAGTTTGGAGGAGGTCATCTTTAAAAATTCTCAAAAAGCATTATAGGATTATGGTGAAGTGGACCGGGCTGTTAGTGTCCAGTCATGAATGGCTCTCCAGGATCAGGTCACATTCTGCAGTGAGAGATTCTCAGAGCTAGAGGGTCTTCAAAGTACTGACTAAATTGGCATCAGGAAAGTCAGCTTTGAACACCTGCTAAGCCCCAAAAAAGCAGTGCTGTAAAAAGCAGACTTTCCTTGTCCTTTCATAGTTTGTATCTCTAACCTCTTGAAATCACTGTGATTTGAAGTTTCAGCAAGCTTGCGATAGAGGGGCATGAGGACAAGAAGCAAGACATAGAAAAGTAAGACCCTTCTAGTCCTAATATAGATTTCACTCTTCCATCTTCTCAGGCTGGTTAAGATGAAAGTGTTGAAATGTTGGTAATAATCTGCCTTAGGCCTGATTTCTCATTTTACCTGAATATCTTCCCTCCCTCCCTGCACCCCTTCTATCATGAAGGGAGGAATTTTTATGTGATAACAATCTGGAAGTGAAATTGTTGGCCTTGAATTATATCTAAGAGAATAGAGAAGAATAAGCTCTATAGACAAGCTATGAGGGACAATGATGAGAAAAGAATCAAGCTTGTTTTATCGTACTTGCTGAATCTCTCTTGTTAGGTATATAAATACATACCTGATTAGTAGTTTGTATTCTTTTACATTTGTTTTTCTCATTCTCATAAGAAAGTAAAAAGATTGTAGTCCTATAATTTTTTTTGTTTTTGTAATAGTTGGTTCTAAACTTAAATATTTTAATATTGAAATATCTTCTGTCCATACATGGCTGATGCACTGGTTTCTCGTGCCACTGCTGTGACAAAAACAAAAGGAGAGCAAGGGAGGGTGTAGAGGATACAAATCTGGACCCAAATGGCAATGGTACCATAAAATTTTACATCCTAAAAGGCAGACCAAATGGTTGAACATTCACCAGGCCCTTAGAGGGAACACCTGAGTCACAAGGCACTGGAGAGGGTATGATAAAGAGTGACCTTAATCTTCTACAGCTTCTCTCTCTCTCTCTCTCCCTCTTCTCTCTAACTCTTTTATATTACTTATCTTTTTCTTCCTTCTCTTTGTGGACATGGACTTGTAACTCCCAGTATCAGCAGGTGGCTATCATCCACAATAAGCTTTTGATCAGAGAGACCTACAAGGTTTCCTAAAAGAATGACAGATTTCTGACAGAGTACTTTATGAACCACAAAAGGTTAGTGGTATGACCCTACTGCTGAAGACACCATATGTGGTTGACACGTAACATGGAGTGACATGGCTGGAAGCTGGAAGAGAGTCAATCCCCAGACAGTCAACATGTCTAGTGCCAGAAGGTGCTACATGGGTGACTGGGGGAAAATGACCAATGTCTGTCCAAGCAACTCATGGTCTAACCTACTTAGCAGCAAATAACCAGTTGTGATGCTCACACAAGTGCAATAGTGGTGCACAGCCATGGTGGGAAACCACCTGCTCTTGATTCAGCTAACTGATCCACTTAGTGTAATGGACCCATATCTGGAGCTGGGAAACAAGTCAGAACCATATCCAAACATAAGCCTGCTCTCCATTATCAAGCTACCACCAATCATGGGCTACAAGAGGGCCTACATCTATTAACTTCTCTCCAAAAAAAATAATGGTTATCCCATTTATATGGTGCTAACTTTACTCTCCATGGGAGAATCTGCTTCTCTTTTTCAGATAGTTGCAAATCCTAAGGAGAGAGCCACCCCATCATACCTCAAAAGGGCCCCCGCTGAAACTGAGAATAATTGGCTAAACAAGCAAGGGTGCTATTTTCTTGGTGAACCTGATACCAGCACAAGAGTGAAGGAGATTAACACAGAGAATAATCAACTACTACCAAATCAGATATCCTGAGATACAGAGGCTCCCAAGACCTCATCACTGAAGCAGACCTAAAATGAACCCAACATGGCTCAGGGAAATTTGTGGGAAGGGGCGGAAAGAATGTCAGAGCCACAGGTTGGGTCATGATACACAGAGAAATGTCCTCCTACCCATAACTGAGGGCTAACTCCACACTTCATGACCCACATACCTCAACAAGGAGTGGCCAGGAGGAGGAGACAGGACAGGGAAGAGGCTAACAATGGCACCAGCTTGACTGTATCCACTGAGTACAAACTAATTAATAAAAAAAGAAAATTATGGGCACGCTGGCACACAACTTTTATCCTAGCCTCAGGAAGCTGAGGTAGGAGGATCAGAGTTGGAGGCCAGTCTTGGGTTACAGAGTGAGTTCCAGATCAGCTGGAGCAAGTGTGAGACCCTGTCTGGCAGGCAAGGGGAACAATCAAACAAAAACAGGAACATAGTTTGCGCTCTGTCTCTCTCATTTTCTGTCCCTAATTCTACTCTTCCATAAGGCCCACACTCTGCCCCACCTCCTCTACTAAGCCTCCTGTCACTACTTGAGGACTCTCAAATCTCCCTTGTCTGAGCACCTATAAGCCTGGTCCATAACAGCCTTTGATGCCAGTGGCATCACACCCCGAAGGGCCAGAAAACTGCATGGTGCTATTATGCCTCCAGCCAGCAGGAGAACACTTGAAGGCAGGCCTTTGGTCCTTCTGCATCCTCACTGACATTTATCTAAGCAATATACATTGAACACCTCTAATTTGAGGCTCTGACAAAGATTTGGGGAGTGTGGTAGTTTTGAATGTTAATGTCCTCAGAGCCTAGGGGTTTTTGGCACTCAAGCTTCCTAAGTCTTTAGTAGGCAGAGCCCTGCTGGAGGAGGTGTGACACTGGGGATGGACCTTAAGTCCAGCCCTAAGTGTGTAGAGTGCCTCTTGAGCTCTGGCTGTTTGCTCTCTCTCTGCTATGGATGTATGAAGTGAGCCAGCTTTCTCTGCCATGCTGAAGCTTCCCCTGGAACTTATGAGCCTGAAATAAACCCTTTCCTCTCATTAAAAACAAACAAACAAACAAACAAACAAACAAACAAACAAAAAACAAAACAAAACTGATGAAACAACTTAAGGAAGGAAGGATATATTTTGGCTCATTGTTTCAGAGTATAGTCCATCATGGTGGGTATGTCATGGCAACAGAAGCATGAGGCAGCTGGTGACATTGTATGTATAGTCAGGAAGCAGAGAGAGTAATAAAGGTTGGTGGTCAGCTAACTTTTTCCTTTGTTATGCAGTCTAGGATGCCAGCACATGATATGATGTTTTCCACATTTAAAGTGGGTTTTCTCACCTCAATTAATCCAATCTAGAAATACCCTCACAGATGTACCCAGGGATTTGTATTCAAGGTTATTGTAGATCTGAGCATGTTGATAATTGAGATTAACCATCACAACTGCTTTGGAATATTTACAATTTTGTCATCAAATAAGTACTGGTGACAAAATAAAAAAAAAACATGTCATACAACTTATAAATTGATTACTACTGCTAGCCACAGTGATTTGAAATATTTTTTCTACATATAACTGAGTTTTTTCTGAAGGTAGGTATTATAGCTGTAATATTTTCTTTTATAGCCCTGATGCTTATAGAAATATATGTCTATGTATTTGTATGTATGTGTGTGTGTGTTTCTGTATGTGCATATGTATATGTGTGCGTTTATAGGATATGGTGGATAAGATAGGATAGTCCACTAGTTATCTGTGGAGTAAATTTTTAAAAATTAAAATATCACCTTCTTATATTTTATAGTTGAGTAACTTGGTCCTGAACACATCATTGTTTCTGAGCAGGAATAGGAGTTCAGATGAATTAATCTGGTTCTGCAGACTACGCTCCACTGACAGTGTTAATACTGTTGGTCTGTCTTGAGTGCCTGAAACAGCTTGGCAGGCAAGCATGTCTAACCTGTGGCCTGTGGTCACATGCAACCCAGGATAGTGGAGAATATGGCTCAACACATTTTGAGTTGTTATGTTAAGATATAAAAAAGTTGAGCTGTCCTTAACAGGCATGTGATGAAGGAACAACCAAATAATTGCAGAAGATCTTCCTAGGAGTTTTGTCTAAATTCTGTGTTTTCATAACATAGACAATACTTTTAGTTTTAGATTTTCTTACATAATTCTTTAGTAGTGGAGGTGAGATAATAGACTCTGGAGAAGAGCACAAGTATTGCAGATTCTAATCCCAACCAGTGTGTGAAAGAGTTGATTCATACAGATCATATATGTAGAATCCCTGCTATTCATCTGGGCCTGTGGCTCCAGTGCAAATAATTTATGAAAACTGTAAAATGAAGCCAGGCATGATGTTTCATGTCTTAATTCCATCACTTGGGAGGCTGAGGGAGGAGATTGCTGTGAGCTTGAGGTCAGTTTGAGACTGAATTCCAGGCCAGCTGGGGCTAGAGTAAGACCCTATCTTGAAAAAAAAAATGGAATGTAAAGTGGAATAAATGAGAGCTTTAAGAACAAAGATTATGTAATGGAGGTGGCTAGAATATATTGCTCAATATGAAAAACTCGAGCTCAAAAGATCTTTGTGAATGAAGATCCTAGGGAAGAGTATGGGCATACTAGTTCAATACTAAACTTTATAGCACACATGTGTGAGACAGGGAAATATGGTACTTAGAGGTTTCTCGCTGTAAATAACATAACCTCACCAGCAATGACTTAACCAAATAGTACTCTTCTAGCCTGTCTGTTTTCACATATGAAGACTATGGAAATAGGGGACATTTGGAGTTGCTTCAGTGGGTCAGTGCGGTATGGTCAGCATTATTGTCTTTCTCTTCATGTTGCAATAGTGATACCCTAGCCCCACGCAACATATCAGGAAAGAACTACAAATAAGATGAATGACACTAGCTTTATTTGCCCTATTTATAAAAAAATGTATACTGTGGATAGTGCTGATGAGAGCATAACATGGGTATTACTACTTATGCCTCACTGGCCAAATCTGTTATATAGCTGACCCCAAATGCTATAATTTGGGTAGAAAATGTGTGATTAGCTTTCTAACTCTTTTAGCAGAAGGCCGGAAGGAAGAAAGTAAATGGAATTGATTATTGTGACAACCAGCCCATCATATTTGATTTAGAAAATAATCTCAATAGTTCCCTCAACTTTTATCTTCTACACTGAAGTTGCTTTTCCAGCCAATAATTTAAATTTTGGTATTTGAAGCATGAGATACCTCTACAAGTCTTGTTCCTGGGGAGTCATTCAATACGTATTTCTTGAGTGCCTATTATGAGCTGTCAATGGTATATGTGCTGGGTATGCAAGCTAGACTGGTTTAACATCTCTTGGGACTGTAGAGCATGAACCCACAGGATGCTTTCTATCAGTATAAAGCCTAACATTAAGAAATGTTCCAAGCATAGTCCTAAGACTATGGGAGGTATCACAAGCTAGAAGTATTGATTATATTTCAGGCTACTTGACTCTAATTTACAGTAATCTGTTTATTTTTATTTTTTTGGTACTTTGAAATAATTTTTCATCAAAATAAAAGCAAACAGAACACTTGTTTCTGAGGGTTATGCTTTTTAAGCTTATATATGTTTGAATAATGTTTACTAAGTGCTTCAGGTTCATAGACAAATCCTACTTCCACTTTAAAGAGTAATATACTTATGTAAGGGAACTTTACCATAAGGAAAATCAAGGCTATTAATAATAAATACCTTTTCCCCCAGGACTAGTACAAGGGCATCTAGGAAGAGATTCTTATAAAAATACCACATTAATGTAAATGAGAGACATTAAATTTTACCATAATTTCTAAGCTAGAATTTAATAAAAATGAACTCAATGTTTTAAGGAAGTGCTTGTCTCCGGCAAAACATATTGGGTTTGAATTATTTTAGCAATTGAGAAAAAAAACAAAACCTTAATTAAGTAAATGTTTCTATTCTCTGTTTTAGCTGGTTAGTAGAGAGTCAGTGACCAAGAGCCTGTTACTTCAATTAGTCCTAGCACCAAATTAGTGGCAACCTGTGATAGCTTTCTTCCTCACCAAAATTAAAATCCATATTGCACAAATCCAATTGTCTCAGACTTAAAAGGAAGATTTGTTTTAAATTCTAGGGAAATGTTTATTAAAATAATGTGTTAGTCATAAATCTGTCATTTGGTGATTCATTATTTCCCTTAAAATATAATCATTCTGATTGTACAAGTTTTTGCCTACATGTGTTCTTATTAGTTACAATGACTAGAAGGCAATGATACAATGTGCTTTTTCCTTCTGTTTGCAGGGAGGAGTGTGCAAGTCGCCTACTCAGGTGAGTTAATTTGTTCCTGAGTTTCCTCCTCCAGTAATAATAAGAGTATGATTTCTAAAGAATATCCAATGGCCATATGTAGATCAGGGAATTGCTAAATAAAAACAATGAGAGACTCACAGAAAAACTGTTTAGTTCCATACTTTACAAACTGTTTTCTGCCTATTACCCATAACAGATTATGTTGCATCTTTTAATCCTTCACAAAAGTTCATTCTGAGGTGCTTTCATTCTGATATCACATATAGTTCCATTTCTCTGTCTTCTGCTGGAGGACACTGGAGGGAAGATTAGAGCAACTTCCTTAGGAACACTCTGATATTCCTATGAGTTAACATAGGAAGTGAAACAAGGCAAAGGAAAACATTCATGGCCTTGTACCTTATTCAGAACTTTATTAAATAACTGCTGATTTGTTCCATCTTTACCTCTTGCAAAAGTGACTATAGAAAATATAAGAAGTCTTCCTCAAAGTCATTTGTCTTTTTTATTTTTATTTATTTATTGGAGAGAGACAAAGAGAAAGAGAGAGAAAAAATGGGTATGCGAGGGCCTCCAGCCACTACAAATGAACTCCAGACACATGTGCTACCTTGTGCATCTGGCTTATGTGGGTGAGGTCCTTTGGCTTTGCAGGCTAGTGCCTTAACCACTAAGCCATCTCTCCAGCCCCTCAAAGTCATTTCTAATCAGTGTTATTAATATTTTCCTATGAATAGAAGCCTTGAGCTTTTAAAGTGCTTTTATTTGCTGGTGGCTATGTTCCCATTTCTGGGACAAGGCACCCAACCAAAAGCAGCTAACAAAATTTTTATTTTAGCTTATGGTTTCTAGGGGAAGATTCATAGTGGTAGGTGACAGAAAGTCAAGAGGAGAGGTTGGACATCACCTCATTGCCACAACATGTAGAAAAAAAGCAGCAGAAGAGTGAGCCAAGATCTGGCAAGTGTTAGTTGGCTATACCACCCTTAAGCCCATTTCTAGTAAAACACCTTTTTCAGTAAGATTCCACCTCCCAAACTGCCACCAGCTGGTGATCAAGTGTTCAAAACATGTGATGTTATGGGGGGCATCTGATTCAAACAACCACACATTTCTAGATTTTACCATAAACCTTTTTTTATTATTTAATTTGATTTATTTATTATTTGAGAGAGTGAGAGAATGAAAATGGGAATGCTAGGGCCTAGGGCCTCCACCCACTGCAAATGAAGTCCAGACATATGTGCCACCCTGTGCATCTGGCTTATGTGGGTCCTGGGGAATTGAACTTGGGTCCTTTGGCTTTGCAGGCAAGCAGTTTAACTTCTAAGCCATTTCTCCAGCCCCAATAACTATTTGAATTAAATAATTTCTATGACTCATATTTTTAGATGAAGGATGGGAGGTTTAATAGGCAAGGCAACTTATTTCAGGTCACATAGCAAATACATAGTAAAGTCAAAACTTCAATAACTTGAAGTGATATTTTTATTCACTCTGTGTTATCATAGGCTGGCCTTCATTGCTTTATTAACTATGTCCTCATGTATACTCTACATTCAGGTTGCTCCTAATAGCACACTCTCTCCATTCCTCCTAATGATTCTGTTGACTATGTCTTTTTCATGAGTTTAAAGTGGTTTTGACATGTATAAAAGTGATATCAATTAAATCCATCCCTACTGAGGCTTAACCAGATAAAGTCCCCTCCCCAAGATGAGTTGTAACTTTAAGGAATAATATTACTCTTGAGGGTATCAGATTTCTCAGAAATCAAAAGGATTATAAACCTCATGTGAATATAGTGATTGGAAACATGGCACTGGTAGATCCCAGGATTACATACTTAACAAATATTCATGATCTCCTGCACCCATGATCCAATTATCTTCATGCTATAACATGGGTAAGTTATGATACCCACTTCTTCAGGGTTTATTGCTTATAACATAGCACAATGTTGGGACACATTTGTTGAACAAATGAATGTCAATATTGCCAAGTACCTGCTTGCTTATAACCATCAAAAGATGACATAGGACATATAAAGTTTAAAGTGTAAATTTTGATGATGTGATTATGGATATACATTAGACAGGTGAGATTTACTAGGTGCATCTGTCTGGCTAAATTTTCCTGGGTAGCAAATAATCTCAAATCTCTTGGTTTAAAACAATAATAATATTACATGTTAAATGAAGATCACTAATTCTGAAATTCCAGCAAATGGAGCAGCCAGGATCTGAAACAATGCTTATTATGATAAAGAGAAAGAAAGATCAGCATAGTCTCATATCAGCACTCAAATGCTGTGTTCAATACATTCATAGAGACATTCATAGATTTTTTTGTACAACTCAATAGTGGAGCTAATCTCTGCAACCACATGGAGGCTAGAGATGCAATTCTATCCTATGCCTAGAAGGCAGATCCTGAAATAACTTCGAATAGCAATAATGACAACCACAATGGGAAAAGCCTATTCATCTTGTGTGGGAGCTGTTTCTGTTTTGTGCCTTCTCCCACAATATAAAAAATAAGTACTTCTATTTTTAACAATGTTCTATGGGTCATGCACTATGCTAATGATTTACATACATCACCTTATTAATTTGTGTGGCAGGACCTTTCAGAGTGGTATTATTACTACTACTAATATAAATAACAGACTGAGTAAATGAGGTTAAGTGGCTTGACCACATAGTAAATGGTTGGCCTAAGATGAGTGCTCAGGTTTCTTATTTTACTACAAAGATGATGGCCTTAAGAGTGGCATTGCATATAAGTAATACCTCTATGTCCTTCAGTATTTCACCAGATAGTTACTAATTTGCATTTGAAGGTCATTTTATCTGTGCCCTTGCATGTGCTTTTCTCCCTGGTGCTATGAAAGCATACTTTTAGTCCAAAGGGGAAAATGAGTAGTGTGTTCTTGCTATAAATACTAAACTAAAATATCTGAACTACAAAAAAAGGTGCCATGAGATCATTCCAACAAAGAGACAAGTCTGATCAAACTTATGAGGCCACATATACAATTGTACTGTGTTAGATCAAGTTCTAGAGCCTGTTCCCATTCTTTATATAAAATGCTTGAGGGCCAGATAGATAGCTTAGCTGGTAAAGGGCTAGCCTTGCAAGCATAAGGACATGAGTTTAATATCTGGTACCTACATAAAAAAAAATGTTTAAAACTGAAGTAGTTCCAAAATGTTTATAAGATTTACTTATTCTCTTAAAGTTAAAATTCCTATTTAATTCTATTGTTAAAATTAAGTATTGCTTCAAGCTTAGAATTTTTGTCTTCTGGAACTTTTCTTCTATAAAATACAGGGCTTTTCATATTAAAGGTTTAGAAGTTTACTTTAGGTACTATGTTTGTGCTCATAAAAAATTATAAATCCAATATTAACTTTCAATTGGATGACAGCGTCTTCTTTTTCCTAGTTTTACATTTTTAAAACTGCATGACTGAAGCAGGCCATTGCCTGGCCTCCCTGCCCTGTCCATCCCAGGGGATACAGTCAATAATCACACAAATAACATACATAGGAGAATGAACATGATATAAATAGCTTATGAACGTTCTCTCCTTTTTTACAGTGATTCTGTTTGATATTTTTTCATCTTAAAAAATTTTTAGCATCTCTGAGTAAATATATATCTTACAATTAATGATAGAGCCTAACTTAAATGACAAGGAAGATTCATTTAATTTTGAGAAGTATATAAAATAATAACACACCTTATAAATTTATTGTCTTTAATCAGATGAAATAAGATATTTTGTTCTCTGTTTTATCATGTGGTAGATAGCCTGACTATGGGACATGGTATTTGGAATACATTATGAGGTACAAGCCCAAGCTAAGATCCCATTGCTTTCCTTGATGATGATAATACTGGCATATTAATTCTCACTCACTTGATCAGCACTCAGTTGGTTCTGAACTTCAACAAGGAGAGAAAAGTTTTCAAAATCTGAATATTTGCAAATCTTGCACACTGGACCAGCCACACTAACAATAAACATGGAGTGGATGTTGAAAAGGAAGGGAAAGAATGGTATGTTTCTGAAGAAAGACCCTATGTGGTCTGAAGGGTAGTTTGGGTTCTGGTTTACCATGTAGAAAAAGAGAAGTAAGAGGTATTTATTTATTTATTTATTTATTTATTTATTTATTTATGTGTGTGTGTGCATGTGCACGTGTGAGCATGCCTTTGGTAGGTGGTAACTTTTAATAGCATGCCATATGGCTACTTTTTTACGCTTTCGATGTTGGTTTTTAGCTCATGCACCCTAGGTGGGTGGTACTGGGCCTCGGGCTTTCATAAATTGGCCAGGTGGGATTTTGACTTTGATGGGTCACTGGAGCATATTAACAGTGTCCCAGGAAAGTGACAATTTATTCAGCCAAAGCTGAAAGCACCTTGCTGTATAGATCACCTTGTCATCCTTCCTGGATGGTGGCGACTTTTGGTGAGAAACTGATAGGAAGACCTTGAAATTCATAGGTCCAGTCTGGCTTCTGTTTCATCTGAGCTGTGTTGAGTTTAGTCCTTTTAGAGGTTGGAAGGAGTGACAGTAGTGGCTTTTGCACAGCCATGCAGTGGAGTGCCACATACTACACAGAACACTGGCTTTTCACAGTTTGTACCCAGCCCATGTAGGCAGTGCTAGAACAGTTGGATCACATTCTTTCAGTTTTTAAGCTATGACCTGCTTTTATGAGAGAACTATGGAAGGAATAAACTATGTGGTCTCAAGTTGGCTTGCAATTTGTTAAATGACTGAACTTTAACTATTGATTCTGATTTCATGCATCCAAATTATGAGTTTCCCAGAGATTGTGTGGTAGAATTGTATGGGTGGGTGACATAAATGAATGTCAGCCCTTCTTATGAAAAACTGTGCTTGCTATCCTCTTGTGATGAGTTAAACAGCTCAAAGTTAGATTTTTTTTTTTGTTTTGCAAATAACTGAGAAAGCATTAGAACAAAATTGGAGGGAGATTTACTCTAGAAATTGTTATCTGAGGCCATTTAATGAAAGCACAGGGATTAGTTAAAGGCATAATAGAGGAAGGCTTCTAAACTAGCCGAAGAGAACAGCCTAGTAGAAAAAAAAAACTTAACCAGCAGACTATACAAATAAAGACAAACAATACTTTCCATGTATAGAAGGAAAAAAAAACGTAAAGTAGGCCTATATGTTCTAAGAAAAGAGAAGGAAGGGAGGTTTGGGTTAGTAATATTATCAGGATGGACAAAATGACTGACACACAGAGGTTTCTCACTGAACAGTAGAGTCTCAAGAGTCTCAGGGCAGGATAGAAAAACTGGAAAAGAACCAGAATCCAAGTAGCTATGTGAGCATAGACAACACCTTTAAGAATAACTGACAAATACCCAGAAGATTTGGATGACTATAATATTTGGATGCAAAAAGGGCAATTTTCAAAGTAGAAACTACAAAGAATAGTACAAAATCATTAAAAGCAGTTCAAAATGACAGTTACTAGAGGAGGGAATTCAAGCATCATTGTTATCCTGAGGGAATGTGCTTGAGAAATCAATGGATTTTTATATTCTCAAGGAAGTCATAACCAAGTGAGGCAGACAGAATAAATAGCAATAGGTTGGATTCTGTCTATAATATATCAGTCTAAATAATAATGATGACTACAGATTGGGATTATCCACCAAAGGGAGATGAAATAGAAAAAACTAAACAAAACAAAAACACAAACAAACAAAAAACATTTGTATAGACCTAACCTTACTGATTTATCACTGTGGGAAGCTCTAAAAGATAAAATCTGGAGTGTATTAATACAACAAGCTCCATGGATAGAAAAAATACAGCAAAAATAAAATGACCACAAATTAGGAAATAGCACAAACCCAACATCATATGCAGGGAGAAAAGACAACGTACATCAAAATGGAATTGTTTACAACAGTCAAGGTCAACTACAATATGAAAGATGTGGGAAATATTGACAGCCCAGCAATCTTAGGAGACATTTCTACTAAATTCTTGAGTAGGAATATGGGACAGAAAACACACATGTGCCAACCATAATGACTTCTGAGGAAGTAACAGGCTTTAGCACAAGGTATTAATTTTGATTAACTGTGAAAACTATACCATGGTGTAGCAGACAGTTTCAGGTTAGCTGAGATAAACTTCCAGAGCAGGCACAATTATGGAGAAAGGGATAGTTTTGAAGCTTACAGATCCAGGGGAAGTTCCATACTGGCAGAAGAAGCTGGCCCTCTCTTACGGGACCAGGGAGAGAGAGAGAGAGAGAGAGAGAGAGAGAGAGAGAGAGAAGCCACAAGCCAAAAGCCACACAGAACACTTCAGGAACTCTGGGAGGAACTCAGGGACTTTGCATATTTTCAGACTGGAATATTAAATCCAACACCATACCTTCGGGCTGGACCCTAAGATCCACCTCCCCCAGCCAAGTGGCTGCAGATCCAAATTACAAACTAAAAAAAACACTGAATATATTGGGGGGGGGGTATCTATTCAAACTACCACATTCCCCTCCTGGCTCCCAGTAGATTCAAAACCATCACATATTGTAAATTGTACGCAGTCCAATTTCAAAGGTTCGTACAGTCTTTACCAATTTAAGATAGTTCCAAAGTCCCAAGTCTCCTCTGAGATTTAAGATTGTCTCTTAGCTGTGAGTCCTGTCAACTAAATAATCTGCTTCTTACAGATGGAAGTTAATACCTGGGAGAATCAAAACCCATCTGTATGACAAAAGAGAAGACTGCCTCACACAATATGAGTGATCTCTATCACATCTAACAGAACCCAGTAAACATTACAGAGGAAGTTGAAGATTAAATATGAGTGCTCCACTCTGCAAGCTTCAGACTCGCTTCCTGGGATAAGGCAATAACACTGAGGAGACTAAAAACTCCTCTGAACAGAAAATCAGAGACTGATAAGAGCTCAACACTGAAGAATACTTATACCCTGTAATGGTGGAAGGAAGAGTGGGTCAAAAGAGTGTAAGAGCCACAGGGTGGGAAGGTTTACTCTGTGGGCATTGTTGGCCCCCCACAGAAACTGACTGGTGCATTCATGACCCTGCAGTTAATCAACTACAATATTCCTTTCTTAAGTTTTCCAACTTAAAATCTTAAATCTCTCATTCCAATATCTTTAGCCAAGCACACCAAAGGAGAAATGAGATTTTAATATGCTGAATGGAGGAGTCACCGAAATTGACTGAACCTTTGCTAGTATAATTTTCTGAACTTCACAGAAACAAACATAGCAAATGAACTTAACGAAGGAATATTGTAATTGGATGAATTTTACTGCCTGAAGAATGTATCTTTATCACTACCAATAAGATGGCGTTGAGGTTTTTTGTTGCATTCTTTATTAACTGAGAACTTTACTGTATGAATACATTACATATAGTTTTTATTGCTATGCTTTCCTCCCTATCCCTTTTCCCCTGAGGACCATCTTCAGTGGGGTCATTGGTATTCACTGAAAGGTCATGAATGCACCAGCCAGTTTCTGTGCAGGGGTAGACAATGCCTCAGGGTCAATCTTGCCTTTCTTTCATCATACGGATGGGTCCTGGTTCTCCAAGGTATTCACTGACATCTGTAAGAAGCAGATTATCTAGCTGAGTGAGAGCAGCATGGGTCAGAGGAGATTAGCATAGACATTTAGAAGACTTTTTTTAACAACTATACCCTTTCCTTTTAGTCAAAGGAGAGTGGGAGCTTCCCTGTAGGGTCTATGACTTTGCAGTACACAGGCTGCTGATGAGTTTAACATCAAATTTGTAGATTCTTGACATCATTCATAGACTGACTGGCACATTGGTAAGGCTGTCAATGAATGTTATTTCTGTCTCCTGTTTTTTTTTTTTTTGTTTTGTTTTTTGTTTTTTGTTTTTTACTCTCACAAACTGAAAGTCCTGCTCCGGAAGACTCCCCGGGCTCAGTCTCAGGAAAGACGGCACCCCAAATCACTCACGAGAAATGGTCTTGATGCAAACACCAAGAGGATTTTTATTCCAGCGTGCTGGGGCCCACAGTCATACACCACACAGGGGTAGAGGGCTGAAGGCCCCGCGTGCAGAATCAGGGCAGCTTTTATAGGGTTACAACAAAGCCCACGCATTGTGAACCAGTCATTTTGTAACATCAGGAGCCTGCGCAATGTTGACCAATCCCTTTATGACACTCTATGATTTCTAGGCCAATTATTTTAAATTGTTCAAGCCCGTGCACTGTGGACCAATCAATTTGTAACACACCATGATCTTTTTCCCATGGTCTCAGAGGTCAGTATTTGCGCGGGCTCCTAGGTGGGAGTGGCAATAGTCAGCTCATTTCCTGTTATTTCACTAGGCCAGAGTCACGTGCTCTGTGTCCCTTTTTAAACTTTTAATTTTTTCATCCTTTCACTCCCCACTTTTTCTCTTGTTGATAGTTCTAATCCTAGAACTGAGGGGGCTAGGAGTCAGTCTCCTCCCGGTTGGGAAGGCCCCTGTCCTGTTGTCGAAGCACCATGAGTTGGACCGCACTCACCCGTTCCCTAACAAGAGCAACAAACCTGTTAATGATGCAGGGCCCGACTGTAAGCAATAGAAGTAAAATCATTAAGGGTCCCATCAGGGCAGAAAGTAGGGTGGTCATCCAAGGGGACCTGTTAAACCATCCTTCGAACCACCCTTGGTTAGTCTCCCTTTCCCTTTGATGTCTTTTTAGCCTCTCTCTGAGCTTGCTCATGGAATCTCTAATAGCTCCCTAGTGATCTACATAAAAGCAGCATTCTTCCTTTAAGGCTGCACATAATCCACCTTCCTTTAGGAACAGTAGATCTAATCCCCTCCGGTTCTGTAGGACCACCTCAGATAGAGAAGTCAGAGATTCCTCTAAATTGCTAACAGACTTTTCTAGAGCTTGGAGATCTTCAGTCATGGCAGCAGGTACTTCACCAAGTCCTTTTTCTAACTGTTGTGGTCCTGTGACCAGGGCTGTGGTCCCTGTTCCTATGCCTGTGGCCATCCCCAATCTGAGCATAATGGCTAAGGTCATGGTTACAGGCTCTCTTTTTAGAGCGAGTAGGCCGATAGTCATACTCATTGATGATCACCTCCTCAGGGTGATAGTAAACCCGGGGAACTAGCTGGATCATGACACAGAAATGCTTAGACTGATCAAAGGCTGTAGTAGAGACACAAGGGGTTAGTCCAGTATTGCATGCCCACCATTGATTTTTCCCTGGCACCAGGTACTTGTTTGACTCAGTTTGGTTAAGAGTTACAGAAGAGTTAAAAAGATGTAGATAGGTCATGGATACCTTACCTATGCAGAGCCCCTTCCTGGACACCTCCGTGAGAGTTAGCTTATTTTGAGACCCCCAGGAGCATTGCTCCTCGGGATGGTCAGAAACATGGAAAGTTCCTGTCAGGGCCAGGCCTTCATAATAAGGGGGGCCTGACGACAAACAGAGCCAGCAGGAGGAGGTGGCTTCTGGGTTAGTGGCATTGAGGGCCTGAAAATCTCCCTGTACCAGGTTGAATAACCTTTGCATTGTCTGCACTGGGGGGTGATGGGGCGTTTCTCCAGTAGTGATGGTTGATGCTCCTGGGATCAAACTACTAGTGGTGAGGCTAGGCATGGGTTTTTGGGGAAGTAGAGGTAGTGGGGCTGAGGGGCCTCGCTCAGCCAGTACTGGATTAGGTCCTATGGGCAATGGTGAAGGACTTTGTCTTTTTAGTCTTATAGTCATAAGGAGGCCTGTGTCTACACCAGACATGTAGAATCATAACCCCCATTGTCTCCCCTTAATCCAGTTTCTAGCCTTTTCCCCAGGTCCAGTAAAAGTGATGTTTAGAGGGTTGCATGTAAAACTTAGGCAGGGCCCTTGCCTCATCCAGACTCTGGGTCTACAGTGGTGGCCATCAGGACTAAGAGGCTGTAGGCAGAGCCCTGAGGACTCGGACCCGGAGCAATGTGATTTTTGGAGGCCTGGGGTCTCTTTGTCAGAGGGGGATGCCCGATCAAGGATAATAGCATCCAAACTGGATTGAGGCTTCCAGTAGTTGGTTCCAGTTGTCTCACATCCCCAGCTTTTACAAAAGTAATGTTCTATCCCCCCACATTTAACAGCTGTACTTCGATCCCTCCCATTTCTGGGACAAACATAAATGTCCAGCTTTCGGAGCTCAGCTCTTAGTTGTGGGTGACCGCAGCCTAATTTTCCTCCCCCTATTCCCCCTGGCGGGCAGGGGCAGCTCCCGGATAGGCATATCAGGGTGTTCTCTCTGGGGTGTACCTCAGGTATATCCCAAGTTTCTAAGCCTGCTGTCAGCTGACAGAGATCTGGATACAGTGGTGGCCACCAAGTCCAAGGTGGGGCATCTTTAGAGACGCTCCATATTACATCTCCAGTCTGGGATATCACCTGCCAGGTCAGTTTCTGGGGGCTGTGGGAATTAGTAGAGTCACTTAGCTGAAGAAGCAGAGTCCACACGACGAAGCTTAAGTTTAAAGGGATTGTTAGTCTTTTCGATTTTCCATTCTGGGTCCGGCGGTGGAGCAAGCTTGAAATGGGAGGCATGTATCCAAGTGGGGATCCCTTTAACCTTTAAGGCAGTCGGCGTGGTCAGCAGCACGATGTAGGGGCCCTTCCACCGGGTCTCAAGGTTTCCTGCATGGTGGCGTCTAACGTAGACCGAATCCCCAACTTGGAAGCGATGTGGGATTTGCAAGTCTCCTTCTCTTGAGTAGGCCTCCTGTAGCTGCTTCCACGCTTGTTGCCTCACCCATTCAAGCGCCTTGAGCCTAGAGAACAAAGACTGGGAAAGCAGCACATCAGCACTATGTACAGAGGGAATTTCTACCAGTGGAGGGGGCCCCCCGTAGAGCAATTCATAGGGGGTCAGCCCGAACTGTCCGGGGGTGTTCCTAACCAGGAAGAGCACAAAGGGTAGGAGAGCTATCCAATCATTAATGCCAGTCTCTGTGGTCAATTTGGTGAGGGTCTCTTTAATGGTTCTGTTCATTCTCTCTACCTGTCCTGAGCTTTGGGGTCTGTATGCACAATGTAATTCCCAATTTTCTCATATCTTTGCCATTGAGTCTCTAATTATACCTGATTGGTTGATATAAAAACAACATTTTTTTTTTTCCTAAGGCCACATATAGTCCACCTTAGTAGGTAGGTGTGATGAATCCAAGTGGCAATTCCGTCCATCTTCACAGCAGTAGGTGTGGTCAGGATGAAGACTTAGGGTCCCTTCCAGCATACAGTTTCTCCAGCAGGGTTCCAGTGTCTTGTGGTGATGGCGACACCCAGTGTCCCAGATTACTTACATATTTTAGGTTTGAAAATAACCCTTTGAACATCTTTTTTCTTAATTATAGAATTAAAACTATGGGGAAAAGATGTCTTATTGTTTGTTTCCCCTCTTGGAAAGTTTTTGTGTTACTTAATATGCCATTCATATGTGTAAGGTATTTTTTATCTTTGGCTATACATTTCTCTCTGAGTGTTTAAGACCATGCAGATAGCCAAATTTAATTAAGGATTAATTTTGGAGGTCATTAATGGCTCTCCAAAGAGACTTTAGGGACCCAGGAGCAGCCCCATGGCTTACTGGTGTCTTCTGTCTGTTAGGATGAGTCTGGGCCGTGCTGACCAAACAGTTTTCCCTTTTTTGGGAAGTCAGGAGGACTGATTGCTCGTCAATTGTGACTCTCCTGTTTCAGCCTGTACACCAATTTTGTTTGGGTCTCCATATCCTCCCTGCTCAGGAAGACAGGTGACTTACCAGGGGGCCAGTGTAGAAGTGTCCCATTGTCTCCAGTGGCCTCATGACCTGGGAGCACAGGCCAAAATATTGGCACCTCTTGCTCTGATGATTCCAATTGGCTTTTGGCTTCTACATAGGTAATTAATACACTTAGAAAGGAAGTTCCACCAGCCTGGATGTATGAGTACATTTGATTACTGAAATAGACTTAAAGAATGGCACAGGGCTTCTAAAATCATTTTGTCCTATCTTTAAAATTTTAGTTGTACTATGGCAGCATGAGCCTTATATATGAGATATAGAAAGTAGACACATCTCATATTTTAAATATCTAATATTTATAAATATCTCATATTTAATATTTATAAATATAGGCAGACCCTATTACCAGTCTTGAAAACAGTACCAATTGATTTATAGACTAACTCATTTAACTTAGAAATTGCCAGAAAAGGACAAGTAAGACAGTATAAGGTCTTAGCACCTGTATTTGAAAACATTTTTGATTAGTTCAGATACCTCTGTTGGTACAAATTTCCCAGAGAACATTGGAAACAGAACCACAGAGCTTGAAATTTTTTTTAAATCAAAACACCTAGCTAAATTCTAAAATAACCCTTGATAAATCTTTTTGAAAGAAAAAAACATTATTTGACAATCCATGATTTTGCCTTAAACTTGATAGCTATTGATTTTATGTACCACAGAAATTTTTATTAACATGAAACAATTTTATGTTTTACCCATGACTTAAATTTGATAAAGCTTAAGCAAGCTGTCTCAACATATCCCAGGAAGATGAAGGTTATCATTACTTAAATTAAACCACAATTAGCATAAATAAGACATAAGCTATCTTTAAAGTTACAATGTCTTTAGGTAGGAGTAGTTTACTTTTGGAAATTAACAACTTCTATGTGGACCTTTACTTTAAGAATAGTTATAACCTTCATGAAAAGAGGAACCTAATTTATTTTACTGAGAGAGTTTTAAAGCCAGTTTTATAACCCTTAAATCATAACAAATTAGCATCAGTGACCTGTTAATGAGTGAGGCCTTATCATAAGACTCAGTTTCTCCACTGATTGAAACCTTGGCATCAGGTAAACATTAGATTTAATCCAATTAAATGTTTCAGTGAAGGGGCCCTTACCCTGATATACACATTAGATAAGCCTAATGCTTGTCTTATGTAAGGAGTTTGTAACCTGATCAAATACCTCGACTCAGTTTACTTAACATTTTGTCTAGTGAGAAATTTTATCATAACAGATGTGACTTTAGGTGTTCAAAAGAGAAGAACTAAAGAGAACCAAAGTTATATGCTGTACTCCTTTTCTTTGTCAGAGACAATTGGCCATTGTCTCTAGTCAGAGTCTGGGGGACACATGGCTTAAATTTGTATGGGGCCTGAGATAAAGGGGGTTCCACCCATTTTTCAGAGTCCAGCTTTCCATGAATTTAAGTAGCATATGTTGGAAAGCAAGAACAAAATGAAATTACAGAGCAGAGAGATAAGTATTCTGACATTTTTTTAATCCTATTCTGAAGTCGTTTTTACATAGCAAATTTACCCACTTGCAAAACACAAGGTGATAGATTCTTGTCTATGTTTAACCTGGTTAGACCTCCAATTACATCTGCACTTATGACTTTGTGACCCACCTAGCATAGGCATCACCTGTGTCTAATATAAGATGAATTTAGATTAAGACTATGTCACTATATAAAACTTTTAGAGTATCCTAAAGAGTTTGTAAACAGTTGAAAAATCTCTAACTTTAGGCATGGTGTTTAGCCTGAAAACTTTTTTCTATATATGCACATCTTTATTCACATACTGTAACATTTTTATCTAAGTACCACTCAAAAGGCATTCTTAACGAGCATTCTATGTCCCAACATTGAAAAATTCCTTTCCAGTTTCTTCAATCAATTTATTTTATCCCATTATTAACCACCTTTCTTATAAGGCTATTATGAAAAACTACACCACATTAATTAATCCATTACTCACTAACAAGTGAGTAGTCTAAAGACAATTTTATGTCATTAATACCAATAAGACATTAAACTAAGGCAAATATTGTTGCTATCTCGAGGCAGGCTGGCCTAGAAGTCAGGTCGGTTGCCTCCTCCTTTTAAGTACATTACAAATTTTTTCAATACCTGACAAATTATATGTTACCACTTTAGAAAGAATTCTGTTGTTTTTAATAATCCTCTATGAAAGTTGTTGTTGACCTAGAACATAAATTCAGTAATTATATTCAAGATATCATGTAACAAAGTTGACACATTTTTTTACATAAAACTTTAGTTCTTTATAGGCTGCAGTTAAATGTGACCCTTTTCTCTCTCTCTCTCTCTCTCTCTCTCTCGCTCTCTCTCTCTCTTTCTCTCTCTCTTGCCGCTTTTTGGTGTGCTGTGGCGGCTGGGTGGGGCTTGTATACACCTTAGAACAGCCTTGCCTTATTCATTGCACCCACCAGGGGTCCGGTCTAGTACACATAGAGGTAATGGCCAAGAAGACTGCTGGGAGGCCAAGGATTCTGACTACCTGAAAGGGAAAGGGGGGGCCTCCAGGACTGCCAGGAGGCCTCTGCAGAAGGCGGCCCACTGGGAGGCTGCTGAAGAAGGAGTGGGCCCCTTGAGGACCACTGGGAGGGGAGGCGGAGACATGGCACCTGCATGGGCAGAGGGGCCATTGTCTGTCTGCCACCTGACTCTGACTCAAGCCGCTTTGGAGTGCTTGCAAAGCTGGCTTGTAGATTTGCTGCTTAAAGGAAGTGAGGGGAAATTTCCTTCCTGAACTTTTTATTTCCTAGCCAGATAAGCTATGCGGGTCCACATGGATGCCCAGAAATCCACAAATGACTTGGAGGACTTCTTCCCAAAAAGAGTCTGCCTCCCTCTGGGAGAGCTAATTTCCTTAACTTTCAAAAGAGCTCTTATTCCGTGAATCTGGTATATATATATATATATATATATATATATATATATATATATATATATATATATGTATATATATATTTTGGTGGATTGGGGTTCCGGCTAAGTCGGTGGCTCCTCGATCTCGGGATAGATACGAGGAGAAGGTTTGTCCTTCTCAAGTGAACATTTTCTTTCATTTTTTAGGGTCTGAACTTGGGAGTCTGGCTCTCTTTTACTTTCTAGAGTCAGAACTCAGGAGTCCGGCTCTCTTACTTTCTAGAGTGAGAACTCAGGAGTCCAGCTCTCCTTTACATTCTAGAGTCAGAACTTGGGAGTCCTGCTCTCTTTTACTTTCTAGAGTCAGAGCTCGGGAGTCCGGCTCCCTTGGTTTGTGTAACCATGGTTTAACCCACGATGGAGGGTTATTTATCAAATCTCTCCATGTAAGAATGTAGGGCTCTTGGTCGGGATGTGAGCCGGGTCTGGCCTGAAAAATGATTGCTTTAACAGCCAGAATAGTGGCAGAGTTGAAGGTTCCCTCTGATGGCCAGCCGACTCCGAATGTCGGCCATTCAGGGGCACAGAAAGTCTTCCAGGGTCCCTTCTTAAACTCAAGTGACAAATTATGAGCCCGAGATTTAACTTCAGTCCAATGGTCAAGAGTCAAACTAAGGGGAGTTGTCACCGTCTGTCCCATGACAAAAACGAGAACAAAGACACACAAGACAAAGATGCACAGAACAGAAACTAACAGATCCAAACACTTGTGACCCATCCGCGCTTCCCACAGGCAGGTGAACGACTCGGACGGCTGCACAGGGGGAGGCTTCCGCCTCAACAACAGAACTCGGTCCTCTGACTGACAGTAGGAGGCCACCAGGGATACAGATCCGTGACAGCCAGACGAGCCTACACCCTTAGGGGACAGCTCTGTAATACCGAACACGGTACAGACTGGAGCTTGTCTACCTAGCCCCTGGCCCTCCTCAGCTCCTGGGGCATCCCCCAGGGTGGCAGCCTGTGATCCTCTTAGCACCTCTGCTGATCACAGTCTTCCAGTCCTTACAGCCCGGGAGGACAGCTGCAAACCAAACCAAAAGCGTGTGTTTCTTACAACAAAAAACACTCAGAACAACTTAGTACACAGAATTAAGATGCTGGCCAGCACATTCATATACACGCACACATTCCAGATGGGATCCCCTTACCTCCAAGTGGGTTCTCGGGTGTGAGGGGTGGTCTCATTTCCTGGTCAGGGAACCAAATGAAAGTCCTGCTCCGGAGGATTCCCCGGGCTCAGTCTCGGGAAAGACGGCACCCCAAATCACTCACGAGAAATGGTCTTGATGCAAACAGCAAGAGGATTTTATTCCAGCATGCTGGGGCCCACAGTCATACACCACACAGGGGTAGAGGGCTGAAGGCCCTGCATGCAGAATCAGGGCAGCTTTTATAGGGTTACAACAAAGCCCATGCTTTGTGAACCAATCATTTTGTAACATCAGGAGCCTGCGCAATGTTGACCAATCCCTTTATGACACTCTATGATTTCTAGGCCAATTATTTTAAATTGTTCAAGCCCGTGCACTGTGGACCAATCAATTTGTAACACACCATGATCTTTTTCCCATGGTCCCAGAGGTTGGTATTTGCGCGGGCTCCTAGGTGGGAGTGGCAATAGTCAGCTCATTTCCTGTTATTTGTGCAGGCTCCTAGGTGGGAGTGGCAATAGTCAGCTCATTTCCTGTTATTTCACTAGGCCAGAGTCAGGTGCTCTGTGTCCCTTTTTAAACTTTAAATTTTTTTCATCCTTTCAAAACCATCAAGATCCTACTGTTGTATTTGTCAAACTGCTAAGTTGGACAATATAACTTTACTGTGATAACCACCAAGAGGTAAGTGATGATTTGCTTTCTGAATTTCATGGATATGGCATGAATACCTGGGTAAATTTGGTATGTCTTTTTGACTTTTAGGGTTCTAAAAGGATAACTTACCAGAGGCATATTGATCAAGTCTGTTGAGTCTTGAGTTACCAAAAAATAAAAAATAAAATAAGGTTGGATCTGCTGAAAGATGTCTGCCTGGCATGGTAAATCTACCCAGCAGCGACTGAGTTGAACAAGACATTGAGGAAGATACATTTAAAAAAAAAAAAAACAATATTTTTATTAGATAGCGACCATCCCTGTATTCCTGGGATGAAGCCTACTTGATCAAGATGTATAATGCTTTTGATATGTTGTTGAATTTGGTTTGCAACGATTTTGTTCAGGATCTTTTCATGTAGGTTCATCAGGGGCATAGGCCTATTGTTTTCTTTCCTTGTTTCAGCTCTGTCTGGTTTTGGTATTAGGGTGATGCTAGCTTCATAAAAGGAGTCAGGAAGGATTCCCTGGTCTCCAATTATATGAAACAGTTTGAGAAAAACTGGTTTCAGTTCTTCAATGGAGTTTTGATAGAATTCAGCTGAGAAGCCAATCGGTCCTGGACTTTTCTTTGTGGGAAGTTTTTTGATTACCTTTTCATTGTCCATGGATGTGATAGGTTTGTTTAGGAGATTCATCTGCTCTAAGTTTAGTTTTGGTAGGTGGTGTGTGTCTAGGAATTTATCCACTTCTTCCAGATTGTTCAATTTTGTGGAGTAGAGGTTGTGGACATATGCCCTAATGATTCTTCCAATTTCATTGATGTCTGTTGTTATCTCTGCTTTTTCATTTCTGATCTTGTTAATTTTAGACTTCTCTTTCTTTTGCTTGATCAAATTGGCCAGGGGTTTGTCAATCTTCTTTATTTTTTCAACTAGTCAGCTCTTTGTTTCATCAATTTTTAAAAAATTGTTTTCTTAGTTCCCAATTCATTTATTTCTGCTCTAATCTTGATTTTTTTTCCATCTGTAGCTATTTGGGTTGGATTCTTCTTGTTTTTCCAGTGCCATTAGGTGGATAGTCAGGTTATTAATTTGGGATCTCTCTGCCTTTTGTACTGAAGGCATTTTGGGCTATGAATTTTCCCCTAAGGACTGCCTCCATTGTGTTCCATAAGTTTTGGTAGGCTGTGTTTTCATTATCATTCAATAGTAGGAATTTTACAATTTCTTTTTTGATTTCTTCCATGACCCATTCATTGTTTAAAAGTGCATTGTTTAGTCTCCAGTAGTTGGTGGATTTCTTGATGTGTCTCTTGTTGTTAAGTTCTAGCTTTAAAGCATTCTGATCTGATGTAATGCAGGGAGTTACTTCAATTTTCCTGACTTTATAGAGGCACACTTTATGGACAAATATATGGCCAATTTTGGAGAAGATTCCATGGGCTCCTGAGAAGAACGCATATTCTATGGAGTTGGGGTGGAAAGTTCTGTAACTATTCATTAGGTCTACTTGATCTATGATGTTGTTGAGCTCTATTATTTTCCTGTTGATTTTCTGCTTGGATGATCTATCTATTGATGATAGCGGAGCATTGGCATCTCCAAATATGAAGGTGTTAGTGTTCTTTTCTGTTTTATTGTCAGGTAGATTTTGTTTTATAAACTGTGCCGCACCTGTGTTTGGTGCATATATATTTATGATTGTGATGGGTTCATGTTGGATCATTCCCTTGATGAGTAAGAAATGGCCTTCTTGGGCTGGAGAGATGGCTTAGCAGTTAAGCGCTTGCCTGTGAAGCCTAAGGATCCCGATTCGAGGCTCAATTCCCCAGGACCCACGTTAGGCAGATGCACAAGGGGGCACACACATCTGGAGTTCGTTTACAGAGGCTGTAAGCTCTGGCACGCCCATTCTCTCTCTCTCTCTCTCTGCCTCCTTCTCTCTGTCGCTCTCAAATAAATAAATAAACAAAAAATATATAAAAAAAGAAATGGCCTTCTTTGTCCTTTTGGATTAATTTTAGTGTGAAGTCTATTTTATCAGGTAAATTCCATTTGCTTGGAATATTGTTTTCTAACCTTTTACCTTCTGTAGGTGTCTATCTTTAGTGGTGAGATGGGTTTCTTGAAGACAGCAAATAAAAGGGTCCAGTTTTTTGATCCACCCTGATAACCTGTGTCTTTTGATGAGTGACTTAAGTCCATTAATCTTTAAGGTTATCTGTGAAGTTTGAATTAATTCCTGCCATGAGGAGGTGTTTAATGGGGTTTGATGCTTTCTTGTGTTTTGTACTATTTTGAGCCTGATCTATTTTGGTTATTGTGATCTTCTTTTTGGCTTTTGAGATTGGTTGTTTGACTGTTCTGTGTGTAGCATTCCCTCAAGAATACTCTGAGCTTTTGCTTTATGTTAATATAATCATAGAGTTGACTTTTTTCATGGATAGTTTTTCTTTCACCATCTATTATGAGAAACACTTTTGCTGGTTAGAGTAGCTTGGGTTGGAAGCCATAGTTTTTAGACCTTGAAGTGTTCCATTCCAGGACATTCTGGCTTTCAGGGTTTCCATTGAGAACTGACATAATTCTGATGGGATTGCCTTTGTGTGTTGTGAGTTGTTTCTCTCCTTCTGTTTTTAACACTCTATGTTTGCTTTCTTTGTTGAGAGTTTTCACTATGATGTGTCTATGAGTTTCTTCTTTGGCCCTTTCTGTTTGGTGTTTTTGTGGGCTTTTGTATCTGAATGTGCTTCTCTTTTAAAGATTCGCAAAATTTTCTTCAATAATTTTGTTGAATATTTTCTTTATGACTCTCAACTGAATTTCCTCTCTTTCTGGTATACCCATGATCAGGATATTTGGTCATTTAAGAGATCCTACATTTCCTTCATATTCTGTTCAGTGGGAGATAGGAGTTTGGCCTATTTATTCCACACTACCATGTCTGCCCACACACCATCTGTGCAGGGTACCCAGGCCAGGGAGCTGGGAGGAACCAGTGGAAGATACATTTTGATTTACTAATTTCTTAGGAATTTTTAACTCATAAAGAGAATATAATTTTATTTCTTTTGAATATGAGTTATAAAAGAATTTCTAGTTTTCATACCAGAATTTCTTCTGAAGGAGTTTTGATAAGGATTATATTTAGATTGGAACATATCTGAATATCCACTTTATAATTGGAAAAGCTTGTAATTTGATCATACTATAGAACTTCAGGTAAGGAGTACTGAGCATGGTGGCTGGTTATCATTTGGGTTGGGAAGCAGAAACGTGTATCAACTTTTTTCATCATGTGGTACTGTGGGCTGAGATGAATTTATAAATATATTGTCAACACCCATTTAAAAGCTCAAATCTACTTTCTTCCATTATTGGGTAGGAAACGTGTATTATAAGAGTAGGTGGATACTTTCAATAAGTACTAAAAATCAATGCTGGAAATAAATTTTTAATTAAATTTTTTTAACACAGTAATTTCATGTTTACTTTCATTTGATGGATTCATCTGTCCATTCTTTCAACCACCCATTTCTTCCCTGCCTTACACGTTCCAAGCAAATTAAAATCTTACTTTCAGGCTGGAGAGATGGCTTAGTCATTAAGGTGTTTGCCTGAGAAGCCTAAGGACCGATGTTTGACTCTCCAGATCCCATATTAGTCAAATGCTCAAAGGTGAGGAAAGCACAAGGTCAGAAATGCTCACTAGGTGGCCCAAGCATCTGGAGTTCAATTTCAGTGGCTAAGGCCCTGGAGTGCCAATTATCTCTCTCTCTCTTCTCTCTCTCTCTCTCTTTCTCGTCCCTCTCTCTAAAAAAAAAAAAAAAAAAAAAAAAAAAAAAAAAAAAAAAAAAAAAAAAAAAACCTTACTTTCAACCATGATATACACTATGCAAGAAATAAATATTTCGTCAGACTTCTGGCCAAGATGGTGAACACCTAGCTGTGCTGCACATCCCAGGGAAAGAAAGGAAAGATATTAAGGGTTCATTGGGGCTTTTAGGGGAGAGAAATCCCCAATTGATTGTCAGTGGGAGGGCACAGAGGCGGGGGAAACAGGGAATCGCGGATCACCTCACGGGCTGGTAGCGCACACCTCCCTGCAAATAACCACCGTGTTCACAGCACAGCCGCTGCTGCAGGCACTGCTGCTGCCCCTGCATGCTGATCAATCCCTGCGCATGGAAGCTTAGACTGCTCTGCACACTCGTCCACTTGCCCGCTTAATGAGTGATCCCAGTCCCACAGCAACTGCCACACAAGCTCACACTGTGTCTCTCGCTTGCACCAGCTCAGGTGCCATCCCCTACCTGACTGCCAGGCCGGCGGTCCCCATTGTCCTGTGGCGGGGGAGAGCAGATTGCTTCCAGGTCCCAGTGTTCCCAGCCAGAGTTTGGGCTGCTTCAGTGCTTGGTGCCTCAGTGTCATTCCTAGCTCGAACACAAGCAACTATGGTGCATTACCACCTGAGAATTCAGACAACTTTGGCGCCCCTTCCAGGCAGTACATAGGTGGCTTTGGCAAGTGAGAACCAAAGCAAAGTCTGCTTGGCAACTGCCCCAGGCTGCCTCAGATTCCCATTGTGCTTGAGCCAAGGCTGATCTACCCACCTACGTGCCCATACACTGTCATGGGCAGACCACAGTGCAAAAGAAATAACATGAAAAATCAAATGCAAGAAAATCCAGTTAGATCACCCAGCCCTAAAATTAATACATCTAACCAAAACCTAGAAGAGTCATTAGGATCAGAACACCAAATTAAAGCTATGAGCAATGCAATCCTGACCACATACTGGTAGAACTTGCAGGAAAGCAACAAAAGACTGATAATTGTGTGGATCCTGCCCTCACTAAACTAGAATTAATAGATAAGAAATTGGAAAGAGTTCAAAGAGAGTTAAGAGATTTGAGGGAGAGTGAAAAAAAGAAGAACTTGAAAATCAGCTGGCCGTGCTAAATGTAGACATAAAAAAATGCAAGGATGAATTCCCAGAATCATCAAGAAAATCAGAAAATGATGTGAAAAGGGAGGTTGACATAGGGATGGAAATTATACATAGAAAAGTAGTAGATAATGAAAACTTAATTGAAAAAGTCCAAAAATCTCTAGAAGCTCTCAAGAATACAGTCAGCCAAGTGGAGGATAGAAATTCTGATCTGGAAGACAAGATGGAAGAAACAGTAAGAGAGTTCAAAAATTTCAGTAAGGTCAAACGTTCCTGTGAACAGAACATGAGGGAATTGTGGGACACACTTAAACGTCCTAATATCAGGATCATTGGAATATCAAAAGGAGAAGAAATACAGAGCAAAGGCATGGAGAACCTATTTAACAAAATAATTGAAGAAAACATCCCCAGGCTCTTAAAAGAAAGGCCCATCAAGATACAAGAAACCAACAGAACTCCAAACAGACTGGACCAAAGGGGAAACTCTACAAGACATATTGTCATTAAGACTCTAAACACTGACACCAAAGAGAAAATCCCAACAGCAGCTAGGGAAAAACAGCACACCACTTTCAAAGGTAACACCATCAGAATTACTTCAGACTTCTCAATGGAAACCCTGAAAGCTAGAAGGGCCTGGAATGAAACACTGAAAAGTCTAAGAACCTATGGCTTCCAACCCAAACTACTCCACCCAGAAAAAGTATACCTCATAATAGATGGTGAAATAGAAAGATTCCACAGCAAAACTCACCTTTACAATTATTTGAACACAAAACCAAACCTACAGAGAGTATTTCAGAAAATTCTCCACAGAGAAGAAACAAATAATCAAACTCAATTGCCTACAAGAAGCAGATCACAATAACCAAACTCAGAGTAGGCACAAAAAACTTCGAAGTCCATGAAAACACCAACCCACTTATACTATCACAATGTGGCAGGGATCAAATCAAATCTCACAGTCATTACCCTAAATATTAATGGCCTTACTTCACCCATCAAGACACACAAGCTAACAGGATGGATCAAAAAATTAGACCCCTCAATCTGTTGCCTTCAAGAAACCCACCTCACCACTAAAGACAGACACCTCCTCAGGGTGAAAGGGTGGGAAACAATATTCCAAGCAAATGGGGATAAGAAACAAGCAGGCATAGCCGTATTAATATCGGATAAAATAGACTTCAAACCAAAAATAATCAAAAAAGACAAAGAAGGCCACTTCCTACTGATCAAGGGAACAATCCATCAAGAGGATATTACAATCATAAATCTGTATGCACCAAACACAGGGGCACCACAGTTCATAAAACAAAACCTTCTTAACAATAAAACAGAAATAACCACCAGCACCATCATAGCTGGGGACTTCAATGCACCATTATCAGTAATAGACAGATCATCCAAACAGAAACTCAACAGGGAAGTAAGAGAGCTCAACAAAACCATAGATCACTTAGACCTGATGGATATCTACAGAACTTTCCATCCCAAATCCACAGACTACACATTCTTCTCAGCAGCCCATGGAACATTCTCTAAAATAAACCATATACTGGGTCACAAACACTGTCTCCACATATTTTGGAAGATTGACATAATTCCCTGCATTATATCAGATCCAAATGCTATATTTGTAGAAATCAACAACAGAAGACCCACCAAGAATCCCAACGGCACCTGGGAACTGAACAGCACACTTTAAAATAATAAATGGATAGTGGATGAAATGAAAAAATGAAATTGCAAAATTTCTGGAATTGAATGACAATGAGAACACATAGTACCAAAACTTATGGGACACAATGAAGGCAGTACTCAGGGGAAAATTCATAGCACTCAATGCCTTCGTAAAAAGGACAGAAAGGTCCCAAATCAATAACTTTATCATCCGCCTGAAGGCACTGGAAAAACAAGAAAAATCCAACTCAAAGAGCTCCAGAAGGAAAGAAATAATTAAAATCAGAACATAAATCAATGAATTGGAAACCAAGGAAACAATTAAGACAATTGGCAAAACAAAGAGCTTGTTCTTTGTAAAAATAAACAAGATTGACAAACCCCTGGCAAATCTGTTCAAGCAAAAAAAGGAGAAGCTTCAAATAAACAAAATTCAAAATGAAAAAGGAGAGATCACAACAGACATAAGTGAAATTGGGAGAATCATCAGGACTTATTTCAGAAACCTCTACTCCACAAAACTGGATAATGTGGAGGAGATGGATAAATTCTTGGATGCATACCATCTACCAAAGCTAAACACAGAGTAGATTAATCATCTCAATCAACCCATCACACTTATGGAGATTGAAAAAGTAATAAAAAACCTCCCCCAAAAGAAGAGTCCAGGACCAGAAAGCTTCTCAGCTGAATTCTACCAAACCTTCATGGAAGAACTCAAGCCAATCTTCCTCAAACTGTGCCACACGATTGGTGAACAGGGAAAGCTAACCAACTCCTTTTATGAAGCTAGCATCACCCTAATTCCAAAACTAGCAGAGATGCCACAAGAAAAGAAAACTACCGGCCTATTTCCCTGATGAATTTAAGTGCAAAGATCCTGAACAAAATCCTCACAAACTGAATCCAACAACACATCCAAAGCATTATCCACCTTGACCAAGTGGGATTCATCCGAGGAACACAGGGGTGGTTAAATATACAGAAATCTGTCAATGTAATACACCACATAAACAACTTTAAACATAAAAACCACAAGATCTTTTCGATAGATGAGAAAAGGCCTTTGACAAGATACAAGATCACTTCATGATCAAAACATTGGAGAGAATTAGGATGGTTCGTTCATATCTTAACATAATAAAGGCAATATACAAAGCTCTTAAAGCCCAAATAATACTTAATGGAGAGAGACTGGAGGAATTCCCATTAAGATCAGGAACAAGACAGGGTTGCTCACTCTCACCTCTGCTTTTCAATATAGCACTGGAAGTCCTAGCTCAAGCAATATGACAGGAGAAGGAAATAAAAGGGATACAATTTGGAAAGGAAGAAGTTAAGTTAGCTTTATTCGCTGATGACATGATTGTATATGTAAGAGACCTGGGAGACTCCATCCCAAAACTACTGAAGGTGATTAATTCCTATAGCAAAGTAGCAGGATACAAAATCAATGCACAAAAATCAGTAGCCTTCCTATATGCAAATGACAAAGATACAGAGAAAGAAATAAGAGACATAGTCCCATTTTCAATAGCAACAACAACAACAACAAAAATACCTTGGAATTACGTAAACCAAGGAACTGAAAGATCTATACAATGAAAACATAAAAACACTCAAAAAAGAAATTGAGGAGGACTTGAGAAAATCGAAAGACATCCCATGCTCCTGGATAGGCAGAATTAACATTATGAAGATGGCAATCCTAACAAAGGCAATATAGAGATTTAATGCGATTCCAATTAAAATCCATACAGTGTTCTTCACAGAGATAGAAAAAATGATCTCAAATTTCATATGGAAATGCAGAAGGCCTCTCATATCCAAGCACATCCTCTGCAACAGAAATACCTATGTGGGCATCACCATACCTGATCTAAAGCTATATTAAAAAGCCATAGTAATAAAAACAGCATGGTACTGGCATAAAAACAGGAGTATAGACCAATGGAACAGACTTGAGGACCCAGACTTTAGGTCAAGCAACTATAGCTACTTGATATTCGATAAAGGCCTGAACAATATAGGCTGGAAAAAAGACAGCATCTTCAACAAATGGTGCTGGGCAAACTGGATAACCATATGCAAGAAAATGAAACTTGATCCACACATTCCACCATGCACTACACTCAAGTCCAAATGGATCAAAAACCTCAATATAAGACCAGGAATTCGAATACTACTGGAAGAAAATTTAGGAAGTACTTTCCATGACATAGGAATAGAAAAAGACTTCCTGAACAAAACACCAGTAGCTCATGATCTTAAACCATCACTCAACCAATGGGACCACATGAAGCTGAAGAATTTTTTTACATACAAGCATACAATAAGCAAAGCCAATAGATTACCCACAGAATGGGAGAAAATATTTGCGGGTTATCCAACTGACAGAGGCCTAATCTCTAGAATCTACAAAGAACTCAAAAATCTAAACAGTAAGAAGTCAAACACCCCACTCACAATATGGTGCAAAGAGCTGAACAGGCAGTTCACAAAGGAAGAAATACAAATGGCAAACATACACTTAAGAAAATGTTCATCATCCCTAATCATCAGAGAAATGCAAATTAAAAAAATCTATGAGATTCCAGCTTACCCCAATAAGGATAGCAAACATCAAAAAATCAAATGAAAATAAATGCTGGGGAGGATGTGCAGAAGTAGTAACACTCTTCCACTGTTGGTGGGAATGTAAGATGGTACAACCACTTTGGATAGCGATATGGAGACTCCTGAAAACCTGAGATACTAACAGACCCAGTTATTCTGTTACTGGGCATATAGCCTAAAGCCTTCAAACCACAGGCTAGAAAGATTTGCTCAACCATGTTTGTAGCAGCTCAATTTGTAATAGCTAAGAGCTGGAATCAACCCAGATGTCCATCACTAGAATAATGGATAACTAAGATGTGGTATATCTACACAATGGAATTCTGTACAGCAGTAAGGAAAAGTGAGGCAATGAAATTTGAGGAAAAATGGTTGAGCCTGGAACAGATCATTCTCAGTGAACTTACCCAATCACAAAAAAAAAAAAAAAAAAAAAATCGCCACATAGTCTCAGTCATCTAGAGCACTTAACCTGAATATACCCAAGGTACCTTACATATCCAGCAAGCATCTCATGGACTAGACACTAGGATGGAAGCGGAGGGAGGGGAGGGCATCAAGGGGGTGGGAAACAGAAATCTAGACCCAAACAGGAATATCACAATAAATTCTACTTACTAAAAGCCAGACCAAATGGCTGATCCTTCACCAGGCCCTTACAGGGAACACCTGAACCACAAGACACTGGAGAGGGTAAGATCAAGACTAACCTTAATCTTCTACATCTTCCCTCCCTGCCTCTCCCTCTCCCTGCTCTCTAACTCTTGTATATTAGTTATCTTTTTCCTCATTTTCTTGGTGGGCACTGACCAGTAACTCCCAGTAACCAGCATGGGGCTATCATACACAATGAGCTTTTGATCAGAGAGACATACAAGTTTCCTAAAAGACAGACAGATTTCGGTCAGAGTACTTGATGACCCACCAAAGGTTAGTGCTAAGATCGTACTGCTGAAGATACCTTATGTGGTTGACATACAAAATAGAATGGCATGGCTGGAAGTTGGAAGAGAGTCAGTCCCCAGACAGTCAGTGTGTCTAGTGCCAGAAGGTGCTACTTTTGGTGACTGGGGGAAAATAACCAATATCTGTCCAAGCAACTCATGGTCTAACCTACTTAGCAGAAAATAGCTTGTTGTGATCCCCACACAAGTACAATAGTGGCACACAGCCATGGTGGGGAACCAACTGCTCTTAATTTGTGTAACTGATCTCCTCAGTGGTACAGGACCCATAGCTGTATCTGGGAAACAAGTCAGAACCATATCCAAACATAAGCCCACTTACCAATATCAAGCTACCATCAATCATGGGCTACAAGAGAGCCTACACCTATTAAATTCTCTATAAAAAAGTAAGGGTTATCTCATTTGTCCTGGTGATAACTTACTCTCCATTGGAGAATCTGCTTCTCTTTTTCAGATAGATGTAGATCCTAAGGAAAGAGCCACCTCATCATACCTCAAAAGGGCCCCAGCTGAAACTAAGAAAAATTGGCGAAACAAGTGAGGGTGCTGTTTTCCTGATGAACTGGATAGCAGCAGAAGGGGGAAGGAGATCAACACAGAGAAAAATCAACTCCTACCAAATCAGAGAGCCAGAGCCTCAGAGGCCTCCAACCTCTCATCACTGAAGCAGACCAAAAATGAACCCAACATGGCTCAGGGAAATTTTGTGGAAGAGGGAGCGGAAAGAATGTCAGAGCCACATGTTGGGTCATGATGTGCAGAGACATTTATCTTACTCATAAGTGTGGGCTAACTCCACAATGCATGACCCTATACGTCAAGAAGGAGGGGCCAAGGGGAGGAGGTAGGTCATGGGTGAGCCTAATAACGGTACCAAACTTACTGTATTTGCTGAGTACAAAACTAGCTAATAAAGAAAAAAAGAAAAAAAAGAAATAAAATTTGAATGATTAAACAAATGAGTTCTGTGGTTAAATGCAAGTCATCATTTTCATTTATACAAACACTTAAATGTAATCTATAATATTAATTGTGCCATTTTACAGTTATGTTACATAGTTTTACTATGAAAAGGCGTTTTAAAGAATAAGAGTCTGATGGTCACTGAATTCAGGTGATTTGTTCAGGATCATTTGGATAGTTTGTAGAAAATCAAGGATCACAGGTGCTTTTAGTCTCCTCAACAAGGACACTTTCTGCTATGTAGAACTGTTGGGAAACATAGTTCTCATTTCTTTCATCATGGTTTGAGCTATTTAATTTTTTTCATATCTTTGAAGATATAAGTGGATGGGAGAGACTTCTTGGCTGGTAGTAATTTACCTTCCTTATAGTGGCTACTGGTGACATAATTGATTTTTCTGCCATTGATTAAAAGTCACTTTACATTTAAAACTGTCAGCTGAGGCCAGAGATTACATTTTCATAATGACTGTTAATAAACATGGAAGAAGTGATTTCCTTCCATTCATAAATTTGATTAATAGTATTTTCCCAGGACCACAATAAATGAGCTCCTCATTTGCATGTGTAATTACAGGTAGATTCTTCTGTAGTACATTCTTGGATAAGAGAAAAATACTCTAGTTATGAACCTAGTAAACAACTCTAAACATTTATATTGTTAGGAATTTCAGACATCACAAACTGGTTATGTTTTCATGTACCAACAAAGAGAATATTTTGATTCACTCAAATTAGTATGGTGAAAGTCTAGCTGTGATCTATTTTATCTAAAATGTTAAAACAACTTCCTAAACAAAATGGAGCTGGGGGGACCTGAAGAGATGGCTTAGCAGTTAAGGCATTTGCCTGTGCATCCTAAGGCGACAGATTTGGTTCTCCAATTCCCACAAAAGCCAGGTGCACAAGTTGGAGCAGGTTCATTTACAATGGCTAGAGGCCCTGGCATGCCCATTTTCTCTCTATCTGCCTCCCTTTCTTTCTCTTAAATAAATAAATAAATAAATAAAGAATTTCTAAAAATTTTGTTCTAGTCTATATTTCTGAACTCTTAACAAGCCTCTTTAGGATTTTGTTTTGAAAATTTTGATTTATTAATTGATACCTCTCTTTCTCTCAACCAGTTCTACCTTCAGTTAATAAAATACTTTGTCTTATATTCTTTTGTGACAAAATCCAAAGCTACAAGTGCATATGAATTTAACTCATTAATTAGAGGCTTAGTGAAAGTTATATTGTAGCCTACAATTCTGAAAGAATACTTTGCAGGTTGGAGGGATGGCTTAGCAGTTAAGGTGTTTGCCTACAAAGCCAAAGGACACAGGTTAGGTTCCCCAGGACCAACGTTAGCCAGATGCACAAGGGGGCACATGCATCTGGAGTTTGTTTGCAGTGGCTGGAGGCCCTGGCAAGCCTATTCTCTCTCTCTCTTTCTGTCTCCCCCTCTTTCTCTGTCAAATAAATTAATAAATAAAAATAAAATATTTTAAAAGAGTAGTTTGCTTGAAGGAAAATAGTATGGAGTTGTACAAGTCAATAAAGTAAGCATATGCCTCTTTAAAAATTTTAGAAATGTTCTTTTATTTTTGTGTGTGTGAGAGAGATAAATAAAGAGAGAAAGATAGAGAAAGAGAGAGAGAGAGAGAGGGAGAGAGACAATGAGTGCATCACAGCCTCCGGCTACTGCAAATGATCTCCAGGTGCATGTGCCAGTTCATGTACCTGACTTACTGGGTACTGGGCCATTAAGCTTTATAAACAAGTGCCTTTGACTGAGGAGTAATTCCTTCAGCCCCAGAATATGCTTCTTAAGACTTGAATTCTTATTTATTATTAAGGTTTGTAATAAGATGTGGGCAGATAGTAGAAAGGGGGGTGATTTACCTTATGTTTCTTATAGAAAGTAGATTTGATGTTTTTCTAATTAGCCAACACTGGGATACACCAAATTTCATGTCTTTTCAATTCAGAACACAGAGAAATTCTCTGTGGAATAACAGAATTATAGCCATATAGCTCTTAGGGTAGAGGAAGAAAACCTTCCAGGAGAACTTCCTGTAGTGGAAAGAACCTGGAGACTGCTAGGAAGTTGATATAGTTTCACCATGAAAGAAACATTGAAGAACAAGTAAAACAAGCAAACCAAAAACCTGTGACTTCAGCAGAATATGGATGAAGCAGGAGAGCTCTGTGATTAGTTGGCCCAGAATAGAGTGTGACTAGATTCTAGGGAAAAAAAAAAATGTGGGAACTGAGGCAAGTATTGTTAGACCACTTAAAGTGAGAAGATTTGTCCTTTAGATTTTCAGATGCTGTTGATTATTGTCACTGAAAGGATATGGTTACCAAGTACTTAGTCTGAGATCATCAGTAAAAATCAGAGCTCTGTCAGTAGTGGGAATTAGGGGTCATATGAAAACTGTTTTGGCTTTAGAATATTGCTTTTTTCTATGTCCAGTTATCAGAGAAAAGGCTCCATTTTACAAATGGGAAGGGAAACCTAACTTACATTCATGCTAACTCTGAGAGCTATTTATAAGCATGATAAAATACAGACTCTAAACTGGACTTACTCATGAAAGGCTGTCATTAGAGTGAGAGTGAATTTCAGCTACTTGACATTTTAATTATACTTCCTCACTATTCTATAAATTTAATACTATTTACAGGTAGAGCTTCCAGGAAGAGTAGAATTAAATTTCATTCAAGAACTATCTATTGATATAGATAAAGAGATAGCTCTGTTAGTAAAGTGCTTACTTGGCAAGCATAAACAGAATTACAGTTCAATCCCTAGACTCCACTTTACATACTATATGTGGTGATATGCACCTATGTGGTCTTTGAATGTAAAATATTCCCCATGGCTTAGTGTGTTTGAGAGTAATCTTCATATTTAAATTCCAGCTGGTGGAGCCTTTGGGAGTTTGGTTTGGGGTGTTTATAACCCAGTCCTGCCTGCTGCACTGAGCTTACTGTCTGTACTTCCTTCTTGCTAATGTGGAGATGTGATATCTGCCTGTCCCTGCCATGCTTTCTCTACCATGATAAAACTTTCCCTTGAAACTTCAAGCCAAAAATATCCCCTTTCCTTCCATAAGTTGCTTCTGGTCAGGTGTTTTTCTACAGAAGTAGAAAATAATTGCTACAGAAAATTGGTACTGGGAAGTGAACTCATTGCTTCAGTAAGCCACATGTTCTTTAGTCTTTTGGAACTGGTTTAAGGGAGAAATATGGAAGGATTTGGAACTTTGGGTAAAGAAGCTTTAGAATGTTATAAGCAGAGTTTAATGGATCATTCTGGTGAGAGTTTAATAGATCAAAGTGCAGAGAGAAGTGTGGGCTGTGGAGGCTCAGTATATGAGGTTTCAGAAGGGATAAAGAACTTTTCAGAAGTGGCCTGGTGGCAGTTCTTATAATGTTCCGGCAGAAAAGAGGACTGCATTCTGCTTGTGTCCTGAGAACTTGAGCAAAGTTGAATTTAACAGTAATGGACTGATATGTTTAGAGAAGGAAAACACAGAGAAGAAGAATATGAAAAATATTTTCTGGGCGTGGTAGTGCACACCTTTAATCCCAGCACTCGGGAGGCAGAGGTAGGTGGATCGCCATGAGTTTGAAACCACCCTGAGACAACGTAGTTAATTTCAGGTCAGCCTGGACAGGCGTGAGACCCTATCTCGAAAAACCAAAATAAAAAAAAAAAAAAGAATATGAAAAATATAAAGTTTGGCACAAGAAGAAATGTGAATAAGTTCAGATTTCAGGCCTGTGTACTATAGCCATCACAGCTGCAATTGTTAAAACAGTTACTAGTATTGAGAATAGGCCAGCTTGACTGAATTGGATCAACAGGAAAGTTTCCCTGAGGATGAGACCCAACCCATTGAATGGTCAACCTAGTAGAAATGCTGAACTGGAGAGGGCCTGAAAGAAAAAGCTGAAGGAAGTACCTCCTTCTAAAGGTTAGGCCTCATCCACCCTGGAAAAAAAAATAGTAGCATCATGCACCTGGAAGCATGAAGATGAATGAGATGGAGGATCATGGAAAGCATGGCAGTTCTGGGGAACCACAGGGAGTTAGGCAGTATGAAACAGGGTAAGTTCCTGTGGGGAGGTCCTTTGGTACCGGTGGTGGTGAACCATGGGCTGCAGTTGAGTCCCTCAGACTTTGGAGATGACCGGACAATAGGATAATCAGCTCAAGCTTTTTGTAATCCAGAGTACTTTATCACAGAGCCCAGGTGCTGAACATGGAGTTGTAGGATATGATCTTTGTCCTGATTTTTTTTATTATTTCATATTAGTCCAGTATTTCTTTGCTATGTCCCCGTTCTTCTTTTTGGGAGTGGGAATATTTAATCCATGTCATTTTATGTTCAAACTGTGTGGCTTGTGTTTGATTTTACAGGGTGCACAGTTAGTGCTCTCTTGAGTCTTGAATGAGACTTCGGACTTTTAAGCAGTTTTGGAACTGGTGAAGATTATAGGGATCTTTATCGTCAGACTTACTGCATTTTGTATCATGAGATGGCTATGGGTTTATAGAGAGCAGGGATATAATGAGATGGTTTAAGTGTAAAATGTCCCTTACAGCCTCATGTGTTTGTGATTAAACCTCACACTTGATCCCCAGGTGGTAGATCCTTTAGAAGCTGAAGCCTTACTGAGTATGCTGCTGGGGGTGGCCTTGGGTAATATAGCCCAGCCATGCTTGCTGCACTAGGCTCTGTCTACTTCTTCCATTCTGTCACAGAAATATGACACCTGGATATTTACTCTACCATACTATCCATGGCAGGATGACATTTCCTCTGTGAGAGATAAACACTCTCCTTCAATAAAATGGTTCTGGTTGGGTGCTTTGCCCTACACAGAGATAGTCACTGCTACAGACTTAATCCCAGTGCTGGGAAAGTGGAGGTGGGTTTATTCCTGGAGCTAACTGGATAGTCTACTTTACTTAGCAAGTCTTAGGACAGTGAAAAAGTCTGCCATATGAAAGGTTGGTGGTGTTCCTAATGAACAACCTGTGAAGTTATTTTCTGACCTATACCTATGCACACACTTCACACATGTGTGCATATAGACACACACATTATCTATTGTAAACTCACCATGTGGGCTGTACTGTGCTCCAATGCAACACCTGTATTTTATTTTATTTTATTTTTTGTGGTAGAAAATATTTTATTTTATTCACACATTCCTGTGTGTGAATAAATATGCACATATATGTACGCTTACTTCCTCTGCATCCACTGAGGTGATCTAGAAACACTGTCCCTAGCATACTCATAGTGGTTTCTAAATCCCATTCTTTCTTTTTGTTTTTCTTTTTTTCTTTATCAGTTAGTTTTGTATTCAGCAAATACAGTCGGTTTGGTACCGTTATTAGGCTCATCCGTGACCTTCCCCCTCCCCTTGGCCCCTCCTTGTTGACGTATATGGGTCATGCATTGTGGAGTTAGCCCACACTTATGAGTAAGATAAATGTCTCTGCATATCATGACCCAACATGTGGCTCTGACATTCTTTCTGCCCCCTCTTCCGCAAAATTTTCCTGAGCCATGTTGGGTTCATTTTTGGTCTGCTTCAGTGATGAGGTGTTGGGGGCCTCTGAGGCTCTGGCTCTCTGATTTGGTAGGAGTTGATTTTTCTCTATGTTGATCTCCTTCCTCCTTCTGCTGCTATCCAGTTCATCAGGAAAACAGCACCGTTGCTTGTTTCACCAATTTTTCTCAGTATCAGCCGAGGCCCTTTGGAGGTATGATGGGGTGGCTCTCTCCTTAGGAACTACATCTATCTGAAAAAGAGAAGCAGATTCTCCAATGGAGAGTAAGTTAGCACCAGGACAAAAGAGGCTTACTTTTTTTATAGAGAATTTAATAGGTGTAGGCCCTCTTGTAGCCCATGATTGATGGTAGCTTGATATTGGCGAGTGGGCTTATGCTTGGATATGGTTCTGACTTGTTTCCCAGCTCCAGCTATGGGTCCTGTACCACTGAGGAGATCAGTTAGCCAAATTAAGAGCAGTTGGTTCCCCACCATGGTTGTGGCACCACCTTTATTGTAAATACAAATGTTTTTCTTCTTTTCTTAACATTCCTTCTTCTTTGAAATAAGTAAGATATGTATTTATCAGACCAAGCCATTTTCAAAATCATGCTTACAATTTCTAAAGAGTGCCTTCTCACCTGCAGTGTCTCTTAATTCTAGAGTCATCTTGATATTGAGTTTTGTCTGAAAATTTATTCTAGTGTTAGTGTTGTTCACTTCAATTTTCCTGAGTACAATTTTATCTTGATTGAGATTTTATTAAGAGTAGAGCCAAAGCCCATTATCTGTACTTCACTGAAGCTCTTACAACTCATTTAACATGTGCTTGTGCATTTGTAGGCATATAGGTAAGATTACCTATTTCAAGCACAAATGAGTAAAGGGAGTAAAGGGCATTTTAAACCATTTGGCATGTCTTTAAAATAAATTGTTAGTTGTTGATTCTGTGATACTGGTTTAATTGTTTTGAGAATCCTAATAAATCACATTTGTAACTTCATCTCACATAAAACATAGCATTTCAACCTTGAGAACTTGACTTCATAGGTTAGGAATGGAAAGAGCTCAAAATAATTTCTGTGGAATCAAGGTTTATTAATACTACCTTAAAAATCAATACTAGTAATTATTATTGGTTACCTTTTAATTTTATTTATGTGCAAGAAGGTTAATAAACATTAAAAACTCCTTATATTTTCAATGCAATCATAAGATATTTTAATTCTCTTTCATTGGAAACATTTTCTCTTTTTTATTGATAACTTCCATACTTACAGAAATAGAATATGGTAATTCCCTCCCTTTCCCCACTTTCCCCTTCACAACTCCACTCTCCATCATATCCCCTCCCTCTCTACATTAGTCTCTCTTTTATTTTGATATCATCATGCTTTTCTCCTATTATCCTATTATGAGGGTCTTGTGAAGGTATTGCTACGCACTGTGAGGTCATGGATATCCCAAGGCCAATTTCTGTCTGGACAGTTGCACTGGAAGGAGTGGTTCCCTTCCTTTGGCTCTTACATTCTTTCCGCCACCACTTCTGCAATGGACTCTGAGCCTTGGAGGGTGTGGTAGAGATGTTTCAGTGCTGGACACATATTGGATACAGTTTTAAATAAACTGAAAGTTTTAGCTGTTCTTTGTTCTCAAATTGGCTCTATGTGTAGTGAGTGATTTTGATGTTTTAATTATTTGTGTTTTCCTAAAATTTCACAGGTTTTATTTTCAATATGAGGATTGTAAGATCCTAGTACTAACATGTACATACAGAAACCTACAAGTTATTTTCTGACCTGATTTAATTACACAACACACAAAGACACACAGACACACACACACACACACACACACACACGAATGCGTATCTATGTTAGTACAAGCAGGCAATTACTTAGCTTTATTAGAATCTATATTTTAAAACTTGTGGTGAATTTAAATCAAAAGATATGAAATAATTTACATTCTCATTTTAAGTGCTTTTCTGCTAATCACTTTTAAAAGCGATATTGTCATAAAATCCAAAAGTAGAATGGTTTTAGAAAAGACTAGACAACCCATGCTGACTTCATCTCTGAAGCAAACTTGTTTTCAAAGATGATTGTGCCCATGAAAAAATTTTAGATTATTCCAATAGAGATACTTTACAGAGAAATGCAGCATGACAGAACCTGGGAGAGCATGCTCTTATGTGTCAACTGCTGTGGCTCTGAAGTTTGGAGAGGTGTCTTGCAATAACTGCCAAGTAGGCACTTTTAGAAAGGTGCTTAGCTCATCATAGGAAGTAAAAGTATGTTTGGACACAGAAAAGACTAAGGACTCTACTCACCCTGTCCCAATGGCTCCCTGTACCTAAGGGCTTGTGATTTCCTGAAATTCTAAACTATGGTTTGGGTCATACAGCACAGCTCAGGAATCCTAGTGAGCCTGTTCCATGTGTGACTTCCTGTATGCTTATTCAAACAGATATGCACTGCTATCTCCTCTTTATAAAACATACTGTTGTTAAAATCAAGCTATCACAAGAAGTAGTTAAAAGTTAGGTAAAATGGTTCTATGATTGGCTAAGAGACCCACTCATGGGAAGGAATTCATAGCTCAAACTGGGATCCAAGTCAGAGTTAATGGAGAGGAGGGTCATGGACTCAAGAGATAAGCTCCCACTATTCTTTGGCCAAAATATTGGATACACTCACCAAAATCTCTCTTAATTAACTACACCTATCCCCTTTAACCCATGTTGCTCTCACTCTTTACTGAAGAATCTGTTTCTCTTTTACAGAAGGTAGCAAAAACTGGAAAGAACCAAAATTCATCAACATGATAAGAAAAGATAGCTGACTCCATATCATGAGATGAACCACCTCTTGCACCTGAGCCAGGGACCAGGTGCCATCACAGAGAACTGGGGAGTCAAGCAAGAGTGCTGTTCTCATTGCAAGCATGATAACTTGTGCCAAGGGGATGATGCTATGCTACCCATAAACTTAAGTGTTCTGAATGCTAGGTTCCCAGCTGATAGAAATTTGGGAATTAACGCCTCCTGAAGGCAGTGTATTGTTGGGGTGGGCTTATGGGTATTATAGTCAGTTTCCCCTTGCCAGTATTTGGTACACTCTCCTGTTGTTATTGTCCTTCTAATGTTGTTCAGAAGGTGATGTCTACCCTTTGTTTGTGCTATTATTTTCCCTAACCATCATGGAGCTTTCCTTCAAGTCCATGAGCCAAAATTAATCTTTTTTCCTATAAGCTTCTCTTGGTCGGATGATGTGGTGGTTTGATTCAGATGTCCCCCATAAACTTAGATGTTCTGAATGCTAGGTTTCCAGCTGATGGAGATTCGGGAATTAATGCCTCCTGGAGGGAGTGTATTGTTGGGGGTGGGCTTATGGGTTTTATAGCCAGTTTCCCCTTGCCAGTGTTTGGTATACTCTCCTGTTCCTGTTGTCCACCTTATGTGGGCCAGGGGGTGTTGTCCACCCTCTGCTTATGCCATCATTTTTCCCTGCCATCGTGGAGCTTCCCCTCAAGTCTGTAAGCCAAAATAAACCTCTTTCCCACAAGCTGCTCTTGGTTGGGTGATTTCTACCAGTAATTTGAATCTGACTGCAATAGGTGATTTTTTTCTAGCAATGCAAACATGACTGCAACACCTATGTTGCTTTCATTCTCCATGGAATAATCTGTTTCCTCTTTTACAGAAGAAATAAAGAACCAAATTACATCAACATGACAAGGAAAGATAGCTAACTGTATATCGTGAGATGAGCCACCTCTTCCACAGGTGCAATCACAGAGTGCTGTTCTCACTGCAGGCATGACAACCTGCACCGAGGAGATGATGCTTGACTAAGAATAGATATAATAACTAAAATTAGAGGTGAATTTTGAGATAAAAAATGGACATGGATGTCACTTACCAAAATTGAACCATTAGTTTGTCACAAGTTATATCTTTGCATCAATGTTTTGTAGTTTCCAATCTCTATACAATGTCATTACTTCTTTATTTCATTTCTTGGTATTTAATTCTTTTAGGTATTTTTGAAAATTCGATTGTTTTCTTAATTTTCCTTTCTGCTGGTTTATTGATAATGCATAAAGCAACAATTTTTGTATGTTTTTTTCTACATTCTACAACTTTAGTTTTTTTTTTTTTTAATTAGCTCTTACAGTTGTTTCATGCAGACATTATTTGTAAACAGGGATAATTGAATTTACTACTTTATAATTTATAATTTGGTTTGTATTGTTTTCTTTTTCTTGCTTAATTACTCTATTACTTCTAGTATTGTTTTGAATAGGAACAGCAAGATACTATTCTTGTTTGTTTTTGATCTTTTATATTATTTATAGACTATGACCTTGACCATGTTAAAGTGATTATTTTTCTTCTTCTAAGTTAATACCCTTTAAATGAGAAAAGTGACTAACACAATTTGGAATGGACATATGTTTTAATATCTTGAACAGCAATATTGATTATTGTGCTGGTTCAAGTCACAGTTAAGATTTTAAAAGCAAAAGCCAAATATTTTTCCTTGGTATACATTTCTTGTTGACATATTGTATGATAACTTGGTACCCATTTCACTCTAGTGACTCTAGTGTGGTGCAGGCAATGCTAGTCAACATTCTCAGGTATGCCACCAGGGTATATCAATGCTTCTACGAGTTGGGAAACATAGAATTATCATTCTACTACCAGGGTTGGGGTTATATCTCAATTGTTTGTCCTTAACCCATTTTATGCACATTATCCTGAGATTAATAAATTTTAAATGTTTGTTTCCAGTAAACCAAATATGGCAATTTATATGTATGACCTGAACTTAAAGCCATCTGAATAGGTTTTGAATTTTTGGAATTTTTTTCAACTTTTTGATATTCATATGAAAATAACTTAAGACAGTATATTATTCATTAGCAAATCCAAGGGGGAACTTTAAGGACACAACTTACTCTTCCTTATCTCTGAGATAGTATAAAAAGTGTTTAAATTGTAAAACTGATATGCAGCTTGTACGCAGTGTTTGTGGACAGAAGACACTCTTTTTTTTTTTTTTTTTTTTTTCTGAAGTAGGGTCTCATTCTAGCCCAGACTGACCTGGAATTCAATCAGTAGTCTCAGGGCGGCCTTGAGCTCAAGGAGATTGATCCTCCAAGTGTTGGAATTAAAGGCATGCACCACCATGCCAGGTCAGAAGGTACTTTTGACAATCAGATTTTCTTTATAGAAACACAGTGAATAAATGGGCTTTTATTCCTCTTTCTTTTTTTTTTTTTTTTTTGGTTTTTCGAGGTAGGGTCTCACTCAAGCTCAGGCTGACCTGGAATTCACTATGGAGTCTCAGGGTGGCCTCGAACTCATGGCGATCCTCCTACCTCTGCCTCCCAAGTGCTGGGATTAAAGGCGTGCGCCACCACTCCCGGCTGTTTCTTTCTTTTTTTTTTTTTTAAGCTTATTAGGTTGTTTTATTTATTTTTTATTTATCTGCATGTGTGTGTGGGTATGGGCACACCAAGATATCTTGCTGCTACAGTCAAATGCAGTTGGGGCACATTTTACACCTGCCTTCCATGGGTGGTTTAATAATTGAGCCCAGGCCACAGGCTTTGCAGCCATGTGCATTTAACTACTGAGCCATTCTCCCAATTCCTCTTCTTGTGTTAATTAGGTTATTTGCCTTTTTTCCTTTCTTCCTTCCTTCTCTTATTATGTCTTGATCTGAGTTTTTTTTTTTTTTTAATTTTACTAAGCAAATAAGGGAAGAACCTAATGGTATTTTCCCGTTAACAAGTAATTGTGTATTATAAAGACATAACAAGAAATTACTTGGATTAGGGAATTAAGAAAAATTATGTTTCCTATTACATATATTGCTGTGGTTGACCCCTCACACTTCTTCTGCCTGCTGCATAAGGTGGCACAAGCATCTGGAGTTTGTTTGCAGTGGTGCGATGCCCTGGCATGCCGATTCTTTCTCTCTATCTGCCTCTCTCTCTCTCAAATAAATGAATAAAACATTTTAAAAAATAGTAAATTGGATGCTGGTTAAATATACCTCAAGAAGTTTGGTGCTTGAATACATGAATCAATATTTGCTATACCCTGGAGAAATCTGAAGGCAGTATGTTGATTTTCATTATTATTATAGACAGTCATGTGTAGGCAAGGTGAAGTACACTTTAACAGGGGATGATAGATTTATGTTGTAAGTTAAAACTTCATTATTTTTTATTGAAATTTATTTTTTAAATGATACTTCTATTTCTTTGTAATTTTAGAATATGCTTTATGGATTATGTTAAACATTGAAGTAGGTTCTAGCAATATTCAGCTTTAGCACCTTGTCTAAAATTATTTGAGTTTTTAATGTGTAACCCAATTTTTAAAACATAAGATTTGTAAAAATAAACTTTTAGAATAAAAACTGTTTCAACCAATTTGTTAAGTTGGCAATTACCCATAATGCAGAGTTATTCTCAATGAAAAATCATTTCTATAATAGCCTGCCTAAGACAGAATCAAATTTCTTTCATTCATTATGGAGTCTTTTGGCATTTAAAACTCATTAAAAATACATAAGAAGTGTATGGCCACTGTGTAAGCCATTTAAATTGTTGGCTTTTTAAATGTAAGAATCTATATGTTCTTGAAGTGACCGATATATTTACTTTAAAAGTTCTGGTAAGTAATCACTGAGTCTTTTTTTTTTTTAAAGGTCCTTTCTTTTTTGATCAATTTTATAGCATATATCAAAGAGATCTAAAGTTAAAAAAAAAAAAACAATATCCAAATGTTCTTCTTAAAGCAAGGTGTGAGATTCCCTTGAAATAAATACAATTATGTCCTAATGGCAAGCCGATTTCTGAGACTTAAATTTTAGCTACTTTGTACTGCTATTCCAGATTGCACTCCAACAGAGACCATCTGTGTCACATGCCAGGATCTAAATATTTAACCAAGATTTTAATATATTACTAGCAAAAAATGAAAGGCTCCACTTTAATGTAGATTTGCAGCATTGTTGCTTTAAATCTTTTTCACTTATCAGAGATTCAGAAAGTTGCTTTAATTTATAGAATTATCTAGAGCTGGGAATGGCAGCACATGTCTATAATCCTTGCAGCAGAAGCAAGGAGATTGCAAATTTGAGATCAGCCAAAGTAAATATGGAGACTCTTTCAAAACTCTGTCTATATAACATAGCTGTATGTTATAGAAATCAAGATTATGAGACTAAAGTATAAACATTACAGAACATTAATGTTCTCATTTTCCTGCAAACCTTATGTTTGATGAACTATAAATTAATAATGATAAGGAAAGAGTTAAAAACATATTTCTGAGACAGCCCTAATTACTATAGGGAAATCTATCTAAATTAAATATCAAATAAATAATTTGCTTATGAAAATGTGCTATGTATACACAAAAATACTCATTATATGCTTTGCATTCACTATTAATATAATTTTATATTTTTAAGTTTTAGGCTTATACAAACATAACTTTACTGAGAGCATAAAGTCATATTGTTGATATAAATATCTTTCTACAGTTTTTCTTTTTTGATGTATTTCAAGCATCTTTTTATTTTGGTGCCTGTTCATTCCTTTTAGTCTTTACAAACTTTTAAAAATTATTTATTTATTTATTATTAGTGAGAGAAAGGCAGAAAGAAAGAAAGAGAGAGAGAGACTGAGAATGGGTGTGCCAGGTCCTCTTGCTACTGCAAATGTGGATCTGGTTTACATGGGTTCTGGGTCGAACCTGGATCCTTAGGCTTCACAGGCAAGTGCCTTAACTGCTAAGCCATCTCTTCAGCCGTTAAAAGCTTTAGTGAGATATAACTGCCATGTTATAAACAAGAAGTTTTAGATGGACAGTTTGCTATGTTGGGACTTAAGTGTATTTCGGTGATACCATAATAAGTACAGTAGAAAATTGAGAATATGATTTAACAAAAATTTCAACAATTTTACTTTTGATCTTCCCATCATACTTCTGTTTCTTTGCTATTAGTGTCTTCAGGCAGCAACTGAACCGTTTTTGTTTATTATTGATTAATTTGCATTTTATAGAAGTTTATTCATACATGCTATGTTTTATCTGTCCTTTCACTCACCATAATTTCAACATTATTCTTTTTTATTCATTAGAGCATAGTATTTGCTATTTCTTTTTGGGATATGGTAAGACAATTTGATATGCATTTGCAATGTATAGTCATCAAATTAGGATAGTAAACATCATTTCCATATCCTCAAATATTATCATTTTTAAAAGTAATATTCCAACTCATTTATTTTGAAATTTATAATTATTGCTAATGTACATATGAATTGGACATTCCTTTCTAGACAATAATGTTCACATATTGATACCCTATAGTCTTTAATGTCTTTTTTTTTTTTTTTTTTGAGGCAGGTTCTCACTCTAGTCCAGGTTGACCTGGATCTTACTCTGTAGTTCCAGGCTGGCCCCCACCTCTACCTCTTGACTGGTGGGATTAAAGGTATGTGCCACCAGGCCAAGCCCAGTTTTCTTTTTTTAAATCCATTCACCTTATGTTATATACTTGGGTAGTTTCCATTTTTGGTTTTTATACAAATATCAGCTGTGAACATTTGCATGAAGTCACTGGGTAGACATATGTTTGTATTTCCTGGCTGAATACATAAAGGTAAAATGTCTGGGTCATGTGATGGGTAAATGTATTAATATTTTAGTAGCTGTCAACTGGCTTTCCAAGTGGTTATAATCATATAGAAATTCTGGTTCTTTCACCACCTAGCTAGCAGTCAATATATTCAGCCATTTAATTTGAGACATTCTTATAAGTGTATAGTGGTGCATCAGAATGGGTTAATTTTTACATCACTAATGAGGTGAAGCACATTTTCATGTGGTTATTTGCTCTTTGTGTATCTGTAGACAAATATATTAGGATCAGCTGTTCTGTTCAACGAAAATGGCTGCTAGGATATTGGCTGGGATGGTGCCGAATTTCAGACCATTTATTGAAGGATAGGTCTAACAATATTTGAACACTCAACTTATAACAATACTATACCTCTTTATTTGCTCAGGTCTTTTGGAATTTTCAGTGAGTAGCATTTCCATTTATTTGTCAGATTTATTCATCAATATTGCATAGTTTCTATGCTCTTGGTACTGATGTTCGATTTAAATTCCTGAATTTTTCATGGCTTGTGTATAGAAATATATTTGATTTTTATACTGATATAAGTAAAAATGCTGTTTGTTTTTACTACCTCTTAAAGGATATTCCATATGATTTTCTGTGTAGATGATAAGGATATCTGTTAATATGAACAATTTGAGTTATTTCTTGATAGTGTATTTGACCTTGATTCTATTTTCTTATCCTATTGCAGAAGCTAGAAGCAATGAGCTTTGTTTTCCTATTCACAATCCTAGAGAAAAAGTGCTTAGTTCTGACCCCTAGTATAATGTTAACAATGATTTTTTTTAAAAAAATATGCACATTTAGAGGGAGAGAAAGTTTTACTTCTAAGGCAGTAATTTTTTCAGGATTACTTCTAATAATTTTTTAAAGCTTAGTCTTCATTTATTGAGGTTATTACATGAATGTTATCCTTAAGTCTACTGATAAAATGAATTACATATTAACCAATTTCGAAATGTTTAACCAACATTTCACTTCTATATTTAGTTATGATACAGTATTATATTTTATATTTATTTATAATATTTATTTTATTTTATTTTATTTTTCTCCATTTTTATTAATATTTTCCATGATAACAAAAAATTTGATATTATATTTTTAAATTATTTTGTTGGCTTTTCATAAGTACTATAAAATAACAAGTGCTGAAAATAATAAGCTTATGCAGAGAAAAACGTTTGAAAATATCTTATTCATTTATTTATTTGAGACAGAGAGAAAGAAAGGAAGATAGAGAGGGACAATAGGTACACCAGGGCCTCTAGCCACTACAAAGGAACTCCAGATGCATGTGCCAGCAGGCAGATGCTTTAACCACTATGCCATCTCTACAACCAGAGAAAACTTTTTTTTTTGACTTCCAGTTTTGAAGGCTTCAAATCAAAATTGGTTTGTCTCAGTTGCTTTGGGCATGTGGCAATGTGACATATGATGAGTATGTGTCATAGCCCAAACTAGGAAGCAAATGTTAGAGGAAGTAGAAGCCAATGGCATCCCAACCCATCATTCCCTTGGAAAGCATGCCACCAATTATAGAAATGACTCCCATTAGGCACCACCTCATATAGGTTATATAATGTTATCATTAGAACCAAGTTTGCACTTATATATCTGAACCTATGATGGCTGGGGTCCTGAGATCCACTCAAGGTATCCCTTTACTGTCTCTGTGAGAAGCCTTAGGCTTATTAAGGATACCCTCCTAGGGTGAAATTTTATACAACTAATTTTCTGGCTAAGGACACATGTTAATACTTTTGCTTAAAATTCTCACTGTAACATTTACTCCCATAATATAGACTAAATATGATATTTCCTTGACATTTTTTTCACTGGACATATTATGCCATCATCCTTGAGTACAGCTTCCCACAGTGTCAGGCATAAGCAAAATGTCGTCAGCTTCTTTGCAATGGCATAACAAATGTTAACAACTGGCTTCCAGTACAGTTTCCAAGAGAATCCTCACTTGCATCTGGAACATCATCACCACCACCTTATTGCCTCTTCTTCTGGACCATCACAAAACCATCAATTAAAGTTCTTTCCCAACATTCTAGGTTTTCTCTAGCCTGCATTGCTAAACTTTTCCACGTCATCAAGTACAGTCACAATGACCTCATTCTCAGTCAACTTTACATTTACACAACAAATACCAAAGATAATCAACCTAGAAAAGATTGAAAAAAAAGATGATAAAATGCTCACTGTTTTTGAGGTTTCTGTCTGTGAGTGATTGGCCCTGTGGGCCTCAGGTGAGGTAACATATAGTTGGAGACTATGATGCAGCAAAAATGCTACTATCTACTATCATGGACAGAGAGTAAGAAAGACACAGGTATTGTGTCTGAGATATTTTTTGAAAAATTTGTCATGATCTGAAGACCCTATTGGGTCCCACTATGTAAAGTTTCTGGGTGGGAAACTTCCTACATGGACCTTGGGAGGACTTAACATCTGTATTAATGACTCCACATTGCAGTGACCAAAGCCCTGTTATTAAGTGCATAAATATTTAGTGCTGCTTTTGTTAATTTTGGTGAAGTAATTCTTTAGGAATTATGCAACAAAATTTTATATAAATATAATAATGATATTTACACAAATGAGACTTTTATTATGTAGCCAGCATTTCTTATATACTTCATTTAGTTATGTTAACTAGGCTTAAAATTCTGGTATCACTGTTTTTCTGCTTAAAGAAATTGTTTTGATTTTTTGTTGTCACTCTTTGTTTATGTGCTGTTGATGAATTCTTTTAGCTTTCATAGATCCAAAAATACATTTTACCTTGTGAATATTATTTTAGCTAGTTTGAGGATTATGGGTTGATTTTTTTTCTTTTTAGTGCTTAACTAATACTCTGAAAAATTACACTTGCTATTTAAATTTAATATTTCCAAGAAAAACAATTAATAAGAATTTTGCATAGAAGATATTATTACATTATAGAAGAGTTATACTCTCTTCAGGAATTAGATATCAACTTTAATGGAACAAGAAATAAACAGCCATACCAAAGAAAATAATGTAAAGATTACAAATTGTTTTTCTAGAAAAAAGCACTAACTAAAGGAAAAGGTATAGTGTCCTGTAGGGTATAGCTATTCTATGATGTAATAATATCTTCTATGCAAAATTCTTATTGTTTTCTTGGAAATCTTAAAATTAAATAGCACGTATAATTTTTCAGAGTATTAGTAAATTTTATTCAGGAGCTAATGATGTCTGTATCTAATATAAATGCTATGGAATTTTTTGTTCTCATTATAAGTATAGCAGTGCAGACTAAATACTCCTTTTGGGCTAAGGAGTTGGACTCAGTGATTATGACTCAGTGATTATAACATTTAATAGAAAATTTTCCTTATGAAAACTCATGAATAAATAGTTATTCATAGAAATATCTAAATAAGGACTGGAGAGATGGTTTAGCAGTTAAGGCATTTGGTGGCAAAGCCAAAGGACCCAGGTTCAATTCCCCAGTGCCCATTTACAGCTAGATGCACAAGGTAGCACATGTGTCTAAAGTTCATTTTCAGTGGTTAGAGGCCCAGATGCCCATTTTTTCTCTCTCTCATTCTCTCTCTCTCTCTCTCTCTCTCTCTGTGTCAAATAAATAAATAAAATATTTAAAAAAATATCTAAGTAATAAATATGAGTTTTGCTGTGTCATTGCATTTTTGCATATAACTAGCACTTCTTTATTTTTTTTTTAAAAAGAAGTTTGTTAATTATTAGATGGTTATGGATGGTACAGAAGAAATTTGAAGAAAAATCTAGTCAAAGCACAATGTTTAAGATTCAAGGTGAACTCATAAAACTTGAGACTAAAATATAACTCTTATTTTACTAAAAATACAAGAGTTTGAGTCGACAAATTAATGAAAAAATCTTTTCCTGAGTTTTCAAAGCTGTCTGCAAGTTTCATGTCTCCTGAGAGCATGTTTCCTGTATTGTGCATGACTGCATTGTTCCTGTCTTCATGTAGTATTTATACTGAATACACCCTAGTCAAATGAGACCAGGGCTCACTGAACTCAAGTTATTACTTTGTTTAAAACTTTCTTCATATACCATTTCTGGAATTGAACGACAATGAGAACACATCGTACCAAAACTTATGGGACACAATGAAGGCGGTCCTCAGGGGAAAATTCATAGCACTCAATGCCTTCGTAAAAAAGACAGAAAGGTCCCAAATCAATGACCTAACCATCCACCTGAAGGCACTGGAAAAACAAGAAAAATCCAACCCAAAGAGCTCCAGAAGGAAAGAAATAATTAAAATCAGAGCAGAAATCAGTGAACTGGAAATGAAGGAAACAATTAAGACAATTGACAAAACAAAGAGCTGGTTCTTTGAAAAAATAAACAAGATTGACAAACCCCTGGCCAATCTGATCAAGCAAAAAAAGGTGAAGCTTCAAATTAACAGAATTGAAAATGAAAAAGGAGAGATCACAACAGACATAAGTGAAATTGGGAGAATCATCAGGACTTATTTCAAAAACCTCTACTCCACAAAACTGGATAATGTGGAGGAGATGGATAAATTCTTGGATGCATACCATCTACCAAAGCTAAACACAGAGCAGATTAATCACCTCAATCAACCCATCACACTCATGGAGATTGAAAAAGTAATAAAAAACCTCCCAAAAAAGAAGAGCCCAGGACCAGATGGCTTCTCCGCTGAATTCTATCAAACCTTCATAGAAGAACTCAAACCAATCTTCCTCAAGCTGTGCCACACAATTGGTGAACAGGGAAAGCTACCCAACTCCTTTTATGAAGCTAGCATCACCCTAATTCCAAAACCAGGCAGAGATGCCACAAGAAAAGAAAACTACCGGCCTATTTCCCTGATGAATTTAGATGCAAAGATCCTAAACAAAACCCTTACAAACCGAATCCAACAACACATCAAAAGCATTATCCACCTTGACCAAGTGGGATTCATTCCAGGAACACAGGGGTGGTTCAACATACGGAAATCTGTCGATGTAATACACCACATAAACAAGGTTAAACATAAAAACCACATGATCATTTCGATAGATGCAGAAAAGGCCTTTGACAAGATTCAACATCACTTCATGTTCAAAACATTGGAGAGAGTTGGCATGGTTGGTTCATATCTTCATATACCGATAACTTCTAAGGTACTGATGGATTTAAGCATATGACTTTCAAGGAATACAAATAGTGGTGAAAAATAATTTTTTGTAAATAAATACGATAAAAGACACAGTTTAAAAGAGAATCCTCTATCTGTGATATTAAAGTCTGTAAAAATACGTAAGTTTCTTTAGATAAGATAGGGTGAGTGAAAAGAAAATTACTAGAGAAACATATGGTTTACCATGCCTACAAAGTAGGTCCTTCATTTGTCCCCTGAAGAGACAGGGGATAAGAAGAAACCTCCAACACAATTTCAGGTGTCATACTGGAGAGGATTTGGGCCTGTTTACAAACTACAGACCCAGGGAAAACAGACCACTGAGGATACCATTATCCAACCTTGTAGTATAGAATTCACAGGACAAGGGCCAGAATCAACGAGGTAGAATGTTTTAATTGAGGTATCTGAATGGACATTTATGTATTTATATTTATTTTTAAATTAATTTTATTTATTTCTTTTTCTTTTTTTATTATTTTTTTTATCAACTTCATGCTTGTAAAAAATATCCCATGGTAATGCCCTAACCCTCACCACACTTTCCCCTTTGAAACGCCATTCTCCATCATATCCCCTCCCTCTCTCAATCAGTATCACTTTTGTTTTGATGTCTTAATCTTTTCCTCCTATTATGGTGGTCTTGTGTAGGTAGTGTCAAGCACTGTGAGGTCATGGATATTGAGGCCATTTTGTGTCTGGAGGAGCACGTTGTAAGGAGTCCTACCCTTCCTTTGGTTCTTACATTCTTTCTAAAACATCTTCTGCAATGGACCCTGAACATTGGAAGGTGTGACAAAGCTATTGCAGTGCTGAGCACTCCTCTGCCACTTCTTCCCAGCACCATGATGCCTTCTGAGTCATCCCAAGGTCACTGCCACCTGAAAAGAGAAGGTTCTCTACCAAAAGGGAGAGTAGCATTAATATATGGGTATGAACATTAAAAGAAGTGCTTACTGGGCAGTTTAATGAGCATAGTATATACATTTAGCCAGACAGCAGCAGATGTTACAACCCTAGGGCTCATGACTACACCTGTTGTAGGTTTTCAGTGTCAGGGGTGTATTCCCTCCCATGGAGCGGGCCTCCAGTCCAATTTGAGGGCAGATGGTTTCCACCATGACATGTATGCCTTCAGCTGGCTCATTGCCTGGCTGGACAAATATAAGGCTTGCAGTGTGACTGTTGATTATCTTCATTGGTGATTTCTCTCTCTGCCATTGAACTGCATGCAGAATGGCTTCTTCTAGCTTTCTGTCAGCTGGTCTACATGGAGGAGGTTATCAGCTCAGTTCCAGCAGGATTTCTCAGTGGCCTTGCAGCCTAAGTATGTGGAGTTTTCAGCAATAGGGTCTTACAATCTATTCTTGGTGGGAAACCAAGGGGCTCATCAATGGCCTGTAAGGTTTTGGGGGCATCAGGGAACTCCCTGGCCAACAACTCACTGGAAGGCATTCCATCCCTGGCACTGAAAATTTTCTAGTAACAATCTATGGCTCCTGAGTGTTCCATTGTCTGAAAAAGTAGGCTTCCATATGATTTATTTATATCCTCTTAGATTTTTTTTTTATCCTCTTAGATTTTGATTAGCCCTCCCTCTACCTTTCCTTTACTCAATCACTTCCTCTGACATCACTTAGGCCTTTTCACCCCCATTAATCTATTCTTCTATTTACATATAAACAATACCACCCTATTAAGTACTCCCCTCCCTTCCCTTTTATTGCCTTTATATCTCTTTTCTAACTTCCTAGCCTTTGCTACTGAGTTTTCTTCTTACTCACACAGAAGTCCAATCACCTGTAGCTAGAATTCACATATGAGAGAGCACATCGACGTTTGGCTTTCTGGGACTGGATCACCTCACTTAGTATAATATGGTTTTTGAGAGAAGGACAGAGAGAGAGAGAGAGAGAGAGAGAGCGCACCAGGACTTTCAACCTGCAGAAAACAAACTCCAGACACGTGTGCCCCCTTGTGTGCATGTACAACATTGCATGCCTACATCACTATGCATCTGGCTATGTGGGACCTGGAGATTTGACCATGAGTTCTTAGGCTTCACAGGTACCTGCCTGCAAAGCCTAACAACCTGGGTTCAGTTATGCAATAGCCACCTAAAGCCAAATGCACAAAGGGGCACATGCATCTGGAGATGCACAAAATGGTGCATGGATCTAGAGTTTGTTTACAGTGTCAGGAGGCCCTGGTACACCCATTCTCTCTTTGTCTCTCTTTACCTCTTTCTGTCCATCTCTTTCAAATAAACAAATGCATTTTTAAAAATTTATTTCCTTCATGTATTACTTATTTGAGAGAGAGTGCCTTAACTGGTAAGTCATCTCTGCAGCCCAATACAATATTTTAAAAATAATTTAAAAGGTGAGAACAAAGGAAATATAATACTTCTATGAGTCAGCTGTCAGAATCTTAAAAGAAGAGAAATATTTTGCAGTTGTGTGCTTCTTAAATAATGAACATGCTGTTTGGGTTTTGTAATGAGGCCTGCCTACCAGCTTTCCTTTTTAGGACACCAGGACCAATTTTGTATTGCACAATTGGTTCAAAGCAACATTTCTTGTGAACTTGTTTCCAAGGGCAGATTAGAATTTTAATTTTAAATGATTCAATTTGGTGGGGCAGGACTGAGGGAAATCAAGAAATAGTAACACAAAATTTAAAGAACAGATTTATTAAGTTAAAAAGTTAATTGTTTAAATTGAAGAAACATGGTGCAAGATGATATATATTTAGAAAGTTGCTAAGTGATATTACATATGAAGAGCAAAAAAAAAAAAATTCAATAAATACGTGTTTAAATAGTTGTGTGGCATGCCTGCCTTGTGGATATTGAATTATTCTAGTGCTGTTATTGGAAGATATTTTCCTTTCCTAGTTAATTTTTTTTCATGTCTTTGCAGTGAACCATTTGACTACATGTTTGATATATTTAGGGGTATTTGATCTAGCTACATTGATTTATTTGCATCTTAGTCTTTACAAGAAATTTATAATAGTATTGTTAAATTCTTGGTAAAAATTGTTTTAGATTTTTTTATTATGAATACATTTAACCTCTAGATCAATTTTTGGAGAATTGGTGTATTAACACTAGTTTATATTTACTTTCCTTGATATTGATTTTGGTTAAATTTACTCCTTAGCACTATTTTAATTTTTATTAATTATGTATTTTACAGTATGAACAAACTGCTTGTTGGCCATATTACCCTTCGGTTATACTCCTATATCCCTTCTATCTAGTTCCCATTCTATCAAGGGACCTCCTTAGTGGGGTTATTGGTATTCACTGTGGGAATCATGAGTACATCAGTCAATCTTAGGGGTAGAGGTGCAGTGCCATAGGATACTTATTCCTACCCTGTTTCCTTAGACTTCTTTGACATTTCATTACTATACTCCATTTTATTTATCTATTTGCAAGGAAAGAGAAAGAGAATGAGAATGAGCACTCCAGTATCTCTTGAGGCTGCAAATAAATTCCAGATTCATGTGCCATTTGTTCATCTTGCTTTATGTGGGAATTGGTGAATGGAACTCAGGCCATCAGGCTTTGCAAACAAGCACCTTAACTGTTGAGCCATCTCTCTAATTCCTTTTTATTATACTCTTTTTTATTGTTTTATATTTTTTAATGTTTTATTTAGCACACACAGCATTAGGTTTCATTGTTTCATTTTCAAACAAAATTTCTTTTTATTGCTTCTTCTCCTACCCCAGTCTTCACTATCATCCCTGTGACCCCTCTCCCTTTTACCTTGCCATCCCCCACAACCTCTTTTCTGCTGCTCTGTTGCCCTCCTCCACCTTCCTCAACACCTCCTTTTCCCTTCTTATGGTCTCCTTTCCAATTTCACAGCCAAACACACACATACATACATACATATACATACACATACATATATGTTATATATGAACAACATCATATATAAGATCAACATATGGGAAATAAGGTGTAGTGTTTGTCTTTCTGAGCCTCGGTTACCTCACTGAACATAATACTTCCCAGATCCATCCATTTTCAGCAAATTTTACTATTTTTTTCTTTGTAGCTGAATAAAATTCCATTGTCATTATCTGTTGATGGACATCTAAGCTGGTTCCATTTCCTAGACATTGTGAATACAGCAGTAATGATGGAGACCCTACATCAAACAAAAACAAGAAAGATAAAAAAAATTAAAATTACTTATTGACAATTTTTACATGTATATAATATTTTTTGATCATAATAACCTCCCATTATCTCTTCTTGTCCCTCTCCCCTACCACTGAACTCTTACCAACTTGTTCTACTTCTACTTTCATGTCTTTTTTGTGAACCGCTGATTTTTAATTAGAGTTGCCTACGTGAGTATGAGTGAGAAGTTATTTACCAGAGCACAAGCAACATGCCAGTGGCTACAGCACTGAGTTGCTAACTCCCCCAGCGATCATTAATGTCCAGTAGCCTGTCAGGAAGGAATGGACGTCTCATGCCCTCCTCCACTATTTATAACAGAATGTTGATGAGCTCAGTCTTCTACAGGTAACAACAGCTGCTGTGAACTCATGAATATAATGACCATATCATGCCTGGAAGACGGCATTCACAGAAATCCTCTCCACCCTCTAGCTTTTACATTCTTTCAGCCCTCTCTTCCACAACATTCTCTGGGCCCTAGAGGGAGTGATACAGATGTCCCAATTAGCACTAAGCACTCAATGGTAACTTATGCTCAGCACTTTTATGAGATCTCGGTCTCCTTAGTAGTCACTGCCCACTACTAAAAAAAGCTTCTCTGACCTATGGTGAGAGCAGCACTAATCTATGGACACAAACATAAATCTTTAGAAAGCAGCTTGATGGGCACAACATTTCTATTCATTTAGCCAAACAACAGTAGTAGCTCCGAACTAGGCTCTAGGACCTCCCCTGCCAGACGTTTTACTATGTTAGTACCAGGCATGAATTCTGTCTTGTGTAGTAGACCTCAAATCCAATCAAAAAGTTATTGGGGACTGGAGAGATGGCTTAGCAGTTAAGGTGCTTGCTGGCAAAGACAAAGGACCCAGGTTCAATTCCCTAGTACCCATATAAAGCCAAATGCACAAGGTGGTGCATGCATCTGGAGTTCTTTTTGCAGTGGCTAAAGGTCCTAGCACATCCATTCTCTCTCTATTTCAAATAAATAAAATATTTTAAAAAGTGATTGGTTGCCCTCATAATAGCTATGTCAGTCAGTATTGTACAGGTATTATCTCTGGTGAGACCTTCTTTTTTTGTTGTATTAATACTATTAGCCCTTTAAAAATGATTCTAAAAATTTGTAGATCAAAATTTTCAAAGAATGAATTCCTAGTTGATTGACATTTGTATGTTTTTCCACATTTAATATATTATCTTTTTAAGAGAGATCTCATTGTATAACCTCGGTTAACATGGAACTTCCTATGTAGCTTACATCTGCTAGTCTTAGACTGGTAGCCTTCCTGCTAATGGGTGCTTGAATTACAGGTGTGTGCCATTATGCCTGGATCAATTTCTTTTTCTGTTTTAATTTTTATTTGCTTTTTTGGTATAGTTTATTCCACTTTTAATTGTCCACATTCGAAAATAGAAAAAAAGAAGTTACTAATCTGTGCTTTTTTATTTATCTAATAAACCATACCATAGTTTCTTTTAGGATTATCTGTTGCATTGTCTTTCAGCTGGATATGTTTTCTCATTTCCATTTATTACCACTTATTCTCAAGTTTTCTTATTAGTATTGGTACAGGTATAACAGGTTTTTTATGGTGTTATAACTTTTTATAAAAATTCTTTTACTTTTGTGCTTTTAAATTTAAATATACATACTTTCTATAAATAAATACAGGTTTTCATTTATCTTAACTTTTTATTTTAGAGAAAGAGACAGAGAGAGGAATAAAGAGAGAGAGAGTATATATATATATATATATATATATATATAAAGAGAATTGGCACTCCAGGGCCTCAGCCACTAAAATTGAGTGCCATAGGTTGTTATAGGAAAATCCCAGTACAAGAGGTGGGATACCTTTCAGTGAATTTTTAGTCAGATAAGTCCCCAGTTCTCCCCAAAACCATACAAGCCATTGCCAAAGCTCTTGGTTGTCCATTAGAATTAGATGGTAAGACACTATTGCTGAAGATACCATATGCTTCAGTTACAGGGCACAGAGAAATCAAGCTGGAGTTGAGTTGGAAGACTCCTCTCTGCTGACTGTCTGTCACAGTGCTGGAAAGTACTATGAAAGCTGCTAGGGAAGAAAAGTCATCTACAGTCTTAACCAGAATTGGACCCCACAAGCTAAACAACTGCCCAGTCACACAAGATGTGCCCCTAGAGCAACAGTGACATATCTGTTATGTGGATAACTGATTGCTTTCTTTCTTTTTTTTTTTTTTTTTTTTTTGGTTTTTCAAGGTAGGGTCTCACTCTGGTCCAGGCTGACCTGGAATTCACTATGTAGTGTCAGGGTGGCCTCGAACTCACGGCGATCCTCCTACCTCTGCCTCCCGAGTGCTGGGATTAAAGGCGTGCGCCACCACGCCCGGCACTGATTGCTTTCTGATTGGAATTGAGGCCTGCTCCATGTAAGGGAATCCACACCTGGTAGCAAAAACCTAGTCAAAAGCACAGGACTGGGAACATCATAAGTCCTAGGTGGAAACTACTAGAGTTGTTTCATCAAATGGATGTATTATGTCTACCAAATTTCCTTCTGAATATTTATGTTTATGCTCATATTATTAGTGCTGCTCTCACTTGTAATAAGATGGGTGGGACTATTGAGGATACTCAAACACATCAGTGTGCTGAAAAGTGACAGTTGAGTCTTCTACACAAAATGACACATCTCTCTCACACCCTCCAAGGCTCAGGGACTATTGTGGTAAAGGAGGCATAGCCCAGGGAGGTGTGCTTTGGAACTCTGTCTTCTGGACACATAGTGGAAGTTGCATGCATGACATCACAGCAGCTGTCATTATTTGCACAAGATGTTCATTACATTGGGCCCCAAAACATAGTGAAAAAAGAAGACAAAAAAAATTATCATCAAAATAGAAGAAGTCTAATTGGAAAGAAGAAAGGATTCAATTGAAAGAGGATGGAGAAGAGGGGGAAATCAAATAATGGTAGGGGTATTATGTTCAAAATATGTCACGTATATGTATAAAATTATCAATAATAAGTTTAAGTAGCTAAAAAATAATTATTGATGTTCTTAAATTTAAGTCTACAATGTTGATATTTGATTTTGAGAGAGAGAAAGTGAAAGAAGGACAAAGAGAGAGAGAGAGAGAGAGAGAGAGGGACAGAATGGGCATAACAGGGCCTCTAGCCATTGCAAACAAATTCCAGACATATGTACCACCTTGTATCTGGCTTATGTGGGTACTGGGGAATCAAACCTGGGTCCTTTGACTTAACAGGCAGATTTCTTAACCTTTATGTCACCCTGAAGTCCCAGGTTTGTCCTTTTTATTATTCTTCAGCTACATTCCTTGTATCTGTTTTGGATGTGCTTTGAATATAATTTATAGTACTACTTTTTCTTATTTGTATTTTATTTATTTCACCTTGTGTTTTGTAGGAAATTATTCACTAGATAATAAAGTATGTGCAATTCATCCCAGATTACAATAAAATTTTCCTAATTCTGCTCAATGAATTTTATAATGTATTGCAGTTATTACATATTTATTTTTGATATTTTATAAAAATCATTTATTGTTTTACTTTAATGTCTATTTTCCTGAAGGAGGCAAACTTCATGGTTAAACACTGGGAAAATAATCTCAAAGACTTGTGATATTTGCTGATAAAGTCACTTTTCTTTATGCTTTCATCTTTTCTCATAACAGGTTCTATCTGATTGGTTTTCTTTACTTTTCCAATATTCTTTGCATGTTTTTAGTGGAGATGAATTATTTCTTGTTTTCCTTCTCCGTAAATGATTTCATGAGATTTTATATATTATATATATATATATATATATATATATATATATATATATATGTGTGCTTTAAATAAGAAAATAATAAAAAATATCGTTTGGTAGGCTTCTAGAAATGGGCACTTGTCTGTAAGGAACAAAAAATGATTGAATTATACAAATTGAGTTTTTAAAACAAATGAGTATTTTTTTCTTTTGAATTAAATATTACAATTTTTTAATAAAATTCAAATGCATATGAATATATATTTATGAGGTTGTACCTCAAAACTTTATTTTTAAATAGAGAAAAAGGAATAGCTTCAATATTTTCAGTGAATAACAATATGAACTTATAATAATGAAATAATTGATATTAAAATTTTGAGTTATACAATACATTTTATAGTTGAAAACATACTATTACATACATACTACTGTAAATTTGCATGCGTTTTTACTTGGATAGAAAAATAGAGACATATGTCAAATTTTCATTTTCATAGTGGCATTATATCTTTTGTGCTTTTTTCTCTCCAAATATTCTACCCTGAATTTTAATTATGCAGATGTTATATAATATCCACTGGAGAAAAATTATCAAGAACAACAGGAATTACTACATATACTCTAGGCTGGAAAACAACCAAGTACTCCTACTGACCTTTGAAGCTACATTGGTCTTTAAGGAGCCTCTATGTCTATCTTGCCTCTGGGACCAACAAAGGAACCATTTAATTTGTGATCCCTACCTTCCCTCTTTCCTGCCTAATGAGCTATAGCAAATGGAGAAAATTTAAACTGTGAAAGACATAGAAGCTATACAGTATAACCCTAAATTTAAAAGCCAAATATAACTGGAAATGAAATTAAATTTTATAAGACTAATGAAAAGGGTGGTGTGCTGGGATTCAAAATATTTTGAAATATTTTTTTGTTACCCAGAATGTGTTATGATTCTTTTTACTAGAGAATTGGTAACTCAAATTGTAAACTTGGTGCCCAGAAATGAATTATTTTGGCCTTTGGAGCTTGACCTATCAGGGAAATAAATGGTAATGAATAGAAGAGTACATTTCACTTATACTTCCATTTCTATTTTTATCCATGTACAATGCAATACCTTAATGACAAATGGACTAATGTGCATTTTATAATCAGTCATTTAGAATCACTTAAAATTAGAATTCATATTCTATGAAAATAAGATTATTGTCAACTCTAATTTCTTGGTGAAATAAAATGTAGAGAAAGACTTATGCTTAAAAAATGGCTGAAAAAGCTGCCACAATTCTTATCTTAATGTTTTGATAATTTGTACTATTAATATTACTTCATGGCTACTAGCAGAAAGAGTTATGATTCCATTACTACTTAATTAATGATATTACTTCTTTACATATGAGAAACAAATTAGAAACATTTATTAAAATTGAAGAATAGGGCTGGGGAGACATCTCAGCTGTCAAAGTCACTTACTTCCAGAGCCTGCTGTCATGGGTTTGATTCTCCAATACCCATGTAAATCCAGATGCACGAAGTGGCACATGCATGTGGAGTTCATTTGCAGTGACAAGAGGACTTGGTGTGCCATGTGTTCTCTTAGGTGCTTTCTATCTCTCTCTTCCTCCCTTCCTGACGCGCTCTCTCTCTCTCTAATAAATAAATAATTTAAAAAAATGAAGAGGAGATGATTAAAAATATGAATGTGTATGTATACATGTAGCATCACTTAACATTGTACCGTGACCACTGCTTGCAGTAATTATTTTATTTATTTATGAGAGAGAGAGAGAGAAAGAGAGAGAGAGAGAGAGAGAGGATGGGCACACCAAGGCCTCCAGCCACTGAAAATGAACCCTAGACACATGAACCACCATGTGCATCTGGTTTACGTGGGTTCTGGGTAGTCAAACCTAGGCCCTTAGGCTTTACAGGCAAGTTCCTTAGCTGCTCAGCCATCTATCCAGCCCATAAATCATATTTTCAATTGATGTGCAATATTTGTCTATTCTTCTACCAGTTTTCTCCCTCACTAATGGGCTATTGATAAGCCAATTATTATTGTCTCAGAATATCATAATATATCATATGGCTAATAAATTTTAAGAATATACTTTATGAAATTCTGAGTGTCAGGGTTATACCATGAGATTGTGACTATCCTGGCAGGAATGAACATGTTCTAAAGAGAAATACAGTCCTCTTCCTTTGGCTACCAGATTACTAAAACAATGGATTCCAAGAATTTCCCCATGTTTTGCACCCTGGAAGAAGGGAAAGGTATGGGTGCTGTTGTCAGTCAGATAGGAACCTTGTCATGCAGAAAGAGATTTCACACAGTACAGACAACTTACAGGAGGGACTTTAACTGAGACAATGATGAGTCAGTGATAGTCAGGACCATACACCTAACAGGAGTGGTTAGTTATTCATACATCTTGCCCTCTATTTTACCATTGAGGCTGAAGTATTTTTGTGACTTTATAACTCTGGTTAAATAGGACTATCACATGTGAGATACATTTATGCCTCAAATGATGATTTATTTCCACCTCCTCTTCTTTGAGCCTTGGAGGATGTGGTAGATATTTCCTTTATTGTTGTGCTCTTGGAAGTATTTGATTTTCTTCTTTGATGAGTTTTGAATCTCCTCAGTGTCTACCATCTTCCTGGAGGTGGCTCTCAAGCTGGTCATGAGTGCAGAACAACACCACTTACTCTATAGTGTTTCCTGATTTTCTTTTCTTTTTCTTTTTTTTGGTTTATTGAGGTAGGGTCTCAATCTAGCCCAGCCTGACCTGGAATTCACTATATAGTCTCAGGGTTACCTTGAACTCTTGGTGATCCTCCTACCTCTGCCTCCTGAGTACTGGGATTAAAGGTGTGTACCACCATACCTGGCTCCTGTTTATTTTTAATCAGTACCATTTACAGGAAAAGCCTGCTATATGGGCTATCCTGTAATTTGAATCTTTGTTCTAAATATATTTTCCTTAACTGAAGGAGTATTTTCTTATTATATGTAGGAAATGCCCTTGTATATCAGAAAATGAGTCTGGTTATGAGCACTAACCCTGTTTCCTAAGTTTGTGAGAGGTCTAAATTTTGAATTTTGTCACTAGTAGGGAATTATTATTCTAATGAGCCAAAAATTATATAGCAGTTACCTTCCTGTTGCTCAGACAAAACACTCAAACAGAAGTAGCTTATGACAGGAAATGGCTCATTTGAGGCTAACAGTTTTGAGGGAGAATTTTGATGGGAATGCATGGTAGAGCAGGAAACTGTCTCAGATCTTGTCACAATAACTAGCAGGGAGCAGAAAGAGAAATCTGACTTTTATCACTCAGTAGGCTAGACTAATAAACCTTAAAGTTGGCTCCAGTGACACACCTCCTCCCCAGCAAGTTTCTACCTTCTAAAGGTTCTACTAGCAGGAGATTGAGTATGAGGTTTAGTCACAAACATGAATCTATGGGGGAATACTTTACATTAAAAAAAAAAACAGATTTTCAGTTTTCCTCAAATGTAGAAGGTGAATTAATATGTAAGGGACTTCTTGTAGTTCTATATAGCAATGCTAATTGTGGCTTCAAAATATCAGATTATTTTTATTTATTTATGTATACACATATGGCTATTGGGATTAGGTTTTCTCTGTAAATTTAAGTGTTCTGAGCTCTGAGTCCCCAGCTGGTGGCAATTTGGGAATTTGAGCTTCCTGTTGACAGTGTATTGTAGGGGGTGGGATGCTTCCCCTTGCCAGTATTTGGCACACTCTCCTGATGTTGTTGTCCACCTGATGCTGATCAGGTGGTGATTTCCAAACTCTGCTCATACTAGGGTTTCCCCTGCCATTATCGAGCTTCCCCTTGGGTTTGTAAGCTAAAATAAACCTTTTCTCCCACATGTTGCTTTGTGTCAGCAATATTATGGTAACCACAGCAAGAAAATTGGTACCAGAAGTGAGGTCATTACTCCTAGAAAACTGTGTTTTTTGGTCTTTTGGAAGTGATCAGTGGAAGGAATATGAAAAAAAAATACTGAAACATAGACTACAAGAATTCCTTGCAGTGTTGAAGGCCTTCTGGTCAGAGTTGAAAGGCCTGAATGCAGTAAGAACAAGGGACTGTGAAATTTGGCTTATGAGAGAATAATAAATTTTATTGGACTGGGCTAGAAGCAGTTTGTGTAAGAGGATTGCTGCTTTCTGCCTGCCTGTGTCGTGAGTTGCACAGTGTAGAAAATGGACTGTAATGAACAGATGGATGTGGGACGGAAAGAAATGAAAGTTTAAGGCTGGAGATAGTGTCAATTCATCTGCAATAATTTGAGAGATTACAACCATTGAGAATGGACCAGCTGTTCTGCATTGGGATAAAAGAAAGAATATGGATCGTTATGAAAGTAAAAGGTCTGCATGCTGAAGGACTGTCTTGTTCTTCAAAAGTTGACTTTGTTCCCCCCTTGAATTAACAAATTAGTCGTCTACCTGGTACTATGGAATATAACAAATGCAGGAAATAAACAGTCATTGGATGTGCAATGTGATTTTATATTTTTGGAAATGGCCATGGCCAATGTGAAGCATGCTTGTTGAAGGCCCTGCATGGAGACCTGATGGAGCCCTGAGAATGAACCCAGAGTTGCAGTGGAGATGCTAGGACTATGGGATGGTTGCCAATGAACGCTTCTGGCACAAGATGAAAGTTTCAAGGGCTAGAAAACAGCCTAGCTGGAGGGGTGGAATTGAAATTCCACAGACTGGTTAGAGGTATTGGGCTTGAAGCTATTGGCCTATTTGTTTTAAAATTTGTATTGACTCAATCAGGTTTTGCTATGCCAATGCCATCTTTTGGAGGGTAAATTTTATTCTATACCATACCATTATGTTTTTTTTTTTGGTTTTGTTTTGTTTTTGAGGAGGGTTTTTACTGCTAACACTTAAGAGACCTGGAACATGTTTAAGCAATATTGGGATTCAGAAAAAAAAAATAAAAAAAACTATGAGGATTTTTAAAGTTGGATTTGAATGCATTGCCTTTTATATCATGTATGTTTATCAGTTTATGGCACCAGGGGTAGAATGTAACAGTTTGGATTAGGTGTCCCCTATAAATGCATGTGCCCTGAATGCTGGGTCCCTAGCTGGGGGCAATTTGGGAATAAGAACATCCTGGAAGTGTGTTGTTGGGAGAGGGCTTATGGATGTTATAGGCAGCTTCCTTTTGTCAGTGTCTGGCACACTCTCCTGCTGCTGTTGTTCATCTGATACTGGCCAGGTAGTGATTTCCATCTTCTGTTCATGCCAGGGTTTCCTCTGCCACCATGGAGCTCCCTCTCAAGTCTATAAGCCAAAATAAACCTTTGCCTCCCCCAAACTGCTTTTTGTCAGAAGGTAATCAAAACAACTCACAATCTTGACTATATCACACATTCATTGGTTGAAATTATTAGAATTTTAACTCTACCTAAATATGCAACAGAAATTTAAATACAATTAAATTAAATACACAAATACAGATAGATGAACAAAGTGGTACATATGTCTGGAGTTCCTTTGCAGCAGCAGGAGACCCTGGAATGCCCATATGCTCTCTCTCTCTCTCAAACAAATAAGTAAAAACATATTTTGGGCTGTAGAGATGGTTCAGCAGTTAAAGGTAATGTCTGATGGCAGGGTTTTGATTCCCCAGTACCCCTATAAATCCAGATGCACATGTGTCTGGACTTTGTTTGCAATGTCAAGAAGCTCTGTTGTGCCATGTACTCCCTAACTAAGGTGCTTTCACTCTATCTCTCCCTTCCTGTCTGTGTCTCTTTTAAATAAATTTTAAAAAATAAATATATAAGTAATTGTAGAACTGGTAACAGAAGACCATTGCATTATCAGAAAATTTTATGAATTTCAAAAGATGTTGCTATGTAGCAGCTTCTTCAATATCTAAAATAGAACTGAAGAAATGACTTAATGAAGATGCTTGCCTGCAAAGACAAATGACTCAGGTTTCATTCCCTAGTACCCATGTAAATCCAGATGCACAAGGTGACACATACATTTGGATTTCATTGAAAGTGGCTAGAGGCCCTGGTACACCCACTATCCCCCCTTTCTCTTTCACATAAACAAATAAAAATAAAATATTAAAAAATTTAAAATAGCTCAGTTGATTGGGAGGACCTTGGTAATCTCATTGTACAGATGATGAAATCAGATTTACTGGTGATTACATAGTTAGTGAGTCAGCCATCACTGATATTCCTTTTGATTTCTTTTCAGATATTATTCTCACTGAATTCCTATTCATATACTATACTTTCCAATTAAATTTGTCACTTCATTTTTAAAAAATTGCATTTTAAGGATGCATAGCAAGTAGACAAAAGCTAAACTCACTATAATCCTTTGTACTGTGGACTAATTTCAGACTAGATTATTTCAGTGTTTGTATATGGTGATAGCATATAGCAATGACTTCATAAAACAAACTGAATTTCAAGGCCTTAAGTAAAATTCTCTTAAATGACAAGTGTAAGGAACTATAGAGGAATGTGAAGCTAAAAAGAGAACTTAGTTTTTGAAAAGAATCAGAATAGTATTCCACTGATACTTTATGACATGAATGATCTCTTTTTCAGTGAAGCATCTGATAAATTTCCTTTGAGTTTCTGAAATTTAAAAGGTTTAAATTTAAGTAACAAAATATGACTAGTAATGTTTATATGATTGTACCTGGTTAATGTAAGAAACTGTGAACAATAACAATGTAGATAATGTATTTTTTTGTATTAAAACTTACATTTGAAATGACTACCTGTGTTTAAATGGATGACCCCCAATTGATTCAGGAGCTTAGTAAAATCTTGTAATTTAGACCTGAAGACACCTGGCTGGAGGTGGTGTTACTGGCAGGTTCTAGGTTCCAGCCCTAAGGTGTAGGGGTGGATTTGGAATTCCAGTCTAATGATACTCAAGGTGATTGAGCTTTGCCTGGAGTTCCTAAGAGTGCTTGCTTGTGGTGCTGGTGTGGCTTGGGGTTTTATTTTTTATTTTTCCCTATCTCTGCATGGACATGTGAAAGTGAGCCAGTGTTGGGCCTTGAGAGGCCCAGACACAAGGCCTAGTGGAACTTCCTGAGCCTAGCTAAAGTTTGGCGACCTGTCTCTGGCCAGCTAGGACTCAGCAAGATGCCTAATAGCTTCTTGCCTGCTACTTTCACGTAGGAGTTGTAATTCCCGCGTGTGCACTTGGGACCAATCATTTCAGTAGTCACAGTTTACTATTGGCCCTTACCTCTCCCCTCATCCTAAAATCTCCACCCTCGTTCTCAACATTATATAGGCAACCGCCTGTAACAATAAAGCGAGTTCCTGCTTCGACAAGACTCCCGACTCAGTGTGGTTTTTCTCCGGTGACTAGGAGAGGTTCTGAGTAGACGTCGCTCACCCTCCTCCTCAACCCCTTGGGACGAACCAGTGGGCCTGGTCCTTCCTCAGCACTACATGCCGGGGGAAGCCCAGCAGGCCAGCCTCTTCTACCATTATGGAATTTCCCTTTGATCTTTAAGCTAAAATAAATAAGCTAAAATAAATCCTTTCCTTTCTCCCATAACTGTGCTGGTCTGGAGGTTCATCCCAGCAACCTGAAGCTGTCATCTACACCTCCCTTTACATGATTCATTGTGTATGAAAATGGCCAGAGGGACAAAAGTACTCACAGTGTGACAAACCACCACTATGACCAACAATGACAACACAGTATGGCAAGGATTTCTTCTAAGGTATCCTTTCTCTGGACATGAACTATGAGATTTGTCATAAGACTCTGAAAAGACACCCAATTTTACATATTTTATAAAACCAATAATTTGTTCTCTTCAAAAATTGAACTCCTCCTGGATATTATGAAGAATTAACCCCAAACTAGTGCTTTCCTAAACTTTTCTATGCTTTATAAATATCATACCAAACCTTAATTTCAGGATTTTGGTAATGCTAAGTATGCCATGTATTTTATTTGTCATGGTTTTGAGGCTCATGGGATTTTTTAACGCAATAGAAATTCGTCCATTCCTATATACTAAGTGAGAAGGTAGAACCCTCTTAACCCTGAACCTAATGTAGTTTTGAAAAACTTTAAATAACTGTGAGAATAAAATGCTGAGATCAGGCCCAAGGAGACATTTTCAAAGACCTTCGGATCTAATAGTCTTAGTTTCATAAGTTTTCAGTACAGATGAAATATTTAAAGTCTTTGAATGAGCGTATTCTGAAATTGTTGTTACTATTTATCATTTTGCTGCATTGTATCACTTCTGCTCACATTCCTCTCTTAGATATATTTTCTTTTCTTTTCTTTTCTTTTTTTTTTTTTTTTTTTGGTTTTTCAAGGTAGGGTCTCACTCTAGCTCAGGCTGACCTGGAATTCACTCTGTAGTCTCAGGGTGGCCTTGAACTCTCAGCGATCCTACTACCTCTGCCTCCCGAGTGCTGGGATTAAAGGCGTGCGCCACCACGTCCGGCTCTTAGATATATTTTCTATGGATGCAACACTTTTACTAAGGGAATATCTTGTGCATCAAATAACCTAGGTGTGCCTGCACAGGAAAGATGCATGATAAATGGCTTTGTAATATATTGTTGACATAATATAAATAAAGCATTAGAACTGAACAGAATAAAGTTGCTTACTATGTGGTTTTTAATCTCCATAAGAAATTAAATGATAATGATGATTTCCTCATTAAAATTTAGAAAGAAATTTATTGGCATATATAATAAACCAGATTTTCAATTGCTTTGCACAATGGATTATATACAAAGGCAAAATTCAGTATTTCTCTTAATATATTACCTCTGCTGTTGTTGAAATGACAGGTACTGATCTGGCAGACTCTTGCATTTTTTCTGCCTTTATTATATTATTAGGACATAGTTCATCAGAAATTATCATCTTCAAGGACATCTGGCAAGAGTCAGATCTGGCAAAACCATTGGTAATACTAGAATTTTCAGCTCTTTGCTTGATTGTGAAACTATAAACTGAGAAACTTCATAGTTGGGAAAGTTATTAACAGTTTGCACATGATACGCTTATCAGTATGATCTGTATAATTGCCAAGATCTACCTGATTTTAGATGAAATGTTCCTTCAACCTACTCCTCTCTGTTCAGATTCTCTTCTTGTTAAGACTTAATTGATTTGGCAATATATGTTTTAATTATTTAAAAATCTATAAGTAATTTGGTATTTCAGATATTTTCATACTGAGAGTAATATGCTCTGGAATTAGAGATTAGCAGACAATGACATATGAGGGGAATCTGGTGCACAGAACAATTTCATATGATTTATGAGATAAGCATAATTTTATGTTTAAGTGAATAAAAATCAAAAGAATAATACTGTTTGATTCACAAAAGCTATGCAAAATTCAAATTTTGGCAAACAGAAAAAAGCTTATTGGAATGCAGTCATGTTATTCATGCATGGGCATATTGTTTTCTTACAACAGAATAGTTCATTGGATTAGTTGTAACAGAGATCATAATATCTGCAAAATGCTTGTTGTGGTCCTTTACTGAAATGCTGCCCATTGTTTTTCTATTGATTATAATGATCTTATTTGCGTATCATGGAAGTGGGACTGAAAATTAATAATATAGCATATTTCAAGTACAGCCTGCTGAAGAACAAAGAGGCAAGAATTATAAGCTGGCATAGAGCATCAACATCTTCAGTGTTATGGACTATTTTTAGTTCATTGTTCTCTAATTTATTAAACACTCTTGGCATGCTACTTAATCTTCTGAAGAAGTTGCCAAGTCTGAAAGCTAAGAACTTCAAAATTTATAGTTATGAATTTAAAATAGTAAGTTTTCTAAAAATATTAGCTATAATCTTAGGCCAGAATATGTGAAAAAAATATGTCTAATGAAAGGGAATAGAAGCTTTTGTTTCTCAAACTCAATCTCTTATTGTCACCAGTGAGGAATGAACAGCCAGGCATATAGGTTCTCACTCTGATAAAACCTGTTATTTTGAATGAACATGCAAGAAACTAAACTAGGCAGTCTTGGGTCAAATTAAACAACTCTATACCTAATATATATGTCTCTCTCTGTCTCTGTCTCTTTCTCTGTCTCTCTTACACACACATGCACAAAAACACACGTGCGCGCGCACACACACACACACACACACACAAGTTGCTATGGTGTCTTTAAAATAATGAAGTAGTTGTCAACATATAACAATTTAGAGACTTCACTCAAAATTTCCAAGTTTTTGTGCCACATGAAAATTCTGAATTCTATGTGGAATCCTGGGATTTAGGTGAGAAAGAACTCTCTCTTCTGTTGGAGGCATGATATCACCAGCTAATGACAGTCCTCAGCTGTGTGACTTATTCTCATTGTCTGCCTTGTTCTGGGCCTTGTGGGCCTTGCAAAGCAACTTGCTGAGTGAGTCTAAGGGAATTGAGGACAACCAACAGTTGAAGAGGAAGTGTTTCTGCAGCAGAGACAATGGGGAGCATAAGATACTGATCTATTTTGAGATAAAGTTTTCTGCAAATGTAGAAAACACTATGTGGTCCCTGGATATATGAGAATTTCCTACTGATATAATCAATTTCATATGAAAGACTAAAACAATCATGAAATATGGGCTGAAGAGATGGCTTAGCAGTTAATGCGCTTGCCTTTGAAACCTAAGGACCCATGTTTGACTCTCTAGATCCCACATAATCCAGAACCACAAGGTGACACATGTGCACACGGTCACACATGTGCACAAGGTAGCACTTGTATCTGGAGTTCAATTGCAGTGGCTGGAGGCCCTGGGATGCAATCTCTCTCTCACTTTTACTCACTCTCTCATAGAAAAGAAAAAAAAAATATCATGCAATAAAAGCCAAGATTTCAGAATATGTAGCAATAAAATTGAATCAGAAGGAATGTGACAAATATAGCTAACATAGTGCTCAAAGAATAATTTGTTGTCTTAAAGATTATCTATCTGAAAAAGGGAAAACTAGTATCTTAAAGAATAAATTGAATGAACCTAGAAAAGAACGTTTATTTTCAAGCAGAGCTTATAACATGAATTGGAATTCAATGGCAGATATTAAGAAATATGTAAATAGAGAAATTCAAGAATTAAGGGTATTTGACTTGCAACTGCTATGAAATACATCTCATGACTTATTAAGTTGGTAGCATCTACTTGATTTGTGCTTAAAATACACACATTTTTATTATGTGTTTTTTGATATAGTGGGAGGAAAGAAATACAGACAGAATTCTTGTCCACAGAATCAAATATTATTGCCATCACTGAATTTCTGTATAATAACTATTTCATTATTTAGAACTTTTATCTTAAATTAAATGTATTTTGTTGTTTATTTATTTTTCTTAAAATTGATACTTCTGATACAAGTTCCTTTTATATTTAACTATGATATACCTAAGATATTTCAGTAAAAAGACACATCTGTGGTTATCATTAGAAATAGGAGATGAGTCCAATATCTTTCCTTCAAAATCATTTATACATGTATTAAGAAGTGTTCTATACCCAAAGGTGCTTTCCTTACCAAGCATCTGGCTGATATTTTACTGTAGTCAGAAACCACAAGCATGCAGGGAATAGTTCTTCTGATGTTGGTATAGTTAGACCCTTGGGTGCCAAAAGATTGTGGGTTTTCATGACAGTCTCAGGTACTTATAACACAAGTGGTGAGAAGCAGAGGCTGATGGCTTCAGGTCCTAGAGGGCAGTGACTTAAGTGTCCAGGTGTTCAGGTTGACAACTTATGTCTGTGGGCTCTGATTGCTAACGGCCTGGCACTCAGCAGTTAATATGGTTTTTGGCTTTTAGCAGTTGCAGCACAGGCAACCCAGCTAGAGATAATGACCAGTCCTTGGGTATTGGACCCAGAACTATGAACACTAATTAGTGTAATGACTCATGAGCTTCAGGTGATAGGACCCTTAAACCTTATAGTAATTAGTGTTATTTCTCCTTGTCTTGGGTGTCAGCACCCTTGGCCCACAGGGCTTAGCAGCTCCCTGTAACATTTTCAGTGAAATGGCCCACAGTCCCCTATTTTTGGTTCTTCAGTCTTCTCTACATTTCTACTGTACTTGGTCATCTGCTTTGTCCATGTTGTCTCAGTCATCTCTACTTTCTGTGTCCTCTGAGCTGAACTCTGGAACTTTCAGCCACCATCTTGCTGCTGTGGCAGCTAGTAGCATGGCTGTCACAGACTTTACATTGCTTCATGATGTCAGCAACCACTCCACTGTGTCCTATGGCCTGCTCCGTTTAAGGTGAAAATCGCAGGTAGGAAATGAAAAAAGCATGAAGCCTTCTACTGGATCTAATATTGTAACACCAAGAGGCAGCTCAGTAAGGTGTCCCCAGCTGACTTGAAAAGTGAACTGAACATCCAGCCAGTTGTCATAATCAAACCAGAGTGTGGCAAAGTAGTCTGCACCAATCACCGCACAGCTTTACAGGCAAACGAATGATTGTGGTTGCAATTACTGACCTTCTGCTGGGCCTCCAGGAGTGGGGCAAGTGGATTACTCACGAGCTGGCTTGGATGAACACAGTTGCATGGTCATCTGTGGTTTACAGACCCTTGCTTAGAGGGTGGCTTTTCAAGGTCAGAGCAGGCAGGCTGTCTGGAGTGTCCTGAGCAGAGCAGATATCAGCTGTGGTCCTCTCCAGATGCTGGAGTGGTTCAGAGTGACCACTGGCTGCTATGAGGACAGTTCAGCTGACTGTTATAAAAGGATTGCTGGCTGACAGATCATAAGGGAAGAGCCTGTCAAACACCCCACTCTTGACACTTTTAATCATAGAGAGCACTGAAATAGTGTTTCTATCCGGGCATGATGGCGTAGGCCTTTAATCCCAGCATTTTGGAGGCTGAGGTAGGAGGATCGCTGTGAGTTTGAGGCCACCCTGAGATTACATAGTGTATTCCAGGTCAGCCTGAGCTAGAGTGAAACCCTACCTCAAAAAAACAAACAAAAAAAGTGTTTCTAGTGAAGATGTAATGAAAGTTCAATGCAGAACTTACAATTCTAATAGTTTACAGTGCTTGCTTGATAAGGCTCAACTCCTTGTGCCTGTCTTTGAACTATTATTTCTCTCACTAAATTCACTGAATAAATGTATTAAAATGTTTTCTAAAAGCTAGAAATGAATTATTTCCCAATTTCACAAGGAGGATCATTTCATTGTAATTGAATTAACATGATTATGTAGTAATAGAGTATTTACAAAAACAATTTATGAGAAGTACTGAAAGTCTGTATGGGTGTTATTTATCTTATAATTATTACAAATAATTTAAAATAGTTGTTCTGTCTCATTTATAACAACCTCACTAAGGACAGTGGAATAGCTATGATATATTAAAGTCATCATGTGACATAATTTATACTCACTGCCTTATCCCTCGCAGCAACTATAATTGCTGTGGTAGAAATGCACAAACTGAGGCACAGCAGTACTGGTCCTTGTGTACTCTTACTCAACTTAGTGACAGGATTCCAACCAGGCTGTGATTCAAAAATTACCTCTCAGAATAACTGGTGTAGTATATTTTAAAATGCACTTTCCTAAATTCTACATCTTCCTTTAAAATAACACTTGGTGTTATCTCATTCTTCTCTCCCAAAAAGAATGATTGGCTGCCTTGACCCTTTGATAATGTTGAGACATATTTTATATTCTGTTGTGTCACTATACAATAAAGCTCCTTGATGACCCAGCACCTCTCTTGTCCATTCTTGATTTGGCAACATGCATTTATGAGACAGAAAATGAAGAACACTTTTTAAGACATGTCAATGACTTATAATTAAACCTCACTTTGTGACTGACTTTTATCTGAAGGAAGTTTTGCTGTTTGTAAGGTTAGTGTGTTGTGTCACATAAGCCCATTTTAAGGGAAAAAAACCATGTTCTTGGGTCTCTTCAAATGTTGTTTTAGTATTCTATTTTATTGTTTATGACAGGAATTCATTAGGATTATTCTTTTTCTTTACTGTAGCATCATTTTCAAGTTGGTACAAATTAAAAAAGACTTTTAAATGTATATTCCTACTAACCACAATAATTGTACAAATTTATGGGTTACAATGTGATGCTTTGATGCATGTATGCAATCTGTAATGATCATATCAAGGATGTCAACATTTCTGTTTCTTAACACATTGATAATTTGTGTTAGATACCTATGATTTCCAATTGATAAAATAAGTAGTAAGGTTTTATAAAAATGTAGTTACTTACTGTGCTATCGAATTTATTCCTTGTGTATAACTGTATTTTAAAACCATTCACTTAACCTTTTTCTTGTTCCCTTAGCTTCTAGTAACCATGATTCTTTTATTTTATAAGAGATTAACAGATTTCAGTTTCCACTGAAGTAAGTGAGAACATGTGGTTCAAATTTCTAGAATTTTCAGCTACTTTCTTTTGTTCCTGTCGCTTTTTATTTACTTATTTATTTATTTTAAATATTTTTTGTCTGTTTATTTATTTGTGAGTGACAGAGAGAAGGAGGCAGAGAGAGAGAGAGAGAGAGAGAGAGAGAGAGAGAGAGAGAGAGAGAGAATGGGCATGCCAGAGCTTCAAGCCTCTGTAAACGAACTCCAGATGTGTGTGCCCCCTTGTGCATCTGGCTAACGTGGGTCCTGGGGAATTGAGCCTCGAACCGGGGTCCTTAGGCTTCACAGGCAAGCGCTTAACCGCTAAGCCATCTCTCCAGCCCCCTGTCGCTTTTTTTCTACTTTATTTTTAGGCTTTTTTTTTTTTCCTCTTTTTACTTTTATTGTGTTCAGTGCTGGCAATTAAATCCAGGGCTTTGCACATGCTGGGTAAAACTCTACCTCTCAGCCACACCCAAGCCTTATACTGTTTTCTCCTTATTTAACCCCAGCTGTCCTCTTGTTCTGAGACATTGGCTAGTTGGTTTTAGATCTCTTCTAAATGTCTAAATTCCTTTCCCCCTTTCTTTTCCCTTTCGTTATCCCCTATCTCACCCTTTGTTTTGGTTCTGCATATTTTGTTTTATTTTTCTTTGTCAGTATGTCTTAGTCAGCACTTTTCTTCTTCCTACTATATTAGGCATCATGCATGGTTTTAGGTGAGTTCAGAAAAACAAGGGAGAAAGTAGGATATGCAGTTTCGTTTCAAATAATTCTACTTTCAACGTCTATGTTTTTCATGCCCATGTTTAATTTTTTTGATAATAAATTATTCAAAAGGACAAATACGTGGCAATAAATTATTTAGTAAATTTAATCAAAAACACACCTGTGTGCCCTAGAATAAAATATGAATTACAAATATATTCTGTACAGAAAGCCTTTCTTTTTCCTCTATTTACTTACAAGAATGCTACTCACAAAACATCCTCTATTTAGAAATTATATACCTTTTATTGGCTTTCTGCATTATTTAGGAATTATCCCAGGTCTTACCTGCTACTGATTACATTCTGTTGCAGCAATATCCACCATGATTTTATTTTCACTATTATTCAAAAGTAATAGCTTTAAGTTATCATTATTGGAAGTTTTATTCTAAAATATGTGTAGGATGACTGGCTCTCCTTCAACCATATGAAGCCTTTTCAAGGTCCTTCATGTGCTGAGAAATGAAGGAGAGATGCTGTTACCATTGGTGGTCTTTGAGACATGGACCCCTGGTACCTCATTAGTACTGCACCTCTGTATTCTGTGTTCCCTCTATACTTACCACTAATGATAAAAATATGTTTGGTTGGCACTGTCAAATATAAAGAAATAAGTATATTCAATCCAGAGTTAAAACACCATCCTCTTGGGAAAATCCTAGAAATAGGTGTGTGGGGGGTGCTGTGTTCAGCTCCAGGTAAGGTTAAAATAATTAAATTCATGACAAAAACACCAATATGGCTAAAAATTAATATCAATTGAATGTCTACACTTTACAAGAATTTAAAATAATACTAACAATACTACTAAAAACTAATATGTATAAAATTCATATTACTAACCAGGTTTAGTGCTAGGTTGTTTATAGGTATTTTGTTATTCTTCATAAAAGTCTTATGGTCTTTATGTGAAAAAAAATGTTTGTAGGTAAATAACTTGGCTAAAGCTACACAATAGGTAAACACTTTAGGTAAATGATCTATCCACATTTGCTTGACTCCAAAGAAACTACATTTCTTGATACCTCAATGTTAAGAGAGTCACTGTGTTGTACTGGAAGTCAAACATTACAAGATACATTATTTCCCTTTCTACAACTGTGGGGCTTTAGCATTCCCTACTTTTTCTTATGGTTTAGTGAGATAAAATGTTTAAGGTAAATGAAAGAAAAATATATTGCAAATCATGACCAATCTTTCCAAATCCCTGCTTATTATCCTAACACAATAATACAAGTCATGCAGAGGAATATGCCTCCCATTTGTTTGAAATTTAATGGACAGTATTTATTATTATATTAAAAGGCTTGTAATCTCTGAGTTTCAACACTACCAATTTTGTTATTTGATTACATTTAAGTCATCATAATGTTTGTCATCTAAGAAAGTAATTGCTCTTACTGTTGCTAATGGGAAATAACAAGTTAGAGAATCATGCAGAAACAATGTAGAGGCTTCACAGAGCATGGAGAAAACATACAAATCAAGAAAGAATAATCAATTTTCTGTACTATGAGGGTGGGTGATAGTCTATGCATAAAATTCCTTCCTGTTTATTTGCATACTTCTAGTGAAATGAATCACTTGTTATGATTTGCTGTTCAGTGTAAAGGTTTTTTTTAAGTAATCATACTTTAAATTTCATTTTCATAAAAGAAATTAAACATTATCACCCCAAGCAATAGCTGGACAAGCAATAAATGGAAAGAAAAGGCTGCTAACACACACTTTTAATTCAATATAGTATAAAATTTGCAACCTTTGCGCTAAGGAATGGACTAATAAAGTAAATGAAATTAATCATTTTTTTAACACTAAGACAACAACAATCTGATGGGAAAACTTTCCCTTATGCTAGATGCAGATATACTAAAATTTATTGAAAATAGTTGCCATGCTGTTATTATGTTATATCTACTCTGGATCGATTATCAAATGAATGAGAGGCTTGCACTCCTTAAATACTCTTACACTGGACAGATTGTCTTAGAGGAGTTATTTCATAAATTTATAAATGTATTAATCCAAAAAGCAATACATAAGGAGTTACTCTGCTATTCATTATATCTCTAAACGATTCAATGTAGGGGTATAGTCCTTTTTTTTTAATTTTTTAAACTTTTTTTGTTGTTGTTCATTTTTATTTATTTATTTGAGAGTGACAGAGAGAAGAAGAGGCAGATAGAGAGAAAGAGAGACAATGGGCGTGCCAGGGCTTCCAGCCACTGCAAACGAACTCCAGACGCGTGCGCCCCCTGTGCATCTGGCTAAGGTGGGTCCTGGAGAATCAAGCCTCAAACCGGGGTCCTTAGGCTTCACAGGCAAGCGCTTAACCGCTAAGCCATCTCTCCAGCCCTAGTCCTTTTATAGATAGAGTGGAACAACATTTGGAAAGTTGATATTCCTAAGAAGGTAAAAAACTCGTTTTAAGTGATATTACTATTATCACTTAGAAGTTCATATTTTGATGGAATTTTATGGCATTAGTTCTAAAGTGGAGATTGTTAATACCTGTGGTCTATTACTGATAAATCTTGTATTACAGACTTTTGAACTTTCCAATTAAAAACTGGCTGCAGAGGGTTTCAACTTTAATTGATCCCACTGTCAATATGCATAAGCTTCAAAGTGTTATTTAAGAAGAGAATATATATATATATATATATATATATATATATATATATATATATATATAAAATGCATATATACTTACATACATACATACACACATATATATATGCATACATATATACATATGTGTGTATGATATGTGTATTGCATAAATAAATCAATTATTAAGCCCACCTTCCAATCTGTACATTTAAAAATAAACATAAAAGTATTATGCATTTCTGTTTTTAAATATTTTATTTATTTATTTAAGAGAGAGACAGAGGAAGAGGCAGATGGAAAGCGAGAATGGGCATGTCAGGGCTTTCTGCCACTGCAAACGAACTTGAAACGCATGTGCCGCTTTGTGCATCTAGCTTACATGGGTTCTGAGAAATTGAACCTAGGTCCTTTGGCAAGTGCCTTAACTGCTAAGCCATCTGCATTATGCATTTCTTGTTTGACTATGCTACCCACCAAGTCACTTTCAACCCTTTATTATTTTTCAGTAACAAAACAGTTACTTGAAACTACATTGATTACAAAATAATACATAATAATAATAATAATAATACATAATTGTTATATAAATGAAATGGAACAGGATTAAAGGGTGAATAGGCTTATGATATACATGTAAGAAATGTTTATTTTATCTTCCATCAATTGTAAGTGCAGTGATGCTGGTAGGGCTTCATATTTGTGAGTTAGCACTTGAAAAACAGCTACTATATTTGTAAATTTTAAAAATAATTTCTTCAATTTAAAAATATTCCTCCAAAAAGTGATAACTTATACAAGTTTTCTTACCTTACTTAACTATAATCATTTCCTCCACAAAGAGCTAACAATGAGCTTTAAATATAATATCACAAAACTCTTCCTAAGAGATATTAGTCCTTCTGGAGATTTTAGAGGCAAAACACAAAGAAATAAACATCTTTCTTAATCTTAAGAAAAGAAAGAATAGAATATCTTGCTTTAGAAAGACTGTATACATAGTTTAGGCACTCTGGTACATGCCTATAATCCCAGCACATGGGAAGCACAGTTAGAGATCATTCTCAGCTACATAGCAGGTTTGAGGTTAACTTTTATTGTATGACATCCTGTTTGAAAGCAAACAAACAAACAAACATACAAAATATACTGGCATAATTTATTTTTATAACACTTTTATCCTGAAAGTACAATTGAATGGAAGTTACAAGAATGGCTTATATACTTACTCATTCCCATGTGCATAACTTTCTTCATTATTAGCATCCCTTATAAGGGATCTTAATAGGTAATACCTACAACTATGTCTTGTGGGGGGGGGGCAAATGTGGATAGAACCATAATCAAAAGTGAATATAAAGAGATGAGCTGGAAGCTGAAAGAGAGAGAGAGAGAGCGAGGTGGGGAGGTCAAAAAGATATATATAATATGTGATCAGAAGAAGGGAAGATATAGGAGTAGGGATCTTGGAGGGAAGAGGAGGAGGGAGGATGGGAATCAACAAAAGTAAATTTTATTTGAAAATCTTAGAATGAGTGGAAGCTATGTGCCAACTAAAAAAATAATAAAAATAAAAAAGGAAGGAACAATCATTGTAACTGATGAAATAAATTCCCTTCTGGACTCCATAGCTGAGCTTTAGGTTCATTTTTTGTATTGTATATTATGTGCATTTTGATAAATATGTAATGACATGTTACTACTATTGTAGTATCCTACACAATAGTTGTAATGCTCTATAAACCATGAATGCTGCCTTTTCATCCTTCTCTCTGGCTCAGCCCCTGGAAACTACTGAATTTTAATGCCTCCATAGTGTTACCTTTCCAGAAGTCAGTATAGTTAGAATCATGCCACATGCTGCCTTTTCAGGCTGGTTTTTAAAATAATTATCTATGTTAGCTTCCTTTGGGTATTTTTATGGCTTGATAGCTTCTCTCCTTCCAGTGTGAAATGATAATCCATTGTCTATAATGCACCAACAGTTTAGCAGCTAACCTACAGAACAACATTTTACTGCTTCCAAATTTTCCAGTTATGACTAAAGATTCTATAAGCATCAATGTGAATTTTTTATGTAGACATGGATTTTAAACCATTGAATGAATTTCAGGTAGTACAGTTGTTCAATTCTATTATAAGAATATATTTAATTTTCCAAGAATCTGTGAGCCTGCACTACATTCTCACAAGCAGTATGAATTAGAGTGATCCTGTTCAATTTTGCCAACATTTGGTAGTGGTAGTATGCTGGTGGATTTGGCTTATCTTATAATATGACTATTTAATTGTTCTAGTAACTTGAACTTGTCTGCAAACATATAATATGGAACATATTTTCATATGCTTATTTGCCTCCTGTATATATATATATATATCTTTATTTTTTTTTGTTTATTTATTTATTTGAGAGCGACAGAGAGAAGGAAGCAGAGAGAGAGAGAGAAAGAGAGAATGGGCGCGCCAGAGCTTCCAGCCTCTGTAAACGAACTCCAGATGCGTGCGCCCCCTTGTGCATCTGGCTTACGTGGGTCCTGGGGAATTGAGCCTCGAACCGGGGTCCTTAGGCTTCACAGGCAAGCACTTAACCGCTAAGCCATCTCTCCAGCCCCGCCTCCTGTATATTTTTCAGATGATTCGTAACTGGGTTGTTTGTTTGTATATCAATGAGTCTGAAGAGTTCAGTCTCCATTTTGGATGATAATCTATTATCAACTATGTCTTTTGCAAATAATTTCTCCAAGTTTGTCACTGTCATTTCATTTTCTTGACAGTGTTCTGCTTATAACCACCCCCGCCCCCAACAAAGCCACTACTTCTCTGACCTTCCCTTGACTACAATATGAATTTAGTTTTTATGTAACGGACTCAGCCTTTTTTAAACAAGTATAATGTTTGATTTAATTCCTTGAATTATAATGGAAAAGAAGGGTAAGAAAGGGAAGGTGTGATTGATTTTTTTAAACTATTCCACATTGTTATAAATAATTTATAAAATTTTTTTTAAAAACTATGAAAATGAAACATTTGATAAAAATATAATAACACTATAAAGCATCATTTATATGAAGGTTAGGGGAATTAACTTACTATAGATTGTTGCTATCTAATTATGTATGAGAACCACATTTGTAATTCTAACCTTTCTAGTAGCCACATTTAAAATGTAAGTTAGATAAATGAAATTGTTTTTTATGAATATAATTAGTTTAATGCAATCTCAATTGCCTATATTTACCTTTGTTACCTGTTTTTAATGCCACACACACAAAAATCGTCACACAGACCAATGTCAAGAAGTTTTTCCACCTCCTTTTCTTCTACCAGTTATATTATTTTTGATGTTACAATGAAGCCTTTAATTCTGAGTTGTATGTGTGAGCAGGATCCAACTTAATTTTATTACTGGTGGTACCCATCCTTCAATAGACTTAGCATCCTTTCTGAATATCAATTGGCTTGTCTTTAGACTCTATTGCTTCCTCCCTCAATGTGTCTGTTTTAATGTTAATACCATACTGTTTTTGATTACTGTAGTTATGTAAGATACTTTTAACTCAGGATGTGTGATAACTCCAGTTTTTTTTTTTCCTTTGTATCATGCTCAAGTTTGATTTTCCTATTCAGGGATTTTTATTCTCTTTTTGGTGATTGCATGTACATTTTATTATTATTTTATATGGCTTTGTAACGAAATACAAAATTTTGATATGGATTGCAGTAACTCTATAGGTCACCTTAAGAACTGTGTAGTTAGGGCTAGAGAGATGGCTTAGTGGTTAAGGTGCATGCCAGAGAAGCCTAAGTATCTGTGTTCAACTCTCCAGATCCCATGTTAGCACGAAGGTAAGGCAAGCACAAGGTTGCACATGCCCACTAGGTGGTAAAAGCATCTGTAGTTAGATATCAGTTAGTATCAGCTGTATTAAACATCTTTTCATTTTGTTTTCAGATTATCTATTATTCATGTTTAGCAGGTGTAATGGTTTACAATTATATTGCCAAAGTTTCAGGTGTTTAGCGTATAAATTACAATCTGTGCAAATTTGCATCCTACTAAATAAAACTTTCATAAAATATTAATCAGATAATAAATTATATGCCATGAATAACTCATTTGAAGGTAAAATAAGAGGTAATTATTTTTCCAATTTTATATCAATTGGCTTATAACATAATCTTCTACTAATTATTTTTAAAAGAAAGGCTAGCGTGTAGTACAGGTTAGCCTCAAAACTTTCTATGTAGTAGATAATGGCCTTAAATTCTTGATCTTTCTACCTTTACCTCCAAAGTGTTAGGATTATAGTTGTTCATCACTATACCTGGCTTTTCCTGATAACTTGATTTAAGATTATAACTTACATAAAATATTTATCATGTTATTAGAATTTATTGATGCATTTGCTATAACAAAAATAATTCATTTCACCATTCTTTTTTTTTGTAAAAATTTTTTTGTTTGTTTATTTATTTATTTGACAGCAACAGAGAGAAGGAGGCAGAGAGAGAGAGAATGGACGCACCAGAGCTTCCAGCCTCTGTAAACGAACTCCAGGCGCGTGCGCCCCCTTGTGCATTTGGCTAACGTGGGTCCTGGGGAATTGAGCCTAGAACTGGCGTCCTTAGGCTTCACAGGCAAGCGCTTAACCGCTAAGCCATCTCTCCAGCCCTCACCATTCTTTTAAAAATATTTTAATTTTATTATTTATTAGAGACACAGAGGAAGAGAGAGGGATAATGGGCATGCCAGGGCCTCTAGCCACTGCCAATGAATTACAGATACATGCACCACCTTGTGCATCTGGCTTACCAGGCAAGAGCCTTAATTGCTAAGGCATCTCTCCATCCCTCACCATTCTTTATTTAAAAGCTGTTTCCTTGTTTTATGGCAATCCAACCCATTCTACAGTGCCAAAGGGGTAAGATCAAACTTTGTTTGTAATCATTTAAAGATTTTACATTCAATTCTAATTTAAAACATGAATTTATTCTCAGTTAACTATTGGCAGGAAAATTTAAGGTGGCTTTAGAAAAAAGCTATAGTAGGTAAATTTGTTTTTCAACTTTTACAAATTTAATATGTATTTGCAAAGAATTCTTTTAATATTGTCTAATTTGTTATTTCGATTTTTGTGAATAAAACATTTTCCTTCTATTTTGATCCAATAAATTACAATTGACATTTGTTGTGATACTTTTGTGACATTTGTTTTAACATGTCTTATTTTTCTTTATTATTTCCATCATAGCATCACATTGTCTTCATGTAATCTGGCATCATTCATGCTTTTGTCTGAAATTTAAATTTGTGTTAATACTTACTCATTTTTCTACAAAGTTAATCTTGTGCAAACATGAGGACCTGCATTCCATCTACAGTATTCATGTAATAAGCTCAGACAGGTCACACATGCTTGTCACTCCAGCACTGAATGCTTTATTACAGTGATAAAAAAAATTGGCCTCCAATTTTTTTTGATACTGTTTCAAGTTCTTTTAGCAAAGAATTAGAATTTACTTCTACCATAACTTTGTGCTTTAAAATGTCAAAATTAAACATAATTAAAGAGCATTCGATAATTTTCTGCTATTGCTCCAGGAAAGATAGTGATAATAATAAGTGACTATCAAAAGAAGAATCAGACATAAAAGGCAGGTTTGGCATGGAGATGGGAGAGGCTGAACCAAAATTCTAATTAGCTCACACAATTTCTTAAGTCTACTCCACTGTCTCTTCACAAAAGGAGAATTGAAATCTTTACATCTTGTTTATTAACTTTCTATTTTGGAATAAACTTTTCTATAAAAACTACAAAACATCTGTTGTAGTTAGTGTCCTTGGGCATGTGTAACTAAAGAAAGAATTGTTCTATCCCTTTGGGCCATTCCCCACATAGGGGTGTGTGTGTGTGTGACTTCTAGAATTAATGACTGATTATATTTTTGATAACAAAAGAGAAATACTTGAGACAGGAGAGTAAGATAGCACCTTAGGTTGATAAGTCTAGAGAGTGGTAGGTTGCTGGACTAGGTACTTATTTGTTAAATGGAATCCATTCATTCTCCTGTTGAAGACTTCATTGTGGCTTTAAGTATAAAACAAATGATTGTAAATTATTGAAATACTAGAGTCATTCCTTTAATATTTGTTGCCTGCTTATGGCCAAATTTATTCATATGAGGCACATAAATATTCCATAGAAATTACACCTTACACACTGATTAATATTTTAAACTATACTAAAATTGAATTAATTTATTGAAAACTAAGTTATCTGTATTGCTTTCTAATATTGAGTTCATTGCTTAGTTGATGTATTAATGGATAACCATATTATTTCTTCTTAGCACATCCATGAAGAAGCCACATTTTCTACTGGGATCTGATATGTCTGGGTTCAGGTTAGACAAACTGGAAGAATAAGGACATTGTACCAGAAGTAATAGTGAAGTATTTTGAGGCTGAGATGTGTCACATTTGCAAGCAAAACATGCAGTCCCAAACCAGGCAAACACTTCAACATAGTCATAAATCTAACATACTGGGAAGAATGGGCAGAAAGAAAAATTTGAGGTTTGACTCATAACAAGAAGAAGGAAGGGAAAATGGATAATGTTATATCCTTATAAATAATTGAATCTTAGAACCTAGCCAAAGATATTCCATAGAGTTTAACTGTGGTTTGTCTATGTCAAGATACTTTAAATAATTCTCTTATTGATCCTACACTGATAATGTCTTTTACTTGTCACAGTCTACTACTGAATATATCCCCTGCTGCCACCTTCCTCTCTTCCCTCGTTGGCTTGTTAGAGCTCAGTATTTCTGTATCAAATTCACTTTTCATCTTGCCTAATGTGATCCTATACATACTTTTAAATTTTATATCCTCTGTGAATCCTTTCCTTGGTATTTCCATGATACAAGATGATATATCCTCTAGTCACTGTAGCACAATATCATTTCTGTGCCTTATAGCAGTAGTTATTCAAAGCAGAGGTGTGGTGTTGAGAGAATTTCAGGCAAAGGAAAATCATGTATGAAGAAAGCTGAGCCTAGAAAGTTCCTGGCATATTTAGAAATTTGAATGTATTTCATTTGTATTATTACAAATCAATTGGGATAGTAATGGATTGAAGAGGGTTAATAGAGATCAGATAATAGTGTTCTACAAATACCTACTGAAAGAAGAACAAATCTTAAGGAACATATTTATATGTAAAATTTCCTAAAAAATGATAAGCCAGTTGGCAGAAGAATCAGGATTAAAATTCAGTTTATATCTTCCTTTGATTTGTAAGTTCATCCTTATGGTATTCTGTCCCTTGAAATATTGTCTTCACTAGAAAGTGGAACAGGTTTCAGCCTTGTCTATATCAGTGCTGAAGGGAAAAAAAAATAGCTCAGCCTTGTCTATATCAGTGCTGAAGGGGGAAAAAAAAGTAGCTCAAAATACAGGACAGAGAAGAGTGCAGTTTTAAGATGTGTTTGAAAAGTATTTGTCTTTATTTTTAAAGAGAATGCTAACAGAAGGAAAACCCCATAGAAATATAGCTTAAAAAATTACAATTAAATTAGAACTTTGCATAATTGTGGTTTAAGAGACTAACAATATTGTGTATTTTGTTTTTTCCTTCATTTATTTATTATTTATTTATTTTTTTCTCAATTTTTATTAACATATTCCATGATTATAAAAAATATCCCATGGTAATACCCTCCCTCCCCCCATTTTCCTCTTTGAAATTCCATTCTCCATCATATCCCCTCCCCATCTCAATCAGTCTTTCTTTTATTTTGATGTCATGATCTTTTCCTCCTCTTATGATGGTCTTGTGTAGGTACTGTCAGGCACTATGAGGTCATGGATATCCAGGCCATTTTATGTCTGGAGTATCACGACAGGTTATTTGCTTCTAAGTAGGTTAAATCACGAGTTGTTTGAACAGATATTGGTCATTTTCCCCCAGTAGCCCATGTAGCACCTTCTGGCACTAGGCGTGCTGACTGTCTGGGGACCGACTCTCTTCCAGCTTCCAGCTATGCCATTCCATTTCCAAATTTAAAAAAAAATTTTAGTTCTTTTTCCAAATTTTTATTAACAACTTCCATGATTATAAAAAATATCCCATGGTAATACCCTCCCTCCCCCCACTTTCCCCTTTGAAATTCCATTATCCATCATATCCCTTCCCCTTCTCAATCAGTCCCTCTTTTATTTTTATGTCATGATCTTTTCCTCCTCTTATGATGGTCTTGTGTAGGTAGTGTCAGGCACTTTGAGGTCATGGATATCCAGGCCATTTTGTGTCTGGAGGGAGCATATTGCAAGGAGTCCTACCCTTCCTTTGGCTCTTACATTCTTTCTGCCACCTCTTCCGCATTAGACCCTGAGCCTTGGAAGGTGTGATTGAGATGTTACTCTGTACTCTAGTCACTTCTTTCCAGCACCATAATACCTTCTGAGTCATCCCAAGATCACTGCCATCTGAAAAGAGAAGATTCTCTACCCACAGTGAGAGTAGCATTAACATAAGGGTATGAATATTAAGAGAAGTGCTTACTGGGCAGTTTGATAAGCATAGTATATACATTTATCCAGACATCAGCAGATGTTACACCCCTAGGGCTCATGACTACCCCTGTTTTAAGTTTTCAGTATCAGGGATGTATTCCCTCCCATGGAGCGGGCCTCCAGTCCAATTGGATGGCAGTTGGTTTCCACCATGAGACCCTGAGCCTTGGAAGGTGTGATAGAGATGTTACAGTACTGAGCACTCTGGTCACTTCTTTCCAGCACCATGATGCCTTCTGAGTCATCCCAAGGTCACCACCATCTGAAAAGAGAAGATTCTCTACCAAAAGTGAGAATAGCATTAATATAAGGGTATGGACATTAAGTGAAGTGCTTACTGGGCAGTTTGATAAGCATAGTATATGCATTTAGCCAGAGAGCAGCAGACATTACACCCCTAGGGCTCATGACTACCCCTGTTTTAAGTTTTCAGAATCAGGGATGTATTCCCTCCCATGGAGCAGGCCTCCACTCCAATTAGAGGGTAGTTGGTTTCCACTATGACAGACGTGCCACTATTGCACCTGTTGGCTCACTTGGCCTGGCTGGCCAAATATAAAGCTGGCAATGTCCACTGTTGAGTATCTTCACTAGTGATTTCTCCCTCTCCCTTTGAACTGCATGCAGAATAGCTTCTTACAGCTTTCTGTCAGCTGGTCTACATGGAAGAGGTTATCAGCTCAGTTCCAGCAGGATTTCTTAGTGGCCTTGCAGCCCAAGTATGTGGAGTCTTCAGCACTAGGGTCTTACCATATATTCCTGGTGGGAAACCAATGGCCTTGGCAATGGACTATAAGGTTTTTGGGGCATCAGGGACCTCCCTGGCCAACAACTCACTGGAAAGTATCCCACCCCTGGCACTGAAAATTTTCTAACAATGATCTACAGCTCCCAAGTGTTCCATTCTCCAAAACTGGAGGATTCCATATAATTTATTTATATCCTCTTAGATTTTGATTAGCCCTCCCTCCACCTTCCGTTTACTCAATCTCTTTCCCTGACCTCACTTTGGGCCTTTTCACCCCCGTTAATCTATTCTTCTACTTACATATATACAATACCAACCTATTCAATACCCTCCTCCCTTCCTTTCTCTTCCCTTTGTATCTCTTTTTTAGCTTATTGGCCTCTGCTACTGAGTTTTTTCTTTCTCACACAGAAGGCCAATCATCTGTAGCTAGGATCCACATATGAGGGAGAACATGCAGTGCTTGGCTTTCTGGGCCTGGGTTACCTCACTTAGTATAAGCCTTTCCAGATCCATCCATTTTCCTGCAAATTACATAACTTCATTTTTCTTCACCGCTGAGTAGAACTCCATTGTATCAATGTGGCACATCTTCTTTATCCACTCATCAGTTGAGGGACATCTAGGCTGGTTCCATTTCCCAGCTATTATGAATTGAGCAGCAATAAACATGGTTGAGCACGTACTTCTAAGGAAATGAGATGAGTCCTTAGGATATATGCCTAAGAGTGCTATAGCTTGGTCATATGGTAGATCAATCTTAAGCTGTTTTAGGAACCTCCACACTGATTTTCACAACGGCTGGACCAGATTGCATTCCCACCAACAGTGTAGAAGGGTTCCTCTTTTTCCACATTCCACCAGCATTTATGATCATTTGTTTTCATGATGGTAGCCAATCTGACAGGAGTGAGATGGAATCTCAATGTAGTTTTAATCTGCATTTCCCTGATGACTAGGGATTTAGAACATTTTTTTTAGATGCTTATATGCCATTCGTGTTTCTTCTTTTGTGAACTCTCTATTTAGCTCCATAGCCCATTTTTTAAATGGCTTGTTTGATTTCTTATTATTTAACTTTTGGAGTTCTTTGTAAAACCTAGATATTAATCCTTTATCAGATATATAGCTGGCAAAGATTTTTCCCCATTCTGTAGGTTGCCTCTTTGCTTTATTCACAGTGTCCTTTGCAGTACAAAATCTTTGTACTTTCATGAGGTCCAAGTGGTTAATCTGTGGTTTTATTGCCTGAGCAATTGGGATTATATTCAGAAAGTCTTTGCCAAGACCAATATGTTGAAGGGTTTCCCCTAATTTTTCCTCTAGCAATTTCAGAGTTTCTGGTCTGATGTTAAGGTCTTTAATTCATTTGGACTTAATTCTTGTGCATGGAGAGAGAAGAATCTATTTTCATCCTTCCATATATACATATCCAGTTTTCCCAACACCATTTGCTGAAGAGGCTGTCTTCTCCAATGAGTATTTTTGGCATTTTTATCAAATATCAGGTGGCTATAGCTACTTGGACTTACATCTGGGTCCTCTATTCTGTTCCATTGATCTACATGTCTGCTTTAGTGCCAGTACCATGCTGTTTTTGTTACTATGGCTCTGTAGTATAGGTTAAAATCAGGTATGGTGATACCACCAGCCTTATTTTTGTTGCTCAGTATTGTTTTAGATATTCGAGGTTTTTGTGATTCCAAATAAATTTTTGGATTGTTTCTTCTATTTCTGTGAAGAATGCTTGGAATTTTGATGGGGATTGCATTAAATGCTTAGATTGCTTTTAGTAAATTTGCCATTTTCACAATATTTATTCTTCCAATACAGGAACAAGGGATGTTTTTCCACTTCCTAGTGTCTTCTGCAATTTCTCGCTTGAGTGTTTTAAAGTTTTCATTATAGAGATCCTTTGCTTCCTTGGTTAGGTTTATTCCAAGGTAATTTATTTTCTTTGATGCAATTGTGAATGGGAGTGATTCTCTGATTTCATCCTCTGTGTGTTTGTTGTTAGCATATAGGAAGACTACTGATTTCTGTGTATTTATCTTGTATCCTACTACATGGCTTTAGGTGTTTATCAGCTCTAACAGTTTGCTGGTAGAGTCTTTAGAGACTTTAGGGTCCTTTATATATAGAATCAAGTCATCTGAAAATAATGATAACTTGATCTCTTACTTTCCAATTTGTATCCCTTTTATGTGTGTCTCTTGCCTTATTGCTATGGCTAAGACTTCCAGTACTATATTAAATAAAGTGGGGACAGTGGGCACCCTTGTCTTGTTCCTGATTTTAGTGGAAAAGCTTCCAGTTTTTCCCCATTTAGTAATATGTTGGCTGTAGGCTTGTCATAAATAGCCTTTATTATATTGAGATATGTTGCTTCTATTCCCAGTCTCCGTAGGACCTTTATCATGAAGGGATGTTGGATTTTGTCAAATGCTTTCTCTGCATCTAATGAGATGATCATGTGATTTTTGTACTTCAATCCATTTACATAATTTATTACATTTATTGGTTTGTGTATGTTGAACCATCCCTGCATCTCTGGGATAAAGCCTACTCGGTCAGGGTGAATGATCTTTCTGATATACTTTTGTATTCTCTTTGATGAGAGTGGGGTGTTAAAGTTACCCACTACCACTGTGTTTGGTGTTAACTGTGACCTTAGTTCTAATAGCACTTGTTTGATGAATTTGGGGGCCCCCATATTAGATGCATGTATGTTTAGGACTGTAATGTCCTCCTGTTGGAGGGTGCCTTTAATCAATATAAAGTGGCTTTCCTTATCTTTCTTAACTAATGTTGGACTGAAGTCTACCTTGTCAGATATTAGGATAGGAACCCCTGCTTGTTTTCTAGGTCCATTTTCTTGAAACACCATTTTCCAACCTTTCACCCTAAGATAGTGTCCATCCTTTGTAGAAAGGTAGGTTTCTTGGAGGCAACAAACTGAAGGATCCTGCTTTTTAACCCAGTCTGCAAACCTATGTCTTTTGGTTGGGGCATTGAGGCCATTGATATTAAGAGATATTATTGTAAGGTGTGTATTCACTTTAGCCATTTTTTTGTAGTTCTTCTGGTTTTACCTTTGCTCTCTTGTGTTAACTAGTATTTGATTATTGTTTGTTTTTTCCCAGTTCCTTATATGTGTGCTTTTCTTTTTCTTCAGCATGGAGGATTATTTCAAGTATTTTCTGTAGAGCTGGTTTTGTCTTCAAATACTCCTTTAGCTTGCTTTTGTCATGGAATGTCCTTATTTCTCCATTTATTTGAATGGATAGCTTTGCAGGATTAAGTAACCTTGGTTGACAGTTGTTATCTTTCAGGACTTGGAATATATCACTCCAAGCCCTTATGGCTTTTAAAGTTTGTGTTGAGTAATCTGCTGTGATCCTGATTGGCTTGCCTTTGTAGATAACTTGATTTTTTTCTCTGACTGCTTTCAATATTTTTTCTTTGGTTTGTGTGTTTGGTAGTTTGATTATAATATGGTGAGGAGAGGTTCTTTCCAGATTTTGTCTGGCTGGTGTTCTAAAGGATTCCTGTATGTGCATTGGCACCTCTTTCCCATGTTGGGGGAAGTTTTCTTCTATGATTTTGTTGAAGATGCCAACTATGCCTTTGGAGTGAAATTATTCTCCTTCTACTATGCCCTGAATTCTTATGTTTGATCTTTTCATAGTGTCCCGAATATCTTGAAATTCCAATTCATACATTTCTATTAGTTTGTCTTTCTCTTTGTTGGACTGTATTAGATCTGCCACCTGGTCTTCTAGCTTCGATATTCTGTCCTCTCCTTCATCCATTCTACTGGTGAGATTTTCTACAGAGTTTTTTTATTTCATTAACTGTGTTCTTTATTGCTAGTAATTCTAACTGGTTTTTCTTTATTATTTATATTTCCTTATTTGTGTCTATTATTGGCATCTTTATTTCATTAAATTCGCGTCCTATTTCTTCTTTGCTTCCTTTGATTTCTTCTTTGAGTTCTTTGAACATACTTATAATCATTCTTTTGAAGTCTTTCTCAGGCATTTCCTCTAACTCGTTCTTACTGGGGGTCATTTCTGATGCATTATTACTTTTGGTGGATTTACATTGTCTTGAGTTTTGGTGTTTCTTGTGTTATAATGTAAATATTTTTGCATCCTGGATTATTTAGTGATTGGATTTTCTAGTTAGCTGGGTATTATGACATGTATCAATCAATCTGATGTTATATATCTGCAGGGTAGGAGCTTAAGGAGCTGGGTGTGGCTCTCAAGACTCTCAGAGTATCTACAAAAGTGACCCTACGTGTTGGGTTTGCCTGCTATGAGAGTATTGAAGTAGGCTGAGTGGAACCAAATACAGATAGTTTCTAAAATTTAACTAAACAATGTACACTTTTAATGAAAAACAGCACAGAGTATTTATGCAAGAGTAGGTATTACGACAACCAGGTCCTCTGTCTGTCCCTTAGGCTGTGTGGTGCCTCACCCACTCCCTTAATCCTGACAACAAGGTGGTTAAGATTTCTGGCCTGTAGAGGATTCCAAGCCAGCTTGTGACCAGGTGGGACCTTTCCCTAATGTATAACAGAAGAGGAAACAAAGCCTCTATAAATGAAGAAGCAACAAATAACAAGCCCAAAATACAGCTTATTTAAGAATGGCAAATCTGACCATCCATCTGATTTAACATATAATTTATCCTGATATGGAAGGTGCAATTAGCACTTTTGGTTCAGGCACATGTCTCCCTTTATTTATTTATTTTTGCTTATTTTTATTTATTTATTTGAGAGCAAGAGAGTGAGGGAGAGAGAGAGAGAGAGAGAGAGAGAGAGAGAGAATGGGCACTCCAGTTCCTCCAGCCATTGGAAACAAACTCCAGATGCATGTACCACGTTGTGCATCTGGTTTACATGGGTACTGGGAATCAAGCTTTGAACTGGGATCCTTGGGCTTCACAGGCAAGCACTTAACAGCTAAGCCATCTCTCCAGCTCCACATGTCCCCCTTTTATGCAAGGATTATACAAAGAAAGGGGAGGAGGCATTGTAGGTAACAAAGCACTTTTGATATTGCCCTGCTTCTATGCTCCCTATGATTTAGCAGATGACTTTTACCCCTTGCTTGTGATCTGCCAGATGATTTATTTTACAATTGATCCAGTTTAGTCAGTCATCTATGAACTTGCTGATTTTGAGCCCCCAATTTCTGAGTATTATGCATCTCAGCAATGGAAATCCTTGATGGTTTCTAACTGTAATTCCATGAGCAGAGTAGAACTGGTCAGTTGCCCTTGAGACATAATCAGTCTCCTTTAAGGCCCTTTGGGATAAGATTCTATCTCAGCAAATTAGCTTTGTGAGCCCTGTATTATCCTAACAACATTGTATATTCTTTCTGAGTTCAGAGTGCATTTCATGATAATGTAAAGATGAGAGAAAGTAGTCTGCTATGTGGTTAAGGGAATGACTGATCATGTTAATTTAGGAACTTCAAACAATTTAATTTCAATTTAGTTGAAATCTAGTTGCCAAAACACAACCCATCAAAATGCAAAGTTTTCCTATTTTTATCCTTTTATGAGAATACCTAGCGTATCAGTGTATGTACTATTGATACAAGTGTATGCATATATGATAACGTAAAATGAGCAAGGAAACATGAGCTATCAATGAGAAGCAATGGGACTGATACTTATAATTCTTTGATTCTTACCTGTTTCCCCTTGATGGAGCTATAACTTTTAACTTGGGATACAGTGCTGGGGCCTTACTTCTGCTCTCTCAGAAATTGTAGTTTTCAGCTTCCTTTTCCCAGTCAATGGTTTCTAAAGTTTGTGCTGCAGGAACTATAAAGAATCATCAGGCAGCAGTGACTGTTTATTTAGTGCCCCCCAGGGTGCTGAAAACTGAAGCAGAGAAAATTAATAGTATTAGATGCTTCAGCTTTGATGTTGGTTTGGAAGAGAGTCTCCTGATATACATTTCCAAAGGGACATTTATATCTCTTTTTAATATGCATTAAAAGAAAAATAAATATTTGACCAGGTTATTCACACATCTTTAGTGTCTAATTAAAATTAGGTATATTGTCTAGCATCTTTGCTATGTTTTTTAAATTTAGTGTTTTATAATTTGCATTGTATAAACCTGTAGCTATTTTATTCTTGTTAAAGCTATCGTAAGGGTAATCTTTTTTATTTATTTTTTCTTCATGGACTTGTCATTGGTATGAGAATAAGCTACTGATTTTTGCATGTTGATTTTAAATATAAGTGAATTTGTTTATTAGGTGTAATGTCTTTTGGTGGAGTTTTTATGTCTTACAAATACATGATCATATCCAACAATAGGGATAATTTTACTTCTTTCTTCTTCATTTGTGTCCTGTCTTCTTGAATTATTACATTGACTAAATATTCCAAATAGTGTATTGAATAAGAGTGATAAGCATAAACATCCTTGTCTCATTTTTGATTTTAGATAAAATACTTTTGCTATGAATTTATCCATATTGCCTTTATGATGTTGAAGGATTATCTTTCTATACCTACTTTCTTCAGGGTTTTTATCATGAAAAGATGTTGTATTTTGTCAAATAAATTGCCTTTTTTTCCTTTTCTGTTGCATATATATATGTATGTGTGTGTGTGTGTGTGTGTGTGTATATATGAAGATTATAGGTCTCTCTATTTCTTTCTCTCTCTCTCTCTCTCTTTCTCTCTCTCTCATCTCTCTGTTTGTGTTGTACACAGAACAAGGGACTCACTAATATGACTAGATTATTAGGCTAGCAAACCCCAAAGATTCTTATGTGTCTGCCAGTCCATTAATTGAATTATAAACACATGCCTTTTTTACATTGGTGCTGGGGATCCAAGCACATTTCCTTATGCTTGAATGACAAGCACTTTACTAACTGAGCTTTTTTCATAGCCCTTGTCACATGATTTTGTTGTCTGTGAGATCACCATGTGAGTTTTGCCTTGATTTACATATGCTCAAATGTACTTCTATCCTTGGAATGAAACCAGCTTGCTGGATGAACAGTCCTTGATCTCTTTAATGTGTATATTGATATCCATACCTTTGTTTTCTTTGTGTTCTCATCCAGTTTTACTAGTAGAGTAATACTGGCACCACAGAATGAGTTTGAATTCACTCCATATAGCTTTAGAAACACTGATGTTAGTTCTTTATAGGTCTGTTAAAATTAGGCAATAGATCCATCTGGTCTTGGGCTTTTTTGTGTTGAACAATTTATTATTGCTTCAATGTCATTATTTGTTATTGATCTGGTGATGTTGCATATATATCTTCTTTTTTAATTTTGTAAGTTCAAATGTGTCTGGAACTTTGTATTATCTATATTTGCTAATTAATTAGAGTGAAGTTTTCAAAGTAATCTCTAGTAGTCATCTGAATTTCAGTAGTGTTTGTCATAGCATTTCCCCTTTCATCTGTATGTTTCTTGTTTTGGATCTCCTGTTTCTTTGTTTTGGTTAGGTTGTCCAAAGTTCTGTCAATATATAAATATTTTCACATAACTTAAGTTTTATTTCATTGGCCTGTTATAATATTCTTCCAGTTTTCATTTTATTAATTTCAACTCTCATCTTTATCATCTCGTTCCTTCTAATGATTTTGGACTTGGGTTGTTTCTGTTTTTCTTAGAATGATACTTTCAGATGTATCATTATGTTACTCATTTCTGACATTCTTGACTTTTATTTCAGTTACTGAGAGTTGAACTTAGAGCCATCTGCTTGTAAGACAAGCAGTATACAAATAAATTTCATCTCCCAGCCTGTGATATTTTTAAATTTTTTTATTCATTTATTTGCAAGCAGTGAGAGACAGGAGAGAAAGAAAGAGGAGAGAAAGAGAGAGGGGAGAGAGAGAGAGAGGGAGAGAGAGAGAGAGAGAGAGAGATAATGGACAGAATGGTCATGCCAAGAACTCTAGCAGCTGCAACTGTACTCCAGATGCATGCACCACTCTGTGCATCTGGCTTTATGTGGGTACTGGGGATTGAACTAGTGTCCTTAGGCTTTTCAGGCAAGCCCCTTAACCACTGAGCAATCTCTCCTCTGATTTTTGTTTTTGATATGTTTTTTCAGTTCTCATTTTATCCTTGGAGTTTTCAACATTACCTCTTGATTTACCCAATGGTCCAATAGCCATTCCAGAATTTATTGTTCAGTCTTCATGTATTTGTATAGTTTCTGAAGTTTACCTTACTATTGATTTCTGGTTTTGTTTCACTATGATCTAATCTGATGTAAGAAACTATTTCTTTTTTGTATTGTTAAGGCTAATATTGTAGTGTAAACTATGTTCCATTTTCTGAAAACATATATTATGAAATGTTTTGGATGCATTATTCTGTAGATACCTATAATGTTCATGTTATCTGTGATGTAGTTATATCTGAAATTTCTTTGTTGAATTTCTTTTTGTTCTGTGAATGACCTATTTGTAGAGAGAGTGGAGTGTTTAGGTGACACCTTATTAATACATCATGACCTCTTGATCCCTTTATGTCTAGTAGTATTTGTTTATATTTATATTCATCTGCAGTTGAGATATCTTCCTGATGTGTTAGTCCCTTTATCTATATGTAGTGAGTGACTAACATTCATTGCATATATTTGTGGTTATGATATCTTACTGATATATTTGTCCCTCTATCTATACATGGTGTCTTTTATGACTAATTTTATATTAAAACTTTTATTTAATTTACAAGTAGAGCTTTGGACTTTTCATTTTTGGTCTGTATATGCCATAGCCACAAAGGTATATTTGTTGTAGGAATCAATGAAATGAATCTTGGTTTTAAATTCATCTAGCTAACCTGTTTTTCAATTGGAAAAGCAAAACCACTTACATTCAAAGTTACAGTTGAAAGACATAACCAATTTTTATCATTTTGTTCTTTTCCTAATGTGTATTCCCTTTAAAAAATTTATTGTTAACAATATATTTTGTATGGATACATCATGTGTGGGTACCCACTTTTCATTCATCCCCACTCCCATTCCATTGGGGACCCTCCTCAGTGGGGTTGCAGGTATTTCCCATGGGATTGTAGGTTATGCATTGTGGAAATAGTTTCTATAATGCCTCTGGGCATGATGTCTCAACCTGTGGATCTTACAATCTTTCTGCTATGCTTTCTGTAAAACTTCCTGAGCCATGATGGGTGTGTTTTCAGTGCATTTCAGTGCGGAGTTCATAGGGTCTCTGGTTTGATAATTGTTGAGTATCCTCCAGGTCTGTCTCTTTCCCTGGTGCTGATTGTCAGGTTCACAATGAAGGTGACAATCTTGCTTATCTCCCTGTTCCTCTGTGGTTTCAAATGTGGCTTGGCTGGAGTGTGAGGGGTGGTTTATCTCAGTGGGTCTGGCTAACTTCTGAAGATGAAAAACAGATTCTCCAATGGATAGTGAAGTCAGAATAGATTAAATGGGATAAGCGTTATTAATTTAGGGAGAATTTGATGTATATAGCCCCTCTTTAGGCAAAGACTACTGAGAGCTTGACAATAGAGAGCACAGTCTTTGTCTCTATAGGATTCTGACTTGGTTACCAATTCCAGATATGGGTTCCTTTACATTGAGAGGATCTCTTAGCCAATGAGAAACTTATAGGCTATTCACTGTGGCTATGTGCTGCTATTGCACTGGTGTGTGCATCCTGTCAGGTGTCTGCTTCTATGTAGTTCAGATCTCTGGTTACTCAGACCATTATTGGCCACTTTCCCCCAGTACCACATGCAGCACTTTCCAGCATGAGACAGTCTAACTGTATGGGGACTAGCTCACTTCTGCATTACAACCAGGTCTCTCCATGCTCTGTGTTGGCAACATTTGGTGTTTTCAGCAATAAGGCCTCACCATTTGCCTCAGGTGGATAATCAAGTGTTTTGACAGAAGCCTGTCTTGGTTTGAAGACCTTATAGGTCTCTTCAATCAATAGTTCATTGTGGGTAGTAACTGATTTCTAATACTGGAAGTCACAGGTCAGAAACAAAAACTTTTTTTAAGGTTAGGCTTCATATCACTCTTTCCAGGGCCTATCTTTTCAGGTGCTCCGCCCTTACTCTTGTTGAGAGATATATCTTTTAGTCTATCTTGAAAGATAAAGGTTTCTATGGTACCAGTTCATTTTGGATTTAATTTTGTGTTTGTTTTCCCCCACCCTCTCCTTACCCTGCCCCAAACCCTTCAATCCATATTCTCGGGCCTTGAGTTGCCTATAAGGTATGTCAGAAACTCCAGACAGTCCAGGTTTGGAAACACCTATGAGTGAGACTATGTGGTATTTTCTTTTTGCGTTTGTGTGAGTTCACTGAGTATTTTATATTTCAACTCTGTCCATTTTTCTACACATTTCATTGAATCACTTTTTCTTACTGATGAGTAGAATTACATTGTATAAATATACCACAACTTCATTTTTTATCTATCCTAATGATGTTCAAACAGTCCCATAGTCTAAGACCTTTTACCTGAGCCATAATACCAAAAAAAGAACCCGTAATGGCACAGAATAAACATTCACACTGAAAAGATTGCATTGGGCATAACAAAGCAATATTCAACCAATACAATATTTAAAACAACCAGAGAAATATCAAACTCTGTAACTCCAAAACCAACAACTCTAGCCAGTGACAAGTCTCTAAGTCTGATAATCCTAACCAGCAACAAGTCTCAGGAGTTCTAATTCTGTCCCTCCAGCTAGGCTACTCACAGTCATGGAAAGCTCCATTCTCCTTGACCGTGATGTCCATCTTCTGCTCATGCCATATTTTTCCCCTGCTATCATGGAGCTTCCTCTCAAACCTGTAAACCAAAGTTAACCTATTTTTTTCCCCCTACAAGCTGCTCTTGGTTGGATGATTTCTACCAGCAAAGCAAACTTGACTGCAACGTCATCCTTGGTGGAGATCTCTCAGTTTTCTGACTTTTGGGAAAAAGTTTTTTTTTATTGAGGGGGAAGCAAGTATTTGTCCTTATAAGATTTTGACTTTTAAAATGTGAACCAGATTGGTGTAATAACCACAGATGCACAAATTTTGGAGATTGCAAGTACTTCAAAGGTACCTAGGGAACTGAGAGCTCTGGCCTATTCACTCCACTTGTGTGCACTCTTCAGCACAAAGGGACCAGACGTTGGGGACCCAGGAGTCAGGAAGCTGGGGAGTCTGGGGCAAAACACCTTGTCCCACAGTGGTCCATGCACCCTGTGGCTCAGAGTAATAGGAATTTTGGCACCAAGTGGGCAGACAATCAGAAAAACTCAACAAAAGGCCTGCTTTTGCAGCACTCACACAGGGACCAGGCCCTGCCAAGCCAGAAGCAGGGGTACCATAACCAGGGAACTTGTTGGTGGGGAACTAACAAAGAGTCTGGTCTTCTCACTCTGCACATGAACACTCCAGAGTTGCGGATCAAGTAGTTGGGGGCCCAGGGGCCATTAAATCAGGAATACAGAAGGGCCTGCTTCTGCAGCAAGCTCACAGAGTCCAGGCAGCCCCAAGCCAGCAGCAGGGGAACTGGAGCCAGGGAGCTGGGAGGTGAGTAAGGAACTGCGAGTTCTGGCCCACTTACTCTGTGTACACACCCTCTGGAGGAGCAGGGGATCCAGGTCTTGGGGACCCAGGGGTTAGTCAATCAGGAAGGTAGAGCATGCTCACAGTGTCCACCCTAATGTGGAGTTCTTTTCTAACTTCCAGATGGTTATTTAGTCTTCTAATAGAATATAGCCATTACAATATTCTTATGGTTGCATTTATTTTTCTCTTTGTTTAGGATTACATATTCTGAAATACTGTGTTAGTTTTTATTAATTTATCTAGTTTATGTTTATCTTGGAATAGATTTATTTCTGCTTTGATTCTGATGGATAACTTTGCTGAATATAGTTTTTTTTCCCTCCGTTCTTAGTTCTTTTCGTTCAAGACTAGAAATCAACTCATTCTGTGCCTTCCATAGTTTTAGAATTTGGGTTGATTGATGACTTTTGCTGTAATTGTACTGGGTTTGGGCTTGGCTTTAAAATTGAGTTGGCATTTCCTCTGCACAGCTTTCAATATTCTTATGTATTCTTAGCTTTTTTTTTTTTTTTTTCAAGTTGGCATCTCACTGTAGCCCAGGCAGACCTGGAAATCACTATGTAGTTTCAGGCTGGCTTTAAACTCATGGTGATCCTCCTATATGGCATGGTAGTATGTTTATTTTAGTTATTTCTTTCCTGGGTCCTAAATGCCACTGGTATAGTCTGTACCTTGTAACTTGGCAGCTTTGTCTATACAAAAATCTCCAAACTTGATTGTTTAATTGTGCTACAGAGGTCTTTAAATTCTGCTAGTGAGTTCCTTTTGCATGTTTACTACTGTTTGAATGCTCTCTTTCAATAACCTTATTTTTAAAAACCTTTATTATTATTGTTAATATATTTTGTATGGATACATCATGTGTTGATAACCTCTCCTCCCTCATCCCTACTCCCATTCCATTGGGGACTCTTCCCAATGGGTTTGCAGGTATTCCCTATAGGTTTGTGGTTTATGCGTTGTGGGAGCAGTAGCCAATTATTCTTGGGGGAAGGGAATACCTCTGCACATGATGTCTCAACCTGTGGCTCTTACAATCTTTCCATCCCCTCTTCCACAAAAGTCCCTGAGCTGTGGTGGATGAATTTTAAGTTTACTTCAGTAATGAGCTCTGTGCTTTGGTAAGTGTGGAGTATCCTCAGGGTCTGTCTCCTTCACCCTGGCACTGATTATCAGGTTCAGCATGAAAGCAGCACTCATGTTCCTCTCCCCAGTTCCACTGTGGTTCAGCTGAGGCTTGGCTGAAGTGGGACTTCAGTACTTGCTGAAAAAGAACAGATTCTACAATGAAGAATGAAGTCAGTATATTTTAAATGGGATAAGCATTATTAATTTAGGGAGAATTTGATGTATGTAACCCCTCTTTTAGCCAAAGACTAGTGAGAGCTTTACACTGGAGAGCATAATATTTGTCTCCATAGGATCTGATATGGTTCCCAATTCCAGACATGGGTTCTTTTACAATGAGTGGATCTTTACTCAAACGTGAAAGCTATCAGATACCCCCAAAGGCTGTGTACCACTATTGCACTGGTATGTGCATCCTGTCAGGATGTTTGCTTCTGAGTAGCTTAGGCCTTTGGTTGTTCAGACCATTGTTGGCCACTTTCCCCTATTAGCTCATGAAGTTCTTTCCAGCACTAGACAGGCTAACTGGGAACTGGCTAGTCTAGGAACTGGCTTTCTTCTGGATTCCAGCAATGTGTTTCCGTGCTCCGTTTCGGCAGCTTGTGATGTTTTCATCAATAGGTTCTTACCTTTTGCTTCAGGTGGGTAATCAAGTGCTTTGACAGAAAAGCACTCTTGATTTGGGGATCTTGTAGGTCTCTCTAATCAATTGCTTAATGTAGGTAGCAACCAATTTCTGGTACTGGGGAGTTACAGGCCAAGGATGAAATTTGTTTCTTTTAAGCTTAGGCATCATCCCACCCTCTCCAGGGCCTTTCTTTTCAGGTATTCCTGCCTTACTCCTTTTGAGGGTTATATCTTCTTTGCTATCTCCAAGGTTAAAGGTTTCTATGGTACCAGTTCATTTTGGATTTAATTTTGTATTTCTCTCTCTCCCCCACAAACCCTTCCATCCCTGTGGTCTGGGCCTTGAGTTCCTATCAATGATGTCAGCAACTCAAGTAGGTCCAGAATAACCTTGTTTTTATGCTCTGAAATTCTCTCTCCTGGTTAGTACAATCTAGTCTTTCGGGCATGGCTTTTCCATTGTGGTTTAACTTTGATATTTGAGGCTTTTAATTTCAATATTTCTTTCGGCTTCTTTTTTGAAACTTTAATTTATTTATTGAACATGTTTAATATGTAGTAATGCATTTCACAATTCATTTTATTGTTTTTCCATATTTATTAGAATTCATTAATCTTTCTAAAAATCATTCTTCTTTTTCTTTTTATTAAGTAGATATTTTGTATGAACACATCTTGCATTGGTACCATCATTCCCCTCCTCTCTGCTCCCATTCCACTGAGGCTCTTCCTTGGTGAGATTGTTGGTATTCGCCATGGGGTTGTGGGTTATGTTGTGAGAGCAATAGTCAGTCAGTGTTGGAGGAGGGATGTGTCTTGTAATTCCCTCCCACCCTGTAGCCCTTACAATCTTTCTGTCTCCTCTTCTGTAACTTTTCCTGAGCCTTGGTGGGTGTGCTTTAAGTGTACGTTAGTGTTGAGCTCTCAGCAGATTCTGGATTTCTGCTTTGGTACATTTTGAGTATGCTCAGTGTCACCCGAGCACAGGTTGTCGGGCTCACAGTGGAAACAGCACTGTTGCTCTTCTCTCCAATTCCTCTGTGCTTTCACCTGGGCCCTAGCTTATGTGCGAGGGGTGGCTCATCACCCGTCAACATCTCTCTAAATTAATTATGCTTATTCCCTTTAACCTATGCTGACGTCACTCTCCATTGGAGAATCTGTTTGTCTTTTTCAGAATGCAGTGAGAACTGATGAAAACCAAAATCATTCTTTCGTATTACTTTATCCAGTTTAATATCTTTGGAGTGTGTTGCTATGAAGAAAGAAATTTTGAAGTAATAATATTGACTTGCTTTTTCATATCTTTTGTTTCTTTTTAAAAATTATTTTATTTTAGTTATTTACATGTGTGTTTGTGCATGTGCAACAGAATCTCTTGCAAATGAAAGCCTGTCCAGCTATGTATGTATGTTTGGGGACTTGAACCACAACAGTAGACTTTGCAAGCATGCACCTTTAACTGGGCCATATTCCCAGCCCCCAATGCTTATTATATTTCTTTCTTTTTTAATAATTATAAAATTGTATGGATACATCATATGTAAGTACATCATTCTTATCCTACCTGCCCTAATTCCACTGAGGGACCCCCTCTATGAGATTGTTGGTATTTCTCCTAGGTTTTCAGGGTATAGATATGATAGCATCAGTCACTGGAAGCAGCGGGGGGGGGGGGAGTGCATTTGGACATTCCCTTCCATTCTGTGGCTATTACAATATTTCTACCCCCTCTTACACAAAATTCTCTGAGCAGTGTAGGGTGTGCTTTAAGTCTAATTGAGTGTTGTTCTCTCAACAGGTTCTGGGTTTCTGCTTTGGTGTGTTTGGAGTAACTTCTGTGTCTGTCTCCCTGAGCCTGGCACTGGTTGACAGGTCACTATTGAAGTAGCATTTTTGCTCACTTGGCCAATTCCTCTGTGGTTTCTCCTGGGCCCTAGCTCATGTGTGAGGGGTGGTTTATCTCCTCCTCCTAGCTGCCTTCTGTCAAAGAAAAACAGATTCTCCAAAGGAGACTGAGGTCAGCACAGTTTCAATTGGATAACCATTTTTAATTAAGAGAGATTTAGGTGGGTGTAGCCAGTCTTTTGACTAAAGACTAGTGGAAGCTTCTTGTTGGTGTCCATAATTTTGGTCTCCATAGGGGTCTGACTAGGTACCCAATTCCAGCTAAGGGTTCCTTTCCACTGAACTGATCTCTTAGTCAATCAGAGAGCCATTGGTTATCCACCTAGGCTGGGTGCCACTATTTCACAGGCATGTCCATCTTGTCAGACTGGTTGCTTTTGTATAGCAACGTACCCTGTTAATACACAAGGCTGTTGGCTGTTTTCCTATGGCAGCTCATATAGCACTTTCAAACAATATACAGGCAGACCATTGGGGTACTGGCTTCCTTCCCAATTTCAGCCAGATCTCTAGATGTTCTGTGTTGTCAGTATGTGGTGTCTTCAGCAATATCATTTTACCTTTTACCTCAGATGTCTAATCAAGTGCTTTCACAGAAGCCTGTCTTGTTTTGGGGACCTCATAGGTCTCTCTGATCAATAGTCCAGTGTGGATTGTAACCAACTTCTGGTACTGGGAATTATAAGCCAGATCTAAATGTTTTGCAGTTAAGCTTCATCCTACCCTCTCGATGGCCCTCCTTACCTGAAATCCCTGCATACTCCTGTTGATGGTTCTATCATTTAGTCTGTGAACCAGAAGAAATGTTTCTATGAAATGAATTAATTTTGGATTTATCATTGCTTTCCATGCTTTCCCATTTACTCTCTTTGGCAAACTTCTGCCCTATTATCTGCCCCTCAAGGTGCATGTCAGGCATGCCTGCAATTGAAGGAGTTCCAGGTTAGAAATCAGAGATGAGGGAGAACATGTTGCATTTGCCTTTCTCTGCTTGTGTGAGTTCACTTAGTATTATCTTTTACAAGTCTGCCAATTTTCCTACAAATTTCATTGCATCACGTTTCCTTACTGTTGTGTGTTTTGGTCAAGATGGCATCTACCTAACCATACCTTACCTCTTGGGGAAGGAAAAGCAAGATCTTTGGGGTTCTTTTGGGATTTTAGGAGTTTTCAGAGCCTAGTAGACCTCCAGTGGGAAGGTACCAAGGAGAAAAGTAGGGAATCCTCTGATTCTTATGCTCTCAGGTAGCTCCCCAATTCTCAAAAGCAGCCGTCCCAGCTGCCTGCTCCTCTGAACTACCTGCGGACATGCAGGAGCAAAGTTGGGATTCCATTGATTCCCAAGCTCTTGGGTATCCCACCAGTCCCCCAGTCCCCTCAAGAAACTGTCCCAGGACTGGAGAGATGGCTTAGTAGTTAAGGCACTTGCCTGAGAAGTCTAAGGACCCAGGTTCGATTCCCCAGGTCCAATGTAAGCCAGATGCACATTGTGGTGCATGCATCATTTGCACTGGCTGGAGGCCCTGACATGCCCATTCTCTCTCTCTCTCTCTCTCTCTCTCTGTCTCTAGTAAATAAATAAAATTAAATTAAAAACAAAAAAGCTGCCACAGTCGCAGACTCTGTCCCAGCTGCCCATTCCTCCTGCATTACCTGCAGGCTAAGCAGACCCAGATCAGCAGGCTAGCATTTCCCCATCCCTCAGTTTTCCTGCCACTGGGGAACTCCATGTGTTACCACTGTCCCACTTGCTACCCTGCTGTGCACAGATCAGATCCTCCTGCATGACTCACAGGCTACTCAAAACCAGGTCAACAGGCTATTGTTCACCCCTCCCTCCCCTTCCTACCACCAGAACCAATGCAAATCCCTTTCCAGCATGTCACCTGACCCACAGAAGTTGCATATCCCAACCTCTTCATGTCACAGGACCTGGGAGTTCCATTCAACCTCTGCTACATGGTCCCCACAGACCCCAGTTTCATCCCCTCACACTTCAGCATGACAGAACCACCACACATTCCCATACTTCCCCCTTTCATCCCCCTTTGTCCCATTCTCCCTACACCCTGTCCCCCCAGGCTACCTGACCACATCGACGGATACCCAGAACCACCAACCAAAAAGCCCCTTTATCAGGTCCTTAGTTCCCCACCAGAATCTTGTGGGCTCCTTCCCTCTTAATAGACAGGCCCCATTGCCATAAAAAGCCTAATTGAAGCAAACATGAAAAAGAATAAACACTGAAGACAGTTCAAGGGTAAACTATACCTTCCTCCTAAACTCAATAAGATTCCTACACTGTGATGAGCAGACCACAGCACAAAAGGCTCAATTCACAATAGCTAAGAGCTGGACTCAAGCCAGATGTCCATCACTAGAAGAATGGGTAATTAAAATGTGGTATATCTACACAATGGAATTGTACACAGCAGTAAGAAAGAATGACACAATGAATTTGGAGGAAAAATGGTTGAACCTGGAACAGATCATTCCCAGTGATCTTACCCAATCACAGAAAGAAAATCGCCGCATAGTCTCACTCATCTACAGCACCGAACCTGAATCTACCCAAGATGCTGACATACCCAGCAAGCATCTAGAGGACTAGACAATAGGGTGGGTGGGAGGGGGAGGGGAGGGCAAGGGAGGGAGTGGGAGACACAAACAAAAGGAATAACATGAAAAGTCAAATGCAATAAATCCAACAAGGTTGTTCAGCCCCACAATAGATGTCTCTAATCAAAATATGGAAGAGACAATAGGATCAGAATCCCAAAATGAAGATACAAGCTACGCAACCCTGGCCAAGCAATTAGCAGAACTTTCAGACAAAGGTCAAATAATTGTATGAATGCTGTCCTATGTAGATTGGACCTAATAGAAAAGAACCAGGAAGGGTTCCAAAGACAGTTAAATGATCTCAAAGAGAGTGAAAAAAAAAAAAAGAAAGAAAGGGGACCTCAATAATCAGCTGGCTAAGATATACATAAATGTCTTAAATACATACATACATACATAAATGCAAGGATGAATTCAAAGAACCATTAAGAAAATCAGAAAAATGATGTGAAAAGGGAACTCAAGAGAGGGATGGAAACTATACATAAAGAAGGCAGTAGAAAATAAAATCCAAATTGAACAAGCCCAAAATTCTATAAAAGCTCTCAAGAATAGAATCAGCCATGTGGAGGATAGAAACTCAGAACTGGAGGCCAAAACAGAAGAATCAGTTTGTGAGTCAAAAAGTTTCAATAAGTTGAAATATTTTTGTAAACAGAACATGAAGGCAATGTGGGATACCCTTAAATGTCCCAATATTTGGATCATGGAAATACCAGAAGGGGAAGAAATTCAGACCAAAGGCATGGAGAACTTATTTAACAAAATTATCAAAGAAAATTTTCCCACCCTCACAAAAGAAAGTACGTCAAGTTCCAGGAAGCTAACAGAACCCCAAACAGACTGGACCAAAGGATAAATTCTCCAAGACATATTACCATTAAGACTCTAAATATTGATAACAAAGAGAAAGTTCTAAAAGGAGCTAGGGAGAAACAACACATTACACATAAAGGTGACCCCATCAGAATTACTTCAGACTTCTCAATGGAAACCCTGAAAGCCAGAAGGGCCTGGAATGGAACACTGCAAAGTCTAAGAACTTATGGTTTCCAACCCAAACTACTCTACCCAGCAAAAATATCTCTCATAACAGATGGTGGAAGAAAAACTTTCCATTGAGAATTAATTAAAAAAAAATCTACTTGAAAACAAAACAGAAAAACCACCCAAACCATCATAGTTGGGACTTTAATATACCACTGTCAGCAATAGATAGAACATCCAAACAGAAAATTAACAGGAAGTAAGAGAGCTCAACAACACCATAGATCAATCAGCCCTAACAGACATATACAGAACCTTCTACCCAAATTGCACAGGTTACACATTCTTCTCAGGAGCCCATGGAACCTTCTCTAAAATAGATCATATACTGGGTCCTAAAGCCTGCTACCATACATTTAGGAAGATTTATATAATTTCCTGTATGATATCAAATCACAATGCTGTATTGCTAGAAATTAACAAAAAAAAAAAAAAAAAAGATGTGCCAGAAATCCCATCAGCTCCTAAAAACTAAAACATACACTTTAAAAAAATATTTAATTAAGTTATTTATTTGAGAGTGAGAAAGGGGAGAGAGAGAGAGAGAGAGAGAGAGAGAGAGAGAGAGGGAGAGAGAGATTGAGAGAGAATGGGCAATACAGGGCCTGTAGCCACTGCAAACAAACTCCAGATGCATGCACCCTCTTGTGCATCTGGCTTATGTAGGTCCTGGGGAATTAAACCAGGATTCTTTGGCTTTGCAGGCAAATGCCTTAACCACTAAGCTGTCTCTCCAGCCCTATAGCATACATTTTTAACCAATAAATTGGTAGTGGACAAAACTAAAAAGTGAAATTGTGAAATTTCTAGAAATGAATGCCAATGAGAATATATTGTACCAAAATTTATGAGACACAGGGAAGGTGGTCCTCAGGTAAAATTTCATAACACTCAATGTCTTCATAACAAATACAGAGAGATTGCAAATTAATAACCTAACCATACACCCAAAGGCACTGGAAAAGCAAGAAGAATCCAATCCCAAAAGCTCCAGACAGAAAGAAATAATTAAGATCAGAGCAGAAATTAATGAATTGGAAACTAAGAAAACAATTTAAGATGTTGGTGAAACAAAGAAAAATTAAACAACATTGATAAATGCCAGGCCAATTTGATTAAGTGAAAAAAAAAGAGTTGCTTCAAATTACAAAGTTAAAAATAGGAAAGGAGAGATCACAACAGACATAAGTGAAAATTGGGAGAATTATCAGGACTTATTTCAAAAACCTCTACTCCACAAAACTGGATAATATGGAGGAAATCGAGAAATTCCTGGACAAATACCACCTTCAAAAGCTAAACTCAGAGCAGATTAATCTCCTAAACAAACCTATCACACCTTTCAAGATTGAAAAGGTAATCAAAAACCTCCCCCTAAAGAAGAGTCCACATCAGATGGCTTCTCAGCTGAATTCTATCAAACCTTCATGGAAGAACTGAAACCAATTTTTCTCAAACTCTGCCACAAAATTGGAGAACAGGGAAAGCTCCCCAACTCCCATGTAGCTACTAACATCCTAATACAAAAACCAAACAGAGGTGCCACAAGAAAAGAAAACGATAAGCCTATTTCACTAATTAACTTAGACACAAAGATCCTGAACAAATTCTTACAAACCAAATTCAAGTACACAGCAAATGCATTATCCACCTTGATCAAGTAGGCTTTATCCCAGGAACACAGGGTTGGTTGACATAAGTAAATGTGTCAATGTAATACACCACATAAATAAGCTTAAACACAAAAATCACATGATCATTTCCATAGAAACCAAAAAGGCCTTTGACAAAATACAACATCACTTCATGGTCAAAACATTGGAGAGAATAGGAATGGATGATTTACATCTCAACAAATTAAAGCTATAATAAAAGCTCCTAAAGCCCAAATAATATGCAAGTGGGAGAGACTGAAGGAATTACCATTGAGATCAGGAACAAGAAAGGGGTATCCACTCTCACCTCTGCTCTTTAATTTAGGAATACAAGGCGTACCTCTAGCAAAAAGACAGAAGGAAAAAATAAAATGGATACAAATTGGAAAGGAAAAAGTTAAGTTAGCCCTATTTGCATATGACATGATTTTATACATAAGAGACCCAAGAGCCTCCATCTCAAAACTCTTAAAGGTGATTACTTCCTTCAGCAAAGCAGCAGGATACAAAATCAATGCACAAAAATCAGGAGCCTTTCCATATGCCAAAGACAAAGATACAGAGAAATAAATAAGCGAAATTGTCCCATTTTCAATGGCAACAGTAACAGCAAAAACACCTTGGAATAACATTAGCCAAGGATGTGAAATACCTATATAATGAAAACATAAAAAAACTCAAGAGGGAAATTTAGGAGGACTTGAGAAAATGGGAAGACTTCCCATGCTCCTGGATAGACAGAGTTAACATTGTGAAAATGGCAATCTACCAAAAGCAATATACAGATTTAATGCAATACCAAGAAAAAATCCCAACATTTTTCTTCACAGAGATAGAAAAAATGATCTCAAATTTCATATGGAATGGCAGAGGGAGAGCCTCTGATATCCAAGCATATCCTCAGCAAAAGAAACAGCTCTGGAGGTACCAACATACCTGATCTAAAGCTATATTACAAAGCCATAGTAACATAACAAGATGATACTGGCATAAAAATAGAATTATAGACCAATGTAACAGAATAGAGGACCTGGACTTTGTTTTTTTAATTTTTTTATTAATTAGTTTTGTATTCAGCAAATACAATCAGTTTGGTACCATTATTAGGCTCATGCATGACCTGCCCCCTCTCCTCGGCCCCCTCCTTGTTGAGGTATATGGGTCATGCATTGTGGAGTTAGCCCTCAGTTATGGATAAGATAAACGTCTCTGCATATCATGACCCAATATGTGGCTCTGACATTCTTTCTGCCCCCTCTTCCACAAAATTTCTCTGAGCCATGTTGGGTTCATTTTTGGTCTGCTTCAGTGATGAGGTGTTGGGGGCCTCTGGATCTCTGGCTCTCTGATTTGATAGGAGTTGATTTTTCTCTGTGCTGATCTCCTTCCCCCTTGTGCTGGTATCCGGTTCATCAGGAAAACAGCACCCTTGCTTGTTTCGCCAATTTTTCTTAGTTTCAGCTGGGGCCCTTTTGAGGTATGATGGGGTGGCTCTCTCCTTAGGATCTACATCTATATGAAAAAGAGAAGCAGATTCTCCAATGGAGAATAAGTTAGCACCAGGACAAATGAGATAACCCTTACTTTTTAAATAGAGAATTTAATAGGTGTAGGCCCTTTGTAGCCCATGATTGATGGTAGCTTGATAATGGAGAGTGGGCTCATGTTTGGATATGGTTCTGACTTGTTACCCAGCTCCAGATATAGGTTACATACCACTGAGAGGACCAGTTAGCCAAATCAAGAGCAGTTGGTTCCCCACCATGGCTATGTGCCACCACTGCACTTGTGTGGGCGTCACAACAGGTTATTTGCTGCTAAGTAGGTTAGGCCATGAGTTGCTTGGACAGATATTGGTCATTTTCCCCCAGTCGCCCATGTAGCACCTTCTGGCACTAGACGCGCTGACTGTCTGGGGACTGACACTCTTCCAGCTTCCAGCCATGCCATTCCATTTTACATGTCAACCACATAAGGTGTCTTCAGAAGTAGGGTCTTACCACTAATCTTTGGTGGGTCATCAAGTACTCTGATGGAAATCTGTCTGTCTTTTAGGAAACCTTGTAGGTCTCTATGATCAAAAGGTCTTTGTGGATGATAGCCCCATGCTGGTACTGGGAGTTACAAGTCAGTGTCCACTAAGAAAAGGAGGAAAAAGATAACTAATATACAAGAGTTAGAGAGAAGAGAGAGAGAGAGAGACAGAGAGAGAGAGAGAGAGAGAGGGAGAGGGTGGGAAGTAAGCTGTAGAAGATCAAGGTCAGTCTTCATCATACCCTCTCCAGTGTCTTGAGGTTCTGGTGTTCCCTCTAAGTACCTGGTGAAGGTTCAGCCATTTGGTCTGCCTTTTAGGAAGTAGAATTTTATGGCACCATTGCTGTTTGGGTCTAGATTTGTGTTTCCCACCCCTCCGTTGCCCTCCCCATCCTCCCCACCCATCCTATTGTCTAGTCCATGAGATGCTTGCTGGGTATGTAAGGTATCTTGGGTAGATTCAGGTTAGGTGATGTAGATGAGTGAGACTATGTGGAGATTTTTTTCTGTGATTGGGTAAGTTCACTGACAATGATCTGCTCCAGGTTCAACCATTTTTCCTCAAATTTCATTGTGTCATTTTTTCTTACTGCTGTATAGAATTCCTCAACAAGGAGGGGCCAAGGGGAGGGGGTAGGTCATGGATGAGCCTAATAATGGTACCAAACTGATGGGATTTGCTGAATACAAAACTAACTAATAAAGAAAAAAAATAAAAAATAAAAGAATAAATGTAAAAAAAAAGAATTCCATTGTGTAGATATACCACCTCATAGTTATCCATTCTTCTAGTGATGGACATCTGGGTTGATTCCATCTCTTAGCTATTACCAATTGAGCCACTACAACATTGGTTGAGCAAATCTCTCTGGCCTGTGGTTTGAAGGTTTTAGGGTACATGCCCAGTAAGGGAATAACTGGGTCTGTTGGTATCTCTATAGTCAGCTTTTTCAGGAGTCTCCATATCGCTTTCCAAAGTGGTTGTACCATCTTACATTCCCACCAACAGTGGATGAGTGTTCTTACTTCTGCACAGCCTCCCCAGCATTTATTTTCATTTGATTTTTTGATGTTTGCTATCCTTATAGCGGAAAGGTGGAATCTCACAGTTGTTTTAATTTGCATTTCTTTGATGATTAGGGATGATGAACATTTTCTTAAGTGTGTGTTTGCTATTTGTATTTCTTCTTCTGTGAACTGCCTGTTCAGCTCTTTCCCCATTTTGTGAGTGGGGTGTTTGACTTCTTACTGTTTAGATTTTTGAGTTCTTTGTATATTCTAGAGATTAGACCTCTATCAGTTGGATAACCCGCAAATATTTTGTCCCATTTTTTTGGGCAATCTATTGGCTTTGCTTATTGTATGCTTGTCTGTAAAGAAACTCTTCAGTTTCTTGTGATCCCATTGGTTGAGTGACTTTTCAGATTGTGAGCTACTAGGGTTTTGTTCAGGAAGTCTTTTTCCATTCCTATATCACAGAAAGTACTTCTTAAATTCTCTTCCAGTACTAGTCGAGTTTCGGGTCTTTTATTGAGGTCTTTGATCCATTTGGACTTGAGTGTAGTGCAGGGCGAAATGTGTGGATCAAGTTTCAGTTTCCTGCATATGGTTATCCAGTTTGTCCAGTACCATTTGTTGAAGATGCTGTCTTTTTCCCAGCCTATATTGTTAGGGCCTTTGTCAAATATCAAGTAGCTATAGTTGCTTGACCCAAAGTCCGGGTCCTCAAGGCTATTTTATTGGTCTATACTCCTGTTTTGATTCCAGTACCATGCTGTTTTTATTACTATGGCTTTCTGATATAGCTTTAGATTAGGTATGGTGATGCCTCCAGAGGTATTTCTTTTGCTGAGGATATGTTTGAATATGCAAGGCCTTCTTCCTTTCCATATGAAATATGAGATCATTTTTTTCTATCTCTGTGAAGAACACTGTAGGGATTTTAATTGAATTGCATTAAATCTGTATATTGCCTTTGGTAGGATTGCCATCTTAACAATGTTAGTTCTGCCAATCCAGGAGCATGGGAGGTCTTTCAATTTCTGAAGTCCTCCTCAATTTCTTTTTTGAGTGTTTTTATGTTTTCATTGTATAGATCTTTCACTTCCTTGGTTAAAGTTATTCCAAGATATTTTATTTTTTTGTTGCTGTTAAAAATGGGATTATGTCCGTTATTTCTTTCTCTGTATCTTTGTCATTTGCATATAGAAAGGCTACTGATTTTTCTTCATTGATTTTGTGTCCTTCTACTTTGCTATAGGAGTTAATCACCTTCAGTAGTTTTGGGAAAGATTCTCTCAGGTCTCTGACATATACAATCATGTCATCAGGGAATAGAGCTAACTTAACTTCTTCCTTTACAAACTGTATCCCTTTTTTTTCCTTCTTCTGTCTTATTGCTTGAGCTAGAACTTCCAGTACTATGTTGAAGAGCAGAGGTAAGAGTGGACAACCCTGTTTTGTTCCTGATCTTAATGGGAATTCCTCCAGTCTCTGTTCATTAAGTATTATTTGGGCTTTAGTAGCTTTGTATATTTCCTTTATTATGTTAGGATATCAACCAACCATGCCAATTCTCTCCAATGTTTTGATCATGAGGTGATGTTGTTCTTGTCTAAAGCCTTTTCTGCATCTATCGAAATGATCATGTGGTTCTTAAGTTTAACCTTGTTTATGTGGTGTATTACATTGACAGATTTCTGTATATTGAACCACCCCTCTATTCCTAGGATGAATCCCACTTGGTCAAGGTGGATAATGCTTTTGATGTGTTTTTGGATTTGGTTTGCAAGGATTTTGCTCAGGATCTTTGCATCTAAGTTCATCAGGGAAATAGGCCAGTATTTTTCTTTTCTTGTGGCATCTCTGCCTGGTTTTGGAATTAGGGTGATTCTAGCTTCATAAAAGGAGTTGGGTAGCTTTCCCTGTTCTCCAATTGTGTGGCAGTTTGAGGATGATTGGTTTGACTTCTTCCATGAAGGTTTGATATAATTCATCTGAGAAGCCATCTGGTCCTGGACTCTTCTTTTTGGGGAGGTTTTCTATTCCTTTTTCAATCTCCATGAGGGTGATGAGTTCATTGAGGTGATTAATCTGCTCTTTTTTTGCTTGATCAAATTGGCCAGGGGTTTGTCAATCTTGTTTATTTTTTCAAAGAACCAGCTCTTTGTTTTGTCAATTGTCTTAATTATTTCCTTGGTTTCAAATTCATTAATTTCTGCTCTGATTTTAATTATTTCTTTCCTTCTGGAGCTCTTTGGGTGGGATTTTTCTTGCTTTTCCAGTGCCTTTAGGTGGATGGTTAAGTTATTGATTTGGGTTCTGTCTGTCTTTTTTATGAAGACATTGAGTGCTATGAATTTTCCCCTGAGTACCGCCTCCATTGTGTCCCATAAGTTTTGGTATGATGTGTTCTCAATGTCATTTAATTCTAGAAATTTTGCGATTTCATTTTTTATATCATCCATATCCGTTTATTGTTTAAAAGCATGCTGTTCAGTTTCCAGGTGCCATTGGGATTCTTGGTGGGTCTTTTGTGGTTGATTTCTAGCAATATAGCATTGTGATCTAATATCATGCAGGGAATTATGTCAATCTTCCTAAATATGTGGAGACAGTCTTTGTGACCCGGTATATGGTCTATTTTAGAGAATGTTCCATGGGCTGCTGAGAAGAATTTGTAGTGTATGGATTTGGGATGGAATGTTCTATATATGTCCTTTAGTTCTAAGTGATCTATGGTTTTGTTTGATTTCTCTTACTTCCCTGTTGAGTTTCTGTTTGGATGATCTGTCTATTACTAATAATGGTATATTGAAGTCCCCAGCTATGATGGTGTTGGTGGTTATTTCTGTTTCATTTTCACATATGCTTTGCTTTATGAACTGTGGTGCCCCTGTGTTTGGTGCATACAGATTTATGATTGTAATATCCTCTTGTTGGATCATTCCCTTGATAAGTAGGAAGTGGCTTTCTTTGTCTTTTTTGATTGTTTTTGGTTTGAAGTCCATTTTATCCAATAATAATATAGCTACACCTGCTTTTTTCTTATTCCCATTTGCTTGGAATATTGTTTTCCACCTTTTCCCCCTGAGGAGGTGTCTGTCTTTAGTGGTGAGGTGAGTTTCTGAAGGCAACAGATTGAGGGGTCTATTTTTTTGATCCATCCTGTTAGCTTGTGTCTCTTGATGGGTGAAGTAAGGCCATTAATATTTAGGGTAATTAGTGTGAGATTTGATTTGATCCCTGCTATATTTTGATGGTTTATGTGGGTTGGTGTTTTCATGGACTTTGAAGTTTTTTGTGCCTACTCTGAGTTTGGTTATTGTGATCTGCTTCTTGTAGGCAATTGAGTTTGATTATTTGTTTCTTCTCTGTGGAGAATTTCCTGAAATACTCTCTGTAGGTTTGGTTTTGTGTTCATATAATTGTAAAGCTGAGTTTTGTCATGGGAAGTTTTTCTTTCACCCTCTGTTATGAGGGATACTTTTGCTGGGTGGAGTAGTTTGGGTTGGAAGCCATAGGTTCTTAGACTTTGCAATGTTTCATTCCAGGCCCTTCTAGCTTTCAGGGTTTCCATTGAGAAGTCTGAAGTAATTCTGATGGGGTTACCTTTGAAAGTGGCTGTGCTGTTTTTCCCCAGCTGCTTTTAGGATTCTCTCTTTGATGTCAATGTTTAGAGTCTTAATGGCAATATGTCTTGGAGAGTTTCTCCTTTGGTCCAGTCTGCTTGGAGTTCTGTTGGCTTCTTGTATCTTGATGGGCCTTTTTTTTTTTAAGAGACTGGGGATGTTTTCTTCAATTATTTTGTTAAGTAATTTCTCCATGCTTTTGGTCTGAATTTCTTCTCCTTCTGGCATTCCAATGATCCTGATATTAGGATGTTTAACTGTATCCCACAATTCCCTCATGTTCTGTTTATAGGGACTTTTGAACTGACTGAACCTTTTGAACTCTCAAGCTGTTTCTTTCATCTTGTCTTCCAGATCAGAGTTTCTATCCTCCACATGGCTGACTCTATTCTTGATAGCTTCTAGAGAGCTTTGAACTTGTTCAATTAGGTTTGCATTTTCTACTACTTTTCTGTGTGTAATTTCCATCCCTCTGTCAAGGTCCCTTTTGACATCATTTTCTGATTTTCTTGAAAATTCTTGGAGTTCATCCTTGCATTTCTTTATGTCTTTATTTAGCATGGCCAGCTGATTTTTGATGTCTTCTTTTTTTCATTGTTCCTCAAATCTCTTAACTCTCTTTGAACTCCTTCCATTTTATTATCTATTAGGTCTAGTTTAGTGATGGCAGCATCCACACGATTATTGGTCCTTAGTTGCTTTTCTGCAAGTTCTAACACTAGCTTGGTCAGGGTTGCATTGCTCATAGCTTCCTTTTGGTGTTCTGATCCTAATGAGTCTTCTATGTTTTGATTAGAGATGTTCATTTTAGGACTGAGTGATCTAACTGGATTTTCTTGCATTTGATTTTCATGTTATTTCTTTTGCACTGTTGTCTGCCCATGACAGTGTATGGGTAAGTAGGTAGGTGGATCAGCCTGGACTCAAGCATAATGGGAATCTGAGGCAGCCTGGGCCAGTTGCCAAGCAGACTGGGCTTTGGCTCTCACTTGGCAAAGGCAAGTGATCTACTGCCTGGCTGGGGCGCCAAATTTACCTGATCTCTCAAGCGGTAATGTGCCAAAGCTGCTTGCGCTTGAGCTAGGAGGGACACTCAGGCACCAAGCATTGAAACAGCCCAAACTCTCGCTTGGGAATACTGGGAACTGGAAGCAGTTTGCACTCCCCCCCCCCCACAGGACAATGGCAGAAGGCTGAGGAAGCAGACAGGTGGGGGATGGCACCTGAGCTGGCGCAAGCAACAGACACAGTCTGAGCTTGCTTGGCAGTTCCTGTGTGCCTGGACTCACTTAACGTGTGGTGGCAGGAGCAGTATGTATGCGAGTGGGTGGATCAGTCTAAGCTTCCACGTGCAGGGATTGATTTGCATGGGGTGCTGTGGATATGGTGGCTACTTGGGGTGGGGTGGGCTACCCTCCCACCCACAGGGAAATCAGTGATTCCCTGTTATTGCCAGGACTCGCTGTAGTTGTGGTGGCCGGAGCAGTAATTAGGCTTGTGGGTGGAGCAGTCTAAGCTTCCACAGGCAGGGATCAATAGGCATGCGACCGTGGGTACAGCAGCTACTTGGGGGGCAGGGTGGGCTACCCCCCATGAGGGAATCAGTGATTCCCTGTTATTGCCAGGACTCGCTGAATGTGTGATGGCCGGAGCAGAAAGTGGGCAAGTGGGCAGAGTAGTCTAAGCTTCTGCAGAGATCAATTGGTGTGTGGTGGCACTGTGGATATGCAGACTACTTGGGGGAGGGCTCGGCTACCTGCCCATGAGGGGATCAGCAATTCCCTGTTTTTCCCCCCTCTGTGCCCTGCCACTGGCAGTCTATTGGAGATTTATCTTCCCTAAAAGACCCAGTGAACCCTTAATGTCTTGCCTTTCTTTCCCCAGGATTTGCAGCACAGCTAGGTGGTCGCCATCTTGGCTTGAAGTTCCTGGACATGGACTTTGAATCAAATGGATACTGCTACTTGATATTCAGAAAAGGCCCTAAGAATGTAGACTGGAGAAAAGACAGCACCATCAACAAATGGTGCTGGACAAACTTGATAACTATATGCAGGAAAATGAAATTCAATCCACACATCTCACTATGCACTAAAGTCAGGTCCAAATGGGTCAAAGACTGCAATATATGACTGGAAACTCTGCTGCTACTGGAAGAAAAAAAATAGGAGAAACTTTCCACAATATAGGATTGGGAAAAGACTTCCTATTTAAAATGCCTGTATCTCAGGAAATTAAGCAATCACTCAACCATTGGTATTTCATGAAACTGAAAAGTTTCACAGAGAAACATACAATAAGCAGAGCCAATAGATTATCCCCCCATTATGGGAGGAAATTTTTGCCAGCTATACTGCTGACAGGTTTTATATATAGAATCTACAAAGAATTCAAAAACCTAAACAATAAAAATTCAAACATCCCACTTACAAAGTGGGCAGAAAACTGAACAGGGAGTTCTCAGAGGAAGAAATACAAATGGCAATCACACACTTAAGAAAATGTTCAACATTCCTAACCATCAGGGAAATGCAAATTAAAACTATGAGATTCCACCTTACCCCAGTAAGGATAGTAAACATTAAAAAATCAAATGAAAACAAATGGTGGTGAGGATGTAGAGAAATAGGAGCCCCCTTCACTGTTGGTGGGAATGTAAAATGGTGCAACCAGTATGGAAAGCAATATGGAGACTCTTCAAAAGGTTGTCTATATAGAGTTATCAACAGGCCCAGTTATTCTCTATTGGGCATTTGCCCTAACCCTAAAAGACCTATGCCTCAGTTCAGAGAGATTTGCTCAACCATGTTTATAGCTGCTCAATTCATAGTAGCTAAGAAGTGGAATTAACCCAAATGTCCATCATTAGATGAATCGATTACCAAGATGTTGGAATATGTACACAAGGGAATTCTACGCATCTGTAAAAAAAAAAAAAAAAGAAAAAAAAAGAAAAAAAAAAGAAAAAAGAAAGAATGACACATGAAATTTGAAAAAAAAAATGGTCGAACTTGGAACAGATCATTCTCAGCAAACTCACCCAATCCCAGAAACACAATATTCACGTGGTCTCATTCATCTGTGCCTCTTAACCTGAATCCTCCCAAGATGCTGACATACCTAATAGCCATCTCAAGGAATGGGCAATAGGGAGAGGGTAGGGTGGGAGTGGAGGGTAAGGGGGTGGGGAGGTCACAAAACTGGACCTAAATGGAACTGGTACCATAAAATCCTGTATCCTGAAAAACACACTAAAAGGTTGAATCTTCATCAGGTCCTTAGAGGGAAGACCTGAATCAAAGGACCCTGCAGAGGGTATAATGAAGACTAACCTTAATTTCTCCTGTTTCTCCTGTTTCTCTCATTCTCTCTCTCTCTCTCTCTCTCTCTCTGTCTGTCTCTCCTTCTCTCCCCCTCTCCTCTTACTCTTGTATATTAACTATCTTTTTCTTCCTTCTTTTCCCTTGGTGCTGGCCTGGAACTCTCAGTACCAGGATATGGTTAACATCCACAATGAGTTGTTGATCAAAGAGACCTATAAGGTTTCCCAAAAGAAGTCTGTCAGAGCACTTGATTAGCCACCAAAGTTTAATGGTAAGACCCCACTGACGAAGACACCATATGGTATTGGTATGGCACATGGAGAGCCCTTGCTGGAATCTGGAAGAGATTCAGTCCCCAGACAGTTAGCTTGTCTAGTGCCAGAAGGTGATACATGAGTGACTGGGGGAAAATGACCATCTGTCCAAGCAACTAGAGGTCTAAGTTACTCAGCAGCAAACAACCTGATGTGATGCTCATACATCTGCAACAGTGGCATAAAGCCATGGTGGGTAACCAACTGCTCTTGAATTGGCTAATGAATCCACTCAGTGGAATGGAACCCATAGTTGGAACTGGGAAACAAATCAGGACCATTTCCAAAAAATGAGTTTGCCCTCCAATATCAAGCTCCCACCAATCTTGGGCTACAAGAGGGCCCACACCCATTAAATTCTCTCTAAAATAATAATGGCTATCTCATTTATCCTGTGCTGACTTTACTCTCCATAGAAGAATCTGCTTTTCTTTCTCAGACTGATGCAGAACCTGAGGAGAGAATCAGCCCATCATATCTTAACAGGGCCTCAGCTGAATCTATAGAGTAACTGTAGGAATGAGCAAGAGTGCAGCTTTCTTGGTGAACCTGGTATCAGCACAAAGGTGAAGGAGTTAGACACAGATAATACTCAACTCCTACTAAACCAGAAATCCAGGGACGCAGAGGGTCCCAAAGCCTCACCAATGAAGTAGACCTAAAACAAATCTAACATGTCTCAGGGAAATTCACAGAAGAGGAAGCTGAAAGATTGTTAGAGCCACAAGTTGTGACGTTATGCACAGAGACATTGCCTCTTCCCCATAACTGATGGCTAACCCCACAGTGCATGATCCACACTCCCCAATGAGGAGGGTACCTTCAGATATGGGAAGACAGGGGGAAGGCTAGTGATGGTACCAACATGGTGGTTTACATGCTGAGTATGTACAAAAGTAATGAATTAAATTAAAAAGAAACAAACAAAAAAGAGTTCTATTGGGTATATGTATCACATCTTCATTATCCTATCACCAAATGATGCACATCTAGATTGATTCTAGTTTTTCACTATTATTATTTGGGTAGTTATAAACATGGTTGAGCAAATATGTCTGTATTGAATAATGGAGCCTTTAGGGTAGATCTCCAATAGAGGAATAGCTGGGTCAGTTGGTAGCTCTTTTTTCATCTTTTTTTTTTTTTTTTTTTTTTTTTTTTTTTTTGGTTTTTCAAGGTAGGGTCTCACTCTAGCCCAGGCTGACCTGGAATTCACTATGGAGTCTCAGGGTGGCCTCGAACTCACGGCGATCCTCCTACCTCTGCCTCCCGAGTGCTGGGATTAAAGGCGTGCGCCACCACGCCCTTTTTTCATCTTTTTCAGGAGTCTCCATATAGATTTCTGTAGTGACTGTATAAGTTTGCACTCCAAACAGCAGTGAGTGAGGGTTCCTTTTCCCTGATATCCTTGCCAACATTTACTGTTGTTTGACTTTTTAATATCTATCCTGACTGGATTTAGGTGAAATCTCATAGTTGTTTTAATTTGCATTTCCCTGATAGTTAAGGATTTGACCATTTTCTTAAGTCAGTATTAAATACTTGTATTTCTTCCATTGAGAATTCCATATTCAGTTCACTGCCCCATTTTTGAATGGATTGTTTTATCTTTTATTGTTTATTTTTTTGAGTTCTCTGTAGGTTTCTGTTATTAGGCCTCTGTCAGCTGTATAACTGGTGAAGATTTTTTTTTTTCCCATTCTGAGGGTAGTCTATTGACTCTGTTTATAGTGTCTTTGTACAAAACCTTTTAAGCTTCATGAGATCCCATTGGTTGAGTGATTTCTTTTAATTTCCTGGGCTACTGGAGTATTATGCAGGAAGTTTTCCCTACTTATATCTCATGGAGAGTTCCTCCGGTTGTTTCTTCCAGGAATTAAGAGTTTCAGGTCTTAGTCTGGCATGATGGTACATGCCTTTAATCCCGGCACTTGGGAGGCAGAGGTAAGAGGATTGTCATGAGTCCAAGGCACCCTGAGTCTAGTGAATTCCAGGTCAGCCTGAGCTAGAGTAAGACACTACCTCAGAAAACCAAAAAAAAAAAAAAAAAAAAAAAAAAAATCTCTCTCTCTCTCTCTCTCTCTCTCTCTCTCTCTCTCTCTCTCTCTCTCTCTCTCTCTCTCTCTCTCTCTCTCTCTCTCTCTCTCTCTCTCTCTCTCTCTCTCTCTCTCTCTCTCTCTCTCTCTCTCTCTCTCTCTCTCTCTCTCTCTCTCTCTCTCTCTCTCTCTCTCTCTCTCTCTCTCTCTCTCTCTCTCTCTCTCTCTCTCTCTCTCTCTCTCTCTCTCTCTCTCTCTCTCTCTCTCTCTCTCTCTCTCTCTCTCTCTCTCTCTCTCTCTCTCTCTCTCTCTCTCTCTCTCTCTCTCTCTCTCTCTCTCTCTCTCTCTCTCTCTCTCTCTCTCTCTCTCTCTCTCTCTCTCTCTCTCTCTCTCTCTCTCTCTCTCTCTCTCTCTCTCTCTCTCTCTCTCTCTCTCTCTCTCTCTCTCTCTCTCTCTCTCTCTCTCTCTCTCTCTCTCTCTCTCTCTCTCTCTCTCTCTCTCTCTCTCTCTCTCTCTCTCTCTCTCTCTCTCTCTCTCTCTCTCTCTCTCTCTCTCTCTCTCTCTCTCTCTCTCTCTCTCTCTCTCTCTCTCTCTCTCTCTCTCTCTCTCTCTCTCTCTCTCTCTCTCTCTCTCTCTCTCTCTCTCTCTCTCTCTCTCTCTCTCTCTCTCTCTCTCTCTCTCTCTCTCTCTCTCTCTCTCTCTCTCTCTCTCTCTCTCTCTCTCTCTCTCTCTCTCTCTCTCTCTCTCTCTCTCTCTCTCTCTCTCTCTCTCTCTCTCTCTCTCTCTCTCTCTCTCTCTCTCTCTCTCTCTCTCTCTCTCTCTCTCTCTCTCTCTCTCTCTCTCTCTCTCTCTCTCTCTCTCTCTCTCTCTCTCTCTCTCTCTCTCTCTCTCTCTCTCTCTCTCTCTCTCTCTCTCTCTCTCTCTCTCTCTCTCTCTCTCTCTCTCTCTCTCTCTCTCTCTCTCTCTCTCTCTCTCTCTCTCTCTCTCTCTCTCTCTCTCTCTCTCTCTCTCTCTCTCTCTCTCTCTCTCTCTCTCTCTCTCTCTCTCTCTCTCTCTCTCTCTCTCTCTCTCTCTCTCTCTCTCTCTCTCTCTCTCTCTCTCTCTCTCTCTCTCTCTCTCTCTCTCTCTCTCTCTCTCTCTCTCTCTCTCTCTCTCTCTCTCTCTCTCTCTCTCTCTCTCTCTCTCTCTCTCTCTCTCTCTCTCTCTCTCTCTCTCTCTCTCTCTCTCTCTCTCTCTCTCTCTCTCTCTCTCTCTCTCTCTCTCTCTCTCTCTCTCTCTCTCTCTCTCTCTCTCTCTCTCTCTCTCTCTCTCTCTCTCTCTCTCTCTCTCTCTCTCTCTCTCTCTCTCTCTCTCTCTCTCTCTCTCTCTCTCTCTCTCTCTCTCTCTCTCTCTCTCTCTCTCTCTCTCTCTCTCTCTCTCTCTCTCTCTCTCTCTCTCTCTCTCTCTCTCTCTCTCTCTCTCTCTCTCTCTCTCTCTCTCTCTCTCTCTCTCTCTCTCTCTCTCTCTCTCTCTCTCTCTCTCTCTCTCTCTCTCTCTCTCTCTCTCTCTCTCTCTCTCTCTCTCTCTCTCTCTCTCTCTCTCTCTCTCTCTCTCTCTCTCTCTCTCTCTCTCTCTCTCTCTCTCTCTCTCTCTCTCTCTCTCTCTCTCTCTCTCTCTCTCTCTCTCTCTCTCTCTCTCTCTCTCTCTCTCTCTCTCTCTCTCTCTCTCTCTCTCTCTCTCTCTCTCTCTCTCTCTCTCTCTCTCTCTCTCTCTCTCTCTCTCTCTCTCTCTCTCTCTCTCTCTCTCTCTCTCTCTCTCTCTCTCTCTCTCTCTCTCTCTCTCTCTCTCTCTCTCTCTCTCTCTCTCTCTCTCTCTCTCTCTCTCTCTCTCTCTCTCTCTCTCTCTCTCTCTCTCTCTCTCTCTCTCTCTCTCTCTCTCTCTCTCTCTCTCTCTCTCTCTCTCTCTCTCTCTCTCTCTCTCTCTCTCTCTCTCTCTCTCTCTCTCTCTCTCTCTCTCTCTCTCTCTCTCTCTCTCTCTCTCTCTCTCTCTCTCTCTCTCTCTCTCTCTCTCTCTCTCTCTCTCTCTCTCTCTCTCTCTCTCTCTCTCTCTCTCTCTCTCTCTCTCTCTCTCTCTCTCTCTCTCTCTCTCTCTCTCTCTCTCTCTCTCTCTCTCTCTCTCTCTCTCTCTCTCTCTCTCTCTCTCTCTCTCTCTCTCTCTCTCTCTCTCTCTCTCTCTCTCTCTCTCTCTCTCTCTCTCTCTCTCTCTCTCTCTCTCTCTCTCTCTCTCTCTCTCTCTCTCTCTCTCTCTCTCTCTCTCTCTCTCTCTCTCTCTCTCTCTCTCTCTCTCTCTCTCTCTCTCTCTCTCTCTCTCTCTCTCTCTCTCTCTCTCTCTCTCTCTCTCTCTCTCTCTCTCTCTCTCTCTCTCTCTCTCTCTCTCTCTCTCTCTCTCTCTCTCTCTCTCTCTCTCTCTCTCTCTCTCTCTCTCTCTCTCTCTCTCTCTCTCTCTCTCTCTCTCTCTCTCTCTCTCTCTCTCTCTCTCTCTCTCTCTCTCTCTCTCTCTCTCTCTCTCTCTCTCTCTCTCTCTCTCTCTCTCTCTCTCTCTCTCTCTCTCTCTCTCTCTCTCTCTCTCTCTCTCTCTCTCTCTCTCTCTCTCTCTCTCTCTCTCTCTCTCTCTCTCTCTCTCTCTCTCTCTCTCTCTCTCTCTCTCTCTCTCTCTCTCTCTCTCTCTCTCTCTCTCTCTCTCTCTCTCTCTCTCTCTCTCTCTCTCTCTCTCTCTCTCTCTCTCTCTCTCTCTCTCTCTCTCTCTCTCTCTCTCTCTCTCTCTCTCTCTCTCTCTCTCTCTCTCTCTCTCTCTCTCTCTCTCTCTCTCTCTCTCTCTCTCTCTCTCTCTCTCTCTCTCTCTCTCTCTCTCTCTCTCTCTCTCTCTCTCTCTCTCTCTCTCTCTCTCTCTCTCTCTCTCTCTCTCTCTCTCTCTCTCTCTCTCTCTCTCTCTCTCTCTCTCTCTCTCTCTCTCTCTCTCTCTCTCTCTCTCTCTCTCTCTCTCTCTCAATATTTTTTCAGGTCTTATTTTGAGGTCTTTAGTGTTTGGAGTTGGTCTGTGTGCAAGGTGAGTTTCATTTTTCTAGATGTGATCAGTAAATTTGACTACCTCCTTTGTCAAAGATCAAGCAGCTGTGGTTGCTTGAATTAAAGACTGGGTCTTCTATTCTGTTCCACTGGTCTTTATGTATCTTTTTGGGTCATTCCATGCTGTTCCCCCTCCCCATGGCTTTGAAGTATAGCTTTAGATAGGTATAGTGCTACCTCCAGAAGTGTTTCTTTTGCTGAAGACAGTTTTTTATATTCGAAGCCTTCTGCCATTCCATATAAATTTTGAGATTATATTTTTTATCTTTGTGAAGAATGAAGCTGGGATTTATCGGTATTGCATTGAATGTATATATTTCTTTTGGTAGGATTGCCATTTTCACAATATTAATTCTACATATCCAGGAACAAGGAAAGTACTTTCAACTTCTCTTGTCCTCCATAATTTTTTCTTGAGTGATTTTATACTTTCAATATGTAGGTCTTTCAACTCCTTGGTTAGTGTTATTCCAAGGTATTTCATTATTTTGTGGCTATTGAAAATGGACAGCCTTGCTAATTTCTTTCTCTGTATATTTGCCTTTTGTATATAGGAAGATAATTTTTGTGTATTGATTTTGTATCCTGCCAGTTTGCTGAAGGAATTTATAAGCTTCAGAAGTTTTATCGTAGAGTCGTTTGGGTCACTTATGTGTAAGGATCATGCCATCTGCAAATAGGGCTAGTTAGATTTCTTCAGTGCAATATTTCTCCTGTTTCATTGCTTGTGCTAGGATTTCCAGTACTATGTTGAAGAGCAGTGGTGAGACTGGGCACTGCTGTCTTATTCCTGATCTTAGTGGGAACTCTTTGAGTCTTTCCCCATTAAATATGATTCTGGCTGTAGGTGCTTTGTGTATTGCCTTTATTATGTTGAGATATAAACTCTCCATGCCTAATCTCTCCAGTTTTTGAACATGAAGCAATGTTGTATGTTGTTGAAGGCCTTCACTGCATCTATTGAAATGATCATGTGATCTTGTGTTTAAGTTTATTTGTGTGGTGAATTACATTGATTGATTTCTGTGTGTTGACCCATCTCTGCCTCGCCTGCCTGATCAAGGTGGGTAATGCTTTTGATGTTTTGTTGAATTTGGTTTGCAAGGCTTTTGTTTAGGATTTTTGTATCCAAGTCATCTGGGGTATAGGCCTATAGTTTTCTTTCCTTGTTGTGCCTCAGTCTGGTTTTTGTTTTAAGGTAATACTAACTGCATAAGAGGAGTTGAGGTGTTACTGTTCTCTGATTATGTGAAATATCTTGAGGAAAAGTGGTTTCAGTTCTTTGACTGAGGTTTGGTAAAGTTTGGCTGAGAATCCATCAGGTCCTGGACTTTTTCTTTTGGGGGAGGGGGTTTGATTACATTTTCAGTCTCAATGGATGTAATGAGTTTGTTTAGGAGATTTATCTTCTCTGGAATCAATTATGCTAGGTGATATGTGTCTAGGAATTGGTCTGTTTCCTCTAGGTATCCATTTATGAGGAGCAGTCATTTTTGAAATATGTCCCCATGATTCTTCAATTTTATTGATGTATATTGTAACCTTCCCCTTTTCATTTCTAATATTAGATGCAAAGATCCTGAACAAAATCCTCACAAACAGAATTCAATAACACATCAAAAGCATTACCTTCATCAAGTAGGCTTCATCCCAGGAATTCAGGGATCATTCAACATGCAAAAATTGGTCAATGTAATATGCCATATAAATAAACTTAACCATAAGAACTTCATGATCATCTCAATTGATGAAGAGAATGCCTTTGGCAAAATAGAACGCCACTTAATTATCAAAACACTGGAAAGAATAGGCATGAATGGCTTATATCTCAACACAATAAAGGCTGTATATAAAGTAACTAAAACCCAAATAATACTTAATAGGGAAAGACTCAAGGAATTCCCATTGAGACTGGGAACAAGACAGGGTGACTACTCTCATCATGGTTTTACAACATAGTACTCTAAGTACTAGCCCAAGCAATAAGACAGGAGAAAGAAATAAAATGAATACAAATGGGAATGGAAGAAGTCAAATTAGCCCTATTTGCTGATAACATGATCCTATACATAAATGACCTGAAAGTTTTCATCTCAGAACTTCTAAAGGTGATTAATTCCTTATGTAAAGTGCAGGATACAAAATCAGCACACAAAAATTAGTAGCCTTTCTATATGCAAAGGACAAATATACAGAGAAATCATTTCCATTTTCAATAGCAACAAAAAAATTAAATACCTTGCAATAAAAAGGATGTGAAAGAATGATATAATGAGAAAGGAAAAAGCATCAAGAAAGAAATTTAGGAGGACTTGAGAAGATGGAAAGACCTTCCATGATCCTAGATAGGTACATAGAATTAATATTGTGAAACTGGCTATTCTACCAAAAGCAATATACACAGTTAACACAATACCAATAAGCGTTCCAGCATCATTCTTCACAGAGATAGAGAAAATAATCTCAAAATTCATATGGAATGGCAGCAGACCTCAGATATCCAAAAATATCCTCAGCAAAAAAAATCTTTGGAGATATCGCCATTCCCAACCTAAACCTATATACAAAACCATAGTTACAAAAACAGCATGGGCTGGGTGTGGTGGTGCATGCCTTTAAACTCCAGCACATAGGAGGCGGAGGTAGGAGTTTCACCATGAGTTTGAGGCCACTCTGAGAGTCCATGGTGAATTCCAGGTCAGCCTGAGCTAGAGTGAGACCCTACCTTGAAAAACTAAAAACAACCAACAAACCAACCAACCAAACAAATAGCATGGGACTGGCAATAAAATAGAAATATAGACCAATGGAAGAGAATTAAAAATCCAAACCATAGGTCAAGTAACTACAGCCACTTGGTCTTTGACAAAGTTGCCAATAATGTAGACTGGAGAGAAGATGAACCACCACACCCAGCCCATGCTCTTTTTGCTACTGTTGCTTTCTGATTGACTAAGAGAGTAGCTCAGTGTAAAAGTACCCACATCTGGAACCTGGACCCAACTCAGAATTCTATGGAGACAAAGATTATGCTCTCTATTGTCAAGTTCTCACTAGTCTTTGGCTAAAATAGGGGTCACATACATTAAATTCTCTCTAAATTAATAATGCTTATCATCTATGCTGACCTCACTCTCTGTTGGATAAATTGTTTTTTTCCCAGAAGGTAGTGATACTGGAGGAGATAAAATACTTCTCACACTTCAGCGAAACCACAGGTTTTCAAAGAACCAATTTTCATTTCATCATTTTTAATTGTTTATTTAGTTTCCAATCCATTAATTTCTGCTCTGATCTTAATTGTTTCATTCTATCTGGAACCCTTAGGGTTGGATTCTTGTTGTTTTTCTCATGTCTTTAGGTGGATGGTTAGATTATTAACTTGAGGTTTCTCTGTCTTTGTTATGGAGGCATTTAATGTCATAAGCTTTGGTATATTGCATTTTTGTTAACATTCAGTTCAAGAAATATCACAATTTCTTTTTAATTTCTTCCATCACCCATTAATTGTGTAGCAGCATGTTGTGCAGTCTTCAGGAGCTGGGACAATTTCTGTTGTTTCTCGTGTTAATTTCTAGCTTTAAAGCATTGTAGTCTGATATGATGCAGGAAGTTATATCAATTTTCTTGCATTTATGGAGGCATGCTTTATACCCTAATATATGATCTATTTTGTAGAAGTTAACATGGGTTGCTGAGAAGAATGTGTATTCTGTAGAATTGGAGTGGAATGTTCTATCCATTTCTCTCAGGTCTAGTTGATGCATGGTGGCATTAAGCTCTATTACTTCCTGTTGATTTTCTGTTTGGATGATCTGTCTAATGATGATAGTGGGTATTGTCCTCTACTCTGATAGTACTGGGATTTATTTCTGATTTGTTGCAAAGTTGGTTTTGCTTTATAAATTGTGGTGCATATAGATTTATGATTGTGATGTCCTCTTCTTTAGTTGTTCCTTTGAAAAATAAAAAGTGGCCTTCTTTTTCTGTTTCAATTACTTTTGGTTTGAAATCTATTTTATCTGATTTTAATATAACCACACCTGCTTGTTTCTTATTTCTATTTGTTTGGAAAATCAATTCCCATCCTTTCACCTTGAGGAGGTGTCTATCATTAATGGTGGGGTGGATTTCTTGAAGGCAACAGATTGAAGGGTTCATTTATCTGATCCAATCTGTTAATTTGTATCTTCTTATGGGTGAGTTAAGCCCATTAATATTTAAAGTTATAACTTTGGGGGCTGGAGAGATTGCTTAGTGGTTAAGGCACTTGCTTGCAAAGCTAAAGACCCAGGTTTGATTCCCTGACCCATGTACGCCAAATGCACAAGGTGGTACATGCATCTGGAGTCCACTTGCAGAGGCCCTGGACTGCCCATCATCTCTCTCTCCCTCTCTCACTATCTTCCTCTTTCTTGCTCTTTCTCTCAAATAAATACATAAATAAAAATAAAATATTAAAAAATAATGTTATAACTGTGAAGTTTGATTTAATCCCTACCATGATGGAGGGTTTGTGGTGTTTAGGTCTTTGTACTTTTTCATGCCTGCTCTAGTTTTGCTTGTTGTGTTCATCCTCTTCATCCTCTTGAGTTTGGTTTTGCCACTCTTCTCTGTGGAATATTTCCTGAAGTATTCTGTAGGTTGAGTTTTGTGTTCATATAATCATATAATCATGGCTTTGGTCATGGAAAGTTTTCCTTTCTCCATCAATTGTGAGGAATACTTTTGCTGGGTACAGTAGTTTGGGCTGGAAGCTGCAGTTTTTTAGGCTTTGAAGTGTTCCATTCCAGGCTTTTTTGGCTTTCATGATTTCTATTGAAAAATCTGTGATAACTCTAATTGGATTGCCTTTGTAATCTGAGGAAAAAAGTCTGAGGTAACTCTGATGGGATGCCCCATGCCAGCAGCAGCAGTACTGGGGCCAGGGACCTGGCAGGTGGGAAATGAACTAGGAGCTCTGGCCTACTCTCTGCTGTAAGGAGGACAGGGAATTGGGGACCAAGGGTGCAGTTAATCAGGAAGCTTGGAACAAAAGGCCTGCTTCCTCAACATGAGCACAGGGTCCAGGTTATCCCACACCAACAGCAGGTATACCAGGGGCTGTGGAACTAGAAGGTGGAGAACCAACTTTGAGCTCTGGCCTACTCACTCTGTGCACTACTTATCATATTTCAGTTTGAAGATTTGCACAGTTCCTGGGATAGATATTTCTTCCTCTTTATATTGAGACCTTTTGTTACCTTGTCTTTCAATTTTGTGTGTGTGTGTGTGTGTGTGTGTGTGTGTGTGTGTGTGTGTGTGTGCCACAGGAAACTTTTAGGTGTCATTCTTCAAGAACATCATCTATTTTTTTTTTTTTTTTTTTTTTACTTAGAGCCTTAGCATGGAGCTTTCCAAAAAGGCTAAATTGTCTGTCCAGTGATCCCCAGGAATCTGTGTGCATTACAATTACCAATGCATGTTACCATACCTGACTTATATGATGGTTCTGCATATCTAAATCTAGTCTTGTTTGCATGGCAAGTAGCTCTCTTTAGGCCTTCTTTTGCTGATGCATCTTGGGATATCACATCGTTGTAAAGTGTTGAATATCTTTACTAGTGTACTTTATAGTACAGTTTTCCTATTATCTTTCTGGTGGGAATTAGTGTATTTTTTCACAGTGTTTATTATTACTATTATTATTATTTTAATTGACAGTACTATTTTCTTTACAGAAGTCACAAGAGTGGAATAATTGCAGTAGATCAGATAGACGAGAATTAAAAAGCAGGATATATGTGATCATCTTATTATTATTCCTCTCATCTTGTCAACAATGCATAGTCAGAAAGGATAAGGAAGAGATTTATCTTGTTGCCTCTTGTATGTGTGATATCTGGAATTTTTATTTATTTATTTTTTTGGTTTTTGCTTCCCTATTATGTTGTCCCAACTCTAGCCATGCTCTTTTTGATATTGGCTACTAGCTAGGAGCAATATCATCCCCTTTTAAATCTATTTTTTTATTTGGTTTAAAATATTTGATAATGGGTCTAGGATTAGCAGTTAAGGTGCTTACTTGCAAAGCATAAGGACCCAGGTTTAATTCCCCAGTACCCACATAAGCAAGATGCACAAGGTACATGTACTTGAAGTTTGTTTGTAGTGCCCAAGGTCATAACATGCCCATTAGCTCTCTCTTTCTCTCTCTCTCTTTTTCAAATAAATTAATAACATATTTAGAAAAAAATATTTGCTAACATCTGAATTTGAGTAGGATATAGGTAGAAAAGTGTGCTGACCCTTAGCTAAGCTGAGAGGGTAGTTCAGTAACAGACATTATACACGATGTACTGGAAGAGTTATAGTTGATCCTCAGAATAGCATACAAAGAAGAAAAATTAGAAGTAATAACAACAAACATAGAAATGAACCAAATTAAGAAAATAAAGTAGAAACCAAGTGCTATCTAATATATCCATACATCTATTGACAAAAATGACAGGGACCGAAATAATATAATTCATAACATTTTGAAAAATTAAAACAAAGGGAAGAAACAGGTAATTAAGAAAATAGAAAATGACAAACAAAAGATTAATATATTCAACAAGTGAAAAGAAAACAGGAAAGACAAAATTGGAAAGTAAAAGCTGTAATTAGAGATAAACGAGACAAATAGGATAAAGCAAAAGTATTAGAACAAGAAGAAGAGAAAATATCACAATATATCAAGAAAGAATATTGATACAAAAAGAAATTCTTGCTCATGCAAGCAATCCTAAGTGGGTCACACACACAAAACAAAACAAAACAAAACAAAACAAACAAAACAAAACAAAACAAACACACGAAAATGGGAAGGGGTCTAGTTGGGAAGCAGAGAGAATTTAGCTTGAATGGGAGGGGATAAGTGAGGGTAATAGTTGTGTGAATATGATCAAAATAAAATATATACATAAATGAAATAGTCTAAAACAAAATTAAAACTGAAACCAATTAGCAAAAAAATAATTTTTTAAATGAAAATATTGTCTCTACTGAGGTAGTCATGAAGACAAGAGTCAATATTCAGTATATATGTCAATTTGCAATTCATTCTATGCATCTTGTCTATGTACCTCTTGGAGAAAGTAAAGGCTGGGAGCAGTGACTCCTTTAATTCTTTATGTGTAGTTTATCAGTTGATCAGTGGGATGGATCTGAGACCACAGCAAGTGGGTATAGTTTTGTTTTCTTGTTTTACTAGAGCAGGGTAGCACAGAACTAAAGTTTCCTTGGTGGACTTTACTCAGATCAGATTTGCTTGACATATGAACAAGGATCAGCTGACACCAAGTTCCATTGAGTTTCAGAGCTAGGCATTCCTTGTAAACCCACAAAGTAGGGTAGTAATCTATCTTTGATCTGTGGGTTACAACAGGTCACATACTTTCTATTGCCAAAGATTGTGGTTTTCCAAAGCCCATTTACTGCTTGAAACTGTGTGTATCATCTCAGGCTTACAACTGAGTCTCCTTAAATGCTTCCCAAGTTGCCAGTCTCTAAGAAAAAATTGCTCAGTAGTTAAGGTGCTTGCTTATAAAGCCTAAGGACCCAAGTTCAATTCCCCAGTACCCACATAAGCCAGATGCACAAAGGTGGTGCATGCATCTGGAGTTGGTTTGCAATGGGTGGAGGCCCTGGAGCACCTATTCTCTCTATCTACCTTTTTCTGTCTCTCTGTCTGTCTCTCAAATAAATGAACAAATAAAATACTTTTTTTAAAAAAAGAAAAAGGGAGTCCATCTATGACTATAGTCTTTGAACCAAATCTTACTCACTCCATATATTTTTTTAGTCACCTTTTTTCCAGTGGTATTCTTTTGGAGACACATTGGGATATTTGATGTTATAGGGCACAGAATTATCAGACCTGCTCTATTTTCTGATAAAAGGAAAATATTGGGACTTATATTTTCCCAATAAAGCAAATATGGGTTTGGCTTTCTCAAAGTGGCTCATTGTTAAGCTCCATGTTTTTTAGTTGAGAAACAATTAGCACTTCTCAGGAACCAAATGCAATGAAGTGCTCAGGTTACCTAAATAAACATTGTGTTGCATTTCTCTTTCTATTAGGCATCCCCTCTACCAAGCCATGTGGCTGCCACAGGCTCAGTACTGATAAACTCTCACTTTCCTCTGTGGTAACAATAACTTCTCCAAGGATCTATCCAATATTGAACCTCTTATGTGTTCCTTTAGTCATCCACCTGGCTGAATAGCATTTTCAGGCTCTTTTGATTTTGAGTCATAGAAGTACTGGAAAGTGCTGCTTGCTTCTAGATCACCATATTTTCTCTTCCTAATATGAATTTTTTTTCTTGGTACCACAAAATTGTGTCTATCTTTCAAATTCAACATGGAGGGGTGAGAACTGGAGGACAGCTGAGTAAGATGCTCCAGCAATTATTTCTTCATTAAGAAACCAATTTACACAGCTAGTTTATACACTTAGCTACTTTCATAACAGTGAAGGAAGCCAGATGAGGACCACAATATGTAGGTTAGATTTAATAGCAAGAAAATACGCATTGAAGAAAGCAAAAAACAATGAGTTAGTCATATTATCACTCCTTTAACTCCAAGCTATACAGCCATAGCCTTGAAACCCAATCACAGGCCTGACACAATGATATCCATTTCTGGGCAAAACCCCATAGCCTTTGGCCCATAGCAGACTGATCCTCTTTTTAAAAAAATATTTTATTTATTTATTCATTTGAGACAGAGAGAGAAAGAAAGAGAGAGAATGGGTGCAGCAGGGCCTCCAGCCACTGCAAACGAACTCCAGAGGTATGCGCCCCCTTGTGCATCTGACTAACGTGGGTCTTGGAGAGTCAAAAGGGGATCCTTTGGCTTTGCAGGCAAACACCTTAACCACTAAGCCATCTCTCCAGCCTAGACTGATCCTTTTAACACTATTTAGGTTGCAAGAGAGAGCATCTTCCTTGCCCGTGCCCATCCTTCAGCAGTCAAGGATAAATATTTGACAAATTCAGAAATGCTTGGGAAAACAAGACTAGGACTTTATTTTGGAATTCAACTGTTAGACCTACTGTGCTGAGACTTATCACCAGGCAGAGCCAAAAATTCTCTCTTTTAATTTAGAACTTTAATATACGAACATGCTCTAATTTGATCATGTGCCCATCCTGTTATCTTCTTTTGTTCTCTTTCCACATGTACAATATACTGAGGACTCTCCTCTTTCTAAGTAGTCATTCTCTTTTTGTTTTATCTTTTTTATTTATTTATTTTGTCTCATGCCTTTTGTTTTATTTTATCATCCATTTCAAACATTGATGGACTTAGAACTGTGCAGGCCATATGGGTATATCTGTAACAACTGCTGTGTCATGAATATATTAGTCAGTTAAGAAGACAGTGACTCTCCACCCTGTGAGAGCCCAAAATTATTTTCCGCACGCCAGTGCTCAAAGATAGAGACACTAGGCATGACTCATTGCCATGAAGAGACCTAGTGAAACCTCAATGGTTTTTGTCCTCAACCCAGTACCCATAGACAGAGCTTCTGGATCTACTTTAGTCCCAGATTGAAAATTGTAGCCCTGGTCATTTGGACATATATTATTGTCAAAGTCACTTGTGGCAGGTTGTAGTAGTCTCAATGAAGGGGTCTATTTCAGGAGAATACAGCCATAGCATGATAGCTGGTCTTGCCTCAGTACTATGCTGATTTTGGTAAGCTATAGATTTTGGTTATAACCCAGTATTGTGATATTGGTGAACATGGCTTTGCCATCAGATTCTTGCCCTAACACTAGGCAGGACAATAGAGACTGTAGCTATATAGTAGGAGCCTGGGACCTTCATTTTGAAACCCAGATCTGGACAGAATCTCATTATACATGAACAAAGGCAGTGAGAATGAATGGGTAGAGCATATGGAGGCAATAGGAGGAAAACTGTAAATATAGACCTCACTCTTTAGACACTTCCCACCTCATTTTTAATAACACCTCAAAAGCAGATTTTGGATAAATTTGAGTTTGAGATACATTCTGGTAAAGAAAAATGACAACACACCAAAAGTAGGCTTCTGATAAACCTGTCTGTAAGGTGCCTTCTGGTATTTGGATAGCAAGAAGTATAAGCAAAATCAAAGCTAGGTTATGAAGGCTAGAATAAATGCATAATATTTCAAAGTACAGATAACATTAAAGGCCAGCACTCATTGAAAATTCTCAGGGAATCATTGTCCTTATATAATGGATAAAATAAGATTTCAGAAGCTGACCATATAGTGATATATACTTAAATATGCTTGGATAAAGTTTATAAATAGCCATTTAAAATAAATTCAAAGAACATTATCAAGACAAAAAGTGATTTGATGCTGTAACAGTGAAACTTAATGCAGAAATTAAAATAAATAGAACAAAAGTCTTTAAGCTGAAAAATTCATTAAAATATAAAATAGTAATACAAGGCATGAATAGTGGAACAGACAAAAGAGATGAACTATACTAGCATGCTAAAGATGGGCAGTTGAAAATACTCCATCAGAGGAGGAAAGAAGAAATAATAATAGAATGGAATGAAGAAAGCTTATGGGAATATTGGGACAACATAAAAATGGAAAATATCCAGAATATAAATGCTCAAAATGTACTTGAGTGGGAAGAAGCCCAATCTTAACATGTTTTGGCTGTGACTTGTAACTCCCAGTACCAGAGGTCAGTGCTACCCACATTGAGCTGTTGATTAGAAAGACCTACGAGGTACTGAAATCAAGACAGCTTCTATCAAAGCACTTGATTACCTGCCTGAGGTAAAAGATAAGACCCTATTGCTGAAGACATTATAAGCTGCCAACACAGAACATGAAGAGACATGGCTAGAATCTGAAAGAGAGCCAGTCCCCAGACAGTTAGCACATCTAATGCTGGAAAACACTACATGAGCTACTGGGGGAAAGTGGCTAACAACGGTGAAGGCATGCAGGGCTCTAAGCTACTCAAAAGCAACCAGCCTTGCAAGAAGTACACACCAGCACAATGGTGGCACACAGCCTTGTTGGGTAACCAATGACTTTCTGATTGGCTAAGAGATTTGCTCAGTGGAAAAGAAGCCATAGCAGGAACTGGGAACCAGGTCTGAATTCTATGGAGATAAGGATTCTTCTCTCTAATGTCAAGTTCCCACTAGTCTTTGGCTAAAAGAAGGGCCACATCCATCAAAGGCTCCCTAAATTAATAATGACTATCCAATTTAACCTATGCTGACTATGCTCTCCATTGGTGAATCTGTTTGTTTTTTCTTTTGTAGAAGGTAGCAAGACCTGAGGAGATAAACCACCCCTCATATTTTAGCCAGGGCTCAGGTGAAACTACATAGGAACTGGGGAGATGAGCAAGAGTGCTGCTTCCATGGTGAGCCTGACAACCTGAATCAGAGTGAAGGAGACAGACCCTGAGGATACTCAACATCTACCAAAGCAGAAATCCAGAGACACTTCAGAGCTCATCACTGAAGACGACTTAAAACACATCCACCAAGGCTCAGGGAATTTTGCAGAAGAGGAGGCAGAAAGTTTGTTAGAGCCACAGCTTGGGATATCATGCACAGAGGCATTGTCTACCCTCAATAACTGACTGCTGCTCCCACAACACATGACCCACAACCCCATGGGGAATACCAGCAACCCCACTGAGTAAGGCCCCCAGTGGAATGGGGGCAGGGAGGAGGGAAAGGATGGTACCAACACATGATGTATCCATACAAAGTATGTTCTTAATAAAAAATGCCTCAGGGGGAAAAGTACTTGAGTATTACAAAGGAGTAAAAACACATTCAAAAGGATAATTCCAGGAAACCTCAGAAATGTAGAGAATGATATAAATATTCATGCACAATGTTAAAGGATACTTGTCAGATTCAACTAAACTAAGCTTAACTCATGACATAGCTTTCCATGCTTAAATATAAAGAAATACTCAAAGGAAAGAGAAAAAATAAGGAAATTTCACCCAAGAATATCATTTAGTAACAGATTTCTTATCAGAAACCTTAAAGGCTACAAAAGTATGGCATGAAATTTCATAATAATGAAGGGGAAATAAACCTTCAAAGTACTATGACCAGAAAAGCTATCTTTTAGATATGGAATGCAGTTAAAGGCAGTCACAGGCAAACAAAAGTTAGGGGGTGGGCTGGAGAGATGGCTTAGTGGTTAAGGTGCTTGCCTGAAAAACCAAAGGACCCAGGTTTGATTCCCCAGGACCATGTAAACTAGATGCATTAGGTGGCAAATGTATCTGGAGTTCATTTGCTGAGGGTGGAGGCCCTGGTACACTCATTCTCTCTTTTTCTCTAGTAAATCTATAAAAATGAACAAATAAAGCAAGGGGAGTGTGTTATGATTTGTCCTTAGGAAATTCTGAAAGGTTCTTCAGACTGAAAGGGATACTATTGTTTAAGAAGAAAACATCAGTTCACTGCTAAGGATAACTAAACAGATCAATCCAGAGTGCTTGCTCATGTGACTCTTAACCTTCACTGTCAATTTTATTAAATTTAATATGACCATGGAAGCATACTTGTGGGTGTACCTTTAAGGGTATTTCCAGAAAGGCTTAATGGAGGATGAGGGAAGAGTCCACTCTGAATGTAGGTGGCAATGTCTAATGGATTGAACAAAAAAAGCAAAAAAAAAAAAAAAAGAGAGAGAGAGAGAGAAAGCTAGCCAAGTACCAGCATTATCATGCTCCTGGGTTCATTTCTGCCAATGGAATTGCCAATGGCATAGTTTAAGTTGGATATTTGTTTTTCCTTGCATTATGTAAGTGTTGTCAAAAGAATTTCTAGTTTCCAATATTTAGAAACTGGAGGTCCATGTCACTTAACAACATCACAAGGAAGAGTGCAGCCAATTGTTTCTTAAAATATTTAGGATAAGTGGTATTTGGTTAAGAGCAGAGTGACTGTCAGTAATGTCCCTGAGGAAAGACTTTGGAGAATAGATATACCAGCGATGATGAATTTTAATGCATTAGTTTATCAAAGGTAAGCCCATGGGGAGAATGTGTTATGATATGTGATTTATACATATAATATCATTTCTTTAATTCTCACAAGGGTACCCTTACTTTTTTATTAGACTATTGTACAGAGTAACAGAGTTCCCTATGATATTTTCATGAATTTACATCATGTTCTTTGAACCTACTCATCCTCTCATACCCTTTTATCACCTCTCTTCTTCTTTTCTCCTCCAAATTCCTAATAGTCCATTTTTTAAAACTTTTTTGTACAATGTTTTATACAATAGATCCCATATATGGAAGAAATGTAATATGTATCGTTGTGAGACTGGATAAAAGTAAAGATCATTGTTGCAGTCAGGTTCACATTGCTGGTAAAAATCACCCAACCAAGAGCAGCTTGCAGAAAAAGAGACTTATTTTGGCTTACAAGCTTGAAGGGGAAGTTCCATGATGGCAGGGAAAATGATGGCATGAACAGAGGGTGGACATCACTGCCTGGCCAATATAAGGTGGACCATAGCAAGAGGAGAGTGTGCCAAACACTGGCAAGGAGACACTACCCATAAGCCTTCCCCCAACAATAACACTGCTCCCAAAAGGCATTAATTCCCAAATCTCCATCAGCTAGGAACCAGCATTTGAACATTTAAGTTTATGGGGGATACCTGAATCAAACCACCATAATCATCATGTTGAAGCAAAATGTATATTATAATATTTTGCAATTTAAGAGTGCTATCCTTTGGGTTTTGTATAATATAACATATTTGTATCTGTATTGGACTCTAGCTCCATACATTAATTGTAAAAATCCATATTTCACAGGATCAAAGTGTAACATGTACTTATAGTCTAGTACAATGTTGATGATTTAGAATATGAATATGTCATAAATATTCTATCTTTGAGTCATGTGCATACTTTAATGAAGAGAGATAACTTAGAGTTAGGAGAATTTTAGGGTCTATATTAGAGGCCTTAATTTCTTACCGTATGCTCAAAGGATAAATCACAATCCTACCTTGGAAAGTCACTCAGGGGAAAGCTCTTAGTGAATGCCATCACTCAGTTGAGCCTTGAAACATGAACTTGCATTGAAATGTAAAGTTCAGATAGCAGAGATACAAAAAGGATATTCCAAACAAAGTATGTAGCTTGAGCAAAGGCACAGAAATGGAAATTTTCCAGTGAGTGCTTTACAATAGACTGGTTCATTGGAACAGCTTTGGTGCCCCAAGGAAATAGGACAGAGTTTTATGGCCTTGAAGGGAGCAGCTTGATGAAGTCTAGACCGCATGATGCACTAAGTGGTATAATGTTTCTCTGACATTGTGGTACCTGAGGCATCTTTCTTTGGACAAGATAATTTTTGTTAAATTAAAACCTAGAGAGCAGATTTTTGGATTTAAAAAAGGCATGGAGAGATGGACTAGTGATAAGAAGTGCTACCTAGGCATGAGGGCCTGACAGATGTATCACGCTTGAGCCCTAGGACCCAGATAAACAGCTGGAATGTCACATATGTCTATAATCCCAGTATCTTAGGAAAACAGAGAGCTTTATCAGGGAAACCCATAAAAAGAAAATAAAAGATATCATGGCAAGTTCTGGGATAAGTAAAGGACTCTGGTTCAGATAATAGGTAGAAGAACAATGGAGCTGGAAACCTGGACATTCTGCTTTGGGCATTGCAACTTGAGTGAACCCTACCACAACACACACACAAACACACACACACACACACACACACAAAAGCAAGCAAAACAAAACAGGGGTTGATTAAGCAGTAAGAAGATGGCTCAGGGTAAAGCATTTGCCACATAAGCATGACATTAGTTCAGATCCTCAGCACCCACATAAAGCTAGATAAGATAGCATGTACTTATAATCCTAGCTTGTCTGTGGAGAATCAGAAGCTCATGGGCCAGCTACTATGGTGTGTACAGAGGCAAACAATAAGAGACACTGCCTCAAACAAGGTGGAAGGTGAGGAACAACACCTGATTATAAGGGCCCTGGAAAGGGTATGATGAAGACTAACCTTAATTTTCTCCTGTGACTCTCTCTTTTCTTTATTTTTCTTCCTTATTTCCCCTTGGCACTGGCCTGTAACACTCAGTACCAGAATATGGTTAGCATTCACAATGAGCTGTTGATCAGAGAGACCTACAAGATTTCCCGAACAAGGCAGGCTTCTGTCAGAGCACTTAATTACCCACCAAAGGTTAGTGTAAGACCCTGCTGCCAAAGACACCATATGCTGTTGGTAGGGAACATGGAGAGACCTGGCTCGAATGTGGAAGAGAGTCAGTCCCCAGACAGTTAGCTTGTCTAGTGCCAGAAGGTGCTACATGAGCTACTGGAGAAAAATGGCCAACATCTGTCCAAGCCACTTGAGGTCTCAGCTTCTCATCAGCAATGCTGAATGACATGATGCTCTCCCAAGTGCAATAGTGGCACACAGCCATGGTGGGTAACCAACTGATCTGGGATTGGCTAAGAGATTCACTCAGTGGAATGGAACCCATATCTGGAACTGGGAAACAAGTCAGAATCATGTCCAGATAATGAGTTTCCTCTCCAATATCAAGCTCCTACCAATCTTGGGGTACAAGAAGGCCTACACCTATTAAATTCTCTCTAAACTAATAATGGTTATCCCATTTATCCATTGCTGACTTCACTCTCCATTGGAGAATTTGCTTCTCTTTTTTCAGAAGGATGCAGAACCTGAGGAGAGAATCAACTCATAGCACCTCACCAGGGCCTTAGCTGAAACCATAGAGTAACTGAGGAAATGTGTAAGAGTTCTGCTTTCTTGGTGAACCTGGTATCAGCACAAGTGTGAAGGAGATAGACACAGAGAACACTCAACTCCTACTAAACCAGAGATCCAGAGACACAGAGGTTCCCAAGAGTTCATCACTAATGTCGACCTAAAACAAACCCAAAATGGCTCAAGGAAATTCATGGAAGAGTGGGTGGAAAGATTGTTAGAGCCACAAGTTGAGACATTATGTACAGAGACATTGCCTCTTCCCCATAACTGATGACCACCCCTACATTGCATGACCCATAATCCCCATGGCGATCACTGGCACCCCAACAAGGAGGGTCCCTTTGGGGAGAGCAGGGATGAGGGTAAGCATGGTACCAACATGGGCTATTTACACACTGAGTATGTATATAAATAATGAAGGAAAGACATGCCTAATGACTCATTACTCTGTTCTTAAAATCAGAGCTGACAATGTTTACCCAGTACTATTCACATGACACCTTTTCCAGAACACCTACGCCACAAGAAAATATTGTGAGATCTCACTTTGTCTGTGTATTAGCTGGGGCAATGACCTTAGCATTCTTTTATGAAAGAGCAAATGAAGATGAATGAGAATTAAGCTGGAATCTAAGTTTATTGATTTTCATGGCCAAATAGCATCATATAAGGACATTGCAATGCATTTAAGTCAGTTTATTTATTTTAGAGTTATAGACAGACTTTATTTAAAAATCTGATCTGCAAACTAATGTTTTCCACTAACTCTGGGAGCAGAAACCTTCACAGGCTTCACAATCTTTTGCTGAGGTGCTGCCTTTGTGGGAGCCCTAGCAGCAGCCACTGCTACCTTCTTTGAAACCTGCTTGGACTTTTTTGCTTCCTTGGGAGGCCCAGTAGACTGCTCTCACTGCAGCTTTCTGACTTCTAGTTTCTGGTTCCTCTTGGCCATGATATTAGCAAGAGATGCCCCAGTGATGCCATCTGGAACTTCTCAACCTTCATGGCAAAGGATGGCAGCCAGGGAAAAGGAAGATGGAGAAGAGAAAGCTCAGTTTTTTTTTATGTTAGGAGGTTTCAATACATTGATGAACTAAGATAGTACTTGCCAGAGGATGCATACAGTGATGAAGTACGTAATTTTAGGGGAAATCTTATGGGACAAACATGAATTGTTTCATCATAGTATGCAAGGAGTTACTTGTCTTTCACAACTGCCATTAGTATTATAAAAAAGAATACAATCTCATACTTTAGAGGAGAGACATCAAGAGTTTTGGAAGGAGAACATTAATATGAGAAACACTAAGACTTCCAAAATATTTTTTTATTTGCAATCAGGGAGAAACCAACAAAGAGAGAGAGAGAGAAGAATGGGTGCTCCAAGGCCTTAAGCCACTGCAAACAAGCTCCAGATTCATGAGCCATTTTGTTCATCTGGTTTATATGGGTACTGGGAATTGAACTCTGGTCATTAAGCTTTTCAGGCAAATATCTTAACTGCTGAGCCCTCTCTGCAGTACATGATTGTGTGTGTGTGTGTGTGTGTGTGTGTATGTGTGTGTAGATGGAAGCAGATCTACAAAGTAAAGGTGAACCCCTCGAGGAAAGGACTAATCAAGTACCAAAAATATAAGCCATTGAACTTTTTCTAAATTTCTCATCTTGTAACCTGCAATGAACAGAGAACAAAGCATGTCAGGAGGTCCAATATTTTGACATAGCTACATGTCATTGTCATCTACAAATGTCTCAAGTCACATTCATAGCTGTCTTGTGTGACACAGGTTGGACATGCCTGCATAGTGTGTCTCTCATGATTTCTCCCATTAGAGAGTGGACAGCTTTGAGTCCTGGTGACAGGAAGCATAGGTTTTCCATGTCGACCCTTCTGCACAAATAAAGTGTGATGCATATGAAAAGAGTTCATTGATTTTAGAACTGAGCTTAGCTTGAGATAAGAGACCGGGAAGCCTTCCCCACAATGACAGACTGCTGCTTTCACAACTCAACCTATAATTGCATGATGAATACCAGCAACCACACTAAGGAGGGCCCTCAGTGGAGTGAGGGTAGAGAAGAGGGAAATGATGATACAAAATATGATGTGTCCATACAAAGTTTCTAATATACATATATATTAGGGAAGCATCAGTTGAACTACTTTTAGTGTTCTTTCTTTGTATATTTTTATTTTCTCTTCTGGAATATCAATTGTGAAGATCATGGATTTTGGACTATGAACTGAAGATTCAAATTTTGTCATTCTGATATGAAAGTTTTGATCCTTTTACTTATCATTTGTGTATGATGATATATTCATATATCTTAGATCAAATGTCTTTGCTAAATAATATGTGGAAAATTCACTAAGACAGAAATAAAACAAACCACTAATGTTCTACAGGAATACGCCAAGTCAGAAATGATGCATCCTATTTATTTTATTATTATTTTTTCCTGTTTACTTGAGAAGTAAAGGTATACTTTTCATTTTGTAAATGTATGTTTCTTAGAATGGATAAATGTTAGATTTTAAATGAAAAAAAAATCATGGTACTCTCAGATTCTTTTTAACTTTCTCTAAGGGATCATTTGTATTTTTGCTTCAGTTGTGAAAATTACTGCTACAGTAATATGCTTCATGGCCTTGTCTAATTTGACTAGACGTTAAAAATTTAGTACATTTACTTGAATATGCCCATGCAAAGTTTAAAATAAATTAATTTTAAATTAAATTAAAGGCAATGCTACTTCACCTTACATAGTGCATAATTGGGATTTCCTAGTTAGATGTAAAAAAAATGAGTATACCAGGTATAAAAATAAATATATTTACTTGTCTCCATATATTTTATATTATTTAAATTAATTTTTAAATTAACTTTAAAACATGTTTATTTATTTTCATTATTCTTTTCTTTTGGGAATACGAAAGAATATAAAAATTACTTTGGAAAACTGACATTTTCCCAAATGCTAAACAAACATTTTCATGGCATTCAGCCACTCAAATATTTATGCATAAATGTTCACAGAGGTTTATTCATTCTAGTCCAAACTGAGAAACCACAAGAGGGCATCAACAGGTATATGCATGAACACATTGTAATATAGCCTTTCAATGGAATATTGCTTTGGATTAAAAAATTAACTAACTGACAATATATACAAATGAATCTCAATATATTATGCAGACAAACAAAAATACATACTATATGATTTCAAGAACAAACAAAATAAGATTATATGCATAATAAATATAATTTTGCATGTAATACATGAAAGAAAATTATTAATATTCTCAGTCCATATATTTAGCAGAGATTTCTATCTGGACTACAATAAATGGTTCTTCCTTCACATCACAAAAGAAGCAACATGAAATTATTTCACAACATATATTTCATAAGAGTTGACATATGCATGGTTGACAAGGATATAAAAGTTGTTTAATATTGCCTTTTTAAGATAGTTAAATGAATATTAAATTTAATCATAGTCAGATTAATGTTAATGGCCACTTCCTCACCAAAACTTGACATAAATCCTTTTAAATTTGGACTAAGAATATTGATAATTTTCTTTTAGGCAGTAGATGGTTTTAATTTGTAAATTTTATTTTAGTGGCATCTTTCAAAGAATATTTGGTACTCATGTGTACTCTGCTGAGATTTATAATGAATTCTTTCAATGTGAGTCAGGCCAACTTCTCTGAAAGCATTGTCAAAGTCTTATTTATCCTTGCTGGTTTTGTGTCAGTTTGAATTATCAGTTACTGATAATTCATTTTCTATAAATTAAAAGTTTGGGTTCATTTGCTTCCTTTGCATTTATTTCATTTCTTGCCTTATATATTATGAAACTCTTGTTAGTGGAATTTGTATACATAATTTTATGTTTTAATGAAATGAGCACTTACACCATTGAATGTTTCTTTATTTCCATTGTTATGGTCTTGTTCTGAAGTGTACGTTTTATATTAATACAGACACTAAAGCTTTCATATTTGAGAGAGAGAAAGCTAGAAAGAGAGAGAGAGAGAGAGAGAGACACCGAGAGAAAATGGACCTGCCAGGGCCTCCAGCCACTACAAAGGAACTCCAGATGCATGTGCCCCTTTGTACATAAGGCTTATGTGGGTCATGGAGAGTCGAATCAAGATCCTTTGTCTTTGCAGGCAAATGCCTTAGCCACTAATCCATCTCTTCAGCCCTAGGTTCTTATTTTTCAAGTGGGTTTCAAATATACAAGACATACCTGAGTGCTGATTTTTAATGAATTATGAGATTTCTGCCTATTCTTTGGAATATAGAGATTATCAATATGTTTATTAAATTTATAATTTTGAATGTTGTTTTTGTTTTATTTATTATTTTGTTTTGAATTGAATATATTTTTATCTAATATATTAGCAAAATTAAAGTAGTTACACTAGGGTTTGTGGTATGTATCTTTAATTTAAAAAACTCTGCTTTCAAATAGAATTACACCACTTTACATATGCCTTTACATATGCAAGAAACTTAACAATATGGTCCAATTTTTATATCTTGTCCTTGAGTTCTTGTCATAGTTATTTCTGTTGAAGTTGTATTCATTCTACAGTACACCGGTAGGGTGTTTATTTGCAAAAGATAGTCATTTGTAGTAAATTAAAAGTGAGGACAATTAAAAAAATCATATGTACTTCATCATTCTGCTCTTTCTCCTTCCTTTGTTTATAAAGCAAATGTAATAGCAACCTTACATCAGTTTTCCTCATCTTGGAGAACTTGTATCAATATCTGACCCATTTCTTGTTCCTTACTAACCTAATGTCCAAGCTATCATTGAATACGTAAAGAAGCAAGCCAAACTAAATGCATCTCTGGGCTGAGTGGTTTTGGGGGTAGGTGATGTTAGAGGAAGCAGAAGTCTCATTCGAAACACGTGGCCCTGGTGAAAATGTGCTTGAAATACTACCCCCACTTCAAGCTGTCAGCCCTCATCAGCTTCAAGGCCTGCTGTGGGTTTTAGTAAGACAGTGTTTCCTCTGGTGGGCAAGTCAGCAATAGACAAGAATCAGTTTTGTCTCTATGCAACTTTGAAGATAGTGGCCTAGGTGCCATCCTAGGAGGGAACCTGTTGTTTAAGACTGAGCCACCTTCAGGATGTAAGAACGGAGAAAAACCCTAGTTCACAGAGTCAAAATTAGACAGATCAGATACTGACAATCTGAAAAGTGCAGGTAGGCGGCAGGAAAACACATAGGAAAAGACAATCCTGTCCTCAGGGGATGGGAGCTGCTCCATCATTGATAATAATCCTAGGCTTGATAACTTTGAGCCTGAGGTCAGATGGTGTATGAACTTCTGGATCCAACAATCACTAAACACTTCTGCAGGATCTGAGAACTCTGAAGCTGTAAATCGACAACATTCACAGATGTATCCCTGAAGCAGGGGGTTAATATTTAGAAGGTCTTCAAGATATATAGACAGATTCCCTTGCCTGTATATATCTCAATGCTGTCCTTGTTTGCCAATGCATTTGATAGGCTTTGCTAGTAGGACATTAACTTTCCCAGAAGGCATATTCTGACACTCTCAGGAGATGAAAAGAATCTGCCTGTGAACTGCAAAGCTCACTGTGACCAGCAGAGGCCCCAGGTATGTAAAAGGAAGATACTAAAATGAAAATGACCCTGGCAGGTGTCAGACACTGGCCCAACACAGGATCAACATAGTGTACATCTAGGAAAGGTGGAATCAATAAGTCTAACTGAGCTGTCCACCCCTGCCACCACACACACATATAACCAGCAATCTCCAATTAAGAGGACACAGAAACAGGCTTCTACAACACTTTTTTTTTTTTTTTGCCTTAGTTTTTGTTCCTTGTCTTTCTTCCTCTTTTTTCTTTATACTACACTTTTATCAGTTAAAAGAATACTGCTACAGGGAGCTATTTAGGAACATGGGGTGCTGGGGTACTTAGAAATAATCCTGGAACACCAACTCCTGAGTATATGACTATTAATTAACCAAATATTTAGAAATCCAAACTAAAGAGAATTATTTTAAGCCACCAGATTTTACTCAAGCATAACAGGGATATGAAGGAGAGAAAAGGGACAAGAATTTGAAGGCTGAGGAGGAAGGGAAGGAAAAGCAGCTGGGGAGAGGGAAAACACATTATGTGGTCCAGGTCCAGGATACCATGTAAACAAACACAGATCATGGATACAGAAAATGGGAGCAGAGGAAAAAAAAAAAAAAAAAATGAAACAAAAAAAGAGTTTGCTTCCAAAGAGATTAAAAAGTAAAAATGGTAATAAAAAATGTCCCTTATGTGTGGGCACCACCATCACATCAGATACCAGAGAAATTAAAAAAATCATTGGCACATATTTTAAGAACATATACTCCATCAAGTTTGAAAATATGATAGAAATGGATGATTTCCTTCATTTATAGAACCTGCAAAAATTAAATCAAGATGAGATTGACCACTTAAGTAGACCTATAACAAGCAGTTATATATAAAAAAATCTCCTAACTAAAAAATGTCCAGGCCCAGAAGGTTTCACTGGTCAATTTTACCAGACCTTCCAGGAGAACTAACACCAATGCTTCTCAAACTTTTCCAAAAAATAGAAAATGAAAGATTCCTAAGAAACTCCTTCTACGAAGCCAGTATCACCTTGATACCAAAACCAGACAAAGGTAGAAAAAATAAAGAAAATTACAGACCAATCTCCCTCATGAACAGTGATGTAAAAATTCTCAACAATATATTGGCAAACAGAATACATGAATATATCAGAAAGATATTCACATTGACCAAGTAGGCTTTATCCCAGAGATGCAGGGATGGTTCAACATATACAAATTGATAAATGTAATACATTATATAAATGGACTGAAGGACAAAAATCACAGGATCATCTCATTAGATGCAGAAAAATCATTTGAAAAAATCCAACATTCCATCCTCATAAAATTCCTACAGAAAATGTAAATAGAAGGAACATATCTCAACATAATAAAGGCTATTTATGACAAATCTATAGCCAACATAATACTTAATGGAGAAAAACTTGAAGATTTTCCACTAAAATCAGAACAAAGGTGCCCACTTTTATCTAATATGGTACTGGAAGTCTTAGCCATAGCAATAAGGCAAGAGACACACATAAAAGGGATACAAATTGGAAAGGAAGAAATCAAATTATCATTGTTTTTTTTTTTTTTTTTTTTTTTTTTTTTTGAGGTAGGGTTTCACTCTAGCTCAGGCTGACCTGGAATTCACTATGTAGTCTCAGGGTAGCCTCGAACTCATGCCGATCCTCCTACCTCTGCCTCCCTCCCGAGTGCTGGGATTAAAGGCATGCACCACCACCCCCAACCCAAATTATCATTATTAGCAGATGATATGATTCTATACAGGGATAGGATACATTCCAGTGACTTATTGGCCAGGGAGGTCACTGATGACCCCAAAACATTACAGGCCACTGCTAAGGCCCTTGGTTTCCCACTAGGAATAGGTAAGACCCTGTTGCTGAAGATTCCACATACTTGGGCTTCAAGATCACTGATAAATCCTGTTGGAACTGAACTGAAAACCTTCTCCATAAAGACCAGCTGACAGAAAGCTGGAAAAAGCCACACTGCATGCAGTTCAATGGGAGATAAAGAGAAATCACCAGGGGAGATACTCAACAGTGGAGACTCCAAGCCTTAATCTGGGCCAGCCAGGCCAAATGAACCAACAGATGCAAGAGTGGCATGAATATTCTGAGAGAAACCATCCACTCTCTAATTGGACTGGAGGCCCACTCCATGGGAGGGAGTACATCCCGGATACTGAAAACCTACAACAGGGTAGTCATGAGCCCTAGGGGTGTAACATCTGCTGGTGTCTGGCTAAATGTATATAGTATGCTCACCATCCTGCCCAGTAAGCACTTCTTTTAATGTTCATACCTGTATATTAATGCTACTGGCACTTTTGGTTAGAGAAACTTCTCTTTTCAGATGGAAGTGACCTTGGTGTGACCCAGAAGGCATCATGTTGCTGACAAGAAGTGACAGAGGAGTGCTCAGCACTGAAATGTCTCTACCACATCTTCCAAGGCTCAGAGTCTAATTCAGAAGAGGAGGCAGAAAGAATGTAAGAGCCAAAGGAAGGGTAGGACTCCTTACAAAGTGCTCCTCCAGACACAAAAGGCCTGGATATCCATGACCTCCCAGTCCCTGAAACTACCTATAGAAGACCATAATAATAAGAGGAAAAGATCATGACATCAAAATAAAGACTGATTGAGAGGGGGAGGGGATATGATGGAGAGTGGAGTTTAAAAGGGGAAAGGTCATGGTGGCGCAAGCCTTTAATCCCAGCACTCGGGAGGCAGAGGTAGGTGGATAGCCGTGAGTTCGAGGCCACCCTGAGACTCCATAGTGAATTCCAGGTCAGCCTGGGCTAGAGTGAGACCCTACCTTGAAAAAAAAAAAAAGAGGGGGAAAAGGGAGGGAGGGAATTACCATGGGTTATTGTCTACAATTATGGAAGTTGTCAATAAAAAAATAAATTTAAATGAACTTTTAAAAATACCAGCATCATTCTTCACAGAGAAAAAAATGGTCTCAAAATTCATACTGAATGGCAGCAGGCCTCGGATATCCAAAAATATCCTCGGCACAAGAAACACCTCTGGAGGTATCACCATACCTGATCTAAAGCTATATTACAAAGTCATAGTAACAAAAACAGCATGATACTGTCATAAAAACAAAAATATAAACCGATGGAACAGAATTCATGCCCTGGAGCATAGGTCAGCTACTTGATCTTTTACAAAGGTGCCAATAATATAGAATGGGGAAAGGACAGTCTCTTCAACAAATGGTGCTCTATAAATTGGTAGCCACATGTAGAAACTTGAAACTAAACTCACTCATCTCACCATTAAAAAAAAAAATGAAGTTCAAGGGCTGGAAAGATGGCTTAGCTTTTAAATGCTTGCCTGTGAAGCCTAAGGACCCCAGTTTGAGGCTTGATTCCCCAAAACCCTCATAAGCCTGATGCAGAAGGTGGCACATGCATCTGGAGCTTGTTTGCAGTGGCTGGAGGCCCTGTTGCACCCATTCTCTCTCTCTCTCTCTCTCTCTCTCTCTCTCTCTATCTGCCTCTTTCTCTGTTTGTTGCTGCCAAATAAATAAACAACAACAGAAAAATCAACTCCAAATGGAATACATACTTCATTATAAGATGTGAAACTCTTCTCCTACTGGAAGAAAAACTAGCAGGAACTCTTCATGATGTAGGAGTGGGGAAAGACTTCTTGAACAAAATCCCAGTAGCTCAGGAAACTGAATAATGACTCAACCAATGGGATCTCTTGAAGATAAGAAGCTTTTGCACAGACAAATATACCATAGGCAAAGCCAATAGACTGCCCACAAAATGGGAAAAAAAACCTTTGCCAGCTATACCACAGACAGAAGCCTAATATCTATAATCTACAAAGAGCTCAAAAAAGTAAGCAATAAAAAACCACTTCAAAAATCGAGCAGAGAACTGAATATGGAGTTCTCAGAGGAAGAAAGACAAGAGGCTAACAGACACTTAAGAAAATGTTCAACAACCCTAACCATTAGAGGAATGCAAATTTAAACAAATTCCACCTCACTTTAGTAATGATGGCAATCCTGAAAAATTTCTAACAACAACAAATGTTGGCAAGGATGTGGGGAAAAAGGAACCCCTATCCACTGTTAGTGTGAATGTAAACTTGTACAACCACTATGGAAATCAATATGGAAATTTCTGAAATGCCTGAACACAGAGCTACCAACAGACTCAGTTATTCCCTTACTGGGCAATTATCCTAAATGCTCCATGCATCACTACAGAGATATTTGTTCAACCATGTTTATAGCTGCTTAATTCATTACAACTAAGTACTGGAATCAATCCATGTGCTCATCATTGGATGAATGGCTAACAAAGTTGTGGTATATTTATGCAGTGGAATTCTACTCAGCAGTAAGAAAAATGATACAATGAAATTTGTAGAAAAATGGATAGACTTGGAACAGATCATACTCAGCAAACTCACACAATCACAGAAAAACAAACACCACATGGTGTCTGTTATCTTTGGTTCCTAACCTGGACCAGCTTGAGGAGCTGCTGACATATTTGATAGGTAACTCATGGCTCAGACAATAGGAATGGAAGTGTTTGAGTGAAGGGGAAGGGGTGGGTGGGGAAAACCAAACACAAAACTAAATACAAAATGAACTGGTACCACAGAAAACACTAACCTTGAAGATAGACTAGAGATACAACCCTCAAAAGGAGTAAAGGGGTGCACCTGAAAAGAAAGGCCCTTAAGAGTGTGGGATAAAGCCTAAGATTAAAAAAAAACTTCTTTTTTTTTTTTTTGGCCTGTAACTCCAAGTACCAGTACCAGAAATCCATTGTTACCCATAATAAGCATTTGATTGGAGAAATCTACACGGCCCCCAAATCAAGACAGTTTTCTGTTAAAGCACTTGATTACCCACCTGAGCCAAAAGTTAAGATCCTGTTGCTGAAGACACCATATGCTGCTGATACAGAGCATGGAGAGATCTGGCTAGAATCCAGAAGAGAGCCTCTCCCCAGACAGCCCATCTAATGCTGGAAAGCACTACATGAGCTACTGGGAAAAAGTGGCCAACAGTGATCTGAGAAGCTAAAGGTCTAAGCTACTCAGAAGCAAACATCCTCACAGGATGTATATCGCAGTGCAATGGAGACACACAGGCTAGGTGGATAACCAATAGCTTTCTGGTTGGCTAAGTGATCATTAGTGTAAAGGAACCCATATCTGGAATTGGAAACCAGATCAGAATCCTATGAAGACAAACATTATGCTTTCCATTGTCAAGCTCTCATTAGTCTTTGGCTGAAGGAGGGCTTACATATCAAATTCTCCCTAAGTTAATAATGCTTATCCCATTTAATCTATGCTAACTTCACTCTCTGTTGGAGAATCTGTTCTTCTTTTTCAGAAGGTAGTGAGTCTGGAGGAGATAAATTACCCCTCACACTTCAGCCAAGCTACAGCTGGAAACCACAGAAGATTTGGGGAGACAAGCATGAATGCTGCTTCCCTGCTGAACCTGATAATCAGCACCAGGGTGTAGTAGACAGATGCTGAGGATTCTCAACACCTACCAAAGCAGAGATCCAGAGGTTCTTAAGAGCTTATCACTGAAGTAGAGTTAAAACTCACCCACCATAGCTCAGAGAATTTTATGGAAGAGGGGGCAGAAAGATTGGAAGAGCCTCAGGTTGAGACATCATGCCCAGAGGCATTCCCTCCCACAAAGATAACTCTCTCTGCTCCTACAATGCATAAGCCACAAACCTACAGGACATACCTGCAACCCCACTGAGGAAGGTCCCCAGCAGAATGGAGGCAGGGATGAGGGAAATAGGGTGCCAACACAGAGAGAGATGAAACTAGTAACTGGAGCATGATAGAGGATGGAGTATGGAGGGAAAAGATAGGATAAAGCAATGTATATGACAGCAAAGCAGAAATAGAGTTTATTTGTGGGGGAAAGTAGTGAAAGGGACTAGAGGGGATGGTGAAGGAGAGCACTGGGGGAGAGGAACAGATTAGATCAAAATATGGTACATGTGAATGAAAATGTCATAATGAAACCTACTATTTTGCCTGTTTTACTTGTCTAGTAAAACTGCAGTATGTTCCAGGATGCAGACTTGAGAAACCTGAAAAGATCTCTGTACTTAAGATGTTTTGCTGCTGTTTCCTTTTCCTCTTTGGTGCTGTTGGTGTCCCTTTGGTTTCAACTCAGGAAAAATCATAAAAGACTCAGTTCTTGAGAGGAATATATAAATATAAGATTGCTTCACACTTCATTCTCTCTAGGGAATAGAAGCATTCACTTCAGTTAAACTTAGGGCAGTCATTTTTATAGGTAGAGAAAAATGTAAGGGTTGTAAATCTAAGATATCAGGTAGAAGTTTCTGAACATCTGAAATATATATTTAAGGATGTCTGAGCTGGCTTATTAATGTGCAGAGGCTATATACTTTTCTCATTTCATTCTTTAAGTAATCTCAGTTTATTTTACTTGTATACTCATATATGAGTTAAGAAAGAGAAATATATGTCAAGACTTTCATACTATATTATTACCTTTTATTACATTTAATAAATAGATGAAATGTGCCTTTAAATACATAAGCAAACTTGATTGATTTAATGTTTTATTTTTAAAGCTCATTTTTAAATTTCCCACTTTCTGTCTTTCTACCTTTTTTTACTCATCTTCTCTGTGCATGTATTTGAAATGATGGTTGATGAACAGAAGGGTGATTATGAAATCTGTCATCTTTGAACCTCCTTCCTTTTCCACCCTACTCCACAACCATTTGTTTAGGAATTCCTGATGGCTCTCCAAACATTTCTTTATTCTATGACCATAACAAAGATGTGTTAGTTCCTTGGTCTGAGCCATTGTTATTTCACCCACTGTTTCTAGCAGTAATCACTTATTAGAAGTCCCTGTCCCAATACTATTTTAAAGGTAAGATTTTAAGATGGACTTTGTCATTCTTCTTTGTTGACTCACTTTGTTTTAGGATAACAGCCTTATTCCTTATGGTTCCCCTTGGGAGTGGTGGGCTGTATTCTTCTCTCTAGCCTGATATGTTATTCTTATTTGTCTTTTTTTTTTTTTTCATTCCCTCCATGCTTAGGGGTCTTCTCCATCTTCCTGGGCATGCAAGGTTTAGTCCAGCTTCAGGGCCTCTCTGCTGGATGTTACTCTACTTGGCATGCTCCTTTCCAAGAAGTCTTTTAAAGAGTTATCTCAACTCCTTCAGTATTTACATAATGATGCTATTTATTGGCTTTCCTCTGGATACTCTGCATAAAAATTAGAATCCATACTCCCAATTTTGCCTGTCACCTATTTTCTTGTTCATTCTTTACATATGCTCTCTTATATATTACATAATTTATTTTCATTGTTTTATTATCTTTCTCCACATATTTTTATCACAGAATGTAATCTCCAAAAGGTAAAAATTATTGTTTCAATCAGTTATATGTTATTTATTTTTATTTTATTTTAAAAAATATTTTATTTATTTATTTGAGAGAGAGAGTGAGAGATAATGGGCACACTAGGGCCTCTAGCCACTGCAAAAGAACTCCAAACACATGCACCACCTTGTGCATCTGGTTTTAGGTGGGTACTAGGGAATTGAACCTAGGTCCTTAGGCTTTGCAGGCACTTTGAGGAAAAGTGAAGGTCATAGTACATGTTACACCATATTTACTGAATGAATAGTTACTGTAGTGGAGCTCTTGAGGTGAGGAGTTCATGGACATTGGGGTATCTGATAGAGTTTGCAAACAAGGCAGACATGAAAGATCTAGCCTTAACTCCTGAAATGTGTGGCATACTTTCAAGACATATTGAGCTCAGTCCTTACTGAAAAGCATAGGTCCTCACAGGCCATAAAAAAAAAAAGTGGTCTGGAGAGCTGTTTCCCTCAGATGATCAGTTTAAAAGCAGATCTAATAGAAGGACTAAATTCTTTCTGGCTTTTCATTAAACCAGAAAAAGTAGTAGTTAAATCCACCCTCTTCCCCCATCTCCTTATGTTTAGTGTGGATTGCAGCTGATAGCACATTTATTCCTAGAGAATTTACTATTCTTAAAAAGGGGAAGAAAATGTGTTATTCATAAGATCCAGGAAGAATTTAGTCATTCTAGTGCTTGTGAGTGATGAGTTTGTAGCAAAAACACTCCCCTGACAACTCAGTAGATTTCTGAAGGGGAGAAAAATACATACAAATAAAAGCTATTTGCCCTTTGCTACTGCACAATGCATCACAAGATGCCATTTTAGAGAATCATTTGGGGTCAAGAGGTTACAAACATGTTCCTGGAGGCAAATGGTCTTATTACATTCTACTCCTTATCATCAGCTAGTCACCTGACCAAATGCCATCATTTAGGGAATCAAGCAGGGAAAGGAAAGCTGCAGCTTTCACTTATTCATGAAAATATGCTTTACTTTAAAGTGTTTACTGAAGACAGTAAATTGATTTGACTTTAGAATGGCCATCTGAAACTCTAGGTCAGATGCCAGCTTCAAGGATATTTTATCCTTGTGTATGTTGGTGCTTTAATCACCTTTGATAATGGAAAAGACTCTCCTTAAAAAGGCCTTCACATAATTCTAGAGCAATCTTGTGCTTTTAGTTATCTTTATTACCTAGATATTAGCAAGGCTAGGCCATGATGTGAGGAAGCAGTAACCTCATTCAGATGCTTACCACCCACTCATTTTCATTTTACATTTACTATTGTATGCAAATGCATTAGTAAAAATCAAAATTTGAACTTAGAAAAGATGTTTTTCCTTTTAGGTAACCTGTGATTTTTCCAAAACTTCAGACAATTCTTATGTGAAATATTCCCATAATTATGTCCTAACCTTAAAGTATTCTTAAGACATATGCTTGTAAATTTCTCTCTTAACTTGTTCAGACTGACTGTAGTATCCATGTTTCTAAGCCAATGTATTCCACATATATGTGTTATGTTATGTCCTAAGGTTAATCTCAATATTATCTAGAAAGGAGCTGTGCTCATGACAAATTCTCTCCCAGTTTATAGCAGGTAAGTGTTCATCTCATCTCCTCTAAATCCTCATCATAGTGCCACAGGGTTCTAAGAGTTAAAGAACACCAAACTAAGGAAATACATTTAAAAATTATTTACTTTCAAATATGTGTGAATGTATATGTATATGGGCACACAAGGTGCTCTTGTTGCTACAAATGGATGACTATTCGACCTTTATGTGTGTGGTTGTGGATTTGAACCAGGGTGCATAGGCTTTGAGAGCAAGAGCATTTAATTGCTGATCCATCTCCCCAGCCCCAGAAAATATCTTTTCATACATATCTTTCTACACCTACTGTATTTCTAATAAACCTGAAAGAGTTTAAGAAAGAATATTGTGAGGTATATGATGAAGTAATGGACAGATTTATTTAGCAATTTTGCTTCTACTCTCTATGGCTATTGTCAAAAAACAATTAGCTGGAAACACTACTAACAAGTAGTGAATTCTAAAAGTTTCCCTTTATACATATTTAAATGTAGCTACAATATTACTTCTTAATTACTAAACATAGAGTGCATTAGTGTTGTTGAATTCCAAAAATCCTAGAATTGGGCTGGGGAATTGGGGAACAGGAGTGGTCAAGGCACTTGCCTGCAAAGCCTAATATCCCTAGGTTTGATTCCCCAGTATCCACACAAAATACACAAAGTGATGCATGCTGGAGTTTGTTTGCAGTGGCTGGATTCCCTTGAACTACCTCTTTCTATTTGCAAATTAAAAAAAGAACGAAAAAAAAAAAAAAAAAAAACAAGTCCTAAGCTGCTCTTAGGATCTTGAGAATTTTGACAGTACAATAAATAAACAAATTAAAGCCAGGCGTGGTGGCACACGCCTTTAATCCCAGCACTCGGGAGGCAGAGGTAGGAGGATCACCATGAGTTCGAGGCCACCCTGAGACTTCATAGTGAATCCCAGGTCAGCCTGGGCTAGAGTGAGACCCTACCTCGAAAAACCAAAAAAATAAAATAAAATAAAATAAAATAAATAAATAAACAAATTGTTTTTTATTGTAATTTCATCCAAAATCAGTGTATAATATAATTTACATATTTTATTAATTATATGATAAAATGTTAACATCGATTTCATCTATCATCTTCAATTATCACAGAAGATATATATTCTCTGTTTCCTAGGAGCAAAACTTAATATTTATGATGGCTGCTAAACTTTACACATATCCTTTATTTTCAGTAGATATAAGAGGACAATTTGTTGATAATATCTGAAAATAATTTAATGGAGTTATTTATAATTTTTATTCTTTGTTCTTTCAATAATCCCTGACAGCATAGAGTTCCAAAATTATACAATTATGAAAAGCCATATATATTTATAATATTCTGTGCCTCATCAATAACTTTGTATGTTTAGTTACACATTACATAAATTTATTAAAAGTTAATAAGAAACACCATAATCAGTTATCTTCTGCATTTATTATACAGATGACTTAATTATGTTAAATCTTCATAATATGAATTTTGACCCAATAATTTTTAGTCATCTAATTTATGTACATTTTTATATGTCTTAATTCAACTGGCTTCCAGGTTGTGGGGTGGTAGCTTGCATTATGACCTCAAGTGTGATATAAGCAAGAAAAGTCATCATTTTTCAGATTCTCTGATTATTTTTCATATCCTGGTTTGGTGTCAGTTGATTGATTTTTCTCCTCCTTATAAACTATAGTTTCTTGCTTATTTTCAGGGCTCATAAAATTTATTGCAAGCAAGTCAATGTGTATTTTTCCAATTTATTAGTTGGATATATTTATAGTCTTAGAAATATTGTTGAATTTTCTTTTGAAATGTAGCTATGTTTCTTAGATATATTTTCATTCTTTCTATAAGAAAGAACCATGCTAATACATACTCTAGATCTAAACCTAATTATTACCACCAATGAAAAGTCCTGTGGACTTTCATACTTGTCCCATTAATATTTTCAATGTAGTCAGAGGGAATTGAGATCTGCTCTGGACCTGATCGTGTGTGTGTGTGTGTGTGTGTGTGTGTGTACACACATATGTGTAAGGCTGGGAATCAACCCCACATTCTATGATATGCTTCTACATTTAGGTGAATTCTTATGAATAGATGCAAAGTATCTGGGCCTTGTTTAAGAATAAGTAACTAATTTGGTATGAGCTAAAAATAAAGTACTTCCCCATGACAGTAGATATGACCCTTAAAGACATTAATACTGTCTTAAGCAATATGCTTGCCCGTTTTCTTGCTGTGAAAAGATAATCTGCCTGGGATAAAAATGTATGTGAAATTATTGGCTTTGACAAACAGCTTGTCTAGTTAGTTAGGAGCTTGGAGGGAAATCTTTTTGGAGATTTGAGACAGAGGTTTATGAAAATATTACTTACAGGAAAGAAATCAAAGCTTGCACATTTTCATTTTCCACAGCAATGCCAGCAATATAGCATCCATAACAGAGGTGTTGCTGAGCAACCAGGTAGGTATAGAGATTTGCCCAGGCTCTCCTTGTGTGCATCAGTGACTGTGGTATATAATTTTAAACACTATGGGATTGAGGTATCAGGAGGAAATTTTGTGTAAGCCCCTTATTAAAAAGCTTATTGATCTATGTGTGTGTGTGTAAGTCAGCCGTGTCTGGCAAAGTGATTCTCTTAAATCTCTTCAAGGTATTTTAGAGCAGGGATTGGCCTGTTGTGACTGGTGTGTAATTCAGATATGAGTTTGCTTTCCTTGATTCCCATGTGCCAACTAGCTGCACAATGAGAGGGTGCAGACATCGACTGTTTTACAGTAAATGTCCTACATACGATCATTTCAGAGAAAGTGACCACATTGCAATGAAGACCTGATAAGGGAAAAACACCATATACACCTTGCCCAGAAACACTGAACTTAATAAAATACTGCAATTATTTAATAAATTGTAGGAATATCTACATTGTGCATATTCTTTGAAGTGTCTGGCATTGTGCCTCCAAAAGTCAGAACACATGAGGCTAGGTATCAAGAGTCTACCCTTTTAGTCTCTTAGTGATACATTTGGGTATTTGTTATTCATATCCCCAAAACTATATAGCTATTAAGGAGAAAGGTCCTGGTACACAGAAAAATGATGAGTTTACCAACAGATGTAACAAAACTCATGACTGATTAAACAGTCTTTTCACTCTACTTTAATTCTGCATATGTCTACATTTAGAGGATTTTTTTAAGTGTTGGATTGCCTGTGGATAGTCAACTGAATGGCATGATAGATAATATAAATGACAATTTATGACAGGAGGGAAACAAGTAGAGGAAATCAGTTCCTTTTTTTCATCTTCAACCCTTTCCCTCACAAGATCAATAGTAAAAAAAAAGTTATTTATACTCATTTAAAAATACAGGAATTAGCACTTGAGTTATAAATAAGTGGCAGAATGCAAGTTTAAAAAGGCTTTGGGTTAGTCTTCACCTAGTACCACAATAACAAACAATGAAGCAAATATAAAATGAAAAATAAATATCAAATCACATCATCCAACCAACTGAAACAAAAATAGTTTACTTTTTTTTTTTTCTTTTTTTTTTTTATTTATTAGTCAGTTCTGTATTCAGCAAATACAGTCAGTTTGGTACCATTATTAGGCTCATCCGTGACCTACCCCCTCCCCTTGGCCCCTCCTTGTTGAGGTATACGGGTCATGCATTGTGGAGTTAGCCCACAGTTATGGCTAAGCTAAGTGTCTCTGCATATCATGACCCAACATGTGACTCTGACATTCTTTCCGCCCCCTCTTCCGCAAAATTTCCCTGAGCCATGTTGGGTTCATTTTTGGTCTGCTTCAGTGATGAGGTGTTGAGGGCCTCTGAGGCTCTGGCTCTCTGATTTGGTAGGAGTTGATTTTTCTCTATGCTGATCTCCTTCCCCCTTGTGCTGGTGTCCGGTTCATCAGGAAAACAGCCCCCTTGCTTGTTTCTCCAAGTTTTCTTAGTTTCAGCCGGGGCCCTTTTGAGGTATGATGGGGTGGCTCTCTCCTTAGGGTCTACATCTATCTGAAAAAGAGAAGCAGATTCTCCAACGGAGAGTAAGTTAGCACCAGGACAAATGAGATAACCCTTACTTTTTTTTTTTTTATAGAGAATTTAATAGGTGTAGGCCCTCTTGTAGCCCACAATTGATGGTAGCTTGATACTGGAGAGTGGGCTTATGTTTGGATATGGTTCTGACTTGTTTCCCAGCTCCAGCTATGGGTCCCATACCAGTGAGGGGATCAGTTAGCCAAATTGAGAGCAGTTGGTTCCCCACCATGGCTGTGTGCCACCACTGCACTTGTGTGGGCATCACAATAAGTTATTTGCTGCTACATGGGCGACTGGGGGAAATTGACCAATATCTATCGAAGCAACGCATGGTCTAACCTACTTAGCAGCAAATAGTTTACTTTTGTATAGAGGAAAACATTTGAATTTTAAATGACTTGCAGAGATATGAACATAAAATAAGTTTTAAAGACATCTAATTTTCATTAATCAATATTTTGATGAATGTGGTATAATTTGAAACAACTATAATTCACCATGAAATATTATGAGAAAACTTGTAGAAAAGACTCTTTTGCAATTTGGGGTTTTATTTTTCAGTTACATTATAAATCCTTCAGCTAATAAATTATATCTCTTATATATGATATTTTTGCTTTTAATTTTTAATTCTTTTATTTTTTGAGACATGTATCCATGGCTAGTATAACACTTACTATGTAGCCCAAGGAAAACTCCAATTTATGCTAATCATCTTGTCTTGGCTTCTTAAGTGTGGGGAATATAGGTATGCATCATTACCTCTGGCATTATGCTTCTATATTTACTTTTCTAGCATATAAAGTATTGATTTTATGCACATGAATCTTAAAATTAGTTTGCATCAACTAACAGTAGATTGTTAATTATATCACACAACAGCTGTTTTTTGTTGATTTTTGTGTGTCACTTTTAAAGCTGAGTTATAAAAGAGATATTGAAGTAAGCATAGATAAAGTTACACATGCACTCAATCATTTAAGTTCAGAATCTACAGAAAATGGGTAGTATTTTGTGTTTAGCTTTTGTTGTGACTTGAGTATATCACATACATGTTCATGTGTGAGGAACTGAGTCTACAGATTTGTGGTAATGGTACTTGTAGTGAAAGTTTGGGGTGGGCAATGAGGACTAGAAGTCATGAGAGTGCATTACTAGGAGGGCATTAGTGGACTTACTAGAAGTGGCAAAGAAACCTGAGCTAGACATCTCCCAGTGTGATAGCCTCTGTCAGATTCTGAGGTCATAAGAGGTTTGTCACCAGATGCCAAAGAGCTAAGAAAGGCATCTTCTTGGATTTCCAAGCCTCCAGAAGCTTGAGCCAAACACACTTCTCTTCTTTGTAAAGTACCTGTGCAATATGTAGTTGTGGCAATGTCAACTAAGACAGGATTGCAGAAGACTTCATGTGTCTTAGGTCTCATGTTTCCAAAGGAAAAGAGAAGGAATGTCTTTAATGTACCAGGAAACATTGTAAGAGTCTGACAGCTCCTTCTCACACAGTAGTCTACGAAAAGGGAAAGCAATTTTTGTGTGTTGAGTTCAGAAAGGGAATAGAGGTGCCATATGTGTCCACCAGCAGTGGGAGTCATCTCTGTACACAAATGCCTGCTGAGAGAAGACTCTTCATACATATAGTACTATCTTCATTAGTTGAGTTCATTAGAGTGAATTCTGATTTGTCTCCAACTTGTTTAAAACAAGAGTATTAGATTATTCAAAATAATGTTTAGTCATTGAGGTACACTATATTTAAACATATGTATTCAACATATCATGGCATTGTTTCTTTGTGCTGTTCTTTTCAAATTCTTTCTTTTGCCTATTTTGAACATGCAGTAAATTTTAACTCTATAGTCACTATAATATTTTATAGACCATATAATTTCATCTTTGTTCCTATTAATCAACATCTTCCTACCCTTTCTTCTTTCTAAGATTCTGGAAACACAATTGAATATTTATTTCTATGGAAAAATTAATTAAAACTTTTATATATAAATAAGAATGTGTGGTATTTTTATTCCTGTGCATAGCTAATTTCACTTAAGATACTTTCTCTGGTCTCAACCACGTTTTTGCAATTGAGAAGATTTTACTCTTTTATCACTTTGGAATATTCTACTTATGAATATAGTATATTGTTTATTCATTCATACACTAATGAAATATAGGGAGGATTCCAAATCTTGATTGTTGTAAATAGTGCAACACTACATATGGGATTGTATTCATCTCTTTAACATAATGACTCTCTTTCCTTTAAATATATAACCAATGGCGGAATATCTGTATCATGTAATATTTCTGTTTTTAGCATTTGAGGAAACTTTATACTTTTTCCATAATGGTTAGACTAATTTACATTCTTGAAAGCATTATATGAGAATTTTTCTGTGTAGTCTAAGTAAGTGCACTAGATTTAGTTTCATTCCCAGTCCTTTGGTCATTGAGATAGGGTTTCTTCATGTAGCTCAGACTAGCCTTGATCTTGTGACCTTTTGCCTTTGAAATTTCAGATATGCCAATATGCATAATATTTCTTCTGTCTTTTTGACAATAACTAGTCTTAAAGGAGTGAGGTGAAATATCATGGTTTGATTTATATTTACTTGATGATTAATGGTATTAAGAATTCTTGGCTAAAAGAAGGGTTATATACATCAAATTCTCCCTAAGTTAATAATTTTTAACCCATTTAAACTATGATAACTTCATTCTCGATTGGAGAATCTGTTGTTTTACAGAAGGTAGAGAGAACGGAGGAGATTAAACTACCCTGGCACTTTGGCCAACCTACAGCTGAAACCACAGAAAAATTGGGCAGAAGAACATGAGTGCTTCTTCCATGCTGAACCTGATAATCAGTGTCAGGGTGTAGGAGACACACCCTGATGATACTCAAAACTTACCAAAGCAGAGAAAGCTTATCACTGAAGTATACTTAAAACTCACCCACCATGCATGGCTCAGGGAATTTTGTGGAAGAAGGGGTGGAAAGATTGTAAGAGCCACAGGTTGAGACATTATGTCCCAAGGCATAACACTCCCCCAAAATAACTGACTGCTGTTCCCACAACATAAACCACAACCCCAAGGGGAATATCTGAAGCCAGAGTGAGGCATATCCTCAATGGAATGGGGGCAGGGATGATTAAAAAGAGGGTACCAACACATGATGTATCCATATGAAATCCATCTTGTTAATAATAATAATAATAAACATTTGAAAAGAAAACAAAAGAATTTATCACATACTTTTTGGCCATTAGTGCTTATAGGCAACATTTTTTTCCATAAATGTACCAAGAATATACACTTGGTGGAACAAAAAACCTCTTTCACAAATCATACCAGGGAAACTGGATATCCATATGAAAAAGAATGAAATTAGTTTCTTATATTTATCAAACTAAAAATAATAAGTAATAATAGATTAAAGACTTAAACAAAAATCCCAAAATGAGTGAAAATACTAGGAGAAAACATAGGGACAATTATTCAAAACTGTGGGCTGGAGAAAGATTTTTTTTTTTTTCAGTTTTACCACAAAGGATAACAAAAGTCAAAATTTGTAATGGGATTATATCAATGTAAAAACCTATGCATAGCAAAGTAAAGCACCAGCAGAATCTAGAGAGAACATATCAAATTGTGTAAGAAAATACTCCTAAACTATTCTGACAAGTTGCTAATAATAACAATATAAAAGGAAGTTATGAAGGTTCATAGCAAAAAGTAAATCATCAAATTTAATAACTGAAAAATGATCTGTCTAATCAAAATTTCATAGATTTGTAATATTATTATGAACTTAATGGTTTGAACCAACATATATTTATTATATCTTATATCACTGTTTTAGTGGATCAAGTATGTGGGCCCAAATTAGCATCTGGCTACCCTTCTGAGTCTCTCACTTGAGACTGCAATTGAGGTATTAGACATCGTTAGGCCTCCTATGCAAGCTCAAATGAGAAACTATGGGCTTAATCTTTATGTGATTTCATAAAGAATTTATTAAAGATTCATTGGCATTATTATGACTTAGTTCTTAGGTGTATATTGGTTGATGCCAAACTTGATTCATTGTTACATTGGCCTCTTCAAAATGGCAGTTTCTTTCATTGTACCACATAAACCACAAAGACAAATGAGTCAGATAGCCAGACTAAAGTCATAATTTTATGCACACTGTCCTGTAAGTGATATTTTTCTGGGTTCTCCGGCAGGTAGGGCTGTGGGAGAGCTGGTACCGCCAGTCTCTTTCTGGGGCTGAGCTGGATGGTGAGTGTCAACCACCCAGACCTCCCTCCTAGGCACCGGAGAGAAACCACACTGAGTTGGGAGACTTGTCGAGGCAGGATCTCCCTTTATTGTGACAGGCAGGTGTTTATATAGCTTTGAGAAGGAAGGTGGGGATCTCAGGAAAGGATGAGGTGTAAGGGCCAATAGCATATCACGACTTTTGAAATGATTGGTTCTAAGTGCGTGTGGGAACTCTTAACTTTTTTGCAGAAGCAGCAGGCCAGAGGCAATTTGGTGCCCTGCTGAGTCATAGCTGGCCAGAGACAGGTCACCAAACTTTAGCTAGGCTCAGGATGTTCCACTAGGCCTCACGTCCAGCCTCTCAAGGCCCAACATCTCCCCCTTTTGTTTTTGTAAGAGCATTAGTCACCATGGCCCCTGTCTTAGGTTGTCCCCCTCTGGGGATCTTACCTGTCACTGGGTACCGTGTGTTTAGCTCACTGAGAACCCATTCCATGGCCTGTCTTAGGTTGTCTCAGTCAGTTTGAGATCTTACCCATCATCGGTCACATGGAGGGCAGAGGAGGTGGTAGTGGGTCATATGAGGAACTTAATTCCTGAGTTGCCAGCCTGTGGTAATGTATCTCAACCTGATGGAGTTTTATTGCCTCTAGCCATTGGTGAATGAATTGTGTAATTTTGTTAACTACACAAGGCCTGACAGTGAGGATAAGGAGAAGGAGAGGGAGGGGCCCAAGTAGAGGGAGGAGGTATGGTAAGAAGCCATGTAAGCCTGTCCACAGTGGGTTGTCCTGGAGGTCCCACCGTCTCCTCTCCAGGTCCTCTTGAAGCCTTTTGATCTTGTCCTGAATGATTCCTGGTCTATTGGCATAGAAACAGCATTTTTCCTGTAAAAACAAGCATATGCCTCCCTTTTCGGCCATTAATAGGTCTACCCCCTCCTGTTTTGTAGGGCTGCCTCAGCCAAGGAATCTAGCTGTTGTTGGAGATCAAGGATAGTGTTGGACATGGATTTTATGTCACTGATCAACTGGAGAGAGAGCTTTCTCTGGAGATGGACTGCCATACCCATCCCTGCTGTCCCAGTGGCCATGCCTGTGGTTATTCCCAACCCAACGAGTAAAGGTATCATTTGTACAGCTCTCTTAGGTCTCCCTCCAATATCAAAAGAGGGCATAGGGAGGGCTTCACCTCCAGGAATGATATCCACATCTGGGATCAAGGTGGCTGGGGCACAAACGCCCGTCCAATTGGTGGGCAGAAAGTCATAGGCCATCCCGCCTCTGCAAACATAAACCATTCCAGAAGGTGGCCAGTTGTGTTGAAAGTACAGAAGGAGGGATGAATGTATCCCACATCTGTATTGTAGTTATTAGGGGAAGGTGGGACCCAAATGCAAGTTCCAGAAGGAGACATTGGGAAAAGCTGGATGAGAATAGGGAAGGTGATTGAGCTTTTTTTTTTTTTTTTTTTTTTTTTTTTTTTTTTTTTTTTTTGGGTAATAGGTGCAACTGTAGTTGTATCATTGGTGATTATTGCAAGCAGCCAGGGAGGCCCAGATCAGAAGCAAAGCCAGCAATCCTCCTCAAGGGAGGGAGTCATTTGGTTTAGCAGGGTGAAGACCATTTTTAATATGGATTCAGTAGGGGGGATCAAGGGCTAAATCACCCTGATTTTCAGGAAGGGCAATAGGGTGATAATTAAGCTCTGGGTACTGGGCCAAAACGAGTTGTTTTATCCTTTCATGGACTTGTTTTTCCCTGACTTTATTGTGAACTCCCATGGGGATTGTGGGTCATGCATAGTGGGGGCAGCAGTCAGTTATGGGGGAGAGGCAATGCCTCTGTGCAAAATGTCCCAACTTGGGCTGGAGAGATGGTTTAGTGGTTAAGCGCTTGCCTGTGAAGCCTAAGGACCCCGGTTCAAGGCTCAATTCCCCAGGACCCATGTTAGCCAGATGCACAAGGGGGCGCATGCGTCTGGAGTTTATTTGCAGTGGCTGGAGGCCCTGGTGCACCCATTCTCTCTCTCTCTCTCTCTCTCTCTGTATCTGCCTCTTTCTCTCTCTGTCACTTTCATATAAATAAAAATAAACAAAAAAAATTAAAAAAATTGTCCCAACTTGTGGATCTAAGAACCTTTCCAACCCCTCTTCTTCCCAGAGCCCTGTTGGGTGCATTTTAAGTCTACTTCAGTGATGGGCTCTTAGGAGCCTCTGGATCTCTAGTTTTGTAGGTAATGAGTGTCCTCAGCATCTATCTCCTTCACCCTTGTGTTGTTATCAGATTCACTGAGAAAGCAGCACTCTTTCTCATTTTCCCCAATTCCTCTGTGGTTTCAGCTGGGACTGGGGTGAAATGTGCTGGGTGGTTTATCTCCTCAGGTCCAGCTCCCATCAGAAAAAGAAGCAGATTCTACAGTGGAGAGTGAAGTAAGCATTGGTTAAATGGGATAACCGTTATTAATTTAGAAAGAATTTAAAGGGTGTAGACCCTAGTATAACCTAAAATTAGTGGGAGCTTGACAATGGAAAGAAAAATCATTACTGGGATATGGTTCTGACTTGTTTCCCAGTTCCAGATATGGTTTCGTTTTCACTGAATGGATCTGTTAGCAAATCCAAGAGCAGTTCATTACCCACCATGGCTGTGTGCCACTATTGCACTTATGTGAGCATTACATCAGGTTGTTTGCTTCTGAGTCACTTAGACATTGAGTTGCTTGGAGAGATGATGTTGGCCACTTTTCCTCGTTACCTCATGTAACACCTGCCAGTACTAGATGGGCTAATTGTCTAAGGATTGACTCTGTTCTGGCTTCCATCAGGTCTCTTCATGGTCAGTGTGAACAGCATATGGTGTCTTCAGCAGTAGGGTCTTACCATTAACCTCTGGTGGGTAATGAAGTGCTTTGACAGAAGTCTGTCTTATTTGTTTAGGGAGACCTTGTAGGTCTCTCCAAGCAACAGCTCATTGTGGATGTTAATTGCATTCTGGTAGAAGGAATTAAAGGCCAACACCAAAGGAAAAGAAAAAAAAATGTAAAAGACAGAAAAGAAAGGGAACCATGAGAAATTTAAGTTTAGGCTTCATCTCACCCTCTTGAAGGCCCTTTGATTCAGATGCTCCCAATAAGGTCCTATTGAGGGTTCAACCTTTTAGTCTAACTTCTGGGATATAGGTTTGTATGGTACCAGTTCAGTTTGGGTTCAGTTTTGTGTTATCCTCCCCCACTTTCCCCTCCCCTAAGCCCTGTTCTCCCTATTGACTGTCCTTGAGATGCTATTCAGGTCTGTCAGCAACTTGGGCTGATCCAGGCTAGGAATCAAAGATGAGTGAGACCATCAGATGATTGTCTTTCTGTGATTGAGTTTGCTTAGTATGATCTGTCCCAAGTTTGACCACTTTTCTCCAAATTTCATTGTGTCATTTTTTTCTTAATGCTCACTAGAATTTCATCATGCAGATATACCACATCTCGGTTATCCATTTGTCCAGTGATGGGCACATGGGTTGATCTCATTTCTTAGCTATTATGAATTGAGTGGCTATAAACATGGTTGAGCAAATATCACTGAACTTAGGCATGGAACTTTTAGGGTAAATTCACAGAAAGGGGATGATAGGGTCTGTTAGTAATTCTATATTCCTCCTTTTCAGGAGAGTCCATATAGATTTCCATAGTGGTTTTACCAGCTTACATTCCCACCAACAGTAAATGAGGGTTCCTATTTCTCCATATCCTCAACATTTGCATTCACTTGATTTTCTAATGTTTTCTACACTTACTGGGGTAATGTGGAATCTCATAATTGTTTCAACTAATGGTTACGTATGTTGAACATTTTAAGTGTGTTTTAGAGATTTGTAATTCTTCCCATGAGAACTCCCCATTCAGTTCTCTGCCAAGTTGATAACAACAGATCAATGATACCATGTGGCATTTGTCTATCTGTGATTGTATAAGTTGTCTGATCATGATCTGTTTCAAGTCTGTCCATTTTTCTATGAATTTCATTGTATGATTTTTTTTCTTACTCCTGAGTAGAATATTTTCTCTGCTCCATTTTTTAGAGTGGGTTGTTTGATTTTTCATTGTTTAGTTTTTGAGTTCTTTGTAGATTCTAGATATTATGCTTCTCTCGTTGGTATAGCTGGTGAAGATTTTCTCCCATTCAGTGGGTAATCTACTGGCTCTGCTTATGATAAGTTTGTCTGTGCAAAAACAATTTAGTTTCATGAGATCACATTGGTTCAGTGCTTACATAATTACAGGCTACTGGGGTTCTGTTTAGAAAGTCATTTCCCAGTCTTGTATCACAAGATATGTATCTTGTATCTTGTCTCCTTTTTTTTCTTCAGTAGTTGAAGAGTTTCACGTCTTATATTGAGGTGTTTAATCATTTTAGACTTGGTTTTCATTTATGGTAAGATAAATGGGTCTAATTTCATTTATATATATATGGTCATCCATTTTGTCTAATACCATTTGTTGACAATGCTGTCTTTTCTCCAGTCTACATTATTCATACCTTTGTCAAAGATCAAGCAGCTGTAGTTACTTGATATAAGGTCTGGGTCTTCAATTCTGTTCCATTGGTCTATGTTTCTGTTTTTATTCTGGTAAAATGCTGTTTCTGTCACTGTGGCTTTGCAATATAGCTTTAGATTGGATATGGTGATACCACCAGAGGGTTTTTTTTTTTTCCTGAGGCTATTTTGGGATATCAGAGGGCTTCTGGCATTCCATATGAATTTTGAGATCATTTTTACAATCTCTTTGAAGAATGATGCTAGTATTTTTATTGGCATTGCATTAAATTTGTATATTACTTTTGGTAGAATTGCCATTTTCACAATATTAATTCTGCCTATCCAGGAGCATGGGAGTTCTTTCCATCTTTTCAAGTCCTCTTTGGTTTCTTTCTTGAGTGTTTCTATGTTTTTATTACATAGGTTTTCATATCCTTGGTTAGTGTCATTCCAAGATATTTAATTTTTTGTTGCTATAAAAAGGGGACAGCCTCAATGATTTTTTTCTCTGTATATTTCTCCTTTGCATATGAAAAAGAAATTGATTTTTGTGCATTGATTTTTCTATCCTGCCACTTTACTGAAAGAATTAATCAACTTTAGAAGTTTTGAGATGGAGACGTCTGGATCACTTATTTATAGGATCATGTCATCTGTAAATAGGGCTAAATTGACTTCTTCCTTTCCAATTTGAATCCATTTTATTTCTTTCCCCTGTCTTATTGCTTGGGCTAGTACTTCTAGTACTATACCGAATTTCAGTGGTATAGTGGGCACCCCTGTTTTGTTCCTAATCTCAGTAAGGACTCCTTGAGTTTTTCCCGATTAGGTACTTACTTTATATGCAGCCTTTATTTTGTTGAGATATAAATCCTTCATGGCTATTCTTTCCAGTGTTTTGATCATGAAGTTGTATTCTTTTTTGTCAAAGGCATTCTCTGCATCAGTTGAGATCATCATATGGTTCTTATGTTTCAGTTCATTTATGTGGTGTATTATGTTGACCAATTTCCATATGATGAGTTATCCCTGAATCCCTGGGATAGGGAAGACTTGATCAAGGTGGGTAATGCTTTTGATGTGTTGCTGAATTCAGTTTGCATGGATATTGTTCAGGATCTTTGCATGTAAGTTCATCAGGCATATTTGGTATGAGGGTGATGCTAGTTTAATAAAAAAGAGTTGGGAAAAATTCCCTGGTCTCTGATTAGGCAAAACAGTTTGAGGAAACTTGGTTTTATTTCTTCACAGAAGGTTTGATACAATTTGGCTGAGGAGCTATCTGGTCTTGGACTTTTTTTTTGGGAGGTTTTTGATGAACTTTTCAGTCTTCATTGATGTGATAGGTTTGTTGAGGAGATTAATCTGCTTTGAGTTTGGTTTTGGTAGGTTATATGTGTCTATGGATTCATTCATTTCTCCCAGATAATTCAATTTTGTGGAGAAGAGGTTTTGGAAGTATGTACTGATGATTCATGCAATTTCATTGATGTCTGTTGTGATCACTCCTTTTTCATTTCTGATTTTGTTAGTTTGAGACTTCTCTTTTTCTTTTTCTTACTTGATCAAATTGGCCAGGGATTTGAAAATCTTGTTCACTTTTTCACAGAATCATATCTTAATTTCATGGATTTTTAAAATTGTTTTCTTAGTTTCTAAATCATTATTTCCTGCTCTAGTCTTGATTATTTTTTTCTATTTGGAGATCTTTGGGTAAGATTATTCTTGTTTTTCCAGTGCCTTTAGGTGGACGGTTATGTCATTAATTTGAGATGTCTCTGTCTTTCTAATGAAGGCATTTAGGGCTGTGAATTTTCCCCTTATCACTGCAGTCATTTTGTCCCATAGGTTTTGGTAGGTTGTGGGTTTCTAATTAGTTTATTTTTTTTTAATTTTTTTGTTATTTTTTGTTTATTTATTTGAGAGCAACAGACAGAGAGAGAAAGAGGCAGATAGAGAGAGGGAGAGAGAATGGGCATGCCAGGGCCTATGCAAATGAACTACAGATGCGTGCACCCCCTTGTGCATCTGGCTAACGCGGGTCCTGGGGAGTTGAGCCTCGAACCAAGGGTCCTTAGGCTTCACAGGCAGGCACTTAACCTCTAAGTCATCTCTCCAGCCCTAATTAATTTATTTTTTATTAATTAGTTTTTTACTCAGTGAACAGTCAGGTTGGTACCATTGTTAGGCTCATCTATGTCCTACCCCCTACCCCTGGCCCCTCCTTGGTGAGGTATATGGATCATGCATAGTGGAGTTAGCCCATAGTTATGGGTAGGAGAAATGTCTCTGTGTATCATGACCTAATGTGTGGCTCTGACATTCTTTCCACCCCCTCTCCTGCAAAATGTTCCTGAGCCATGTTGCGTTCATTTTTGGTCTGCTTCAGTGATGAGGTGTTGGGAGCCTCTGTGTCTCTGGATATATGATTTGGTAGGAATTGGTTGTTCAGTGTGTTGATCTCCTTCACCCTTTTGCTGATACTTGGTTCACCAGGAAAACAGCACCCATGCTTGTTTCGCCAATAATTCTTAGTTTCAGCTGGGGCCCTTTTGAGGTATGACAGGGTGGTTCCTTTCTTTGAATCTGCATCTATCTGAAAAAGAGAAGCAGATTCTCCAACGGAGAGTAAAGTTAGTACCAGACAAATAGGATGAACCTTATTTTTTTTATAGAGAGTTTAATAGGTGTAGGCCCTCTTGTAGACCACAATTGGTGGTAGCTTGATAATGGAGAGCAGGCTCATGTTTGGATGGTTCTGTCTTGTTTCCCAGCTCCAGCTATGGGTCCCGTTCCACTGAGCAGACCAGTTAGCTAAATCAAGAGCAGTTGGTTTCCCACCAAGGTTGTGTGCCACTATTCACTTGTATGAGCATCACGACAGGTTATTAGATGCTAAGTAGGTTAGATCATGAGTTTCTTGGACAGATATTGGTCATTTTCCCCCAGTCGCCTATGTAGCACCTTCTGGCACTAGACACGCTGACTGTCTGGGGACTGACTCTCTTCCAACTTCCAAATATGACATTCTATTTTGCATGTCAACCACATAATGTGTCTTCAGCAGTAGGGTCCTACCACTACCTTTGGTGGATCATCAATTACTCTGACAGAAATCTGTCTTTCTTTTAGGAAACCTTGTAGGTCTCACTGATCAAAAGCTCATTGTGAATGATAGCCCGATGCTGGTCCTGGGAGTTACAGGTCAGTGCCCACAAAGAGAAGGAAGAAAAAGATAACTAATATAAAAGAGTTAGAAAGAGAGAGAGAGAGAGAGAGAGAGAGAGAGAGAGAGAGAAAGAGAGAGAGAGAGAGAGAGAGAGAAGTTGTAGAAGATGATTAAGGTCAGTTTTCAAGTTTTCATTGTACCCTGTACAGTGCCTTGTGGCTCAGGTATTCCCTCTAAGGGCCTGGTGAAGGTTCAATCATTTGGTCTGCCTTTTAGGATGTAGAATTTTATGGTACCATTGCCATTTGGGTCTAGATTTGTGTTTCCCATTCCCTCCTTTGCCCTCACCTCCCTCCCCACTCACCCTATTGTGTAGTCCTTGAGACACTTGCTGGGTATGTTGGCATCTTGGGTAGATTCAGGTTAGGTACTATAGATGAGTGAGACAATGTTGTGATTATCTTTCTGTGATTGGGTAAATTCACTGAGAATGATCTGTTCCAGGTTCAACCATTTTTCTTCAAATTTCATTGTGTCATTTTTTTTCTTACTTCTGTGCAGAATTCCATTGTGTAGATATACCATACCTTAGTTACCCATTTTCTGGAGATGAACTTCTGGGTTGATCTGAGATCTTACCTATTACAAATTGAGCCAATATAAACATGGTTGATCAAATCTCTCTGGACTAAGGTTTAAAGGTTTTAGGGTACATACTCAGTAAGGGAATAACAGGGTTTGTTAGTAACTCTATAGTCAGCTTTTTTAGGAGTCTCCATATTGCTTTCCAAAGTGGTTGTACCATCTTACATTCCCACCAACAGTGGATGAGGGTTCTCATTTCTCCACATCCTTGCCAGCATTTATTTTCATTTGATTTTTTGATGTTTGCTATCCTTACTGGGGTAAGGTGGAATCTCATAGTTGTTTTAATATGTATTTTCCTGATAATTAGGGATGATAAACATTTTCTTAAGTGTGTGTTTGCCATTTGTATTTTTTCCTCTGTGAACTGCCTGTCCACCTCTTGGCCTCATTTTGTGAATGGGTTGTTTGACTTTTTATTGTTTAGGCTTTTGAGTTCTTTCTAGATTCTAGAGATTAGGCTTCTGTCAGTTGGATAATCAGCAAATATTTTCTCCCATTCTGTGGGTAATCTACTGGCTTTGCTTATTGTATACTTGTCTGTAAAGAAACTCTTCAGCTTCATGTGATCCCATTGGTTGAGTGACTGTTTAAGATCGTGGGCTACTGGGGTTTTGTTCAGGAAGTCTTTTTCCACTCCTATATCATGGAAAGTTCCACCTATATTTTCTTCCAGTAGTAGCTGAACTTCTTGTCTTATACTGAGATCTTTGATCCATTTGGACTTGAGTATTGTGCATGGCTAGATGTGTGGATCAAGTTTCAATTTCCTGCATATGGTTATCCAGTTGGTCCAGCACTATTTGTTGAAGGTGCTTTCTTTTTTTCCAGCCTATATAATTAGGGCCTTTGTCAAATATGAAGTAGCTGTCATTGCTTGATGAAAACTTCAGGTCGTCAATTTATTCTACTGGTCTATACTCCTGTTTTCATGCCACAACCATGTTGTTTTTATTACTATGGCTTTGTAATACAGCTTTAGATCATGTATTGTGATGCCTCCAGAGGTATTTCTTTTGCTGAGAATATGCTTGGATATCTGAGGCCTTCTGCCTTTCTATATGAAATCTGAGATCATTTTTTCTATCCCTGTGAAGAACAATGTTGGGATATTAATTGGAATTGCATTAAATCTGTATATTGCCTTTGGTAGGATTACCGTCTTCACAATGTTAATTCTGCCTATCCAGGAGCACAGGAGGCCTTTCCATTTTCTCAAGTCCTCCTCAATTTCTTTTTTGAGTGTTTTTATGTTTTCATTGTATAGATCTTTCACTTCCTTGGTTAACATTATTCCAAGGTATTTTATTTTATTTGTTGCTATTGAAAATGGGACCATGTCCCATATTTCTTTCTCTCTATCTTTGTCACTTGCATATAGAAAGGCTACTGATTTTTGGTGCATTGGTTTTATGTCCTACTACTTTGCTGTAGAAGTTAATCACCATGAAGAGTTTTGGGATGGAGTCTCTTAGGTCTCTTACATATACAATCATGTCATCAGCAAGTAGAGATAAGTTAACTTCTTCCTTTCCAAATTCTATCACTTTTATTTTTTTCTCCTGTCTCATTGCTTGAGCTAGGACTTCCAGTACTATATTGAAGAGCAGAGGTGAGAGTGGACAACCATCACTTGTTCCTGATCTGAATGGGAATTCCTCCAGTCTCTCTCCATTAAATATCATTTGGGCCTTAGGAGCTTTGTATATTGCCTTTATTATGTTAAGATATGAACCAGGCATGCAAATTCTCTCTAATATTTTGATCATGAAGTGATGTTGTATTTTCTCAAAGGCCTTTTCTGCATCTATTGAAATGATCACGTGGTTTTTGTGTTTAACTTGGTTTATGTGGTGTATTACATTGACAGATTTCCATATGTTGAACCACCCCTGAGTTACTGGGATGAATGCCATTTGATCAAGGTAGGTAATGCTTTTGATGTGTTGTTGGATTCAGTTTGTGAGGATTTTGTTCTGGATCTTTGCATCTAAGTTTATCAGGAAAATAGGCCAGTAGTTTTCTTTTCTTGTGGCATCTCTACCTGGTTTTGGAATTAGGGTGATACTAGCTTCATAGAAGGAGTTGGGGAGATTTCCCTGTTTTCCAATTGTGTGGCACAGTTTGAGAAACATTGGTGTCAGTTCTTCTATAAAGCTTTGAAAGAATTCAGCTGAGAAGTCATCTGGTCCTGGACTCTTCTTTTTGGGGAAGTTTTTTTATTATTTTTTCAATCTCAATGAGCGTGATAGGTTTGTTTAGGATATGAATCTGCTCAGAGTTTAGCTTTGATAGATGGTATGTGTCCAGGAATTTATCCATTTCCTCCATGTTATCCAGTTTTGTGGAGTAGAGTTTTTTGAAATAAGTCCTGATGATTTTCCCAATTTCACTTATGTCTGTTGTGATCTCTCCTTTTTCATTTTGAATTTTGTTAATTTGAAGCGTCTCTCTTTTTTTGTTTGAAATGGGCCAGGGGTTTGACAATCTTGCTTATTTTTTCAAAGAACCAACTTTTCATTTTATCAATTTTCTTAGTTTTTTTAGTTTCCAAATCATTAATTTCTGCTCTGATCTTAATTATTTCTTTCCCTCTGGAGCTTTGGGTTGTATTCTTCTTGCTTTTTTAGTGCCTTTAGGTGGATGGTTAGCTTATTGATCTGGTGTCTCTCTGTCTTTGTTATGAAGATTATGAATTTTCCCCTGAGGACTGCCTTCATTGTGTCCCATAAGTTTTGGTACGATGTGTTCTCACCATCATTCATTTATAGAAATTTAGCAATTTCATTTTTTATTTCATTCACTATCCATTTATTGTTTAAAAGTGTGCTGTTCAGTTTCCAGAAGCTCATGTCATTCTTGGTGGGTCTTTTGTTGCTAATTTCTAACAATATAGCATTGTGATCTGATATCATGCAGGGAATTATGTCAATCTTTCTGAATATATGGAGGCAGGCTTTGTGACCCAGTATATGGTCTATTTTAGAGAATGTTCCATGGGCTGCTGAGAAGAATGTGTAGTCTGTGGATTTGGGATGGAATGTTCTGTAGATATCTGTTAGGTCTAAGTGATCTATGGTTTTGTTGAGCTCTCTTACTTCCCTGTTGAGTTGTTGTTTGGATGATCTGTCTATTACTGATAATGGTGTATTGAAATCCCCAATTTTAATGGTGTTTGTGGTTATTTCTGTTTTATTGTCAAGTAGGTTTTGTTTTATGAGCTGTGGTGCCCCTGTGTTTGGTGCATACAGATTTATGATTGTCATATCCTCTTGATGGTTCATTTCATTGATAAGTAGGAAGTGGCCTTCCTTGTCTTTTTTGATTATTTTTGAAGTCTATTTTATCTGATATTAATATAGCTACACCTGCTTGTTTCTTATTCCCATTTGCTTGGAATTTTGTTTTCCACCTTTTCACCCTGATGAGTTGTCTGCCTTTAGTGGTGGGATGGGTTTCTTGAAGACAACAGATTGTGAGGTCTAATTTTCTGATTCATCCTGTTAGCTTGTGTCTCTTGAAGGGTGAATTAAGGCCATTAATATTTAGGGTACTGACTGTGAGGTTTGATTTGATCCCTGCCATATTGTGATGTTAAATGTGGTTTGGTGTTTTCATGGACTTTGAAGTTTTTTGTGCCTTCTCTGAGTTTGGTTATTGTGATCTCCTTCGTGCAGGCATTTGAGGTTGATTATTTGTTTCTTCTCTGTGGAGAATTTCCTGAAATACTCTCTACATGTTTGGTTTTGTGTTCATATAATTGTTAAGCTGAGTTTTGTCATGGAAAGTTTTTCTTTCCCCATCTATTGTGAGGGATACTTTTGCTGGGTAAAGTAGTTTGTGTTGGAAGCCATAGTTTCTTAGACTTTGCATCATTTCATTCCAGGCCCTTCTCGCTTTCAGGGTTTCCACTGAGAAGTGTGGAGTAATTCTGATGGGGTTACCTTTAAAAGTGATGTGCTGTTTTTCCTTAGCTGCTTTTAGGATTTTCTCTTTGGTGTCAAGGTTAGAGTCTTAATGACAATATGTCTTGGAGAGTTTCTCCTTTGGTCTAATCTGTTTGGCGTTTTTTTTTTTAGCTTCTTCTATCTTGATGGGCCTTTATTTTGAGAGAGTTGGCAAGTTTTCTTCGATTATTTTGCTAAATAAATTCTCCATGCCTTTGGTCTGAATTTCTTCTCCTCCTGGTATTCCAATGATCTGGATATTAGGACGTTTAAGGGTATCCCACAATTCCCTCATGTTTTGTTCACATAAATTTTTGAACTTACTGATACTTTTGACTCTTGAACTCTTTATTCCATCTTGTCTTCCACATCAGAGTTTCTATCCTCCACATGGTGACTCTATTCTTGATAGCTTCTAGTGAGTTTTGGACTTGTTCAATTAGGTTTGCATTTTCTACTACTTTTCTATGTATAGTTTCCACCCCTCAGTTAAGCTAACTTTTCACATAATTTCTTGATTTTCTTGATGCTTCTTCGAATGCATCCTTGCATTTCTTTATGTCTTCATTTAGCATCACCAGCTGTTTTTGAGGTCCTCTTTTCTTTTCACTCTCCTTCATATCTCTTAACTGTCTTTGAACTCCTTCCATTTTCTCATCTGTTAGGTCTAGTCTAGTGATGGCAGCATCCACATGATTATCAGTGCTTTGTTGCTTCTCTGAAAGTTCTACCAGTAGCTTGGTCAGGGTTGCATTGCTCTTAGCTTTGTTTTGGTGTTATGATTCTAATGTTTCTTCTATGTTTTGATTAGAGATGTTCATCATAGGACTGGGTGATCTTACTGGATTTACTTGCATTTGATTTTTCATGTTATTTCTTTTGTGCTGTGGTCTTCCCAGCACAGTGTATGGGCAGGGAGAGTAGGACTGTGGTCTCTGTGAGCAGGGTATGTGGTGCCCCTTGGGGGAGCTGGCCTGAGATAGACAGCAGGCAAGCAGATGGGCAGAGTGGTCCTGAGCTAACACTTGCGTGTGTGGATCAGCCTGAGCTCAAGGACAGTGGAAAGCTGGAGCAGCCTGAGGCCGGATGCTGAAGCACACTGAGCTCTCACTTGGTAGAATGCCAAAGCAGCCTGTGCTCCTGTGTGGCAGGGACACCAAAGTTGCCTGAGCTCTCATGTGGTGATGCAACAAAGCTTCCTGAGCTCACACCCGGAGTGATGCTGAAGCACCAAGCACCAAAGCAGCCTAAACCCGCATGGCTGGACACTGGGACACAGAAGCAGTCTGAGCTTCCATGCAACAGGACCCTACAGATGGCCAGAGCAGCACACAGGCAGGGGATTGCACCTGAGCTGGTGCATTTGTACAGGTAGAGTAAGCCTGAGCTCACACATGGTGGGTGGTGGCCAGAGCAGTAAATGGGCAAATGGGCAGAGCAGGCTAAGCATGCACAAGTGGGGATTGGCTCCACATGTGGTTAGGGCAAATGGACCAATGAAACCTGCACTCCAGAGGTCCTGCCCAAGGTCACATGTGGGTGGGGGTAGCAGGGCTATTACCCCTGCGCAGTGGCAAGTTGAACTATGTTGGCCTGGGTCCCCTTTCCTATAGTAAGTGCAGGAGTATCCTGAAGCTGGGACTATGGGTACAGAAGCTGCTTTGGGGGGTAGGGGAACTTGTGGGTTACCTACGAGTGAGGGAATCAGTGATTCCTTTTCTCCCCTCTGTGCCCTCCGACTGGAGATCTATTAGAGATTTCTCTCCCCTAAAAGATCCAGTGAACCCTTAATGCCCTGCCTTTCTTTCCTGGGGATGTGCAGCACAGTTAGGAGGTCGCTATCTTGGCCGGAAGTTCTGGTTCTGTTTTTATTATTATTCAATTCTAGGGATTTTACAATTTCTTTTTTGATTTCTTCTACCACCCTTTCATTGTTTAAAATTGTGTTGTTTAGTCTCCAGGAGCTGATGGAGTTCTTGATGTGCCTCTTTTTGTTAATTTCTAGCTTTAAGGCATTGTGATCTTACATGATTCAGAAGTTACTTCAATTTTCCTGATTATATAAAGGTTTGATTTATGGCCTAATATATGGTAAATTTTGGAGAAGGTTCTATGGGTTGCTGAGAAGATTGTGTATTTTGTAAAGTTGGGGTGGAAAGTTCTGTAGATGTCTGTTAGGTTTAGTTGATCTATGATGTTGTTGAGCTTTATTATTTCCCTGTTGATTTTCTGTTTGGATGATCTGTCTGTTGATGATAGTGGACTATTGAAATCTCCAACTATGATGGTGTTGGTGTTTATTTCTGTTTTATTGTCAAATGGAAACAGGTAACCAGAATCTGGCCTATTGACTCCACGTGCCCAGCTGCACACAGACTGGAGCATGGTGTTGGGACCAGGAAACTGGGAGTAGCTGGGAAGCGGGGTTGTGGCCTACTCACTCCATGCAGTGCCTGCCTGCCCACACATAGTAAGTCATAGGTCACCAGGACCAGGGAACTTGGAGGCAAAGGGAACCATGTGTGTGGTCTACTCACTTTATTTAATGCCTGGCCTCCCACACACAGTCTGGCACAGGGTACCTGGACCAGGAAGCTGGGAGGAGCAGGGAAGCAGGGCTCTGGCCTACTCACTCCATGCTGTGCCCTGCCTACACACTGTCTGGGACAGGGAACCAGGATCAGATCTATTTTTTTATTAGTTATGGATAAACTCAGTATGTAAAAACAACCTGTTGGCACTGTCCTTACCTTCATCTTCAAAGGGACCCTATTTTTAAGCATCATGAGGATTGTGTGTTGTGCATTGTGGGGTAGCCATCAGTTATGGGAAAGAGGCAATGTCTCTGTGCGTAATATCCTAACTTGTGGCTCTAACAATCTTTCTGCCCTCTCTTCCTCAAAACTCCCTGAGATATGCTGGGTTCATTTTAGATCTACTTCAGTGATGGGCTCTTAGAGCATCTGTATCTCTGCATCTCTGGCTTATAAGAGTTGACTGTCCTCGGAGTCTAACTCCTTCACCCTTATGCTGATATCAGATTCACTAAGGAAGCAGAATTCTTCTTCATTTCCCCAGTTCCTCTATGGTTTCAGCTGAGGCCCTGGTGAAGTGTAATGGGCTGTTTTTCTCCTCAGGTCCTCCCTCCATCTGAAAAAGGGAAGCAGATTCTCTCATGAAGAGTGAATTCAGTACAGGTTAAATGGGATAACCATTGTTACTTTAGAATAAAATTAATGTGTGTAGGCTCTCTTTTAGCCAAGATTGGTGGGAGCTTGATATTGGAGAGAGAAATAATTACCTGGATCTGTTTCTGACTTGTATCCCAGTTCCAGCTATGGGTTGCTTTCCACTGAGTGGATCTGTTAGACAACCCAAGAGCATGGTTACCCACCATGGCTCTGTGCCCCTATTGCACTCCTGTGAGCATCACATCATGTTGTTTGCTCCTGAGTTGCTTAGACCTCAAGTTGCTTGGACAGATGTTGGCCATTTTCCCCCAGCAGCTCATGTAGCACCTTCTAGAACTAGATGGGCTGTCTGGGTACCGGCTCTCTTTCAGAATATGCCAGGTCTCTCCATGTTCTGTACTGACAGCATATGGTGTCTTTGGCAGTAGGGTCTTACCATTAACCTTTGGTGGGTAATAAAGTGCTCTGAAACAAGTCTGTCTTCTTTTGGGAAACATTGTCAGTCTCTCTGATCAACAGCTCTTTGTGTGTGTTAACCATATCCTAGTATTGGGAGTTATTGGCCACTGCCAAGGGACAAGAAAGAAGAAAATAAAGTAGTAAAGAAAAGAAAAAAAAGAAAAAGAAAAAGAGAAACAGGAGAAAATTAAGGTTAGACTTCATCTCATCTCACCCACTTCAGGGCCCTTTGATTCAGGTTTTCCTTCCAAGGTGCCGATGTTCAACCTTTCAGTCTGACTTCCACATTATAGGATTTTATGGTACCATTTTTGTGTGCCCCCCCCCCCAGCATTGCCCTCCCATCAATCCCTACCCTCCTTATTGTCCAGTCCTCGAGATGCCTATTAAGCATGTCAGCATCTTGGTCTTATCCAGGTTAGTAGCTTCAGGTAGGTGAGACCATGTGACGGTTGTTCCATGATTGGGTGAATTTGCTGAGTATGTTCTGTTACAAGTTTGACCATTTTTTCTGCAAATTTCATTGTGTCATGTTTTTCTAACTGCTTGGTAGAATCCTATCATGTAGATATACCACATCTTGGCTATCCATTCATCCTATGATGTGCATCTGGGTTGATTACCATTCTTAGCTATTATGAATTGAACAGCTATAAACATGGTTTAGTAAATACCTCTGAACTGAGTCATGGAAATTTTAGGATAAATACCCAGTAAGGAAATAAGTGAATCTTTTGGTACCTCTATAGTCAACCTTTTTAGGAGTCCTCATATTGCTTTTCATAATTGTTGCACCATTTTACATTCCCACCAACAGTAAATGAGGGTTCCTCTTTCTCCACATCCTTGCCAACATTTTTTTTTCATTTGATGTTTTTAAATGTTTTCTATCTTCAATAGGGTAAGGCATAATCTCATATTGTTTTAATTTGCAAATCCCTGATGGTTGGAGATGTTGACCATTTTCTTAAGTGTGCATTTGACATTTGTATTTCTTCCTCTGAGAACTCCCTATATAGTTCTCTGCCCCACTTTGTGAGTGTGTTGCTTGATTATTTTATTGCTTAGTTTTTTGAGTTCTTTGTAGATTCTAGAAATTAGACCACTGTCAGTTGAATAGCCTGCAATTTTTTTTCTCCCATTTTGTTGATAGTCTATTGCCTCTGCTTATGTCATAGTTGCATGTAAAATAACTTTACAGCTTCATGAGATTCCAATGGTTGAGTGATTGTTTAAGTTCTTGAGCTACTGGGAATTTTTTTAAGGAAGTCTTTTCCCACTCCTATATGGCAGAAAGTTCCTTCTATTTTTTTCTTCCAGTAGTAATAGAGTTTCTGGTCATATGTTGAGGTCTTTCATCCATTTGGACTTAATTTTTGCATAGCGAAATGTGTGGGTCTAGATTCATTTTCCTGCATATGCTTATACAGTTTGTCCAGCACCACACGTTGAAGATGCTGTCTTTACTCCAGTGTACATTATTAGGGCCTTTGTCAATGATCAAGTAGCTGTAGTTATTTGACCTAACATCCAATATTCAATTCTGTCTCATTGATCTATATTCCTATTTTTATGCCAGTAATGTTTTTGTTACTGTAGCTTTTAATAAAGATTGAGATCAGATCACCATATGATGCCTCCAGAGGTTTTTCTTTTGCTGAGAATATGCTTGGATATCTGAGACCTGTTGCCATTCCATACAAATTTTGAGATCAGATTTTCTATCAATGTGAAGAATAATGCTGGTATTTTAATTGGTATTGCATTAAATCTGTATATTGCTTTTGGTAGGACTGCCATTCTCAAAATGTTAATTCTCCCTATTCAGGAGCATGGGTGGTCTTTCCATCTTCTCAATTCTTCCACAATTTCTTTCTTGGCTGTTTTAATGTTTTCATTATATAAGTCTTTCACATACTTGGTTAGTTTCCAAGGTATTAATTTTTTTTTTGCTATTAAAAATGGGTCAATGTTGCTAATTTCTTTCTCTATGTCTTTTTCCTTTGAATATAGAAAATATACTGATTTTGTGCTTTGATTTTGTATCCTGGTACTTTGCTGATGGAATTAGTCACCTTTAAGAGTTTTTGAGATGGAGGTTCTAGTGTCACTTATGTATAGTATCATGACATAAATAAGTACGGCTAACTTAAGTTCTTCCTTTACAGTTTGTATCACTTTTATTTCTTTCTCCTGTCTTATTGCTTGGGCTAGAACTTCTAGTACTATGTTGAAGAGCATAGGTGAGAGCATGGACCCTGTCTTGCTCCTGATATCAATGGGAATCCCTTGAGTCTTTCCCCGTTAAGTATTATTTGGGCTTAAGTGCTTTTTATATAGTCTTTATTATCTTGAGATATAAACTTCCCATGCCTGTTTACTCCAATGTTTTGATCATGACGTGATATTGTATTTTTGTTGAAGGCATTTTATGCATATATTTAAATGATGATGTGGTGTTTATGGTTAAGCTTATTTACATGGTGTATTATATTGACAAATTTCTACATATTGAACCAAACCTGCATTCCTGGGATAAAGCCTACTTGATCAAGGTGGATAATGCTTTTGATCTGTTGCTGAATTCAGTTTCTGAGGATTTTGTTCAGGATCTTTGCATCTAAGTTCATCAAGGATATACACCTATAGTTTTCTTGTTGTATCTCTGTCTGGTTTTGGTATTAGGGTGATACTAGCTTCATAAAAGGTATTGGAGAGCTTCCCTTGTTCTCTGATTATATGGAATAGTTTGAGAAAAATTGGTTTCAGTTCTTATATGTCTCTTGATGGGTGAATTAGGACCATTAATGTATAAGGTAATAACTGTGAGGCTTGATATAATCTGTGCCATCTTTTGGTTGTTTATGTGGTTTGGTGTTATCTTGGACTTTGTGGTGTTTCGAGCCTTCTCTAGGTTTGGACATTGTGGTCTGCTTCTTGTAGGCTCTCGAGATTGATCATTTGACTCTTCTGTCTGAAGAATTCCCTGAAGTAATTTCTGTAGGTTTGGTTTTGTGTTCACATAGTTGTAGAGCTTACTTTTATTGTGAAAAGTTTTTCTTTTGCCATTTATTATGAGGTGCATTTTTTGCTGGGTGCAGTACTTTGGGCAGGAAGCCATCTAATGCGTTGTTTCTCTTTGGCTGCTTTTTGGACTTTCTCTTCATTTTCATTGTTTAGTGTCTTAATGATAATATGTCTTAGGGGGTTTTCCCCTTTGGTCCAGTCTGTTTGGAGTTCTGTTAGCTTCTTGTATCTTGCATCTTGTATCCTGATGGGACTATCTTTTGAGAGTGGAAAAGTTTTCCTTGATAATTTTGTTGAATAAATTCTCTATGCCTTTCTTTCTCCTCTGGTATACCTCTAATCTGAATGTTGGAACTTTTAAGGGTATCCCACATTTCTCTCATGTTCACAAAAATTTTTGAACTTTTTTGAGTGTTTGTACTCACAAACTGTTTCTTCTGTCTTGTCTTCCAGTTCTGAAGTTCTGTTCTCCACATGATTGACTTTGTTCTTGAAGGCTTCAAGAGAGGTTTGGACTTGTTTAATTTGGTTTGTATTTTCTATTGTATCTTTCTGTATAATATCCATCCCTCTGTCTAGTTCCCTTTTCAGGTAATTTTCTGATTTTCTTAATGCTTCTTGGAATTCACCCTTGCATTTATTTATGCCTTCATTGATCTTAGACAGTTGATTATTGAGGTCCTTTTTGTTGTTGTTGTCTTTTGGTGTTTGCTCTCCTTCAGATCATTTGACTCTTTTTGGAAGACTCTCTGTTGTGTTTTTGTTTTTGTTTCTGTTTTTGTTATCTTATTAGGTCCAACATAGCAAGGAGAGCATTCACACAATTGTTGGCCTTTTGTTGATTTTCTGAAAGTTCTGCCAAATGCTTGGTCAGGGTCACATATCTTGTGTCTTCATCTTTGGGGTTCTAATCCTGTTGTCTCTTCAATGTTTTGTTTAGAGACTTCCATTGTATGACTAGACAATTTTGTTGGGGTTATTTCCATTGGATGTTTCATGTGGCTCCTTTTGTTCTGCGATTTGCACATCACAGAATGAGAATCTTATTTAATTCAGGAGGAAGCTACAGTTTCCCCTTCAAATGTCTTCAATGGTTGTTCCCTTTTATGTTTAACTAGATTAGGCTTTTGATGGCAAGGGGGCCTGTCTGCCCCCAGGTGAGAGGGGACCTGGTGAAAACCCAGAAACGGGGTGGCAAGTGGCAGGGTGGGGGGATGGTATGGCATGGTCTGGTGTCAGGGGAAGGGAGAAAAACCTTGGGAGGAAGGGAGGAATGAGAGCCAGTTGGTGTGGGATAAAGGTGAGGGGAACCTTGCCAGGATCTGTGAAGCCTGCACGTAGTGCAGGAGTGAACCTCATCTGTGGCATAGCAGCTTCATGAGGGGCCTGGGGAACTGATGGGCTACGCAAGAGCATGGGATGCCCACTGGAGGTCTGCTAGGGCCTGCTAACCCTAAAAACCCACAGATCTTGCCTGTTATTGCCTCTGGAGATGAAGTGAGTTTAGGCAGATTCCATCTTGACCAGTAGTCTCCTATAATATTATCCTATCTTAAATAAATGTAAATTCAAGTTATAAATTATAATTAATTTAAAATAGTTAGAACATACTTAACAGAAGAAAAATAGAAATTTCATCAGAAATGTGAAAAAGTCCCTACCACTGTGTCAAAAATATGAATAGCACAGTTTTTCTTTTTTTTACTTTTTCTTTTGTTTATTTTTATTTATTTATTAGAGAGTAACAGAGAGAGAGAGAGAGAGAGAGAGAGAGAGAGAGAGAGAAGGAGGCAGAGAGAGAGAGAATGGGCACGCCAGGGCCTCCAGCCACTGCAAATGTACAACAGACGCATGCGCCCCCTTGTGCATCTGGCTAACGTGGGTCCTGGGGAATCCAGCCTCGAACCAGGGTCTTAGGTTTCATAGGCAAATGCTTAACTGCTGAGCCATCTCTCCAGCCAGCACAGTTTTTTCTTTAACACATTGAGTTTGATGAAGATGTTGGGAAAGAAAAATCATGGGATCCTCATGCTGAAACACAGAGAAATAACTAGGTTATATATACATAAGTGTATGTGTGTGTGTGTGTGTGTGTGTGTGTTTAGAGATTTACAAAGTATCTAAAGCTATTTATCAATAGGGAAAATTAGATGAGAACAATTCTACAAATTGAAGAAAAGAGTTTGAAAGATAATATGTCATGCTTACTTAAAAATTACCAAAAACTTTTGTTTTGAAAAGATCAGACATACATTGTCTACCACCAGAAATGCAAAGATGAAATTAAAATATCCATTTATATCTGAAATAGCTTTTTAAAACAGCATCAACTCTTGAATCTTATAAACATAAATCTTTTAGTTTTATTGGAGCTCACAAAACTCAGCACTGATATATTCTAAATTAATAAAGTAGCATAGAATAAAGTAAATATAACATAAAAGCTAAATCCTTTGTATATACTTTTACAACTTTAAGTAAAATATTTAAAGAAAGCATAATTGATATTTTAAATTTTCCACTTTAAATGTGACATTGAACAGACAGTGTGGCAAACAGCATTGTGACATTCTTGATTCACCCTACACATAAAAAGAGGATTAGAATGTTCGCAAAAGGTGATATACATAAAAAATTTCCAGTTTTGGAAAAAAATACAAGCCTAGAAGATGGGACTTCCAAATCATTAGGATTCAGTAAACTTAAACTTTTGCTATGCATCATTAGTATGTATTTAAGTTTTTATTTAGACCCTAGATAAACATAGGTGAAAGATATCATCTGAGAGTGATAACACTGTGTTAAATCCTGAACTTCAAGAAACACTTAAGTTCTAGGGTCATTTAATGATTTTCACATTTTAACCAAAGAAAACATGTAATAAAGGGCTGTAGCAAGTTGCCTCAAAAGTTCTGAATTCTGAGGAACTGAAAGTACTAAGGTACCTCTGGTAGATTGCCTTTATATGTAGTGAGTTGTTTCTCTCATATTGTTCTTGGCACTCTCTTTGTTTTCATTGTTAAGAGTTTTAACTATAATGTACCTTGGAGAAATTATTCTTTGGTCCTTTGTGTTTAGTGTTATATGATCTTCTGGTATCTGGATGGACTCTGAGGAAACTTTGAAAGCCAGAAGGGCATTGAACAGAATACTTCAAAGCCTAAAATACTATGGATTCCAACCCAAACTACTGTGTCTAGCGAAAAGACCCCTCTTAATAGATGGAGAAAGGAAAACATTCCATAACCAAAGCCAGCTCCATGATTATATGAGCACAAAGTCACACCTACAGAAAATACTTCAGGAAATACACAGAAGAGTCCAGCAACCACAAAAGCCTATTAGAGGACAAAACCAATAACTAATAATAGAGCAGGCATGAAAAAGTTGAAAGAAGCAAACTTCACAAACTGTCCAGCATGGCAGGAATTAAATCAAACCTCACAGTTGTATTTTAAATATCAATGGACTTAACACAAGTTAACAGAGTAGATAAGAAAACTGGATCCTTTGATCTATTGCCTTCAAGAAGCCCATCTCACCATTAAAGATAGATACCTCCTATGGTTGAAAGGATAGAAAATGACTTTACAAGTAAATGGAAATAAGAAGCAAGCATGTGTGGCTATGTTGATATTTGGTAAAAATAGACTTCAAACCAAAATTAATTGAAACAGAAAAAAAAAGAAGTCCATTTTTTACTCATCAAGGGAATGATTTAATAATAAGACATCACAATCATATATCTATATATACCAAACACTGGTGTCATATTTTATAAAGCAAAACTTACTTGACAACAAATCAAAAATAAATCTCATTACCATCATAGTAGGGGACATTAATACCCCACTATCATTAAACAGATCATCTAAGCAGAAAAATCAACTGGGAAATAATAGAGCTTAACAATGCCATAGATCAGTTCAACCTAATAGACACCTATGGAATATGCTACCCTAATTCTACAGAATACACATTCTTCTCAGCAATGCATGCATCTTTCTCCAAAATAGATCATATATTATGGCATAAAGCATGCCTCCATAAATTCAGGAAAAATGATTTAACTTCCTGCATCATGTCAGATCACAATGGTTTAAAGATAAATGTTAACAACAAGGAAAACAACAGAAATTGCACCATTCTCTGCAGACTGAACAACATGCTATTAAACAATAAGTATATCATGGAAGAAATCAAAAGGGAAATGTGAATTTTCTTGAAATGAATAATAGCAAAAATATAACATACCAAAACTTATAGAACACAATGAAGACAGTCCTAAAGGAAAGATTTACAGTACTAAATGACTCCATAACAAAGACAGAGAAATCTCAAATTAAGAACCTAACCATCCGCCTAAAGGCATTGAAAAACAACAGTTGAACCCTAAGAGTTCCAGATGGAAAAAAAAATAATTAATATCAGAGCAGAAATTAATGAAATGGAAACTAAGAAAACAAGAAAATTGATGAAACAAAGAGCTGGTTCTTTGAGAAAATAAACAAGAATAATAAATCTCTGATCAACTTGATCAAACAAAAAATTGAAGTCTCAAATTGACAAAATTAGCAATGAAAAGGTGGAGGTCAAAACAGACATCAATGAAATTGGAAGAATCATGAGGATATATTTTCAAACCTCTACGCCACAAAAATGGATAACCTGTAGGAAATGGACCAATTCTTGGACATATGCCACCTACCAAAAATAAGTGCAGAACAGATAGATCTCCTAAACAAACTCATTACATCCATTGAAATTGAAAATGCAATAAAAAACTTGCACAAAAGAAAAAGTCAAGGACTTTGGATTCTCAGCTGAATTCTACCAAACATTAATTGAGGAACTGAAATCTCTTTTTCTCAGACTATTTCATGTAATTTGAGAAAGGTGAACCCTCTGCAATTCCTTCCATGAAGCAAGCATCACAATAATAATAAAACTAGAAAGAAACATAATATGTAAAGAAAACTATAGTCTTGTATCCCTGATGAACTTAAGTGCAAAGATCCTGACCAAAATCCTTGGAAATCAAAGTCAACACCACATCGAAAGCATTATTCACTTTGATCAACAGGATTCATTTGAGAGTGGTGGGGATGGTTCAGCATACAGGAATCTATTAATGTAAGACATAAATAAACTTAAACACAAGAACCACATGATCATTTTAATAGATGCCAAAAATGCCTTCAGTAAAATATAACATCACTTCATGTTCAAAATGCTGGAGAGAATAGGTTCGGAGGGTTTATATCTCCACAAAGTAAGGGACATATACAAAGCACCTAAATCCCAAATCATACTTAATGGAGAAAGGCTCAAGGAGTTCCCACTAATATTGGTAACAAAGACGAAGTGCCCACTCTCAACATTGGCCTTCAACATAGTACTGGATATCCTAGCCCAAGAAATAAGGCAGGAAAAAGATATAAAAGGGATAGAGATTAGAAAGGAAAAAGTCAAAATATCCCTATTTGCATATGGCATGATCCTATATACAAGTAACCAAAAGACTACCATAAAACTTCTAAAGGTGATAAAGTCCTTCAGTAAGGTGGTAGGCTACAAAGTCAACACACAAAAGTCAGTAGCCTTCCTATACACAAAAGAAAGAAATAAGTGAGGCTGTCCCACTTTTAATAGAAAAAAAAAAAAACAAAAACAAACAAACAGAAAAACAGCAACAACAAAACAACCAAACAAACATACAAAAAACTACCTTGAAATAACACTACCAAGGAGAGGAAAGATAGATACTGAAAACCTAAAAACACTCAAGAAAGAAATTGAGGAAGGCACAAGAAGGTGGAAAGACCTTCTGTATTCCTGTATAGGTATAATTAATGGTTAATTAATTAGTTAATGGATAATTAATTCATGGATAGGTAAAAAATGGCAATCCTGTCAAATGTAATATACAGATTCAACAGAATACCGGCAAAACTCCCAATATAATTCATCACAGAGATAAAAATATAATCTCAAAATTTGAATGGAATGGCAAAAGGCCTCAGCTATACAAAAATATCCACAGCAAAAAAAGCACCATATCTGAACTAAAGCTATATTACAAAACCATAGTAACAAAACCAGCATGGTACTGGGAAAAAAACAGACATATAAACAAATGGAACAGAATGGAAGACTCAGCCCTTAATGAATCAACCACAGCTCTTTGATCTTGGACCAAGAAGCCAAAAATCTTCACTGGAGAATGGACAGCATCTTCAACAAATGTTGCTTGTCAAATTGGATAATCAGATGTACAAAAATGAAACTAGACTGACTCCTCTCACAATGCACAAAAATAAACTCTAAATGGATTAAAACCTCAACATAAGAACTGAAACACTGGATTGCCTGGAATTAAAAATAGGGGGAATTCTCCATGTTACAGGATTGGAGAAAGGCTTCCTGAGTAATACCCCAGTAGCCCAGGAAATTAAACATGCACTCAGCCAGTGGATCTCATGAAGCTTTAAAGCTTTTATGTATGCAAACATACCATAAACAGCATCAACTGACTACCCACAGAATGGGAGAAAATCTTCACCAGCTATATCACTGGCAGAGGGCTAATAACTAAAATCTACCAAGAACAAAACAAACAAACAAACAAAAAACTTAAACAATCCACTCAAAAAATGAAGCAGAGAACTGAAAAGGGAATTCTCAATGGAATAAATACAAATGTCTACTACTCACTTAAGAAAACATTCAACATAGTTAACTTTCACAGAAATGCAAATTAAAACAACTTTGAGATTCCATCTTATTCCAATCAATATGTCAACCATTAAAAAATCAAATGACAATAAATGTTCTGGAGGATGTGGGGAAAGAAGAGCCCTCATTCACTGCTGGTGGGAGTGCAAACTTTTACAACTTATATAGAAATCAATATGTAGACTCTTGAAAAAGATGAAAATAGAGGTACCTACTGACCCAGCTATTCTTCTATTTGGCATCTAGCCTAAAGGCTCCACTCTTCACTGCAGAGACATTTGCTCAACTATGTTTATAGCTGCTCAATTCACAATAGCTAAAAACTGGAATCAACCCAGATGCCCATCATTTGATGATTGGATAATGAAGATGTGGTCCATGCATAAAATGTAACTTTACTCATCAGTAAGGAAACATGATACAATGAAATTTGTAGGATAGTGGATAGCCTTGGAACAGATCACACTACGATAACTCACAGAAGCACAGAAAGACAAAAGTCGTTTGTTCTCCCTCATCTGTGGTTCCTAAATGGAACATGTTGATTTGCATGCATACCTGAAAGGGAACTTGAGGGTCTCCCAAACAAGACAGGCTTCTGTGAAAGCACTTGATTACCTGCCTGAGGTAAAAGTTAGGAAGAACCTATTGCTGAAGATACCATATGCTGCTGACACAGAACATCAAGAGATCTGGCTGACAGTTCCCAGATGGTCTGTCCATATAGTTCTGGAAAGCTGTAAAATAGCTGCTGGGAGAAAATGGCAACAACCTTGTGTGCTAACAGGACATTGCTATACAAAAGCAACCTGCCTGACAAGACGATGGAGATGCCTGTGCAGTATAGCAGCACCCAGCCTAGAGGGGTAACCAATGTCTTTCTGATTGGCTAGGAGATTGTCTCAGTGAAAGGAACCCCTAATTGGAACAAGGAACCAAGGAAGAAACCCATGGAAACCAAAATCATGCACTCCAACAAGATGCTTCCACTAGTCTTTTGCCAAATTAGAGGCTACACCCATCAATATCTCTCTTAATTAATAATGTTTATCCCATTGAACCTATGCTGACTTTATTCTCTGTTGTAGAATCTGTTCTTTTTCAGAAGGCAGCTAGAATCGAGGAGATAAATCATCCCCTGCACATCAGCCAGGGCCCAGGTGAATGCAAATTGGAGAGGTGAACAAAAGTGCTGCTTCAACAGTGAACCTGTCAACCAGTGACAGGGTCATGAAGACAGACACTGAGGATACTCAAAACACATCAAAGCATAATTCCAGAACCTGCTGAGAGCACAACACTCAAATGGATTTAAAACAAGCTGACCACTGATGACTGGAATTCTGTGGAAGTGGAAGCCAAATGACTATAAGAGCCACAGAGTGGAAGGGAATGTCCAGATGCATTGCTCCCCAACTCCCACAATGACTTACTTATGTTCTCACATCATATAACCCACAACCCTAGGGGCAATACCAGCAATTCCACTTAGGAGGGTTCTGAGCGGAATGGGGGCAGAGGTGAGGGAAATGATAGTACTAACATATGATGCGCCCATACAAGTGTCAACTTAATAACGACCCATATACCCCAGCAAGGAGGGTCCCTGTGGAGGGGGGAAGGACAGGGAGGAGGTTAACAATGGTACCAACTTAACTGTGTTCACTGAGTACAAGGCTAAGAAAATAAATAAATAAAAATGAGGAAATACTGAAATAAAGATATACACATTTAAAAATAATATATGTTAAAAAGTCATATCATTTCTAAAAAATTAAAATTTATTTTTTGATTGATGAGAGGGAAGAACTTCAGATGCATGAACTGCTTTGTACATCTGGCTTTATGTGGGGTACTGAGGAATTGAACCCTGGGCCATCAGATTTTGCAAGCAAGCTTATTTAACCACTGAGCCATCTTCCCAGCCCTGTTTCTAAAAGTTTTAAGCCCTGTGATGAAGTGTTTGGTATAACATTTCCAGAGTAACCTAATATGAATAAAGTACAATCTCATTTTTTAATTTAAAAATAATATATTTGAAATAATTTAAATATATATTCTTTAATCAGTTTATATTATATGAAGTAGCAAACCAAATAGCAGTAAATATGAGAATTTTTAAAAATATGTTACGTATTTATTTGAGAGAGAGGGAGAGAGAGAGAGAGAGAGAGAGAGAGAGAGAGAGAGAGAAAAGAGAATGGGTGTGTCATGGACTCTAGCCATTGCAAACAAACTCCACAGGCATGTGCCACCATGTGCATCTACCTGGCTTACATGGGTACTGGGTAATCAAACTTGGGTCCTTAGGCTTTTCAGGCAAGCACCTTAGCCATGAAGCCATCTCTCCAGCACAATATGAGAATTTCTACTGATGTAGTTTAAACTCAAACTTGACAGCTGTCTCTGTTGGATCTTTAATGCCATTTGTAAAATGATTGTCCCTGTGTTTATTTTATCCATGATGGGCTGACTGCATTGCATACAAGGGCATAAAACTATTTAAAGGAATAATAGTCTTAGACCTGATTCCATAATAATACCATAATATGAACTCTAAAACAGCATCATAGGATTCTGGCTTCATTATTCAGTGAGGTACAAGGCAGACATATATTTGCGGTATTTCAATTTAATTCATTGGGATTGGTTAGATCTCAATTCAGAACTGAAGTAAAATACTTCAATGCTGGTGTGTAATACTGTCCATTGAAAGAAATATAAACTGAGACTATGTGGCGATTTTTTTTCTGTGATTGGGTAAGTTCACTGAGAATGATCTGTTCCATTCATCTACAGCACCTAACCTGAATCTACCCAAGATACATTACATACCCAGCAAGCATCTCCTAGACTAGACACTAGGATGGGATGGGAGGGAGGGGTGGGCATCAAAGGGGTGGGAAACACAAATCTAGACCCAAACGGCAATGGTACCATAATCTTCTACTTACTAAAAGACAGACCAAATGGTTGATCCTTCACCAGGCCCTTACAGGGAACACCTGAACCACAAGACACTGGAGAGGGTAAGATCAAGACCAACCTTAATCTTGTACATCTTCCCTCCCTCACTTCCCCTCTCCCTCTCTCTCTCTCTCTCTTATCTCTAACTCTTGTATATTAGATATCTTTTTCCTCATTTTCTTAGTGGGCACTGACCTGTAACTCCCAGAACCAGCATGGGGCTATCATCCACAATGAGCTTTTGATCAGAGAGACCTACAAGGTTTCCTAAAAGACAGACAGATTACTGTCAGAGTACTTGATGACCCACCAAAGGCTAGTGGTAAGACCCTACTGCTGAGGACACCTTATGTGATTGACATGCAAATTAGAATGGCATGGCTGGAAGTTGGAAGAGAGTCAGTCCCCAGACAGTCAGCACGTCTAGTGCCAGAAGGGGCTACATGGGTGACTGGGGGAAAATGACCAATATCTGTCGAAGCAACGCATAGTCTAATCTACTTAGCAACAAGTAACTTGTTGTGAAGCCTACACAAGTGCAGTGGTGGCACACAGCCATGGTGGGGAATCAACTGCTCTCAATTTGGCTAACTGATCCCCTCACTGGTACAGGACCCATAGGTGGATCTGGGAAACAAGTCAGAACCATATCCAAACAGAAGTCCACTCTCCAATATCAAGCTACCATCAATTGTGGGCTACAAGAGGGCCTACACCTATTAAATTCTCTATTAAAAAAAAAAAAGTAAGGGTTATCTCATTTGTACTGGTGCTTACTTACTCTCTGTTGGAGAATCTGTTTCTCTTTTTCAGATAGATGTAGATCCTAAGGAGAGAGCCACCCCATCATACCTGAAAAGGGCCCCAGCTGAAACTAAGAAAAATTGGAGAAACAAGCAAGGGGGTTGTTTTCCTGATGAACCGGATACCAGCACAAGGGGGAAGGAAATCAGCACAGAGAAAAATCAACTCCTACCAAATCAGAGAGCCAGAGCTCTAGAGGCCCCCAACACCTCATAACTGAAGCAGACCAAAAATGAACCCAACATGGCTCAGGGAAATTTTGCGGAAGCCGGGGCGGAAAGAATGTCAGAGCCACATGTTGGGTCATGATATGCAGAGATATTTAGCTTACCCATAACTGTGGGCTAACTCCACAATGCATGATCCGTATACCTCAACAAGGAGGGGCCAAGGGGAGGGGGTAGGTCACGGATGAGCCTAATAATGGTACCAAACTGACTGTATTTGCTGAATACAAAACTGACTAATAAAGAAAAGAAAAATAAAATAAAATAAAAAAAAGAAATATAAACTGAATTTGAAATGTAATCATTCTCATTAAAATATAAAAACACTAAAAAGATGACAATAGTGCTCATGATTGATCCTTTCCTACTCTCCTATTTTTTGCCTTTAGCATTGCTGTGTAGTAGTCACAACCTCTCTGTAAAATCATATCTTTCTGGTAGAATAATTGGTCTAGATGTGACTGAGTGAAGCTGAGAGGTTTCCCTCCATGTTTGGGAAATAGAACTTTAATGTCTTATAGAAGATGGGGTTTTTGGTACTTCAGTCAGTTTGTTATCATAACTGACATGAGGGTGAAAACAGAATGCATGTATATGAGATAGGAGCAGAGAATTGAAGAGAAATGGAGATTGCTTTGTGATGAGGTGTTTCTGAAGCCAGTTCTGATTTCGTTGGTTCAATAATAGGCACAGAAGCATGTATAATAAAATAAAATACAAGGACTGGGGCAATGGCTCAATGGTTAAAAGCACTACAAAGCCTTATGATCCCAGTTCAATTTCCCACTAACCAATGTTAAGGACAGGTAAGTGTTCATTTTTGTGGGAAGCGACACTGGTGTGTACACACACACATGACAGAGAGAGAGGGGGGGGAGAGAGAGAGAGAGAGAGAGCACACACACAGATGAAACAAAATGTAAATGAAATTTTCTGTTGCCCACACTATGCACTAGGCAATTTCTCAGGGCATATACCATTTCAAGTTAATGACATTACCAGTGATTGCTTGTTAATTGCCACATCAAGAAAACTATATCTCTAATGGTGCTTCTGCAATTTAGTGCTGATTACGTTTTTTATGTTTAGTGGTCAGTCTGCTATTAGACTCTGGAGAAGTTTTCTCCTCAAAATAAACTGTTCCTCTATGTGAGAATGCTATTTTCATCCACACCTTGATCATCTTTGGCTAACAAAATTAAATATTTATTGGAGTTACATGTAATGGAAAATTATTAGTGATTGACCACAGCTGTATCCTATAAAATATTCATTATATACCTTAAATTATTGATTGACATTAAAAATGTACAGATAGCATACTAGAACAAATTTTAGATTTGCTCCTTTGACAAGGATTAAATAGAAATGCTTTCTTTGTACTCCTTTTACATGATTAGTAAACCGAATATTTTCACTTCTTTGTGATAAGATATTTTACATACATTCAATCCTGGAACATACACGTGCTATTTACTATGGGCCAGGCACTGTTTTATTACTTTCTTTATTTCAATTCACATATTCCTTTAACAATCTCAAGATTGGTATATCCTCTTTATCTAGATGGTAAAGTTTAGTTACACAAAGTTACTTGCCCAGGTTCTCAAAACTTAAAGGTGGCAAAACTAGATGCAAGCCCAGACATTCTGGCCTCAGAGATGAAGCAGTTAACCTCTATCCCAAACTACACACTGTAAGTCCCATTCTGGAGCAAACAAACTCTAAAAAATGTGACCAAATTAATAGAAATTGGTCCCTACAGAGAAGGTGACAAAAGCAACCATATTTATGCCTCATAGAACTGCTATGGAGATATGGTTGCTGCTTATAATAACTGAGGACTATGTTGTACACTCAGGATATTCATTCCATGATGAATATTTAGAACTATTTTTTCAGGTTTAACAAAACTGTGAGGGATAATTTTGTTGTATAAGCAGTTGGCATTTTAAATAAATTTTATGAAGCTAGGGGTGTGTGGGTATTTTTGCAACTCCTGAAGAAGGAATATGATAAGCTTTTCTGGCCAGTAGAATAAAAAGAGAGAAAATAGCCAGGTGTGGTGGTACATGCCTTTAATCCCAGCACTCAAGAGGCAGAGGTAGGAGGATTGCCGTGAGTTCGCGGCCACCCTGAGACTACACAGTGAATTCCAGGTCAGCCTGGACTAGAGTGAGATCCTACCATGAAAAACCAAAGAGAGAGAGAGAGAGAGAGAGAGAGAGAGAGAGAGACAGAAAATAAACTGTTACTTTAATTTTAATTTTGATTCTTAGGAAGTTTGTGCTGTCATAGTATATAGTACACGAAAATTTTAAACAGTGACCATATTACTTCAAAATTGCCAAAGGGAAGATAAAAATCCAGAACTTTGGATGTGGCTAATCTTTACACTTGAGTAGCAAAATGCTCCAGAATGGATGCTCTGAAACAAAAGAGTCTGTGGCCAATAATAACAGCGAAGAAACAGATTCACAGGTATTAAAAGCACCAGTTTGACTTCACGGGAAGCAATCCATCTTCAGATTTAACAATATCCTGTAGCTTCTGGTGCTAGCCTACATAATTTTGGTCACTGTGAATGAAATTTTAGCCAGGATTTCCTTTTCAGGCTTGAACTGCATACTCTATTGCCTATCAGATTATTTGTCTACATGTGAAGATGTGGTTTTACTTTCTTAGTGATATCACATAAGGCTACTTAACATACCTTCATTATTTTTCTGTAAAAATAAAGAACTAACTGATTTAAACTTGCCCTAACATACCTTATAGTCTCAGAGCAAAAAAGCTGCTTAAATAACTTTTATGGGCTGGAGAGATGGCTTAGTGGTTAAGCACTTGCCTGTGAAGCCTAAGGACCCTGGTTCGAGGCTCGATTCCCCAGGACCCACGTTAGCCAGATGCATAAGGAGGCGCATGCATCTGGAGTTTGTTTGCAGTGGCTGGAAGCCCTGGCACACCCATTCTCTCTCTCTCTCTCTCTGCCTCTTTCTCTCTCTGTTGCTCTCAAATAAATAAATACAAATGAACCAAAAATTATTTTAAATAATTTTTATGTTAGAAGCTTAGCGAGTTTCATATAATTGTCAAATGATATTTAATCAAGTACACTGATTAGGGCTGGAGAGGTGGCTTAGCGGTTAAGCGCTTGCCTGTGAAACCTAAGGACCCCGGTTCAAGGCTCGATTCTCCAGGACCCACGTTAGCCAGATGCACAAGGGGGCGCATGCGTCTGGAGTTCGTTTGCAGTGGCTGGAAGCCCTGGTGCATCCATTCTCTCTCTCTCTCCCTATCTGCCTCTTTCTCTCTCTGTCACTCTCAAATAAATAAATTTTAAAAAAAAGAACAAAAAAAATTTTTAAGTACACTGATTAAAATTAATTTATTGTTGTAACATTTGATTAGCAACAAGACAAGATCATGGAAGAAAAAAATATCAGGCAAACTAGAACATGGATAGATAAAATGAAAGTTGGTACATGGATAGTTTCCTGTATCTTCTTTGAATGCATCATAAATCAAATTATCTTATGTCATTTTTAATGTAAATATAGACAAATAGAGCCTTATTTATATTAATAAATTAATGATTATAAAAATAATGGGTAATAATATGCACACATGCCTGCAAAGACTTGTGGCTATTCCAAGAACTGTCCCCCAACCTTCCTCAAATGAGTAAGATATTAAGTTTACATTTGTTACACTTGTTAGTAAAATCACATATATAATACTTTTGGAAAATAAATCTAAGTTTTAAACATTCATTCTCTCACATAATGCTAGTTTGAAAGTGATCTACAGTAATTCAATATTTGTTGAAAGGACATTTGGAAAGTGTGGAAAACAATACCTTTGCTTATCACCCAGGAAATAAACAATATTAACATTTTGTTTTTTATATGTACCTAGTTTGCTAATAAATAACTTAAAACTGGGATTGTATCATATGCATATTTCAACCAGAATTTTCTTGTTCATTTATTTAGAATCTCATGGTTTTACTTATTAACTAGTTTTCTATGTTATTTTAAGTGAATATTAATTTGGTATATTAAAAACAAAATATATTATCCTCAAATATGATTTAGATTTTGTTTGTAATTAAAGAATAGTGTCCCTTTCACCCATAATCTACCTTCTGCCCCCTTCTCATATGAATATTTGATGTTAGAGACAATTTGATCTTGCAAGGGGAAGTTCAGCTTTGCAGTGAATATTCTAAGATGTGTTGTTATGACTAGCACACCTTCAGAATATTTATTCTGAAAGAAAGCAACAACTGAACATGCAAATCTCAATGCATAAAAACATCCACATATGTACTACCATGGAGCAGGTATGAGCTGCACACATAGTGGATTAAATTAACTGAACCTACATGATTAAATTACCTGAAATCACAGGATAAGACACTGCAATAGATTTGTGCACAACCTTGGATAGCCATTTGAAATACTCAATGAGTATCTGAAAGAGGCAGTAGAATAGCCCTATCCTCTCTCTGGCTTTGTCTGTGTTAGGCATGGGTGATAACCTATCTAAAAACTCTCTGTTATGCTTACATTTTGCCAGGAATAAGAAGTATGGCTTCAAAGGATAATAAAATATAAAACTAAGCATTGATATCCATGACCTCACAATGGCTATTGTCACCTACACATTAGTTCCATCAACATGTCATAATGGACGTTGGAGGAAGGCAAAAGAATATAGTAATGTAGAAGAAGAACAAGTTAGGAAAGAAGAGGTTATGTCAAAAGGGTGTGGAGGAGAGTGGACAAAATACTATGGGAAGGGATTGTAATCCTTACACATTCATACATATATGTAAATTGTGAATAAAAATTTTTCCAGTTGAGCAAATCTCTCTAGCCTGTGGTTTGAAGGTTTTAGGGTATATGCCCAGTAAGGGAATAACTAGGTCTGTTGGTGTCTCTATAGTCAGCTTTTTCAGAACTCTCCATATTGCTTTCCAAAGTGGTTGTACCATCCTACATTCCCACCAACAGTGGATGAGTATTCCTACTGCTCCACATCCTCGCCAGCATTTCTTTTTATTTGATATTTTGATGTTTGCTATACTTATTGGGGTAAGGTGGAATCTCATAGTTGTTTTAATTTCCATTTCCCTGATGATTAGGGATGATGAACATTTTCTTAAGTGTATGTTTGCCACTTCTATTTTTTCCTCTGTAAACTGCCTGTTTATAGCGGCTCAATTTGTAATAGCTAAGTGCTGGAATCAACCCAGATGTCCATCACTAGAAGAATGGATAACTAAGATGTGGTATATCTACACAATGGAATTCTATACAGCAGTAAGAAAAAATGACACAATGAAATTTGAGGAAAAATGGTTGAACCTGGAACAGATCATTCTCAGTGAACTTACCCAATCACAGAAAAAAAATAATCGCCACATAGCCTCACTCATCTACAGCACCAAACCTGAATCTACCCAAGATACCTTACATACCCAGCAAGCATCTCCTAGACTAGACACTAGGATGGAAGGGGAGGGAGGGGAGGGCATCAAAGGGGTGGGAAACACAAATCTAGACCCAAACGGCAATGGTACCATAATTTTCTACTTACTAAAAGACAGACCAAATGGCTGATCCTTCACCAGGCCCTTACAGGGAACACCTGAACCACAAGACTCTAGAGAGGGTAAGATCAAGACTAACCTTAATCTTCTACATCTTCCCTCCCTTACTTCCCCTCTCCTCTTCTCTCTCTCTCTCTCTCTCTCTCTCTCTTATCTCTAACTCTTGTATATTAGATATCTTTTTCCTCATTTTCTTAGTGGGCACTGACCTGTAACTCCCAGAACCAGCATGGGGCTATCATCCACAATGAGCTTTTGATCAGAGAGACCTACAAGGTTTCCTAAAAGACAGACAGATTACTGTCAGAGTACTTGATGACCCACCAAAGGCTAGTGGTAAGACCCTACTGCTGAGGACACCTTATGTGATTGACATGCAAATTAGAATGGCATGGCTGGAAGTTGGAAGAGAGTCAGTCCCCAGACAGTCAGCACGTCTAGTGCCAGAAGGTGCTACATGGGCGACTGGGGGAAAATGACCAATATCTGTCGAAGCAATGCATGGTCTAACCTACTTAGCAGCAAATAACTTGTTGTGAAGCCCACACAAGTGCAGTGGTGGCACACAGCCATGGTGGGGAACCAACTGCTCTCAATTTGGCTAACTGATCCCCTCACTGGTATGGGACCCATAGCTGGAGCTGGGAAACAAGTCAGAACCATATCCAAACATAAGCCCACTCTCCAATATCAAGCTACCATCAATTGTGGGCTACAAGAGGGCCACCTATGAAATTCTCTATTAAAAAAAAGGGTTATCTCATTTGTCCTGGTGCTAACTTACTCTATGTTGGAGAATCTGCTTCTCTTTTTCAGATAGATGTAGATCCTAAGGAGAGAGCCACCCCATCATACCTCAAAAGGGCCCCAGCTGAAACTAAGAAAAATTGGAGAAACAAGCAAGGGGGCTATTTTCCTGATGAACCGGATACCAACACAAGGGGGAAGGATTTCAGCACAGAGAAAAGTCAACTCCTACCAAATCAGAGAGCCAGGGATCTCAGAGGCCCCCAACACCTCATAACTGAAGCAGACCAAAAATGAACCCAACATGGCTCAGGGAAATTTTGCCCATGAAGGGGCGGAAAGAATGTCAGAGCCACATGTTGGATCATGATATGCAGAGACATTTAGCTTACCCATAACTGTGGGCTAACTCCACAATGCATGACCCATATACTTCAACAAGGAGGGGCCAAGTGTAGGGGGTAGGTCACGGATGAGCCTAATAATGGTACCAAACTGACTGTATTTGCTGAATACAAAACTAACTGATAAAGAAAAAGAAAAATTTTTTCCCAGTGGCTTTCCTTGCCACTGAGAGTAAAGCCTGTAAAAAAATGAAACTTGATTTTTTTCTCTTTTTGTATATGTATATGTGGCTTATATGGATGTGTGTGCATGTATGTGCATACATGTGTGAGTATACATGTGTGCAGGTGCATATGTATTGAGGCCATTGTCTGACCTTGAATATCATTCTCAATCACCCTCCACTTCATTTCCTCAGACAAGGTCAAAAGTGAATTCAAAACTTTCCATTGAGCTAGTCTAGATAGCCATTTTGCCCAGGCACCCCAACTTCTGCTCCTAAGTGCTGGCATTAGGTGGGCTGACACATGTGCCCAATATTTATTGCATTTTTGTGGGTATGGGGATCTGAATTGTTGTCCTCACTCTTATGCTGCAAGTGTATTAACCACTGAACTATCTCTAGCCCTAGTTTTTATTTTCTAAGTGAAGAGTAAACAAAATGAATAAAAGCAAATAAGAGGATAAAACATACTTTAAATTTTTCTTATTTACCAAGGTCAGATATCATTTATGCACCATTTAAAATAAACACATATCAGTTGTTGAAGGAAGTTATTAAAATTAACTTGGAAGTCTTTTTATCTTTTAATTTTTAATGTTTATTATTGTAATTAACAATATGTTTTATATAGATACATCATGTGTTGGTACCCTCTTTTGCCTCATCCACACCCCTATTCCATTGGTGTTGCTCCTCAGTAGGCTTGCAGGTTTTCTTCATGGGGTTGTAATTTATGCATTGTGGGAGCACAATCAGTTACTTTTTAGGGAGGGAATGCCTCTGGGCAAGATGTCTCAACCTGTGGCTCTTACAGTCTTTCTGCCCTCTCTTCCACAAGATTCCTTGAGCTGTGGTGGGTGAGTTTTATGTCTATTTCAGCAATGAGCTCTTAGGGGCCTCTGGTTCTCTACTTTGATAGGTGTTGGGTATCCTTAGGGTCTGCCTCCTACACCCTGGTGCAGATTATCAGGAACAGCATGGAAGCAGCACTCTTACTGGTCTCCCTATTCCTGTGTGGATTTATGTGTAGCTTGGCTGAAGTGTGCGGTGGAGTTTATCTCCTCCAGTCTTACTACCTTCTGAAAAAGAAGAACATAATCTTCAATGGAGTGTGAAGTCAGTATAGTTTAAATGGTATAAGCATTATTAATTTAAGGAGAATGTGATGTACGTAACCCTTCTTTCAGCCAAAGACTAGTAAGAGCTTGACACTGGAGAACATAACCTTTGTCTCCATAAGATTCTGATCTGGTTCCCAATTCCAGATATGGGTTCCTTTACACTAAGTAGATCTCTTAATCAATCAAAAAGTTATTGGTTACACACTGAGTCTATGTGTCACTATTGCAATGACATTTACATTGTGTCAGGGTACTTGCTTCTGAGTAGCTTAGACCTCTGGTTGCCATTGGCCATTTTCTCCCAGTAGATCATGTATAGCACTTTCTAACACTAGACAGACTAACTGTCTGGGTACTGGTTTTCTTCTGAATTCCAGCCAGGTCTCTCCATGCTCTGAGTCAAAAGCATATGGTGACTTGTACAGTAGGGTCTTAGCTTTTGTCTCAGGCAGGTAATCAACGAATTTCTGGTACTGGGAGTTACAGGTCAGAGACAGGAAAAAAAAATTCCTTTTAAGCTTAGGCTTTATTCCACACTCACCAGAGGCCTACTTTTCAGTTGCTCCCCCCTTACACATTTTGAGAGTTATATCTATTTAGTCTATCTCCAAGGATAAAATTTTCTATGGTATCAGCTCATTTTGGGTTTAATTTTGTGTTTGTTATCAACCCTCTTCTTCTGCTCTCCACAAACACTCCCAGTAAGCCAAAATAAATCTCTTTTTCCCACAAGCTGATCTTGCTTGGTGATTTCTACCAGCAATGCAAACCTGACTGCAACAGTAAAGTGGTACAAAGAGTGCGGTTGCTGCTAGACAGCTAGCTGTGTGGCTTTTGCCTTTTGGAGCTGATTTTCAAGAGAGGAATGTAGAAGGATTTGAAACCTTGGCCTAAGAGATGCCTTGAAGTGCTTTAAGTACAGCTTGATGGAGTATTCTGGTCAGAGCTGTAATACCTGAATGCAGTAAGAACTATGGACTGTGAGGTTTGGCTTATGAGGGTGAGAAAGAGCTTTGCCTGGACTGGGCTAGCAGTTTGTATTAAAATCTGGCCATTATGCCTGTTTCATAAAAAGTCGTGCAGGGTTTCTTTGCAAAGAAATGAAGTGGTGTGAGCAGAGGGAATTGGAACCAAAAAAATGAAATCTTTGGGCCTAAACTGCTGCCTATTGACTTGCAAATTGTTTGAGATACTACAGCCTTCAAGATTGGGCCAACTGAGCTGCACTAGGGCAACAGGAAGAATGCAGACTCTTTTGAAGGGACCTGAGTGCTCAAGAAGTGTCCTGTTCTTCAAAGTCTGCTTAATTACCCCCTGGATTAACAACTTGGCACCCTACCTGGTATTGTGGAGTATGAGAAATGCTAGAAAGAGGGTTATTGAGTTTGAAACATGGTCTTGTGAAATGGCCATTGGCAGTGTGAAGCAGGTTTGGTGGTTGCCTGCATGGAGACTCCATGGAGCCATGAGGATGAACCATGGATAGCAGTGGAGACCCAGTGGAGATGTCGGGACCACAAGATGGCTGCTAAGTAACTGCCGGCCCCAATGAAATTTCCCAGGTCTGTGACTAGCCTAGCTGGAGGGGTGGAATTGGAAGTCCAGAGACTTGTTGCTGGTTAGAATTATTGGACTTGGAGATTTGTCATTGGCTAGAGTTGTTGGATTTGAAGCTACAGAATTTGATGTTTGCCCTGTTTTTTTTTTTTATTTTTATTTTTCACTTATTGACATTTATTTATTTGGGAGCAACAGACAGAGAGAGAAAAAGGCAGATAGAGAGAGAGGGAGGGAGGAATGGGTGTGCCAGGGCCTCCAGCCACTGCAAACAAACCCCAGATGCGTGCACCCCCTTGTGCATCTGGCTATCGTGGGTCCTGGGGAATCGAGCCTTGAACCGGGATCCTTTGGCTACACAGGCAAGCACTTAACCGCTAAGCCATTTCTCCAGCCCTACCCTGGTTGTTTTAAATCTTGTATAGGTTGAATATTTATTTGCTATGCCCAATGCCATCTTTTGCAGTGTGAATGTTTATTCTGTGCCATTATGGGTTTTGGGGGGATTCTTTTGGTATTATGGCTCAGTTAAAAGATCTTGGACTATGGGGATGTGTGAACATCATTGGAATTGATAAAAATTATGGGAACTTTTAATGTTGGACTGAATGCATTGTATTTTACTCCATGAATTAATATCAGTTTATGGGGGCTAGGGGCAGAATGTGGTGGTTGGATTCAGGTGTCCCCATAAACTTAGGTGTTCTGAATGCTAGGTTCCCATCTGATGGAGATTTTGGAATTAATGCCTCCTGGAGGGAGTGTAATGTTGGGGGTGGGCTTATGGGTGTTATAGCCAGTTTCCCCATGCCAGTGTTTGGCACACTCTCTTGTTTCTATGGTTCATCTGATGTTGGCCAGAGAGTGATGTCCACCCTCTGCTCATGCGTTCATTTTCCCTGCCCTTGTGGAGCTTCCCCCTTGAGCCTGTAAGCCAAAATAAATCTCCTTTTCCCACAAGCTGCTCTTGGTTGAGTGATTTCTACCAGCAATGTGAACTGTAGCAGTTAGGTTCACATTGCTGGTAGAAATCACCCAACCAAGAGCAGCTTCTTGGAAAAAGAGGCTTTTGTTGGCTTATAGGCTCCACAATGGCAGGAGAGTGGGCATCCCTGTCTTGTTCTCTATCTTAGTGGGAACTCCTTGAGTTTTTCTCCTTTAAATATTATTTGGGCTTCGGGAGTGTTATATATAGCCTTTATTGTGTTGATATATAAACCCTCCAAGCCCATTCTTTGCAGTGTGTTGATCACAGAGTGGTGTTTTATGTTGTAAAAGTCCTTCTCTGCATCTACTGAGATGATCATGTGGTTCTTATTGTTCAGTTTAGTTATATGGTATATTACGTTGACCAATTTCCATGTTAAACCATCCCTCCATCCCTGGGATGAAGACTATTTAATCAAGGTAGATAATGCTTTTGATATGTTCTTGAATTCAGTTTGGAAGGATTTTGGTCAGGATCTTGACATCTAAGTTCATTAGGGATATAGGCCTATAGCTTTCTTTCCTTGTTGCATCTCTGGCTGGTTTTGATATTAGGGTGATGCTATCTATGTAAAAGAAGTTGGAAAGGATTCCCTGGTTACTGATTATGCAGAACAGTTTGAGAATTGGTTTCAGTTCTTCAGTGAAGGTTTGATAGAATTCAGCTGAGAAGCCATCTGGTACTGGCCTTTTCTTTCTTGGAAGGTTTTTGATTACCTTTTCAATCTCCACTGATGTGATAGATTTGGTTAGAATATTAATCTGCTCTGAGATTAGTTTGAGTAGATGGTATGTGTCCAGGAATTCATCCATTTCTTCCAGATTAATTAATTTTGTGGAGTAGGTTTTGGAAGTATGCCCTGAACTGAATCTTCCAATTTCATTGGTGTCGGTTGTGATCTCTCCTTTTTCCATTTCTGATTTTGTTAATTTGAGACTTCTCGTTTTTATTCTTGAGCATTTTGGCTGGGGGTTTGTAAATCTTGTTTATTTGTTCAAAGAATTGGCTCTTCATTTCATCAAATTTTACGTTGTTTTCTTAGTTTCTAATTCATTAAATTCTTCTCTAATCTTGATTATTTCTTTCTGTATGAAGATCTTTGGGTTGGATTCTTCTTGACTTTTCAGCTCCTTTATGTGGACAGTCAGGTTATTGATTTGGGATCTCTCTGACTTTTTATTGAAGACATTTATGGCTGAGAATTTTCCCCTTGTTACTGCCCTCATTGTGTCCCATAAGTTTTGTTAAATTGTGTTTTCATTATCATTCAATTATAAGAATTTTATAATTTCTTTTTTGATTTCTTCCATGGCACATTCATTGTTTAAAAGTATGTTGTTTAGTCTCCAGGAGCTAGTGGAGCTCTTGATGTGTCTCTTATTAATTTCTAGCTTTAAAGCATTGTGATGTTACTTGATGCAAGAAGTCACTTCCATTTTCCTGACTATATGAAGGCATGCTTTATGGCCTAATATATGGTCAATTTTGGAGAAGGTTCCATGGGCTTCTGAGAAGAATAGATATTCTATAGAGTTGGGATGGAAAGTTCTGCAGATGTCCATTAGGTCTAATTGACCTGTGAAGTTGTTGAGACCTATGATTTCCTTGTCTATTATATGCTTGGATGATCTGCCTATTGATACTGGGATATTGAAATGTCTGACTATAATGCAGTTGATGTTTATTTATGTTTTATTGTTGGGGAGATTGTGCTTCATAAACTGTGATGCACCTGGGTTTGTTGCATACATATTTAAGATTGTTAAGTGCTCAGGATTGCTCATTCCTGTGATGAGAAGAAGTGGCTTTCTTTTCTTCTTTGATTACTTTTGGTTTGAAGTCTATTTTATCAGATATTCATACAGCAACACCTTCTCGGTTTTATTTTTTTAATTTCCATTTGCTCAGAATATTATTTTCCAACCTTTCACCCTGAGAGGTGTCTATCTTTAGTGTTGAGGTGGGTTTCTTGAAGACAGCAGATAGCAGGGTCCAGTTTTTTGATCCATCCTGATAACCTATGTCTTTTGGTGGGTGAGTTAGTACTGTTAATATTTAAGGTTTATCCTGTGGTGTTTGAATTAATCCCTGCCATGATGAGGTGTTTTATGGGGTTTGGTGCTTTCTTGTGTTTCATACTATTTTGAGCCTGATCTATTTTAGTTATTGTGATTTTCTTCCTGTTGGCTCTTGAGACTGGTTGTTTGATTGTTCTGTGTGAAGTATTCCCACAAGTATTCTCTGTAGGTATGGCTTTGTGTTCATATAATCATAGAGTTCACTTTTTTCATGGAAAGTTTTACTTTCACCCTCTATTATGAGGGATAATTTTTCTGAGCAGCATAGCTTAGGTTGGAAGCCATAGTTTTTCAGACTTTGAAGTGTTCCATTCCAGGCCCTTCTGGCTTTCAAGGTTTCCATTAAGAAATCTGATGATGGGATTGCCTTTGTATTTTGTGAATTGTTTCTCCCTTGCTTCATTTAACACTCTGTCTTTGTTTTTGTTGTTAAGAGATTTAGTTATGATGTGTATTGCAGAGTTTCTTCTTTGGTACTGTCTGTTTGGTATTCTGAGGACATCTTGTATCTGGATAGGCCTCTACATTGAGAGATTCAGAAAATTTTCTTCAATAATTAATTTTGTTGAATATGTTCTCCATACCTCTGGCCTGGATTTCCTGTCTTTCTGGTGTACCCATGATCCAAATGTTTGGTCATTTTATGGTGTCCCACAGTTCCCTCATATTCTGTTCACTTGATTTTTTTGGACATAGGAAAGTTTTTGGCCTCCTCATCAATTTCTTCTGTCTTGTCTTCCAGGTCAGATGTTCTGTCTTCCACGTGAGTATCTCTGTTGGTGAGGGGTTCTCGAGTGGTTTTATAATTTCTATTTAATTTTTGTTTTCTGTTGTATTATTTTGCATCATGCCCATCTCTTTTTTTGAGGTACAATTTCAATTTGAGTTCTGATTTTTTTGATACTTCCTGTAGTTCATTCTTGCATTTGATCAAGACTTTATTAAGCTTAATCAGCCAATTGAGATCTTCCATTTCTTGACTTTCCTTCAATTTATTCATATCTCTTTTGAGGGTTTTAAAATTTTCTTCAATCAAGTTAATACTATTGTCAAAAGCTGAATGCTCTAGGAGACAATTCTGTTCAATTTCATTGATATGATTATTGGTTCTTTGATGGTTTTCTTCCAATTCAGTGGTTTTTTTTTTCTTTTTGATCAGGGTCTCATTGGTTTTCATGTTTTCATGGAATGAATTTCTGTTGATTTATCTACGACTTCATTGGAGGCTTCTGTTATAGGAGTAAGCACCCATGGTGAAGATCTCTCAGTTTTCCACCTTCCATTGCCTTTTTTTTGTTGTTGTTGTCTACACATTTTAGGGAGATTCTTTATTTTACTGAGAAGGAAGCAAGTTTTTGTCCTTTGACCCATGCACCCTCTGACTCAGGTTAACAGGGATATTGATACCTAGTGTAATACAAGTGGCCTGTGAGGATACCAGAGCAAAAGTACAGATTCCACAGCTCACATAGGGACCAGGCCTCCCCAAGAAAGGCACAATGGGACCTACCAGGACCAACGAACTGGGAGGAACAAGGTAACAGGGACACTGGCCTATTTACTCCATGCTGGACCCTCTATCACACAGACAGGCACAGGGAACCCAGACCAGGGAGGGGGAGGAGCCTGGAAACAAGGTGGAGCCTACTCACTCCAGACCACCACGTCCATCTGCCTTACACTGTCAGTGCAGAGAACTCAAATGGAGAATGTGGGAGGATCCAGGAAACAGGGGTCTGGCCTACTCACTCCAAACCATCATGCTTGCCTGCACACTGTCCATGGGGCATCCCACACTGGGGAGGTAGTAGAAGCCCAGAAACAAGGGTGTGGCCTACTCACTCCAGACGGTCATGCCTGCCCACACACTGTCCTCACAGGCAATCCAGACCAGGGAGGTGGAAGGAGCCAGGAAACAGGAATCTGGTCTACTCACTCCAGACCACAGTGCCCACCTACACACTGTCCAAGCAGGGTACTCAGATAGGGGAGGTGGGAGAAGCCAGTAAACTTGGATTTGACATACTCACTCTAGACTGCTGTGTCTGCCTGAACACTGTCTGCATAGGGAACTCAGATCATAGAACTTTAGTAGTTTTGAGATGGAGATTTTTAGGTCACTTATATATAGGATCATGTCATTTGCAAATAGGGATAACTTGACTTCTTCCTTTCCAATTTTAATCCCTTTTATTTATTTCTCCTGTCTTCTTGCTTGGGCTAATATTTCTAGTACTTTGTTGAAGAGCAGTGGTGAGAGTGCGCACTTCTGTCTTGTTCCCGATCTCAATGTGAACTCCTTGAGTCTTTCCCCATTATAACTTGCAAGTCTTTATGAAAAATGTAGTATATATTTGTTCACATCTCTCCTTTATTGGTTGAAAAATGCAAGATTAATTTGCTGTCTATATTAAAGAATAAAGCTATAGTTTTATGACAGAGTATTTTACTCATAAAAATCTCTTGTGTATGTATCTGTGATAACCAAGATGACTGTTTTGTGATATTCTTTTAACAAAACTCTTTCAAAATGATTATGTTAGAATTCACATTTTGTATTTTGCAGAAAAGTTATTTGCTTATTTCAGATTATGGACAAAAGTTACATATATTTCTTTAGGTAAAATTTTATTAAATTGACTAGCTATTTTTGACTGAGTTGATTAAAATTAAATCTTGTCTTAAATCACAATAAGAAAGCTGTTCCAGGCTGACTTTCAATCCAAGCTGATTTAGAATTACTAGGAAAGCTCTCTCTAATTAACTTTCCTAAAGTAACTTTGGAAATCAATACTCTTTTTGGCTTTTCCAGCACTGTCAAGAAAAATAAAATAAAAACAGTCCAAATTATCCTCTCACATAACATCAGTTTACCTGTTTTTTAGTGAATAATTTTTGTGCGGAAGTGTTCCTAAGGAAGAATTTAGCAGTACAAGTTGACAATTGCTTCCTAGGATCTAGTTTAGAGGCTTCTGGACATGATATCCTTTGAGCATGTTTCTCTGTTTAGTCTGTTAGATAATAATGGCTCATGCTTGAGAAGGTGTTCAGCTCATTTTCCTTATTCCCAGATGATTTAGAAAAAAATGCTGTGAAATATGCTCACAAATGTTTGAAGAGAGGATGATGATCCAAGGCTTGCATTAGTTATGGGAGGCCAACATCTTTGTCCTAGGATTTCAAGTGTAATCTGTTTTTACTTTCCATCTAAGCATTTATACTCTGTGATAGTTTGAATGTATGTCCTTTTTAGACTCATGCATGTTATTAAAGGTTGTAACTTGGGTCTCCAGCCACCTGGGTGCAGGTGGTGTCATTGGGAGTGGATCCTGGGATCCAAGCCCAAAGATGTGTGTGAGGGCAGATCTGATTCCAGCCCAAAGGTTTGCAGAGAGGTTTGAGTTTGCCTGGTCCCTGCTTACTGCAGGTTTGTGCTTGCTGCTTTTTTAGGTATGTGTGCTGGTACTGCTGTTTTGTTTGCTAAAGTTTTTCTTTTTACTTGGATATATGGAAGCAGTTTCTTTCACCATTATGGAACTCTCCTTGTATCTGTAAGCTTGAAATAAACACCTTCCTCCCCTAAACTGTACCTGGTTAGATGTTCATCTACAACACTACAACATACTCCCTACCTTCAGTGAGGTATTTTATTTCCAAAGGAATGTTAAATGTTAGCATTACACATACATTTAAACATTGTTTTAATTTTAATACATTTTAATACATTTGTTTTAGTACTGTTAATTGAGAAATAATCATTGTGTAGACTTATCAGAAATATTTTCTATTCACAAGGGGAAATACTTAAATTAGGCTAATTAACAAGTTTATCATCTTAAATGATGTTTCTGTTGTGGTGAAGCCATTTAAAATTTACCCTTACATCCATTTTTTAAAATTTTTAATGAAAACCTCCATAAATATAAACAATATATCATAATAACAATCTTCTCTCACCACACTCCACTGTATCCCTCCAGAATGCCCCTTTCCCTGAATCCCTTCTTCTTTAAAACTAGTTTTTCTTGTAATAATTGTTTCCCTCTTCTTATTCAGGTATCAGGGAAGTAATCAGTTGCTGTGAGGTCATAAGTTCCATGGCCACTTTGTGTATAAAAGATAGTATTGCAAAGCAGTCCTCTCCTTCCTTTGTTTCTTACATTTTTTTTCTGTCACCATTTCTGCAATGATCTCTCAGTGTGTATAGTCCTTAAAATATATGCCAAGTGATGTTGTAGATAGGTCATAAGGTAAAACTATTTCTAGTCATCTCAAGAACCTCCACACTGTGTTAGCAGGGAACACTGCTATGCATGAACAACCAGCTTGACAAGATGGACACACCTTGCAATAGTGCCAACCAGCATAGGTTGGTAACCAATGCCTCTCTGATTTTCTAAGAGATCTGCTCAGTGGAAAGGAACCCATAACTGGAACTAGGAACCAAATCAGCATTCTATAGAGACCAAGATCATGGACTCCAACAAGAAGCTCCCACTAGTCCTTAGTCAAAAGAAAAGCTACACCTATTAAAATCTCTGTTAATTAACAAAGACAATCCCATTGAACCTATGTGGACCTCACTCTGCTTTGGAGAATCTGTTTTTGTTTTTCAGAAGGCAGCTAGAATCATGGAGACAAACTACACCTTGCACATCAGCCATGGTCCTGGTGAAACCACAGAGGAATTGTGAGATGATCAAGAGTGCTGTTTCGAGCCGGGCATGGTGGCGCATGCCTTTAATCCCAGCACTCGGGAGGCAGAGGTAGGAGGATCACCGAGAGTTCGAGGCCACCCTGAGACTCCATAGTGAATTCCAGGTCAGCCTGAGCTAGAGTGAGACCCTACCTCAGAAAACCAAAAAAAAAAAAAAAAAAAAAAAAGAGTGCTGTTTCAATGGAGAGCCTGTCAACCAGTGCTAGGGTCATGGAGACAGACACTGGGGATACTCAAAACTGACCAAAGCAGAAATCCCAGAACCTAATGAGAGGCCAACACTAAAATAGACTTTAAACACACCCATCACATCTTAGGGAATCTTGCAAAAGAGGAAAAGCTTATAAGAGCCACAGAGTGGAAGGGAGTATCCAAAGGTATTGTCTCCACCCCATTACAGTGACTGAATGATGCTTTCATATTGCATAAGCCACAACCCCAGTGAAAATCCAAGAATCCCACTGAGCAGGGCTCAGAGCAGAATGGGGTAAGGAAGGAGGGAAATGATTGTACTAATATATGATGTGTTCATACAAAGTTTCTACTTAAAAAAATAAAAAGAACCCACACAGTGATTTCCATACTGGCCATACCAGTTTACATTGTTATAAACAATGAAGAAGGGTCCCTGTTTCCCCTTGTCCTCATAAGCATTTATTGTCATTTGATTTGTTGATTATAACTATTCTGACAGAAGTGAGATGGAATCTGAAAGAAGTTTTAATTTGAATTTTCCTGATGGCTAGGGATGTAGAACATGTTTTTAGATGTTTATTGGTCTTTTGTATTTCTTATTTTGAGAATTAAGGTGTATAGCCCAATTTTACTGTTTTTTTATTAATTAGTTTTGTACTCAGTGAATACAGTCAAGTTGGTACCATTGTTAACCTCCTCCCCGTCCTCCCCCCTCAACTGGGACCCTCCTTGTTGAGGTATATGGGTCAGGCATTGTGGGGTTAGCCCTCAGTTATGGGTAGGAAGAAATGTCTCTGTGCATCATGACCCAATGTGTGGCTTTGACATTCCACAAATTTCCCTGAGCCATGTTGGGTTCATTTTTGGTCTGCTGTTTTAAAATGTAACTTAATTTTTTTTTTTTTTTTGAGGTAGGGACTATTTTAGCCTAGAGTGACCTGGAATTCATTATATAGTCTCAAGCTGGCCTCAAACTCACAGCAATTTTCCCACCTCTCTGCATCCCAAGTGCTCAGATTAAAAGGGTACAACACCAAACCTGACCTGATATTTTTCTTTTTCTTTTATTTTATATTAATTTTAAATTTATATTAATTATATCAGGTAAATCTATTTTCCCCAGCTCCTGTTACCCTGGAGGCCCTCCTAAGTCAGGTTATGGTATTCACTGAGGGGTCACAATGGCCTCAGTCAGTCCATATGAGGTAGCTGGGGACCATTCTTTAGGATATTTTTACCCACTCTGTGGCTCTTAACATCTTTCTGGCCCCTCTTCCACAAGGTTCTCCCAGTCTGTTTGCAGTCTCATTTCTCTGTAGCCTCTAGATTTCTGTTTTGATAGTTCTTTCTATATTCTAGATATTAATTACTTGATGACATAATATTTCCCCTCCTCTTATTCAGGTCTCATGTAAGTAGAATCAGCCATTCTGAGGTCATCAGTTTCATGGTCACTATGATATGAAATATGGCAAATATTTTCTACCATTCTAGGCTGTCTCTTTGCTCTATTCACAGTGTCCTTTGTTGTATAAAAGCTTTGGAGTTTCATGAGGTCTCAATGGTTGATTAGTGGTCTTTTTTTCTGAGTACTTGAAATACTCTTTCAATGACAAGGAACCAAATGTCTCAATCAAAAAATAAGCAAATAGACCTTTCTCTATAAAAGAGGATATGAGAGATGAATATATATACAAATATATATTATACATGTATATAAGATGCTTATCATCACTATACCCAATTGAAAATCACAATGAGAGGTTACCTTACACATAGAATATTATAATAAAATATCACATATTGGCAAGAATGTGGAGACAAGGAAACCATTGTGCACTGTTGGTGGAAATACAAATTAATATAGCCAGTATAAGAAACATTATGATGGCTCCTCAGAAAACTAGAAATAGAATTACAATGTGACCCTGAAATCCATTTCTTGGATCCAGAAAGGTACAAATCAGTATGCTGAAGAGACATCTCACTCCAACATTCACTTCATCATAGACTTATTCAAAATAGCCAATAGTACAGAGATACTGAGGTTTAAATTAGAAATACCTAAGAAGAAAACAAACATTTATCTCAATCCAAGCTCATGTGTAAACAAATGGAACCTGTTGCCTGGAAAAAGAAGTGAGATAGAAAAATTTCTCCAAAGGAACTGGCACACGATTTTAACAAGGGGTCAGGGCCATAAAGAGAAGAAAGTTCAGAGACTATCCTGAAGATTTTAACAATATTAATTCTGCCCTTCCACGAATAATACCTGTCCATTGCTTGTGTCTTCATAAAATTGCTTTCACTAATGTTTTATAGTTCTCTGTATAAATCTCCTATCCCTTGGTTTGTTTATTCCTAGATATTTTATTTATTTATTTATTTATTTATTTATTTTGGTTTTTCGAGGTAGGGTCTCATTCTAGCCCAGGCTGACCTGGAATTCACTATGGAGTCTCAGGGTGGCCTCAAACTCATGGTGATCCTCCTACCTCTGCCTCCCGAGTGCTGGCGTGCGCCACCACGCCCGGCTCCCTAGATATTTTATTTTGTTTGGTGCTACCATAAATGAGATTTGTCGACTTCTTTTTCATTGTTATTATTTTTACAGAGAAATTAAATTGTCTTATGTTGGTTTTGTGATCTGGGATATACAGGCTTAACTCAATCCTCATAAAATTACTGTAAATTTCATATATATATATATATATATATATATATATATATAATGAAATATTGTTCTGCCTTTAAAAAGAGATAGACATTTCAATTTTCCTTACATGGAAGGACTTACAGGACATTTTGCTAAACAAAAGCAGACATATAATTAAATAATTACTTTTTCTCACTTATGTGTGTACTAAGAAGAATCAAGTCACAAAAATAATGAATGAATGAATAATCTTAACTAGGTGAGAGGATCCAGGAACCAAATGAGATGTAGGACAAAACATGGAAAATAGCTCATATATGTAAGATAGACAAGTTTAAAGATCTAATATATATCACAAGAAGCAAGGTTAGCAAAATTATATTGCATTAAGGGTTCTTATTAATTTATAAGATTTTAGTTGGTATATCACACAAAAATAGCTATGTAAATATCAGATATGCTGGTTCACTTCACCGCAGTAATAATTTTATGATATATGGGTATCCTGGATATAATTACAGTATAAACTTTAAATATATACAGTAACATTTATTTTTCAAAGTGAGGCAGAATCTACAAATATTGAGGAAAGTTTTCACATCTAATACATTTTGTTACATTTTTGACAAAGCATTCTCTACCATTTATAGGTTCATTGAAGACAATGTCAGTCTGAATTTTTCTCAAACTTCTTTGTGTTGTACACAAAGACAAACAATAAGCATTTTCCTAGTAAGTCTAAATGATAAAGCCTCTGGATTACAGTAAACTTGGTTCTTTTACTCCACCTTCTGCTTTCTAATGATTTCATTATTGACTTCCCACTATATCTTAGTGGTTTAGTTATTTCCAGCCGGTTCTTCATATCTGAGTTTTTCCACCTTTCATTTCCAAAGGAAAATAATCCTTCATTACCCTTTATAGTATTCTCTAAACCATGACCCTGACAACATTTATCATAGAAAATGGAATTTGATATTTGTCAAATAAGTTAGAGAAATAGTTTATGTCTTAGGGATTACTTAGGGCCTTTTAATATAATGGGCTCTCCAATAAGATGTGCTATTCATTATTTCTTAATCCAATCAGACCATTAGTCTGTCTACGTTGATCATCACTTGGTCTATGAGAAAAGTTAACTTCTTATAATGACAGATTTTAAGATCCTCCCCACCATTTGTGTATATGTGGTCCTTTTGCCACTTTCTGTCATGTATTCTACAATAGCTGTTCTGAACTTCTTTTAGTTTCAAGGATTAGTTCCCCTCACATGCTGAGCTTGCTGAGCAGCTTCTCAGCCAGAAATGTCACTTGACCAGTGCTGTTAATACAACCTGCATTCTTCTTTATGTCCCTGTACTTTTATTGATCTTCATAGGTCTATATTTATTATCTCATTTCTATTATCCTTTCCCTTTCACTACATCAACATTACATCTGCTGTATGTCTTCATTAGATCATGCAATAGCCTGCTTTTATGAGTATATGATTCATTCTCTAGCATGAGCATTCTGAAGGCAGTGACTAAGATTACTGTATTACTAAGATTCACCACAGAATTGGTCTTTATTACATACCAAATTGGTGGATAAATGCACAAATCTATCTTTATATCAAATGACATCCACTTACTAGATATAAATCCTGAATTAGAATGAAAATTTCCTCTTTCCCACCTCCAAATTCCACTGACATCTACATGAATATATCAAAGCATAGTAGTTTTCATTACAAATTCCATAACTCATTCAAGCATCCACTTTTCAGTGACAGTTCTTTCCTGGGAGGTACAGATACTCTGCATTTCTACTGGATGTAGATATTTTTTGAAATAATGTGCTGTATTTAAGAACAAATAAGTTATTCTTCATAGGACTCTGAAACAGAATACTTATGAATATCAAAAACATTTATGTCTCTTTTATGATTTAATTTCCTAGGAGAAAATCTATTTCAGAGAGCTCTAAGCCCATTTTTATTTAACAAACACACATGGTATTTACTATGTACCAGATTCTAAGCAATTTAGAGATCTCAGCTTATCTAATGCTCATGAACATTCTATTAGGCAGATTCTCTTCTTATCCATATTTCAGAGATGACAAAACACAGACAGGCACAGAGTAAACTAATTACGGCAATGACACTAGTAAGAAATGAGAGTAGAACTTGAGTCCAGGAAGCCAGAGTACTAGGATTTGCACCCTTAAGTACTCTGCCATTCTACTTTCATTAGCTTCTAAGATTACAGTAGTTAGTATTAACTTTGTAACTTGATCTGTTTGCCATTCTTAGGCCAAACATATTCTTTTATGAAATTGCTCAAATGCTCTTTGAACAGTTTAGCTAGCTAAAAGTTGGTAATAGATTGGAATTTACTTTTCCCAGTAAAATCCTGTAGACTTCAAATGTTGGGAAACCAAAGAGGTTTTTCAATGAGGAGGAGCCTTTAAAATAAGTTATAATGTGAAAAAATGAGCATAATTAAGAATGAGATGATACCTCAGTGGGAAAAGTGTTTGCCTTGCCAGCACAGGGGCCTGAGTTGGATCCTCAGAAGCCATGTAAAAAGGCCAATGTTTTGGTTTGAATGCCCAATGTCCCCTATAGTCTCATATGTTTGAACACTTATTCTTCAGCTGGTGGCACTGTTTGGGAAGGTTGTAGAACCTCTTGGAAGTAGAGCCTTGCTGGAGAAAGAGGGTCATTGTAGATAGGCCTTGAGTGTTTGCAGCTCAGTCCCATGTTCTGTTTGTGTTCTGATTCTTAAGTGTGCTCTATTGTGACATTGTGGCTTATTGATCCTGTCATGACTTCTCCACCGTGACACTTCCCCTCAAAACTATATACTAAATTAATCCTTTTTCTTCATTTAACTTGCTTCTTGTCAGGCATCTGTCGGTGGCAATCAGAAAGTAACTGATATAAAAATATTGGTAAAAAGAAGTGAGGCTGAGACTGGAAAGATGGCTTAGCAGTTAAGCACTTGCCTCTGAAGCCTAAGGACCTCAGTTCGAGGCTTGATTCCCCAGGACCCAAGTAAGCCAGATGTACAAGGTGGCATATGAATCTGGAGTTCGTTTGCAGTGGCTAAAGGCCTGGTGTGCCCATTCTCTCTCTCTCTCTGTCTGTTGCTCTCAAATAAATAAATAAATAAAAATAAACAAAAAATTAATAAAAAGAAGTGAGGCTGTTGCTGTGATAAACTTGAACACATGGCTCTTAGTTGTGTGGAACTGGTTTTCAGGAGGAATGTGGAAAAGTTTGTAACTTTGAGCTAAAGAAGCTTTTGGATAGTATAGTAAGTGCTTAAGGAGTTAATTCTTGTGGGAGCTTGAAGGCCAGAATGCTGGTAAGACTTCAGAGAGAAAAGACTTGACCAGAAAGTAGGCTAGAGTTTGTTCATGTGATACTCTGGCAAAAATCCTGGCTACATTCTACCCATGGCCTGAGAGTACGAGTGAGGTTGAATTTAAAAGTAAAGGACTAATGTGTTTGTTGGAGGAAATTTCTCTATACATTTTTCAGTATTTGTATCTTTTTATTTTGTTTGCTTTTGTTTTATGAGGTAGGGTCTCACTCTGGCTCAGGCTGACCTGGAATTCACTATGTAGTCTCAGGGTGGCCTCAAACTCAGTGATCCTCCTATCTCTGCCTCCCGAGTGCTAGGATTAAAGCTGTGTGCCACCACGCCCAGCTTATTTGTATCTTTTTTTTATTTCTTATTTTATTTTATTTTATTTTTTATTAGTCAGTTCTGTATTCAGCAAATACAGTCAGTTTGGTACAATTATTAGGCTCATCCGTGACCTACACCCTCCCCTTGGCCCCTCCTTGTTGAGGTATACGGGTCATGCATTGTGGAGTTAGCCCACAGTTATGGGTAAGCTAAATGTCTCTGCATATCATGACCCAACATGTGACTCTGACATTCTTTCTGCCCCGGCTTCCGCAAAATTTCCCTGAGCCATGTTGGGTTCATTTTTGGTCTGCTTCAGTGATGAGGTGTTGGGGGCCTCTGAGGCTCTGGCTCTCTGATTTGGTAGGAGTTGATTTTTCTCTGTGCTGATCTCCTTCCCCCTTGTGCTGGTATCCGGTTCATCAGGAAAACAGCCCCCTTGATTGTTTCTCCAATTTTTCTTAGTTTCAGCCGGGGCCCTTTTGAGGTATGATGGGCTGGCTCTCTCCTTAGGATCTACATCTATCTGAAAACGAGAAGCAGATTCTCCAACATAGAGTAAGTTAGCACCAGGACAAATGAGATAACCCTTACTTTTTTTTTTATAGAGAATTTAATAGGTGTAGGCCCTCTTGTAGCCCACAATTGATGGTAGCTTGATATTGGAGAGTGGGCTTATGTTTGGATCTGGTTCTGACTTGTTTCCCAGCTTCAGCTATGGGTCCCATACCAGTGAGGGGATCAGTTAGCCAAATTGAGAGCAGTTGGTTCCGCACCCTGGCTGTGTGCCACCACTGCACTTGTGTGGGCATCACAACAAGTTATTTGCTGCTTAGTAGGTTAGACCATGCGTTGCTTTGATAGATATTGGTCAATTTCCCCCAGTCGCCCATGTAGCACTTTCTGGCACTAGACGCGCTGACTGTCTGGGGACTGACTCTCTTCCAACTTCCAGCAATATGGAGACTTCTGAAAAAGCTGAGTATAGAGATACCAACAGACCCAGTTATTCCCTTACTGGGCATCTACCCCAAAACCTTCAAACCACAGACTAAAGAGATTTGCTCAACCATGTTTATAGCAGCTCAATTTGTAATAGCTAAGAGCTGGAATCAACCCAGATGTCCATCACTAGAAGAATGGATAACTGAGATGTGGTATATCTACACAATGGAATTCTATACAGCAGTAAGAAAAAAATGACACAATGAAATTTGAGGAAAAATGGTTGAACCTGGAACAGATCATTCTCAGTGAACTTACCCAATCACAGAAAAAAAATAATCGCCACATAGCCTCACTCATCTACAGCACCTAACCTGAATCTACCCAAGATACCTTACATACCCAGCAAGCATCTCCTAGACTAGACACTAGGATGTAAGGGGAGGGTGGGGAGGGCATCAAAGGGGTGGGAAACACAAATCTAGACCCAAACAGCAATGGTACCATAATCTTCTACTTACTAAAAGACAGACCAAATGGCTGATCCTTCACCAGGCCCATACAGGGAACACCTGAACCACAAGACACTGGAGAGGGTAAGATTAAGACTAACCTTAATCTCCTACATCTTCCCTCCCTCACTTCCCCTCTCCCTGTCTCTCTCTCTCTTCTCTCTAACTCTTGTATATTAGTTATCTTTTTCCTCATTTTCTTAGTGGGCACTGACCTGTAACTCCCAGATCCAGCATGGGGCTATCATCCACAACGAGCTTTTGATCAGAGAGACCTACAAGGTTTCCAAAAAGACAGACAGATTTCTGTCAGAGTACTTGATGACCCCCCAAAGGTTAGTGGTAAGACCCTACTGCTGAAGATACCTTATGTGATGGACATGCAAATTATTTGTATCTTTTTAAAATAGCTCTTCTAACATGGATGAGATGTCGCATTTTATTTGCATTTACCTGATTATTTTGGGATTGGACATCTTTTCTTATACTAGGCTATTAGAAATATTTTTAACATATTTAACACCTCTGTCAGAATTCAGTTGTTTGTAGATGTATGAATTTATATCTGATATGTCTATTCTGGTTCATGGCATACTCTCTCTCTCTCTTTATATATATATATATATATATATATATATATATATATATATATATATATATACATATAGTATATACATATGTATATATACATATATATACATGTATACATATAGTATAATATTCTTGTTATTACAACTTTGTTGTAGATTTTAAAGTCAGTAGTGTTTAAGAAAAAAATTTGCCTGGTTTAAATATTACTCAATTATACATGGATCAAAACATTATATGTTACACCATTAATGTATACAGTAGTATAGTTTATGTATTAGTTAAAGTAAATTAGATTATAAAACACAATTATCATTTTGAAAATGGCAGATATAAACACACATATATAACATAAATGTAACTGGAATGCTTTATCTTAGACTTAGTGATATCTTGAAGGAATTAAAATAATGTCAAATATTCTTATATAAGAAAGATTGATGAGGTTATTGGTTATATTGTATTTCTATGTCTAGTAGTTCTATTTAATGATAAAATAGTCAAAGCAATGGCACAAGTATATAGAATATAACAGTGATGAAGGATAGCAGAAAGGAAAACGATAGATGGATGGGCAAGAAATATGCCAGAAGACGATGATTGAATTGCATCTGTTCATTTGCCTTAGATACCTATTGTGTATTAAAAGTCTTACAAATATTAATAATTTAGAGATCCATACCCTACAAGGGAGTAGATTGCCAGATAGGTAACCTTTTGGAAAGTGCCATTTGGCTTGCTGGACTCTGAATGTGCAGGGCCAGGACCCAGACATTGATTGTGAGAAATAGGGAAATACTGGAGAGAGTCAAGATTCAACAAAATGACAAGAAGAGAAGCTCAAGATAGCACTAGAGAAGTTAGCTCTATCACACTATCGAGGGCTCAGGCAACATTTCAAAGGAAGGTAGTAGCCAAAAGAATATGAGTGCTACTTTTACTGCTGGCTGGAGAAATGTCTCTATGGAAAGGGTGGTATTCATAAAGAAGAATCAAAACTTTTAAAAGTAGAAAAAAAAAGAGGCTATTGAGAGCTCAGCACTATAGGAGATTTATTCCATGCCCTCCAAAGCTCAGGGAACATTGTGGAAGAGGATCGTGGAAAGAGTTTTAAGAGCCACAAGGTGCCTAGGCATACTTTGGGGTGCTGTCTGTTTGACATGAACTGATTAACACATCAATGACTACACAGTGGTTGCTATATGTACCCAAGACTGACATGGTTCTGAAGACAACATTTTGACATGGAGGGCAGAGAAGAACAAAAAGGAATAAGACAACAAAAGAGAGGAAGTACTACCATGAAAGAGGATGGTTCTGTTGGGGTGAAAGGTAGGGGAAAGAGGAATGAAGGATAATGGGACAGGAACATGATCAATTTACCACATGTTCATATATTAAATTTGTCAATTAATGAATATTTCTTTAAATCATGCCTAAAAATGAGAGAAAATAATTAAAAACAGAAAGGAAAAAGACATACCAATGTGCAAAGTTTAAATGTAGGGAAGTAAGGAAAGAATAATAAAAAGAGAAATAAAATAATAAAATTAGAAAATGAAGTAAAACTAAAGATTAATAAAAGGAGATACAGACACAGAAAACTAAGTATTTAAATGGAACTTTAATGGCCATCTGATTGAATCACTATACTACAACCTTATGGAGGAGTTGCTAATTTCAACATGCTTGTACTTCTAAGAATTATGGGAAGTCCACCTACAGATGCTTGGCTTCATAGCCAATGCTCTTATCCACTGTGCTATCCAATCTCAGATATAACAATGACTAGGAGGCAATAGCATGAAGTCAGAAATTAAATAATGCCATCTTTTGAGGGTGCATTGTTGCATTAGTTATAAATTAATGTAAACATTTTATAGCTTGTTACCTTAAGTCAACACATAATTATTTATCTCAAAAATTCTGTGGATTTGCAATTCCAGTGTAATTCATCCAGGTGATTCTAGTTTGGAGCCACAGGTGAAGTTGTAGTCAAGGTGCCAGCTAGTAAAGTGGCTTATCCTGTTTATCTGAGGCTGTGGAAGCCTCTTCCAAGCTCACTTGCAAAGCTACAGCAAACCTCAGAAGAGTTAGTTCCTACTCTTGCAGGTACTGCCAAGCCACATTAGCATGTTCAATATGATGGCCTCTACGGAAGTCATATGATTGTCCCCAAAACAGGGAAACTGGTGACCTAAAAGAAAGATAGAAATTGAGTCAGTCAGTCTTTTTTTATAACTGATTGTTGAAAGTCACATTCCTTCAATTTTGCATATTTTGTTAGAAAGAGCTTAGTGTAGCCCATAGTCAAGGAGAGAAGATTACAAAGAGGAAGAATTCTAGGAGTTCGTGATCAATGGGAACACTTTAGAGTTTGTCTTGTCATCTAGATCCATAATTGTGGTGCATTTGATTGACATTATTCAATTTGTCTGAGTTGTGTTTGTGATTTCTTCAAGATTCTAATAGCATGGGAAGGAATCTCCAGAGGCATTTCCCCCTCCCCCAATGATTGACTGTTGCTCTCGTAACTCATCACCCACAACTCCGTGGTGAATACCAGCAGTCCCACGAAGGAGGATGCTTAGTGGAGTCGGGGCAGGGAGGACGAAAAGGATGGCACCAACACTGTGATGTATTCATACAAAGTTTCTACTTAAAAAATAAAGATTCTAATAGGGTGCACTTGATGTTGAAAAAATTCTTCTGGAATATGGCAATTCTATAGCCAGAGTCAGAAAAAATATTAAGTCTAGTATTTTCTGGGGTGTCATTTTTACCTTTTGTCACACTTAAATAATATAAAAAATTGTCAAGATACTTCAAGATTAAAAACAGGATAAGAATATTAAAAATTCCAGGATGTGGTATTATGTGAGGGAGACAAGTTCACAAAAACAAAATTAGCCATCTTTAAGTTGGTACAAAAATGTAATTGTATCAAATAATTTGTGAGATCATTTTTGCCAAACAGATTTAACAAAAATCAAAGCAATTCTAGAAAGTGTCACATATCATGGTGACTTGTGGAGAAATGTAATGGGCTATAATCATTATTATATGTTGACAGATGATATATAATTAATATTTATGTAGGATGATTCAGATAGCTTGGAGTTTGGACAAAGTGTGACATCATTCATCACAGAAGGACATTAATCAATGACAATCAATTTTTGAGCTCTTGTGGTAGTGTAAAAGATACTTTGATATATAAATGAAATTCGTAATGTCTCATGGTGCTCTTTTTAAAATCTATATAGTATGTTCATTTCTATACTCCTAGTGAACCTATTATGTGCTGGATCAAAATGGGGAAAAATAATAAAAAAAGTTCATTCTGATTTCTGTTTCTAGATTTCTTACTGTTAAATTTTAATCTCAGAATCTATATATGTTTTCATAGCTCAGTTATAGGTCTTTGTTGCTAATACAAATATAATAGACCCATGCTGAATTACCTATTAAACTTCCTTTGACTAATCAACTTTTGACAAGCATGTGGGTCACTGACTATGATTAATGTTTCTCAGAGTGTGTCCACTGACCAGAACAATTGGGGATAATCAGAACCAGAAAATCTTGTGTCCCATTGCACAATAATAGAATCATAACCTCTGTAGGCAACACTAAGTTATTTGTGTTTTAGGACATGTTAGAGAATCTGCCTGTGTGCAAAAATTGCAGAGCCATTATGCTAAAGAGATAGGACAATATAAAAGAAAACCTAGCAGTATATTTTGTAAAGTTAATTGCATAGTAACATGTATCTATAATTTGTATGCACTGGCAAAAAATGCCTAAAACTGTGTATTTGGAAATTGTATTTTTTCATTAAATATTTGTTTTGCCTTGAAGCTTTTTGAGTAAAAACTTTCCTTCCAGCGAAACATGAAACCATTGTTACTTAGTAGTTCTTCTGTGTAAAGGAAGTTTTTGGGATCAGTTAGCATGAGTGGGATGGGCCCAGGGAAATTTTGCGGAAGAGGGGGCAGAAAGAATGTCAGAGCCACATGTTGGGTGATAATATGCAGAGACATTTATCTTACCCATAACTGTGTGCTAACTCCACAATGCATGACCCATATACCTCAACAAGGAGGGGCCAAGGGGAGGAGGTAGGTCACAGATGAGCCTAATAATGGTACCAAACAGACTGTATTTGCTGAAACTGACTGTATTTGCTGAATCATTTTGAATATAGAATGGTTGAAGTTAGAAGAGCTTTCTTGGAAAGGATGGAGATGGGATAGAAATACAATCAGTTTTCTTATGGTGTTATATTATGATTAGTAATCATTAATATTTAATGAGACTCAATAGCATTTAATAAATTTAAAATTGTCAAAATATAATTTTCCCACATTTTTAAGGAATAATTTGGGATCTGTGTTTACTGACTTTTTGGTCAGTTGTGCACCTGTGTCTGTTAAAATAATTTCCATACTAGAAAATCTGAAATAACACTAACATTTTAATAAGAAGTGAAGATTGGTCCAGATGTACCCCATCCATTTTATTTATTTTTTTCTTGAGGAAATCAATCTTATTGCTTAGGTTTGCATTTCGTGTCAGTTTTCAAATGATTTCTACATGGAAAAATATCATCATTCATCTTCCTAGAGAAAGTTACATTTTCTTTCACAAAATTCCAATATTAATATTTACATTGGAGTTTCTTTCTCTTTTCTCTTACCTTCAAATAATAACAAATGAAAGAAAGTGAATAATATCCATAGCTCAGGGACACTGCTGAATGGCCCAGTTCGAGCAATATGCTAATTCTAGTTTGAATGTTCTTATCAATCCAGCAGGTTCATGCAGATTTAGGAAAGCATAGTTAAAGTCTTTTGTTGTCATGCTGCACAGGTTTTCTCTGATACAGAAAAAAAAAGTCACCTTTTTCATAATGGCTTAACCAGAGGCAATGCCCAATATTGTCTGTAAAGTTCCAACAATATATCTTTAAAGCACTTGAATGATATTAATATCTGGGCTGAGTACAGGAGAGAAAATCATCTATAGACATAAGGATAATGCAAATTTAAAGGAAAATTTCCACATGCCATATGATCTCATTCAGCTTGCAGACAAAGGACTCTATAAATAAAGACTGCCCGAGAAGGAGAAAATGCACAAACACCCAAAGTGTATCTTGGGAGATCCAGTTTGTATCATTACATGTTGTTACAGATTTGACTGATCATAGCCTTACTGAGAACTGCAAGCAAGCATCAAAAGTTTTCTGTGTGGGTTATAAATGCATAATTTTCCTCTATGTCACTCACCCAAGCATGTTCTCTCCTAATTTTCCTTCAAGTTATTTTTTTTCATGACACCTTTGATGGAGAGGTAAGCAGAACCTTTTCAATATTATTTTGTCCTCCCGGGAGTTCTTATGATAAGACAACATTTCCTTAAATGTCGAATTTCTCTTACTAACTTTTTATATCATAAACCTATTTTAGCACAATTGGAAAGTAATTTTTTTGCATATTTCCTCTTAGCCAAACAAAAACAGTATTTTTGTATAGTTTTTGGCCATATCTGAATTCCCTGACTGTGAGATCAAACCATCAACTATAATTCCTCCTTGCAAATTTAAATGGATTTTCAATTACATTTGGTATTACTTGGCACTTAGAAACCATTAGTGGTTCAGCATTGTCTACTGTTTGATCACAATGGTATAGTGCAAATTATGTGTTTGCTAATTACTCCCCAAAGCTAATACAAAAATAAAATCGTATAATTGATTGAAAGTAGATTATGAAAGGATGAAGCAACTACATTAAATCATAATTCTAAATTACATAATTGCTTTCTATGAAGGATCAGATCATATACACACATGCACACAGATGAAAGGCACTGAATACAGAAATCACTATACACCTACACAAAGACAAGCATCTTCCCTGTTTTTCTCTTTCTTTCATATACATTGAGGATAAAATGTATCAAGTAGGTCTGGATGTCTGCTGTATGTTATTGAGATATTTACTAAACATATTTTTACTTGATAGTTATTGAATGCAGGGTTCTAATTATGGATATAGATAAGGTCTATAGTGACAAGCCTATTTTCTACTACATAAGGCAGAATAACCAGATAAATGAGATGTTTTAAAATGTTAGGTAGAAGAAAAGAGGATAATGTATGAGAGATTGATTGCTGAGTCTTTTAAAACAGAAATAGATATAAATATTCCTAATAAATGTCAGAGCTTACAACTGAAGCCTAAATGGTGAGAATGAAATTTGCATGGGCAAAGCTTATATAAAGTGTGTGGTGAAAAAGGATTACTGAGGAAAGATGGAAGGAAGGAAGGAAAGAAAAAAAGAAAGGAAGAAAGGAAGGACGGACAGAAAGAAGGAAGGAAGGAAGGAAGGAAGGAAGGGGGGAAAGGCATTGTAGCTGCATTGCAGTAAGCAAGATAGGAGCTATGAGGTGATGAAGACGTAGCTCAAGGGAGATTTTACAGCTCTGTCAGCCAAACAGTATTCAGTGTTCTAGTCTATGAATAACCATGAATATACGAAGGAACTGATTTAAGTTTCCATGATGAAAGATAAAAGCATGGACAAGATTTGTGTGGCATACTAAAGATGTTTCAAAGACACACCAAGATTTACTATGTACACTTGTCATAGTGATGTACTTTACTCTTTTACCTGAATACTCCAAACACAGCACAAACGGTGTTCCTTTTGAATCTCCACAATATTAAATTGGTGTAAAGATTATTCACCTTCAAGAAAGTTTTTGACATCAGATACATAATGATAGTGGCATATGAACAAAAATGTTTAGACATAAAATATTTCCATAGATACATATGAAATTGGTTTCTTGTATTATGATGTATTTAATATTGCAGCAGAAAAGGAAGACTTTTACACACAAACATACAATATGTTTTATATCTACCCTTTCTTTAGGAATGGAAGCTTACGATCTGGAAGCTGTTCCAGAGAGATGTGCAGTGCCAGAGAAATGTGCGTCATTGTCACCAAGTCAATTACTTTCTGTTAGCAGAATGAAAGAGAAACTACACTGAAATGGGCAATGGGCATAGGATGAAACCTGGGGACATGAGGTTTCTTATAACATACTTCCCAGTAACTTGTGTTGCCTCCTAATTTTTAAGATGTCACTTTACTTTAAAGAGAGTCCATTTCACTAGAATGGTGGCAAAGAAAAAAGAAATCAAGGCTCACCACATTGGATACACATGAATCATCTCAGGAACATTTAAAAAGTTCATATTCTCAATCTGGTTATTTTTTTGTTTTCAAGAAAATGAGGATTTGTGGGCTTGGGAATCAGGTGTCAGAATTTGATTTTTTTAAGACTGAGAATGTACATCAGCTTGAGAACCCCCATCTAGAGCCTCAGCTTGTACAGTTGCTAAGGATGCCAGCCAAATCATACTGCTCAGGGGCCATCATCTTTTCTCACTTCAGCTCTTCCAGGCAGGCAGATAGGAAACTGTGATGGTTCCACACTGTCAGCAGGCAATCCCTTGGCATTTTCATATGACTTTGAAACAGACTGATGGGAGAAACAAGAACTTAGAAGATGACAGAATGCAAATTTAGTCCTTTCTAATTATGCATTTTTTTCTGTCATTATTTCACATCTTCCAAAGTGAAGCACCTGCTAGACTTTGCTTATTTTTGTGAATTAGATTACCATTTGTGCACACACACGTGTGTGTGTGTGTGTGTGCATGTGTTTCAGTAAAATACCAGGAATAATGCCCATCTGTGCTTATTGAAACCCTAATTTTCCTTCTGAGTTAGTTTTTTCTTAGTTATTTTCACTGATGCACTCTAAAACAGAGAAGAATTCTTAGGAACTGGATAAGATTTATAACATCTTTGCCATGCTTATGGTTATATGTATTGTATCTGTTTTACTAGAAATGAAAGTGAGTGGGGCATTGCTTTGCTAAGTATATTCTTTTCTATTTACTATTTTTATGCATGTTTGATTATTAATTTTTTTCTTGAGACAGGGACTCATATAGTCCATGCTATACTCAAATTTGTGGTACTTCTGTCTCCACCTACCCTGATTCTTTGAGAGACTCTATCTCAAGGAAACATGTAGATGAGTAGAAAGGGGAAGATAACCAATATTCTCCTCTTGCCTCCTGATATTTATGCATGTTGCAGACTCATCTGTATACACACATACATATAGCACACATGGCCACACATACATGCCACACCACACATATCACACACAAGCAAAAAGAAAAAAAAGTTTATCCTCATCCTACCATCAGACTGTATCATTTCCTTCAGTTAAAATATATTTTATATTTGTCCCTCTAAAATCTTATTGTCAGCCCTCTAACTAGATTTTCTATAGCTGTATGAATGAACACAATTTTTAACCCCTTAAAGCTAATCCCTTTCCCCATGGATTGCCAATACTGGCATGCCCTTGAAACTTCCTCTCAGTCTACTGAAAACTTTCACTCCAGTGAACTCTCTAGTGAGAACCTATCATCCTAACTTTTTTTTCTATAAATAAATAATTAACCAAGCTTACCAGCTCAAACCTTCAGTTTCACTTTTCAGGTGTTGCTTATGGTCACTTAATTTGTCCATGTTTCTTCTTTAATCATCCTTTTCTATGCTTGAAGACAATGTATTATATTAACTATACAAAGTGTACACATTTCAGCTTATGATACCTATTTTCTATTGTAACTTTATTCCATTTATTTAATTTTTATTGTTAATAAATCTTATTATTTTCTTTGAACAGAGCCCACTGCAGTGTTTCTTAATCTTCCAATAATCAAGTCATTGCTTCCTTGAAATATATGCAGTTATATTGCTCTTTATTTTATCTAGTGTCTTTCATAAATCACACCAGTTATATTGTTTTTCTGTAAACCCTCAACTTATAAACATACTTTTCACTTACCTCTGTTGAAGGAACTATGAGGTACTAATTTTTCTTTCAACTGTTTGTAAATTTAGAGAAGTTCTTTTGACCTCTGACATGCAGAAATCAATCATTGCAACTAAAACTCATCTAAGGTTGTTCACAATTAAACAGGTATCTTAGCATGCCTTTGGGGTTTTATGGTACAATGTTAGTTCATTTGGAATCAGTCATCCAAATTAAAAATTGGAACAGGTTCTTTCTAGATTATGTTGACTGATTTGATTACGTTCCTGTGTCCATGGTAATTTCCTTAAAAATATGTTTAAAAATATCTTTTTGATACATATGATTTTTTTCTCTTTGATTTTTCAATTCTAAAAAGAAAATTGTTGAGTGAAGGAGGTGAATTGATTGTAGTTTGTGAGGTTTGTTGAAAAGATGCATAACTAAAGATTGTCCTCAGCTGGGCCAATTTCTGATTTATTGATCTCTCTCTCTCTCTCTCTCTCTCTCTCTCTTTCTCTCTCTGCTTGGTAAACAAATATAGGGCCTTACTTATGTTAGTCAAACTACATTCCACCCCAGGATTTTTATTTTAAAAGTGCATGTAGTTTTTAAATGTAAAAAGGATACAATGCTATCCCTTTCAGTTTGAATGTGCTTTCATTGGCAGGAATGAGCAAGACACTGGATCAGGGTAACGTGACACTGTCAGTACAGCCCACAAAAATTATGCTACAGAAGTCTAATAGAGGAGCATGGGGAAACAGGAAAATCCCTCATCAGTGTACTCATCAGTATGATGAGGTGAATAATACAGGTCAGAGGGAGATCAGATCAAGAATCCCAGAGTATAAATCAGCAATTAGAGTGGCATTGTGGATAAAGTGAAAAGGCAAATGCTTCCTATTACACCTGCTATAAAAGGTCAGAACTGTCTCCACCACAACTCATTTATTTGTAATTGAAATTTCAGAGGAGAATTTTGCATTTTCCATTGGAGACTTTTTGACAAAGTTCAATGTGTTTCTTTGATAAGATTTTTCAGCAAACTAACACGAGAAAGAAAGTTTTACAATAAATATAATTGGCCAAGAAATGCAGTTAATATACTTGAAGATGGAATGTTCCCTAACACCGGGATTCCACAATTGTCTTTTTTTTTTATTAACTAGTGTTGTACTCAGCAAATACAGTCAATTTGGTACCATTGTTAGGCTCATCCATGTCTTAACCCCTCCCCCTGGCCCCTCCTTGTTGAGGTAAATGGGTCATGCATACTGGAGTTATCCCAGTTATGGGTGGGATAAATGTCTCTGCATACCATGACCCAACTTACTCTCCATTGGAGACTCTGCTTCTCTTTTTCAGATAGATGTAGATCCTAAGGAGAGAGCCACTCCATCATACCTCAAAAGGGCCCCAGCTGAAACTAAAAACAATTGGCAAAACAAGCAAGGGTGCTGTTTTCTTTGTGAACCAGGTACCAGAACAAGGGTGAAGGAGATCATCATAGAGAAAAATAAACTCCTACCAATCAGAGATCCAGAGACCCTGAGGCCCCCAACACCTCATCACTGAAGCAGACCAAAAATGAGCCACTGGAGACTTTTAATGAATACCTGGTATCCAGGTACAAATGATTTTACTGATGCAGAATTTGAGGTTCAGAAGGAGCCAAAAGTTTATGAACACCAATTTTGGGACCTGTTCTATTTTTAAAAAATAATTGATAAAAAGAATTCAAAGTATAAACTATGGATTATTAAGTTTGTTTAGGGGAGAATAAAAGATTTCAGGATTTATTTAAGGGAAATTGGGATGTAGGAAGACGGCTACAGTAAAGTCATAAATACGTGCAAAGTAGGAAATATACATTCATGTGGACAGTACAGCATAATCTGTGAGATTAATTTAAGAGAAATGAGCTTTTTTAGGGACAGACTGAGTGGACCTACAAGCACATGGAAGATAAAGCCTAGGAACTTGTTTCAGAAGATTTAGAAGGAATATACTTAGCATCCATTCACCTTGAGTTTCCCCGTTGAAGAAAGTTCAAAGGGAAAATGGTGGTGGCTTAAGGAATAATAGCAGAGGGAAAATATCAAAGCATAGATCAAGTAATTCAGATGAGAAATGGGTCATAAAGAGAGTTATATCCATTGTTATCCTGAGTTTAGACAAATTACATAGGTGACAGACCCAGAGTTAGAAAAAGCACCCATGTGATAGAACTAGTGTAAGGGAAAATACCCATGTGGTAGATTCAAAGATCAGAGGGAAAACATACATGTAATTAAAGTTAGATGTTACCTCAAAGTATAAGGCAGAGGAAAGCAGAAAAACTGCTCAGACCAAGTAACAGTACTCTGCTCTCCCTCACCTAGCCAGGCAGGGTGGAGTGGAGAAGCCAGACTCATGTGGATCTAAGCCGAGATCACACAGAACAGATTAAGGGATGGAGAGGTAGAGAGAAAGTGAGCAAGAACGAGCCAAAGAAGTCTAAACACGGATTTATAGTTGATTGAAATGTATTCTTTTTTCAAAATTACTTTTATTTTTATGAGAGAGAGAGAGAGAGAGAGAGAGAGAGAGAGAGAGAGAGAGAGAGAGAGAGAGAGATGGGTGTGCCAGGACCTCCAGCCTGCTGCAAACATACTCCAGACATGTGTGCCTCCTGATGTGCATGTGTGACATTGTGCACTTGTGTCACTGTGCGACTGGATCTGTGGGACATAGAGATGTGAACATAAATTCTTAGGCTTCGCAGGCAAATGCCAGTGCCTTAACTGCTAAGCCATGTCTCCATCCCCAAAATGTTTTCTTTTGTAAGATCCTTGTATGAAAGGAAAAACCTGATTGGTTTGTAGATTTGAAGGGACAGGCTTCAGGGCCAGCCCACCTGGGTAATGAAGGCTGCCCATCTACCCAGCATGCTAGCCTGTGGGCAGAAGAACACATTGTAGCTGTTGTAAATGAGTCCTGATCAGACACGAGTTTCAGTCTTGCCATGAGTTCAATTAATTCCGTGGGTGAAGTGACATTGGTTCTCTCTGTGCTTCAGTTCCTAACTGAAGGTGCCTAAAAGAAGCCAGCTTCCTCCTATTTCTTCTGTCTTTCTTTTTGATCTTTCTTTCTGTCTTTAGTTTTGTTAAGTAGAAATTTTTTATGGATATATGGATATTTCATGTCTTGGTACCATTATTGCCTTCTTCCTTGCCGGCATTCCACTGAGGGCCCTCCTCAATGGGATTGCTGGTATTCACCATGTAGTTGTGGGCTATGAGTTGTGAGAGCCGCAGTCATTGTGGCATTGTGGGTTGGGCAAAATGGCTCTGGATATTCCCTCCTACTCTGTGGCATTTACAATCTTTCCACGCCCTCTACTGCCAAGTTCCCTGAGTCTTGGTTGGTGTGTTTTAAGCCTACTTTAGTGTTGAACTCCCAGCAGCTTCGGGATTTCTGCTTTGGTATGTTTTGAGTATCTTCAGTTTCTGTCTCTATCACTCTGGTGCAGGTTGTCAGGCCCTCTATGGAAGCAGTACTCTTGCTCATTTCACCAATTCCTCTGTGGTTTAAGCTGTGACCTAGATGATATGCTAGGGGTGGTTTTCCTCCTGACAGAGTGTCAACTATTTTATCTTGTCTTTGTTGATTTTGGTTGTCCTCATTTATTGCTGCCTTCTAAAAACAAACAAACAACAACAAAAAAAACCAACACAGTTGACACTTTACCTGGTCAAAGTGCATAGGTCATGAACACTCCAGCACCTCAACTGATTCCAGAGCACAGGCCCCAAACACACCTGCGCCTCTCCAGGTCTGAGAGCACAGATTTTTTCCTATTTCTCCTTCATTATTATTTTCATAATTGAGATAAATGCTAAGAAAATGTCCAAGACTTTTATTCAACAGAACAGTTAGATAAATTTATTCTCTTTGCTTCAAAATTTCTTGACACATAGGTCAGTATTTACTGAGCAGATAAACTAGGAATTACTGAATTTAGACATGCTGCCTGCTGGGTGAATGTTTAGGAGCAAATTACATATCATCTAAAAGTTTATGACTTTATCACTCATTCAACAGTGCTGGAATTAAAGAATCTTATCCTGTCTAACATTCTAATAACAACATCCAATTAATCTTTAGTACCTTAAAAAAATCACTGTTCATTTCTCTTAGTTGGCATTTAATAAGATGACTGTCACACAATAAATAGTCTGTATATATTATTCCATAAATAATTTGAAGAATCTTAAGTAATGAAGTTGCTTTCAAGGAATTCAAATGAGTTTTGGAATTGGAAAGTAGTAAAATTATTTCAGAAAACTCTTCATCTCATCTTTTCCTTTTTAATTTTTTAGGCATTTTAAAATGTGTGAGTCAGCTTCTTCTTGATTCCATATTTTTAACTGTAAACATAAATACCAAGATTCTAAGTGTCTTCATGTTTGAAAACCAGTGGTGTTAATTATGCAAAAATTAAGAACTCAGTAACTCACAGTTAACTTCTCTTAGTTCATTACATTCCTGTATAAATCACAACTATACTTTCAATAAGATTTAATAAATAGCACATTTAAACTAGGATCTGTTGAGGTCTTATCTGCATTACTAAACACAATTTAAACTAAAACCCAAATGCAATGAACTAAAAATAAGAGCTAACATAAAGTGCGATTATTACACCTATATTTTTGGTGAGAAATCCAAGGATCTACTGCTCTAATAACCTACCCAGGATCATACATGTAACAGAAGATGTAGTTGGACTTTGTACATTGGTGTTCCTTCTCTGGAGCTGTGTGATTAAATAGCATAATATACTATGTATCACTGTGTACCAGTACAACAGGAGAAAGAAAGATCTATACAGTGCTCTTTTCAGCTGAAGTAGGGAAAAGAATGAACAGTTGCTTGCAGTATTACAGTAGCCTAAATTCTGAAATTTCATTTATCAAATCTCTTTTTTTTTCTTTTTCTTCTTCTTCTTCTTCTTCTTTTTTTTCTTTATTAGTCAGTTCTCTATTCAGCAAATACAGTCAGTTTGGTACCATTATTAGGCTCATCCGTGACCTACACCCTCCTCTTGACCCCTCCTTGTTGAGGTATATGGGTCATGCATTGTGGAGTTAGCCCACAGTTATGGATAAGATAAATGTCTCTGCATATCATGACCCAACATGTGACTCTGACATTCTTTCCGACCCCCCTTCAGCAAAATTTCCCTGAGCCATGTTGGGTTCATTTTTGGTCTGCTTCAGTGATGAGGTGTTGGGGGCCTCTGAGGCTCTGGCTCTCTGATTTGGTAGGAGTTGATTTTTCTCTGTGCTGATCTCCTTCCCCCTTGTGCTGGTATCCAGTTCATCAGGAAAACAGCCCCCTTGCTTGTTTCGCCAATTTTTCTTAGTTTCAGCCGGGGCCCTTTTGAGGTATGATGGGCTGGCTCTCTCCTTAGGATCTACATCTATCTGAAAAAGAGAAGCAGATTCTCCAACGGAGAGTAAGTTAGCACCAGGACAAATGAGATAACCCTTACTTTTTTTTTTTTTAATAGAGAATTTAATAGGTGTAGGCCCTCTTGTAGCCCACAATTGATGGTAGCTTGATATTGGAGAGTGGGCTTATGTTTGGATCTGGTTCTGACTTGTTTCCCAGCTCCAGCTATGGGTCCCATACAGTGAGGGGATCAGTTAGCCAAATTGAGAGCAGTTGGTTCCCCACCATGGCTCTGTGCCACCAAAGCAACGCATGGTCTAACCTACTTAGCAGCATTTATCAAATCTCTAACTACTGCATTTAGAATCTATTTTTGTGCTATAAACCCAGTTTGTTTTTGGACACAGTGCTACTGTAGGATGTAGATAATTCAATAACCAGAAATGTAATTTTTTCTTGACTTATCTAATGGGAGAATACTTCATTAGGAACACTTTTGATTTTATAGTCCAAAATGTTTATTTAATCTATTTAATTATTTCTTCTGAATTATTCCTCATCTGAAAAGTGAGATGGAAGGTGGAAAATCAGTTCAATTACTAATATTTTGTCTCAGTTCAGTAGATACAAAATATTCTAAACACTATATGTTCATTTACTTGCTACTCTAAAAGATATATTTTTGCTGAGAGGTTAGAGAAATATAATACTATATATTTCTGTGTGGAGGAGAAGATAGGGATCTAATTTGGATGATTGTTCAATTATGTCTTTTTTCCACAAGGTGGTTATGAAGTGGACCATTTCAATCTCATTTTTGCTACAAATTATTATGTAATTTGTATAAACCTGCCAGTAATCAGACATTAGTATGAACAAAGTCGGGTTTTTTTAAGTTATTTATTTGAGAGACAAAGCCACACAGAGAGCTGTGGGGGAAGGAGACAGAAAATGGGCACTCTGGGGCTTCCAGCCTTTGGAAGGAAACTCCAGACACATGTGCCACCTTGTCCGTCTGGCTTACATAAGTTCGCGGGAATCCAACCTGGGTTCTTTGGCTTTCCAGACAAGTGCCTTAAACTCTAAGCCATTCCTCTAGCTCTAAACACAGTTTTATTATTATTATTATTAAAAAGTTCCATTTGAGTTCTCTAGCTTCTTTTTCTCATTAAACAATTTTATGCCAAATTTATTATGCTGTCCTAATTATCATAATATTTAAATTGTCCTGAATTTGTAGTTTAAGTATGTGCAATCTCCCAGTTCCACCAACATTTTAGTAATAAAATGATTTTAAGTGTCTGAGTGACCAAAATAAAGCAAAGCAAGAGCCATTAAACTTGGACCTTTTCTTCCTAGAACATTAATTAGATTTCAGATGTCTTAATAGGAAAATAATTTCTTGGCCTTTTAATACATGTTACTCCAACAGTTTGAGAGGATGACTAAATAGTGTTGAACAGAGTTCTCTATTAGAGAACGTTTTACCATCCTTAACATCTAACATGATCAATTAAATATCTTCTAAGCCTAATTTGAACATTATTGAACATTTCATGGGGTAAAGCTTTCATGAAAATAAGAGAATATTTACATGAGTTCTCTTCAAACAAAGCTAGACATCAGAATTATATAGTGAATTTTGAAACACATATTGTCAAGAGTAATCAAATGTGAATCTTTGAGGTGATGGGTACCTGTGGCAGTCAGGAAGCTAGGTCATAATTGATGGAACCTATAAATTTGTTATAGAGAAAAGGGGACTTAGATAGCATTTCGAATAATTAAGGCTGCTGATCAATAACCTTAAAATAGATTATTCTGGGATATACAAGAGGTCCCAGTTTGCATGACATCTTTAAATGTGAGAAAGTAAAGACAACATAACAGTTGAGATCAGAGTGAGGCAAACCTCTGTAGCAGCTTCTGGTTCAGTAGGTGGGAAAATGGGGTCTTGGGCTGAGGAATGCAGGGCAGTCTGGAAGCTAAAAAAGGTGTGGTGGTTTGAATAGAATAGATAGCACCCAATATATTCAGCTGTTTGTTTATAGTTTGCATCTGCAACCACCTGGCTGGAGTCAGTGCCATTGTGTGGATCTTAAAGTTCTTAAAGTGTGGTGGTGGGTTTGAGATTTCAATCTAAAGATATGCAAAGTGTACCTAGCTGGAGTTCCTGAAGTGTGCTGTGCAGTGTGGCTTTTCGGCTTTTGGCTTGTGCTTTTCTCTCTGCTTGGCCATGTGAAGGCAGGCCAGCTTCTTCTGCCATTTATGGAACTTCCCCTGGGTCTGTAAGCTTCAATAAATATCCCTTCCTCCATAACTGTGCCTGGTCTGGAAGTTCATCTCAGCGAACCTGAAGCTGTCTGCTACAAAAGGTAAGAAAAAGTATCTATCAATACCCATGAAAAGCAACACATGTTTTCTAACACACACACACACACACACACACACACACACACACACACATTCCTTTAACCTTTAAATAGAATATATAAGTTTTTTGAGTAATTAGTGTTATTTAACTCTGTAATGTTTACTATTATTGGGAATATTCCTGTATGTGAGTAAATATGTACTCATAATTAATCAAGTGATATTTTTGTTCTACATGTACCATTCATGAAAGGAGGTATTGTACCTAATGTGCAGGTGGAACAGAGAGAGAATGTGAGTGTGCACGTGTATATATATATATATATATATATATATATATATATATATATATATGTAGGTGCCAGAGGACAATCTTGAATGACATTCCTCTCATATTCACCTTTTATAGACAGTTCTCTTTTGGATCTTAATTTAACTAATTGGGGTACACTGGTTGACCAGTAAACTACAGGGATTTGCCTGTTTCCATTTCCCCAGAGCTGGAATTACAAATATATACCGTTATGTCCAGCCAGCATTTTTACATGAGTTCTGAGGATCTAACTCAAGTCTTCATGCTTGCATGGTGAGCAACTTCTCAGCTGAGGTATCTACTTAGCCTCTGAATGTCCATATTTACAATTTTCTAATAATACTGTAAGTAACCATAACTGAAAAATGACTAAGCATCAGATGAGAGTTTGGTAGGTGACCCAAGAATTACTGGATAAGATGTACTGTGGTATGTGCATATGTCATGTACCCAAAGAAAAGCCTGTTTGCATATCATATTTGTTCATTTTAAATCAAAGATCATTCTAAACCCACTGAAATGTCAACACACTTTGACATTTTGGTGACATACTCAGAAGCACCAAGACACCAAAACAGACCTATAAAATCCAGTATAAAATTTATTTATGAAAAATTCAAATTTTGAGATTTCATAAAATAAAGATAAATAGAAAAATTACTTCCCTTATGTTCAGCAAACTGTCATTTCTTTTCATCCACGTTTAAAAACTATTAATCCTAGTGAATGTTAAATCTTTCAAACTTTCTGTCTTGTATTCCTCTGGGTGTTGTAATGAAAAGAGCACAGAACTAAAGACAAAAACACCAGTTCATCTTGTGGCACAGAACATAAACCATAGGATCATAGAAATTTCTCCTGATCTTATAAAATGAATGGCACACCTGCTTTTCCTATTATATTTTGAAAAAAAAAAAAGTGTAATAGATGGGAAAGTCCTTTAAAAGTAGTAAAATGCCATGTAAACAATTATTCTGTACAGCAATCTGGATAATAAAGTTACTTATCGCTGTACAGTAAATGACCTCACTATTTAGTGTCTAAAGACAAGCATTTTGAAGTTCTTAGGTCAAAAATCTAAGTGTGGCTTAGCTAAATTTTGAGCATCTGGGTCTCTCACATGCTACCAGTAGTGTGTGCTTGGGCTGTTGCCATCTTAATGCTAAAGTTAGGGAAGGAACTGATCCCAACCTCACTTACTTTGCTGTGAGCAGAAATCGGTTCCTCATATTTACTGTATGGAGAGCCTCAATTTCTTGTTTGCTGACTGGAGAGTGTCCACACATTGGCCAATGAGGCTGTCCAATGCAGCAGCTGGTTCCATCAGAGATTTGCACTCAAGCCTACAAGTGAAAGAAGACAGTTCTTTGTAACCCAGCCATGGAAATGACATTCAAAGTTTTGTCCTCTTCTACTTATTAGAATAATGTTACCAGAGTCATCACATGGTAAAGGGAAACAACACATGGTGTTACCAAAATTAGATGGTGGGAAACATTGAAGGCAATCATTAAATCTGACAATCCCATGGATCATTACTAACTCTCTAAGTAAATCCTATGGTTTGTTCCCCTTGAGTTATTGTTAGAGGAATTTTGCCTTTCTTTAAATCAATCCTGAAACTCAGATTTACCACCAGGGTATAATTAAATGAAAATCCTTTGTGAACTTCCTTTGTGAACTTCCTCAGTAACATGAGATCCTACTGTTGTATAACATATGCAAGTATTTGACACTCATGTTATAGGCATGAAATCTGTTTTTAAAATCATTTTTATAGCATTTGGACTTATCCATTTATCAGTGTCTCCACTGAAGATACTCAGATTTACACCTACTTGTATACTTGCAAGTTAAAGAGCAACAAACTACACAATTAGGAATATAAATAACATTGAATTAATTAAGAATGTAAGGACTTCCAGCCAAGATGGTGACTACCTAGCTGCGCTGCAAATTCTGGGGAAAGAAAGGCAAGATATTAAGGGTTTATTGGGGCTTTTAGGGGAGAGAAATCTCCAATAGATTGTCAGTGGGAGGGCACAGAGGTGGGGGAAACAGGGAATCACGGATCCCCTCGTGGGCTGGTAGCCCACCCCTCTTCCCAAATAACCACCATGTCCGTAGCACCTCCACTGCTGCTGGCGAAGCCGCTGCTACCACTGCACGCCGATCAATCCCTGCGTGCGGAAGCTTAGACTGCTCCGCATACTCACGCACTTGCCCACTTACTGAGTGAGGCCAGTCCCACAGCAACTGCCATGCAAGCTCACACTGTGTCTCTCACTTGAGCCAGCTCAGGTGCCATCCCCTACCTGTCGGCCATGCTGGCCATCCGCCATTGTCCTGTGGTGGGGGAGCACAGACTGCTTCCGGGTCCCAGTGTCCCCAGCCAGAGTTCAGGCTGCTTCAGTGCTTGGTGCCTCAGTGTCACTCTTAGCTTGAACGCAGACAGCTTTGGCACATTACCGCTTGAGAATTCAGGCAACTTTGGCACCCCTGCCAGGCAGTAGATAGGCGGCTTTGGCAAGTGAGAGCCAAAGCCCAGGCTGCTTGGCAACTGCCCCAGGCTGCCTCAGATTCCCATTGTGCTTGAGCCCAGGGTGATACGCCCACCTACGTGCCCATACACTATGATGTGCAGACCATAGTGCAAAAGAAATAACAGGAGAAATCAAATGCAAGAAAATCCAGTTAGATCACCCAGTCCTACAATGAATACATCTAACCAAAACATAGAATAACCATTAGGATCAGAACACCAAATTGAAGCTATGAGCAATGCAACCCTGACCAACCTACTGGTAGAATTTCCAGGAAACCAACAAAGGATGGATCATCATGTGGATGCTGCCATCACTAAACTAGAACTAATAGATAAGAAATTGGAAGGAGTTCAAAGAGAGTTAAGAGATTTGAGGGAGAGTGAAAAAAAAAAAAAAGACCTTAAAAATCAGCTGGCCATGCTAAAAGAAGACATAAAGAAATGCAAGGATGAATCCCAAGAGTCATCAAGAAAATCAGAAAATGAGGTGAAAAGGGAGCTTGACAGAGGGATGGAAATTATACATAGAAAAGTAGTAGACAAAGCAAACTTAATTGAACAAGTCCAAAAATCTCTAGAAGCTCTCAAGAATAGAGTCCACCAAGTGGAGGAAAGATACTCTGATCTGGAAGACAAGATGGAAGAAACAGTTAGAGAGTTCAAAAATTTCAGTAAGTTCAAAAGTTCCTGTGAACAGAACATGAGGAAATTGTGGGACACACTTAAACGTACTAATATCAGGATCATTGGAATACCAAAAGGAGAAGAAATTCAGACCAAAGGCATGGAGAACTTATTTAACAAAATAATTGAAGAAAACTTCCCCAGTCTCTTAAAAGAAAGGCCCGTCAAGATGCAAGAAGCCATCAGAACTCCAAACAGACTGGACCAAAGGAGAAACTCTCAAAGACATATTGTCATTAAGATTCTAAACACTGACACCAAAGAGAAAATCATAAAGCAGCTAGGGAAAAACAGCACACCACTTTCAAAGGTAACACCATCAGAATTACTTCAGACTTCTCAATGGAAATCCTGAAAGCTAGAAGGGCCTGGAATGAAACATTGCAAAGTCTAAGAACCTATGGATTCCAACCCAAACTACTCTACCCAGCAAAAATTATCCCTCATAATAGATGGAGAAAGAACAACATTCCATGACAAAACTCAGCTTTACAATTATATGAACACAAAACCAAACCAACAGAGAGTATTTCAGGAAATTCTCCACAGAGAAAAAACAAATAATCAAACTCAATTGCCAACAGGAAGCAGATCACAACAACCAAACTCAGAGTTAGCACAAAAAAGTTCAAAGTCCATGAAAACACCAATCCACATTTAACATCACAGTATGGCAGTTTTCAAATCAAATCTCACAGTCATTACCCTAAATATTAATGGACTTAATTCACCCATCAAGAGACACAAGCTAATAGGATGGATCAAAAAATCAGATGTTGCCTTCAGGAAACCCACCTCACCACTAAAGACAGACATCTCCTCAGGGTGAAAGGGTGGAAAACAATATTCCAAGCAAATGGGAATAAGAAACAAGCAGGTGTAGCGATATTAATATTGGATAAAATAGACTTAAAACCAAAAATAATCAAAAAAGACAAAGAAGGCCACTTCCTACTTATCAAGGAAATGATCCATCAGGAGGATATGACAATCATAAATCTTTATGCAACAAACACAGGGGCAACACAGTTTATGAAACAAAACCTACTTGACAATAAAACAGAAATAACCACCAACACCATCACAGCTGGGGACTTCAATACACCATTATCAGTAAGAAACAGATAATCCCAACAGAAACTCAGCAGGGAAGTAAGAGAGCTCAACAAAACCATACATCACTTAGACTACACATTCTTCTCAGCAGCCCATGGAACATTCTCTAAAATAGACCATATACAGGATCACAAAGAGTGCCTAAACATATTTAGGAAGATTGACATAATTCCCTGCATGACATCAGATCACAATGCTATATTGCTGGATATCAACAACAAAACACCCACCAAGAATCCCAGTGGCACCTGGAAAGTGAACAGCACACTTTTCAACAATAAATGGATAGTGGATGAAATAAAAAATGAAATTGCAAAATTTCTAGAATTGAATGACAATGAGAACACATCGTACCAAAGCTTATGGGGCACAATGAAGGCATTCCTCAGGAGAAAATTCATAGCACTCAATGCCTTCATAAAAAAAGATGGAAAGATCCCAAATCAATAAACTAACCATCCACCTAAAGGCACTGGAACAACAAAGAAAAATCCAACCCAAAGAGCTGCAGAAGGAAAGAAATAACTAAAATCAGAGCAGAAATCAATGAATTGGAAACCAAGGAAATAATAAGACAACTGACAAAACAAAGAGCTGGTTCTTTCAAAAAAAAAAAAATTGATAAACCCCTGGCCAATCTGATCAAGCAAAAAAATGAGAAGCTTCAAATTAACAAAATTCAAATGAAAAAGGAGAGATCACAACAGACATAAGTGAAATTGGGAGAATCATCAGGACTTATTTCAAAAACCTCTACTCCACAAAACTGGATAATGTGGAGGAGATGGATAAATTCCTGGATGTATACCATCTACCAAAGCTAAACACAGAGCAGATTAATCATTTCAAACAACCCATCACACTCATGGAGATTGAAAAATGATAAAAAAAAAAAACCTCCCAAAAAAGAAGAGTGCAGGACCAGATGCCTTCTCAGCTGAATTCTATCAAACCTTCATGGAAGAAATCAAACCAATCATCCTCAAACTGTGCCACACAATTGGTGAACAGGGAAAGCTACCCAACTCCTTTTATGAAGCTGGCTTCTCCCTAATTCCAAAACCAGGCAGAGATGCCACAAGAAAAGTAAACTACCAGCCTATTTCTCTGATGAATTTAGATGCCAAGATCATAAACAAAATCCTCGCAAACCGAATCCAACAACACATCAAAGGCATTATCCACCTTGACCAAGTGGGATTCATCCCAGGAACACAGGGGTGGTGCAACATATGGAAATCTGTCAATGTAATACACCACATAAACACAGTTAAACATAAAAACCGCATGATCATTTTGATAGATGCAGAAAAGGCCTTTGACAAGATACAACATCACTTCATGATCAAACATTGCAGAGAATTGGCATGGTTGGTTCATATCTTTACCTAATAAAGGCAATATACAAAGCTCCGAAGGCCCAAATAATACTTAATGGAGAGAGACTGGAGCAATTCCCATTAAGATCAGGAACATGATAGGGTTGTCCCCTCTCACCTCTGCTTTTCAATATAGTACTGGAAGTCCTAGCTCAAGCAATAAGACAGGAGAAGGAAATAAAAGGGATACAATCTGGAAAGGAGGAAGTTAAGCTAGCTCTATTCGCCGATGACATGATTGTATATGTAAGAGACCCAAGAGACTCCATCCCAAAACTCCTGAGGGTGAACAACTCCTATAGCAAAGTAGCAGGATACAAAATCAATGCACAAGATTCAGTAGCCTTCCTATATGCAAATGACAAAGATACAGAGAAAGAAATAAGGGACATGGTCCCATTTTCAAAAGCAACAACAACAACAACAAAAAATAACTTCAAATAACGTTAAACAAAGAAGTGAAAGATCTATACAACAAAACATAAAACACTCAAAAATGAAATTGAGGAGAACTTGAGAAAATGGAAAGACCTCCCATGTTCCTGGATAGGCAGAATTAACATTGTGAAGATGACAATCCAACCTAAGGCAATATACAGATTTAATGCAATTCCAATTGAAATCCCTACAGTGTTCTTCACAGAGATAGAAAAAATGATCTGAAATTTCATATGGAAAGGCAGAAGGCCTCACATATCCAAACATATCCTCAGCTAAAGAAATACCTCTGGAGGCATCACCATACCTGATCTAAAGCTGTATTAGAAAGCCATAGTAATAAAAATAGCATGGTACTGGCATAAAAACAGGTGTACAGACCAATAGAATAACCTTGAAGACTTGCACTTTGGGTGAAGCAACTATAGCTACTTGATATTCGATAAAGTCCTGAACAATATAGGCTGGAAAAAAGACAGCATCTTCAACAAACGGTGCTGGACAAACTGGATAACCATATGCAGGAAACTGAAACTTGATCCACACATTTCATCATGCACTACACTCAAGTCCGCATGGATCAAAGACATCAATTTAAGACCAGAAACTCGAATACTACTGGAAGAAAATTTAGGAAGTACTTTCCATGATATAGGAATGGAAAAAGACTTCCTGAACAAAACAACAGTAGCTCATGATCTTAAACAGTTACTCAACCAATGGGATCACATGAAGCTGAAGAGTTTCTTTACAGACAAGCATACAATAAGCAAAGCCAATAAATTACCAACAGAATGGGAGGAAATAATTGTGGGTTATCCAACTGATAGAGGCCTAATCTCTAGAATCTACAAAGAACTCAAAAATCCACACAGTAAGAAGTCGAACACCCCACTCACAAAATGGGGCAAAGAGCTGTACAGGCAGTTTACAGAGGAAGAAACAGAAATGACAAACATACACTTAAGAAAATGTTCATCATCCCTAATCATCAGAGAAATGCAAAATAAAACAACTATGAGATTCCGCCTTACCCCAATAAGGATAGCAAACATCAAAAAATCAAATAAAAATAAATGCTGGCGAGGATGTGGAGAAGTAGGAACAGTCATCCACTGTTGGTGGGAGTGGAGGATGGTACAACCACTTTGGAAAGCAATATGGAGACTTCTGAAAAAGCTGAGTATAGAGATACCAACAGACCCAGTTATTCCCTTACTGGGCATCTACTCTAAAACCTTCAAACCACAGGCCAGAGAGATTTGCTCAACCATGTTTGTCGCAGCTCAACTTGTAATAGCTAAGAGCTGAAATCAAGCCAGATATCCATCACTAGAAGAATGGATAACTATGATGTGGTATATCTACACAATGAAATTCTATACAGCACTAAGAAAAAATGACACAATGAAATTTGAGCAAAAATGGTTGAACCTTGGACAGATCATTCTCAGTGAAATTACCCAACCACAGAAAAAAGAATCATCACATAGTCTCAGTCATCTACAGCACCTAACCTGAATCTACCCAAGATACCTTATATATCCAGCAAGCGTCTTGTGGACTAGACACTAGGATGGAAGGGAAGTGGGGGAGGGCATCAAAGGGGTGGGAAACACAAATCTGGACCCAAACGGCAATGGTACCATAAAATTCTACTTCCTAAAAGGCAGACCAAATGGCTGAACCTTCACCAGGCCTTTACAGGGAATACCTCAACCACAGGACCCTGCAGAGTGTAGGATCAAGACTAACCTTAATCTTCTGCATCTTCCCTTCCTCCCTCTCCCTCTCCCTCTCTCTCTTTTTATTCTAACTCTTGTATATTAGTTATCTTTTTCCTCATTTTCTTAGTCGGGCACTGAACTATAACTCCCAGTACCAGCATGGCACTATCATCCACAATGAGCTTTTGATCAGAGAGACATGCAAGGTTTCCTAAAAGAAAGACAGATTTCTGTCAGAATACTTGATTACCCACGAAAGGTTAGTGGTAAGACGCTACTGCTGAAGATACCTTATGTGGTTGACATGCAAAATGGAATGGCATGCCTGGAAGTTGGAAGAGAGCCAGTCCCCAGACAGTCAGCGCATCTAGTGCCAGAAGGTGTTACATGGGCGCCTGGGGGAAAATGACCAACATCTGTGCAAGCAACTCATGGTCTAACCTACTTAGCAGCAAATAATCTGTTGTGATGCCCACACAAGTGCAGTGGTGGCACACAGCCAGGGTGTGGAACCAACTGCTCTTAATTTGGCTAACTGATCTCCTCAGTGGTACGGGACCCATAGCTGGAGCTGGGAAACAAGTCAGAAACATATCCAAACATAAGCCCACTCGCCAATATGAAGCTACCATCAATCATGGACTACAAGAGTACCTACACCTATTAAATTCTGTATAAAAAAGTAAGGGTTATCTCATTTGTCCTGGTGCTAACTTACTCTCCATTGGATTATCTGCTTCTGTTTTTCAGATAGATGTAGATCCTAAGGAGAGAGCCACCCCATCATACCTCAAAAGGGCCCCGGCTGAAACTAGGAAAAATTGGAGAAACAAGCAAGGGTGCTGTTTTCCTGATGAACCGGATACCAGCACAAGGGGGAAGGAGATCAACACGGAGAACAATCAACTCCTACCAAATCAGAGAGCCAGAGCCTCAGAGGTCCCCAACACCTCATCACTGAAGCAGACCAAAAATGAACCCAACATGGCTCAGGGAAATTTTGTGGAAGAGGGGCGAAAAGAATGTCAGAGCCACATGTTGGGTCATGATATGCAGAGACATTTATCTTACCCATAACTGTGGGCTAACTCCACAATGCATGACCCATATACCTCAACAAGGAGGGGCCAAAGGGAGGGGGTAGGTCATGGGTTAGCCTAATAATTGTACCAAACTGACTCTATTTGCTGAATACAAAACTAACTAATAAAGAAAAAAAGAAAAGGAAAGAAAAAGAAAGAAGAGACGGAGAGAGAGAGAGAGAGAGAAACAAGAGAAGATTAAGGTTAGTCTTCATCATACCCTCTCCAGAGCCCTGTGATTCAGGTTTTCCCTGTAAGGACCTGATGAAGATTCTGCCTTTTGGTTTGTCTTTCAGGATATAGGATTTTATGGTAGCATTTCCATATAGGTCCAGTTTTATATCCCTCCCTCCCTTACCCTCCCTTCCTGCCCTACCCTCCCTATTGTCTGGTCCTTGAGATGCCTATTAGGTATGTTATCATCTTGGACAGATTCAAATTGGACCTAGCCAATAATACTGTGGTTGTTTGATTCAGTTGCCTACGATTAACTTAAGTGTACTGAATGCTAGGTTCCCAGATGATGGAGATTTGGGAATTATTGCCTCCTGAAAGCAGTGTATTGTTGAGGGTAGGCTTTTGGGTATTATAGCCAGTATCCCCTTGCTAGTGTTTGGCACACACTCCTGTTCCTATTGTCCACCTGATATTTGCCAGGGGGTGATGTATACCTTCTGCTCATACTATTGTTTTTCCTGTCATCACGGAGCTTCCCTCTCAAGCCTGTAAGCCAAAATAAACCTCTTTCCCCCAAAAAAACCAAAACAAAACAAAAGAATGTAAGTGTATTATAAAAATATTTTATTATATATTTATTTGAGCGGGAGAGAGAGGGGGGAGGGAGGAAGGGAAGGGAAGGGAAGGGAAGGGAAAGGAAGGGAAGAGAAGAGAGGAAAAGAGAAGAGAGAGGAAAAGAGAAGAGAGAAGAGAAGAGAAGAGAAGAGAAGAGAAGAGAAGAGAAGAGAAGAGAAGAGAAGAGAAGGGGAGCACCAGGGTCTCCAGCTGCTGCAAATGAACTCCAGATGGCACCTTGTGCATCCGACTTATGTGGATCCTGGGAAATTGAACTGTGCTCCTTTGGCTTTACAGACAAGTGCCTTAACCACTAAGCCATTTCTCCAGCCCAATAAGTATACTTTTTATACAAGTGGTAAATTCAGGAATATCTTGATTTACTTTCTGCTAAGTACATGCACTGCACACATGTGCATGCACATGTGTGTGCACACACATACACAAAATTGGCTATTAATTTCAGTCACAAAATAGTTTTGTTTCAGAGATTCCTGTCAGATTTTGTTTTTTGAAGGATTTTTGTGGTCTGCTCCTCTAATGGGTTGATTTATTGAGAGTACTAACCTGCAGCGAAGAGTGGAACAATTTGTCCTCAGCAGTTAGGTCTGAGATTTTCCAGTGCCGATGCATGACAAATGCACACTGTTTTCCCAGTGTTTCTCTGTAACTACACATTTCTAGTGACCACACTGTTCTAGAGTAGGCTTCATATTAAGACAATGTTTCCCTTGTGTTGCAGTAAGGCTCACATTGCTGGCAGAAACCACCCGACCAAGAAAAGCTTGTGGGGAAAAAAAAAAAAGGTTCATTTTGGCTTATAGACTCAAGGGAAAGCTCCATCCTGGCAGGGAAAAATGATGGTATCAACAGATGGTGGACATCAACCTCCTGGTAAGCAACAGATGGACCACAGCAACAGGAAAGTGTGCCAAACACTGGGAAAGGGAAACTGGCTGTAATATCCGTTAGCCTGCCCCAACAGTACACTGCCTCCAGGAGGCAGTAATTCCCAAATCTTCATCAGCTGAGAACCGAGCATTCACAACAACTAAGTTTAGGGGGGACACCTGAATCAAACTACCACACTCCACCCCTGTTCCCATAAACTGATAACCATACATGATATAAAATACAATGCATTCAGTACAACTTTAAAAGCTCCTACAGGTTTTATTAATCCCAATGATTTTCAAACATCCACATATTCCAAAGTCTTTTAACTGGGTCATAATACTAAAAAAACAAACAAACATACAAATACATAGTAGCACACAATAGACATTCACATTACAAAAGATGGCATTGGGCATAGCAAAGAAATATATAACTAATATAAGATTTCAAACAACCAGGGAAAACATCAAACTGTAGCTCTAAGTCCAACAACTCTAGTCAGTGACAAATCTCCATGTCTGATAATTCTATATAGCAACAAGTTCCTGGAGGTCCAATTCCACCCCTCCAGCTAGGCAACTCACAGTTCTGGAAAACATTATCCAGGGCTGACAGCTTTCCTTAGCAGCCATCTCATGTTCCTGGCATCTCCACTGGGTCTCCATTGCAACCTATAGCCCATCTTCATTGTTCCATTGGGTCTCCATGCAGGCATCCAGAAAACCTGCTTCACACTGGCCATGGCTGTTTTCAAAACACAAGACTGACTTGCAAACTCAATGACGCTCTCTTTCGTGCATTTCTTATACTCCACAATACCAGCTAGGGTACCAATTTGTTAATCCAGGGGGAATAAAGCAGACTTTGAAGAACAGGACACTCCTTGAGCACTCAGGCCCCATCAAAAGAGTCTACGTGCTTCCTGTTGCCTCAGTTTAGGTCAGCTGGCCCAGTATCAAAGGTTGTAATCTCATATAAGAAGTTTTGGCCCAAAGGCCTGAAGTTTCAGGCAGAAGTTTCAGCCCAAAGATTTCATTTCTGTATTCCTCTTCTCACACCTGTCCATTTTTATACAATGCAACACTGCACAACTTCTCAGGACATAGCCATAACAGCAAGCCTCTCACACAAACTACTTCTAACTCAGTCCAAGCAAAGCTTTTTCTTACCCTCATAAGCCAAATCTCACACTCCATAGTTCTTACAGCATTCAGGTCTTTCAACTCTGACTAGAATAGCCCATCAAACTGTTCCTATAGCACTTCAAGGAGTCTCTTAGGCCAAGGTTTCAAATCCTCCACATTCCACTTGAAAATCAGCTCCAAAAGGCCAAAGCCACACAGTAAGGTGTCTAACAGCAATCCCACACCAGTTCTAGTATCAACATTACTGCCACAGTCATGTTTGTATTTCTTGCAGAGACATCTGACCAAGAGAAGGTTGGGTGGGGGGAACAAACAAACAAACAAACAAAAAAACCAAAGGTTTATTTTGGCTTACAGACTCAAAGGAAAGATCCATGATGACAGGAAAAAACAATGGCATGAGCAGAGGGTGGACATCAACCTCCTGGCCAACAGCAGATTGGCCACAGCAAAAGGACAGTGTGCCAAACACTGGCAAGGGGAAACTGGTTATAATACCACAAGCCTGCCCCAATTATAGACTGCTTCCAGGAGGCATTAATTACCAGATCTCCATCAGCTGGTGATCTAGCATTCAGGACACCTAAGTTTATGAGGAACACTTGAATCAAACCACCAAGCCTTGAGTACAAAGTTTTAATAATCACTAGAAGAATGGATAACTAAGATGTGGTATATCTACACAATGGAATTCTATACAGCAGTAAGAAAAAATGACACAATGAAATTTGAGGAAAAATGGTTGAACCTGGAACAGATCATTCTCAGTGAACTTACCCAATCACAGAAAAAAAAATAGCCACATAGTCTCACTCATCTAGAGCACCTAACCTGAATCTACCCAAGATACCTTACATACCCAGCAAGCATCTCCTAGACTAGACAGTAGGATGGAAGGGGAGGGAGGGAAGGGCTTCAAAGGGGTGGGAAACACAAATCTAGACCCAAACAGCAATGGTACTTACTAAAAGACAGAACAAATGGCTGATCCTTCACCAGGCCCTTACAGGAAACACCTGAACCACAAGACACTGGAGAGGGTAAGATTAAGACTAACCTTAATCTCCTACATCTTCCCTCCCTCACTTCCCCTCTCCCTGTCTCTCTCTCTCTTCTCTCTAACTCTTGTATATTAGTTATCTTTTTCCTCATTTTCTTAGTGGGCACTGACCTGTAACTCCCAGATCCAGCATGGGGCTATCATTCACACTGAGCTTTTGATCAGAGAGACCTACAAGGTTTCCAAAAAGACAGACAGATTTCTGTCAGAGTACTTGATGACCCACCAAAGGCCAGTGGTAAGACCCTACTGCTGAAGATACCTTAAGTGATTGGCATGCAAATTAGAATGGCATGGCTGGAAGTTGGAAGAGAGTCAGTCCCTAGACAGTCAGCGCGTCTAGTGCCAGAAGGTGCTACATGGGCGACTGGGGGAAATTGACCAATATCTGTCGAAGCAACACATGGTCTAACCTACTTAGCAACAAGTAACTTGTTGTGATGCCCACACAAGTGCAGTGGTGGCACACAGCCATGGTGGGGAACCAACTGCTCTCAATTTGGCTAACTGATCCCCTCACTGGTATGGGACCCATAGCTGGAGCTGGGAAACAAGTCAGAACCAGATCCAAACATAAGCCCACTCTCCAATATCAAGCTATCATCAATTGTGGGCTACAAGAGGGCCTACACGTATTAAATTCTCTATTAAAAAAAAAAAAGTAAGGGTTATCTCATTTGTCCTGGTGCTAACTTAGTCTCTGTTGGAGAATCTGCTTCTCTTTTTCAGATAGATGTGGATCCTAAGGAGAGAGCCACCCCATCATACCTCAAAAGGCCCCGGCTGAAACTAAGAAAAATTGGAGAAACAAGCAAGGGGGCTGTTTTCCTGATGAACCGGATACCAGCACAAGGGGGAAGGAGATCAGCACAGAGAAAAATCAACTCCTACCAAATCAGAGAGCCAGATCCTCAGAGGCCCCCAACACCTCATCACTGAAGCAGACCAAAAATGAACCCAACATGGCTCAGGGAAATTTTGCGGAAGAGGGGTCGGAAAGAACGTCAGAGTCACATGTTGGGTCATGATATGCAGAGACATTTATCTTACCCATAACTGTGGGCTAACTCCACAATGCATGACCCATATACCTCAACAAGGAGGGGTCAAGAGGAGGGTGTAGGTCACGGATGAGCCTAATAATGGTACCAAACTGACTGTATTTGCTGAATACAGAGCTGACTAATAAAGAAAAAAAAATTATAATGAGAGCTGGAGACATGGCTTAGCAGTTAAGACACTTGCTTGCAAAGCCTGAGGACCCATGTTTGACTCCCTAGATTGCACATAAGCCAGATGCACAAGGTGATACATGTGTAACGTTGTGCATGCACACAAGATGGTCATGTGTCTGGAGTTTGATTGCAGTGGCTGGAGGCCCTGTCATGCTAATTCTATCTCTCATAAAAAATTCTATTGAGATCTCATTTTATAGGTGATTAATTTTCAGCCATGCCCCACCTATTTATTTTCAAATAAGAAAGAGAAAAGAGAACAGAGAAAATGAGCATGCTAGATCCTCTGGCCACTGCAAATGAACTCCAGATACATGGGTTCTGGGGAATCGAACCCAATCGTTAGGTTTTTTGGGCAAATGCCTCAATGGCTGAGCTATCTCTCCAACCCTTTACATATTTTTAATAATTTAACAACTGGGAAACTAAAATAATAATAACTTGTTTAAAAAATTTCAAAGATTTCACTTGTCTTCATCCAAGAGCACATGTGTTTAGTAATCTGTCGCAACTGCCCTGCTCCTACACCCCAGGATTGGGTTTTTATTCAGTTTCCTTTTTGGGTTCTTTACTAACATCAATCAGAGACAGCTTGTGCAGAGCATTGTTATGAAAATTTGATATTATCTCCTCTAAAAAATCCCTTTATTCCATTGCTCACACCCCCCCCCCACACACACACTTCTTCTTTGTCATTTTCTGGGACAATCAAGGGATATGGACTGATTTGGACTTATCTTTATGGGTTTTCCCCATAACTGTCCACAATATATGACATGAGTTAGTGTTCAAAGTTAAAGCTTTTGCTAAGTAAATGGGACTTAATTCATTTTCCCCCAGTGGTGCTTATACTCCGAAGCATCTTGTAGGCTGATTCAGGATTCTGAATGTTAAGTTTTAGGAGGCAGAGCTCTTATTTGTGACAGTTCACTGCCCCCTGAGTATAAGTGTAGGGAGGTAGGAAAATTATGACCTCATGAAATGTAAAATTGGGCAAAGTATTTGTAGATATGATTCAAATCAAAGACCCAAATTCTTAGTGATGTAATTGACTAAATTGTCCTTTCATTCATTTGTCCAATCATTTAATTTTTTCTTTGTCTGTGTTTATGTGCACATATATGCACACACATGTGCATCTGAGGATCTCTTGCTGCTTCCAACAAACACCTGTCTGACCTGTCTGGTTTTATTTGTGTGCCTGGGCATCAAACCCACCCCAGAAGGTTTTAAGCCAGTATCTTTAACCATGGAACCATCTCCCCATTTACCTAGGCCCATTGACAATAATTTTTAAAGCATAACTATGAGTCTAGAGTTATTTAACCAATGGTAGCAAACTGGGAAAAAAGTATTTCCAAGTCTCATGGGTCTCACAGTCAGTCATGAAACTGATCATGAAAGCATAATCAACTAGACCTGCCTTAAGCAAGCTGGAAAGCAAGAGTAGTAGCTGGAGGTGAGGATGTGTGCTAATGAAGGTGAGGGCATGTGCTGACAGAGCCAATACAGCATTTGTTGAAGGACCTATAGAAAGTCAGACAATGAATTCATATGACCATTACTATGAAAATAAGTTTATTTGAGTAGTGAAAAGTTCTTAAGGGAGCAGAAAGTATATAAATAGCAGTGTGGGGAAAAGTTTTTGTTCACAAGATTGGAGTAGGATATATACAGAGAAGAGTGAAAACCAAAGTCAGATGTGAGAGGGGACTGGTAGGCTGCTTTAAGGACAATGACTTAGACCTGAATAAGATAGTAAATAAGATAGTACAAGACTATCAGGTGACAATCTGTCTTGGTTTTTTAAATGATCACCCTGCCTGCCATATGGAAAATAGCCTTTCACAAAGTAGAGTTAACAGAGGAGGGATAGAGGTGAGGTAGTAGTGATGACCTTAAGACCACAGTTAGAAGTGTGAAGTTTATACTAATATAAATATCAGAACAGTGAGAAGCAGATGTTGTGAGGAATATTAGAAGGTCTGTTTTTACACATTTTAAATATGAGATATCTTTTTAAGTATAATGAAGTTGTTAAATTACTTGAGAACCAGTCTGATGTTCAGACGAAAGGTTCAAACCAGGAGAAATAAATGTGGGCATGTTTGATATTTGAATAATGTTAGGAATCAAGGAACTGGTAGAAATATTCCAAGAAGAAGTTTATAAATGGGATAGATATCTAAGGCCTGAAATCTGGGCATGCTGCCATTTAGAGATAAGTAGTTATGAAAACTGTGTGGAAAGGGGGCAATAAAAGCCTTAGAAGATTTATTAAAGACCTGATGTAGATGAGGTATGTTATAGGAATTGTGTAATCCACTAACAAATAAAACAGTCTCTGCCCTTGGGCATTTCATAGTTTACTGGTGTTTTAATAGATTTCGTTTTATAAATGAATATAGGATGTGCTCTGGGCCCAGGGAAGGTAGAGATGCCACCTCTCCCTTTGGAATCTTATTGCTATATAGAAAAGATGTCATTTGAACTGTAAGAGAAACATGACTGTTTTTTTTTTTTCATGTATGACAGGAAATGAGGGATATTATAGGTACAAGAAATTTCATGTTCAAAGATGTAGTATTGGGATATATAATGTCTTGTGAATGTGCAAAGGGGCAGCATGGCTGTTGGGTACACAGAGGAAATTGTAAGAAACTGGGATCTGTCACCTTAACGCCTTGCAAGTACCTTAGATCTTGTCCTTGAATCTTTGCTGCTTATGTATAAATAATAGTCATAGTAGCAATTAACAAGCACAACATAGAGAAAATAAATATATTTAAGTGTTTTTTTATTAAACCCATTATGCATGGGGCCTAGCACCATTAAATATGCCCAACACCATTGCATAGGCAGTATTATACTCATTCTGCACATAAGAAAACATATTTCAGAATGGATAAATAATTTCTCCAAACTTTCCCAGGTAGTAAGTAGAAAGGAGGTTGAAGTGTGGGAATTGTGAAGAAAGCAAAGGTTCAAAACAAGGCTCTCTTATTCTCAACACTAATCAGAAACACATGCTGCTACTGATTGCACTAAGGTCCTGACTAGAATAGTCAAACTTGGCTTAGAGAGAATGGGAAAATTTGGTGGAGTATGGAGGTGTAGGGTCACTGGAGTAAAGGTTTCACTTCTTAAGTAGAATGGTTGTATGATGTTTTTATACATAGAAGTAAACTGAAAGAAACAATGAGGGAATCTACCACTTAAGATCAAATTACCCTTGATAGATCAAGGTGTTTCATTGACAGCAGTTCAATTCACTGTTTCCTGTTCCTATTAGCTGTATTGAATATGGTCTTTGAAATCCAAGAATTATAATCAAGACAATGAAATAACAATTTGAAAGGATAAAGCTTAAACTGAAAACGCTGCTGAAGGGGTTTATCTGCTCAGAAGCAACTGTTTTCCCAGAGACAGTACACAAAGGCCAAGGCAACTTTAACGTGGAGCAGCTTCATTCCCCACTGGTAACAGAATTTGGCAGCATTGTCCACAAGGTTTGTGAGAATGAAAGATGCCAGAGGTGTCATGGAATCTTGTGTCATTTTTCAGAGAGCCGCCTAAGGAAAGCTGAAGTTATAGAGTGGAGAAGGCCAGAGAGAGCTAGCTATGTGTGCTATAGAAAGCTGAACTGGAGGGCATGGGGCTATCCAAGCACTGCGGAGCCCAGATGAATCCATCATGAGTCTCAGACACAGGACACATTGCTGCAGAGTTTGGTGTTAGCAGAGGTAGGCTTTCATTCTATTTTGATTCTATTTTTCCTTACTATGTCCCCATTCCTCATTTTTGGAATGGGAATATATTCTCTGTGCCATTTTATATTGGAAGCATATAACTTGTTTTTGGATTTCATCAAATCTCACAGTTAACAGATGGCTTTACATCTTAGAAGAGATTTGAAACAGCATTGAGACTGTAAAAGACTATGTGGACTAAATTGAAGTGACTCCATTTTTAATTTTGAGACAATCATGGGCCTGGGGGACAAAGAGTAGAAGGCTGTGGCTTAAAAGTGATATGCTAGAGTGTGAAGTTGACAAAGGGTGGACTTGTCATGATTAATATTGTTAGCTGACAGTACCTAGAATCACCTAGTAGACAGATCCCTTGCCATATATGTGGAGGAGTTTCCAGATTAGGTCGAGGAGGGAGGACCCATCCTAACTATGGGTTGCACCACTTCATTAGGTAGAGTTCTGGGCAAAATAAAAATTAGATGTGAGCTGAACACTAGCCTTCATCTCTCTCAGTGTCCTGACTACAAGTTGAATATGACCAGACACTTCATGCTCCTTCCACCTTTCCCCCCAAGCTGTAAATTGAAATAAATAATAAATTCTCCCCCCTTAAATTGCTTCTTGTTGGTCATTTTATCACTGTAACAAGAAAAATAACTAATAGAACACACACACACATGCACACACACACACACTCACACACACACACACACAAACACACACACACACAGAGTTCTAAGCTATACAGTATTTCTGAGAGATTAAATTACTTATACATAAAATAATATACTGAAATGATATATTTGCTTTTCATGTTTACTTGACTAATTAACAGGGATATTTGCTATAAACTCACTAGGTAATCCAGAATTGCACATTTAAAATTGTATGATTTCTTTGCTCCAGTGGAAACAAATGATATTTAAGGTTTTAGAGGAAGACAAAAAAAGTAACACTAGACATTTTACTGGCTATGTTAGTTATATGTTTGCTTCTTTGTTTTAACCTTTTAAAAATATTTTTCTTGATAAAATTTTTTCTTTTTTCAAGGTAGGGTCTCACTCTAGCCCAGGCTGACCTGGAATTCACTATGCAATCTCAGGGTGGCCTTGAACATATGGTGATCCTCCTACCTCTGCCTCCCAAGTGCAGGGATTAAAGGCATGCGCCACCATGCCCGGCTTTGATAACTTTAATATATGAACCTACTGCAAATTGGTCATATTCCCACCAGATTGTTTTTTGTTCAATAGTATAAAACACTGTTCCACTAATGGTTGTCTGCTGAGCTGGGAGAGGGAGACTGGCAGATGCCTATGTCACAAATGGTTAAGTCTGTTAATCAGAAGCTGTAGTACCTGAGACATAAGGGAGTGGTACACTGTACACTGGAAGATTTTGAGAGTGGGCCTTTCAATTGATGAGGCATCTGAACTGGCGATCTGTATGATGTCAGCTGTGCAGATCTCTGAGGAGACTGTCTATCAAAAATTCTAAGTCAGAAGCCTTTTAAATGATTCTGTGGCTTGATGTGGGGTGTTTCTCAGATCTTGGCAAAGATTTGTAGTCACAATGACACCCTGAAGGAGCATGGATGGGGATGACCTCATTTCTGACTTGTCCAAGCTTCAGTGGACTTAGCTTATAAGTAGTAGAGACTGGCACTTGAAATTTTGCTGTTATTGACTTTGTCAGCTGATTATTGGCAGATAGAACCCAACTTTAATTTGATTGAAATCATAAAGAAATATGAGCAATTTGACAGTCTGAATGTTGTGGGGCAATTTGTAGTTATTACACACAAAATATTCATAGTGATCAATAGTTCAGCTGAAATCAGATACCTAGAAAAATAAATGGCTCATTTTAAATATTGATAGGGTATTTAAAAACATGAGCTCTCAAGATTCTGGTAGCACTAATTTGTTTTACAATTCAACAAATAGTGAATATAAGCTTTCTGGTGCTGGATGAAAATTAACCCTGGATATTATCCAAATGCTATAGGAAACTCATTTCAATTTTACTTCATTTGTCTACCTCCACACGGTGTCCTCAATTCAGATAAATGGGTTTTCTTCTTTATGGCCATGGTTAGAAATTCCAAGTGCTATTTTTAAGATGTTTTCTTCCAGTGGAAATTCATAGAATACAAAAGTTGATGACTAGATTTGCCTTACCCTAGATATAAAGCCATCTTTTCAGTTCAGTACCACAAACAAACCCTATCTTTTCCAGTGTGTGAATGGTATTTATGCACATAGATATAGTATTTAATAGTTTATATTCATTGTCAACTTGGCTGGACTTAGAATCATCTGTGAAGGATTATCTAGATTAAGCTAGTTTCTAGGCATGTCTATGAGTGATTATCTTGATGAAGTAAATGTGAAGATCTGCTTTACTGCATCCTTCCATGGGTCTGGGTGCTGGCCTGTATAAAAAAGGAAAAAAAAAACGAAAGCTGACTGAGCAGCAGCACTCATTTCTCTTGCCTCCTTGCTTTCCTGCCATGATAGACTGTAACCTGGAACTGACTAGAAGCTGAAACAAACCTTTCTTTCCCTAAACTGATTCTTGTTAGGTTCTGTTATCCAGCAATGAGAAGTTTAAATAATACATAGTGTATATCACAATATGTGTATATTACCCTGTGCATGCAGAATACACATGCACACAGTCTACACACACATACATACACTCTATGGGCCTATTAGGTTCTTGCTCCAAAAATAAATAAATGATAGATAGATGAGTGATATGTATCCAATATTCCTTCAGTGAAGCCTAATTTAAAGAATGTGAAGCTGGGATTTACAGCTTCTGGTTTTATGAAAGGTGTTCAATATTATGTCTCAAGAATGTAGATGAGAAGTCATTGTACTTTCATTGCTATGTTGTGCTATATTTATGTTGTTATAGTAGCAATACCTACCTCAAAATAGTGAGAATTATTGAATTAAAAGAATTGACCTATTTTTTTTAGCCAGTGATTTCCAAATACTACCTTTACTATGATTCAATATCATCTGTTGGGACTGCTAAAATGCAAGTTTTGTGGGACCCAACCCAGAATTTCCGATTCACAATGTCAAATAATAATCATTAAAGTTTTTAAAAATGAATTTATTTAGGTTTGCTATCTGTTAGGTAAAGTATCTTAATATCCACTCTCAGTAACTCATCAAAATACAAAGAAATAGCTAAAATCATCCTTATATCTACATTGTGGTGGAATATGAAAACTTGAATTTCTGATAAGTTTTGGGTGATACTCAGACATGTGCTCTCAGTAACACACTTTGGGACCAATAGATGCTCTTGTAACTTGAGAATATGCTACATTTTGAGAACCAAATACCAGTTCATTCAATGGTCTAGGATGAATATATATATATATAGATTAGATATAGATATAGATATAGATAGATAGATATAACTTTACAGAGGATGGAATAAAAAAGTTTTATTATTTTGTTATGTATTTTCTTGTGATATTTTGTGATTTTGTATATATATATATATATATATATATATATATATATATATATATATAGTCACCTGGAAAGCTTTTAAAAAATATGGATTCCATAATTTACCCTTAGAGATTCTGCTTCAGTAGGGCTGACTGGGACCAATACATCTGTGTTTTCAATTTCCCATATAATGCTAACAAGCTAAGTTTATAAACACTTCTCTGTCTTACTAAGCTGAAGTTTTGTTCTGTTCGTACATGAGTGATGCAGCTTCTTGATAGGAGTGAAAATTCACTATAAACCTAAAATAAAGCAAGTTTATGATGCAATAGGAACCAGCAGTAAATATATTCAGTTCTTATTTAGGAAAATATTACTTTATTTGATTTGGATTAAACTTAGAAAACTTGGCATTTGTATTTAATATATAATTATTTTAAAGAATGATAACATTATTTTGGGTTCATATGTTCTTAAAACTAGCAAATCAATGTGTTAAGATTTCACATATTCATGGTAATAAATATAGTACTTTATAGTAATTCACATCCTTTTATTTATCTCTTTAAAAACTTATGAGACAAGCCGAGCATGGTGGTGCATGCCTTTTATCCCTTCCCTAGGGATCCAAAGGTAGGGCGATCACCATGAGTTCGAGGCTAATCAGAGATGACATAGTGAATTCCAGGTCAGCCTGAGCTAAGGTGAGACCCTGCCTCTGCCTTGAAAAAAAATCGTATGAGGCAAAAATATCACAAAATGTATTTCATTCATTCTAAATTTATCCAAGGTATCTGCAAGATAGTCATTTATGGTATGAGAAATGAGGGAAGTGAACACTCACCTAACATTGTTTTGACCAATACTCAATTACTTTATAAAGAGTGCTTAACCTAGTAGTGATCATGGCCCTATAAATATCTTGTATGTATACATTTTCATATTCAACAGCTCATCTATATACAAAGGTGATTTTGTATTATATTTAATAGCTTTGTGAACTTCAAGGGCAGCATCCAGCACACAAGATTATTGTTGCTAACAGAGTTATTTTAACAAAAATTCTAAAGCAGGATTAGTTGTATGTTTAGCAGATAATGAAAGTCAATTCTAATATCTTCTGTGACTGTTTCTGTCCTATAATAGCAAAACGAGTAAATGTTGGGCCTAGAGAGATAGCTCAATGGTTGAAGGCACTTGCAAAGCCTGGTGGCCTGGGTTTGATTCCCCAATACCCACATAAAACTACATACACGAAGTGGCATCTATCTTGAGTTCTCTTGCAGTAGCAGAAGGGCCTGATGCACCCATACACATACTCTTCCCTGTCTTCCTCTTTCTGTCTCTCAAAAACATAAATAAAGTATTTAAAAAATAAATAAATTTTGTTCAATGTAGCAAGTTAAAGTGGCTTAAAGATAGGCCAGAACAAGCTATTTTAAGTAAAAGGTGTCTTTACATAATTAGTGCAAACACCATAACATTTTGTAGTTTACATAATATGAATATTGAAGAAGCTGGATAATGTTTTTCTCAGTTTGAGTTTTCATTTTAACCATTTAGGCAGGATGTAGTTTGAGATGTCATTTGAAGTGTCTTTTAATTTTTCTTTGCAATCAAACTTCAAGAAAATTTCTATCTCTATTCAAATTTCCATTCCTAGCAGTACCAGGGATCAAAATTTTCCATGTTTGACACAAATTCTCATGAACCATATGAAAAGAGAGGGAAGCTGGTTTAGTAAGTACTATAAGACTACATCCTGAAAATAGTGTATGAATATTTTTGTTTCAATTTGATAAGACAATAATTTTGCTACAGTAGGAAATACACGCCATTCAAAAGGTCATATATTACGTACATCACCACAAACATTATACAGTTCTGGGCAGGAGCTAGAGTGTTAAGTGCTGAGGAACCAAAAAATGTAAAGGTAAAGTTCTTGCCACCAGGAAACCTACATTCTAAAAGGGAGAGTGGGGCTGGACAAGGACAGAATGACCAGGGCAAATGCAGTATTCGTGGAGGTATAATTCTGAAGATAAAGGACCTAACAATGTTCAATGCAGTCAAAATGAATGAGAGAATCATGCACCAAGAGAGGAGCCTCTCAGAGAATAGGGTGCATTTGAGTAACAACAAGTTGTTCTTCATAGAGGGAAATGGTGGGTCACATGCCAGGTGGGGGCCAGAAAGGGAGCAGATTATAAAAGGCTTCACATATCTTCAATGTGAAATATGAATTCTAATTTAACTTACTTAAAATTTGAGTATTTTCTCCAGTTATTTGCCAAGTGTTTGGTGGCTACTTCCAATTTCAAGTTTGTTTGTGTGTTTTGGGTTTTTATCCAGATGCAGATGGCATTATACCTTCAAGTCACCTGTGAGAATGTAACCACAAGGTGGCAGAGCTGCACTACATTCCCAGGCTAAGACCAAAAATTCAACCCTTGACACCTCATGCAAATAAATCATTCCAAGCAGGTATGACATGGGCTGGGGTTAAGCATCCAAGATTTTACCCAGAAACTTTGTTGGAGATGGAATGGAGTTGGAGAGAAGAGTGTCTATGAGACAAGAAAATGTGCACTACAGCTTCAATTTATATTCCCATCATCGGAACTACATCTTAAATTATTTCGTAATAAAAGTTCACATACCAACAGAAAAATACCATTTTTATATAACTAACATAAAGTTAGTAGAGTACAAAAATAAAACAAAATCTCAGACTATTTGCTTTTTGTAAATTATTTGTTCTGCCAGTATGAAATCACCAGCTCCATATCATCAGAGTAGAAAACATGGGGTCCAATAGCATCTTGTTAGCAAACTCTGATACATTATCAATTCATCTAATCTGCCAATTAGTTGTTTTGTGTCTGGTTATATTAACAACACATACAGTTGATTTGTTCTTGTGTTTGTTGTTACTATTTTATTTTTTTTAATTTTTTTATTAATTAGTCTTGTACTCAGTGAATACAGTCAGGTTGGTACCATTGTTAGGCTCATCCATGTCCTATCCCCTCCCCCCCGCCCCTCCTTGTTGAGGTATATGGGTCATACATTGTGGAGTTAGCCCACAGTTATGGGTAAGCTAAATGTCTCTGCGTGTCATGACCCAAAGTGTGGCTCTGACATTCTTACTGCCCCCTCTTCTGCAAAATTTCCCTGAGCCATGTTGGGTTTATATTTGGTCTGCTTCAGTGATGAGGTGTTGGGGGCCTCTGGGTCTCTGGCTCTCTGATTTGGTAGGAGTTGATTGTTCCCTGTGTTGATCTCCTTCACCCTTGTTCTGGTACCTGGTTCACCAAGAAAACAGCACCCTTGCTTGTTTCACCAATTATTCTTAGTTTCAGCCTGGGCCCTTTTCACGTATGATGGGCGGTTCTTTCCTTAGAACCTGTGTCTATCTGAAAAAGAGAAGCAGATTCTCCAACGGAGAGTAAAGTTAGCACAGACAAATGGGATAACCCTTATTTTTTTTTTTTTAATAGAGAATGTAATAGGTATAAGGCCCTCTTGTAGCCCATGATTGGTGGTAGCTTGATAATGGGGAACAGGTTTATGTGTGCATGTGGTTCTGACTTGTTTGCCAGCTCCAGCTATGGGTTCCGTTCCACGGAGAGCATCAGTTAGCCAAATCAAGAGCAGCTGGTTTCCCACCATGGCTGTTCACCACTATCGCACTTGTGTATTTTATTTTTTAATTTTATTTATTTGTTTGAGAACATGAGAGAAAGAGGCAAACAGAGAGAGAGAGGGAGGGAGAGAATGGCCACACCAGGGTCTCCGGGCACTGAAAATGAACTCCAGATGCATGTGCCACCTTGTGCATCTGGTTTACATGGGTTCTGGGGAATTGAACTAAGGTCCTTTGGGTTTCCAGGCAAACTCCTTAAAGGCTAAGCCATCTCTCCAGCCCAGTTGTCACTATTTTAAAGCGCGTGTTTGACAAACATGTCAGAACTGGTAGTTTACAATGAGAAAATCTTGAGAACAAGCTGGTAAAACTAAAGTTGCAATGTTTTTTTTTTCCAATGCATAATAAACATGTGCTTAAATTTCAGCATAACCACAGATGATTGCTTATACTTTCTTAGTTAATCGTACTTAGTTAATTGTCAAATATTCTTTTGTGAGAAATAAACTTGTTTGTTAATAAGTTCATTTTTGCTTTCTATCATAAGTCATGAAACATGCTGTATTCTAATTCCACTTTTATAGATGGAGTGACTTTTTAGACTCTTTGAAAAGAGAGTTAATCTGTATTTGGTAGTATGAATGTGATAATTAGAGTATATGACCCCACAGATTCACTTTAAATTTTTTTGTTTATTTTTATTTATTTATCTGAGAGCGGCAGAGAGAGAGAGAGAGAGAGAGAGAGAGAGAGAGAGAGAGAGAGAGAGAGAGAGAGAGAATGGGCGCTCCAGGGCTTCCAGCCACTACAAACGAACTTCAGACACATGCACCCCTTGTGCATCTGGCTAACGTGGGTCCTGGGGAATAGAGCCTCAAACTGAGGTCCTTAGGCTTCACAGGCAAGCGCTTAACCCGTAAGCCATCTCTCCAGCCCTCACTTTTTTTTTTTTTTAAATCAAACTTTCTGTGTGAGCCTCTAGCAGGCTGGTACAAGGGGCATGCCACTAGGAGCAAATCTTGGAGTCCAGCCTTAAGGTGTGGTTGGGGGCAGATAGGTATTCCAGCCCGTACTGGGTGTGTTCAGAGTCCTTTGAGCTCTGGTGTTTTGTGCTTGATGGTGTTGGTGATTCTGCCTGTTTGGTATACATACGTATATATTCATAGTATTAAAAGTCATAGATACTATTGTTTTGGTCAGAATTAGGTTGTTATGAAAAATATTGCCTGAAACAACCAACTTAAAGTATTTACTTTGGCTCACAACTTCAGATATTTTAGACCACAGTCATTTAGATCCATTGTTTTCTGGCCTGTGTTGAGATAAAATATCATGGTGGGAACATAGAGTGTAACAAATCTGATAATTAACTAAGTTTATGGAGGCCAGAAAGCAGAACAAGTGTGCAAGAATGAGAGAAAGAGAGAGAAAGACAATACACTAGATCACAATACCAGCTTCAGTGCATGTGCAATGATGTAAGTTTCCTCCATTAGGCCCCACCTCACATCCGAATCATGTCATGGGCTAGAGACTGATCCTTTCTTTATTTATTGTTTCTTTGCTGATTTTTATATTGTATTTTTATTAGTTAAGGACATACGTAGTATGTAAACAGCACCACCCTTTCCCTCATCTCTGCCCCCTTTCCAAAGGGACCCTCCTCATTGGGGATACAGGTCAACACCATGGGGACTGTGGGTCATGTATTGTGGGGACAGCTAACAGTTGTGGGGAAGAGGCAATGTCTCTGTGCATAAGGTCCCAACTTGTGGCTCTTACAATCTTTCCGCCGCTTCTTCTACAAAATTTCCTGAGCCAAGTTGGGTGCATTTTAAGTCGACTGCAGTGATGGGCTCTGGATCTCTGGTTTGATAGTTGTTTAGGGTGCTCAGTTTCTGTCTTCTTCACCATTGTACTGATGTCAGATTCACCAAGAAAGCATCACTGTCGCTCATTTCCCCATGGTTTCAGCTGGGGCTGGGATGAAGTGCACTGGGTTATTTCTCTCCTTAGGTCCCGCTCCCATCTGAAAAAGAGAAGCAGATTCTCTAACCAACAGTGAAGTCAGTACAGGTTAAATAGGATAACCATTATTAGTTTAGAGAGAATTTAATGTGTGTAGACCCTCTTATGTCCCAAGATTAGTGGGATCTTGATATTAGAAAGCAAACTCATTACCTGGATATAATTCTGACTTGTTTCCCAGTTCCACATATGTATTCCTTTCCACTGAGTGGGTCTATTAGCCAATCCAAGAGCAGTTGGTTACCCACCATGGCTGTATGCCACTATTGCACTTGTGTGAGCATCACATCAGGTTGTTTGTAGCTTAGACATTGAGTTGCTTGGACAGATGTTGGTCACTTTCCCCCAGTAGCTCGTGTAGCACCTTCTAGCACTAGACAGGCTGTCTGGGGACAGGTTGTCTTGCAGCTTCCAGCCAGGTCTCCCTATGTTCCATACTGACAGCATATGGTATCTTCAGTAGCAGGGTCTTACCATTAACCTTTGGTGGGTAATCAAGTGTTCTGAAAGAAGTCTGTCTTGTTTAGGGAAACCTTGAAGGTCTCCCCAATCAATAGCTCATTGTGGGTGTTAACCACACACTGGTACTGGGAGTTACAGGCCAGCACCAAGGGAAAAGAAAGGACAAAAAGAACGAACATAGAAAAAAAGACAAAAAAAAAAAAAAAAAAAAAAAACAGGGGAAATTTAAGGTTAGGCTTCATCTCACTCTGTCCAGGGCCATTGTATTCAGTGCCCCCTTAAGGTCCTATTGAGGGTTCAACCTTTTTGTCTATCTTCCAGGATATAAGATTATATGGTACCAGTTCCAGTTGGGTTCAATTTTGTGTTGCTGTGCCCCCCACACCTTTTCCCTCCCTTCAAACCCTACCTTCCCTCTTGTCCAGGCCTCAAGAAGCCATTCAGGTATGTCAGCAACTCAGGCTAATCCAAGTTAGGAACAACAGATGAGTGAGACCATGCAAAAATAGTCTTTCTGCATTGTGTGAGTTCACTGAGTATGATCTGTTCTAAGCTTGACAATTTTCCTACAAATTCCATTGTGTCATATTTTTTCTAACTGCTGAGTAGAATTCCATCGTTTAGTATACCACATCTTGGTTATCCATTTGTCCAGTGATGGGCACCTGAGTTGATTTTAGTACTTAACTATTATGAACTGAGCAGCTATAAACATGGTTTAGCAAATATCTCTGAACTGATGGGTGGAGCTTTTAGGGTAAATGCCCAGTAATGAAATAACTGGGTCGGTACGTAACTCTATATTCAACCTTTTTAGGACTCTTCATATTGATTTCCATTGTAGTTGTACAAGCTTATAATTGCACCAAAAGTGAATGAGGTTTCATATTTTGCCACATCCTCACCCATATTTGTTTTCATTTAAATTTTTTTAAATGATTGACATCCTTACTGGTGTAAGATGGAATCTCACAGTTGTTTAAACTTGCATTTCCCTAATGGTTAGAGATGTTGAACATTTTCTTAAGTGTGTGTTAGTCATTTGTGTTTCTTCCTCTGAGAACTCCCTATTCAGTTCTCTACCCTAGATTTGGAGTGGGTTTTTTTTTTTTTTTTCTTTATTAGTTAGTTTTGTATTCAGCAAATACAGTCAGTTTGGTAGCATTATTAGGCTCATCTGTGACCTACCCCCTCCCCTTGGCCCCTCCTTGTTGAGGTATACGGGTCATGCATTGTGGAGTTAGCCCACAGTTATGGGTAAGCTAAATGTCTTTGCATATCATGACCTAACATGTGGCTCTGACATTCTTTCCGCCCCCTCTTCCACAAAATTTCCCTGAGCCATGTTGGGTTCATTTTTGGTCTGCTTCAGTGATGAGGTGTTGGGGGCCTCTGAGGCTCTGGCTCTCTGATTTGGTAGGAGTTGATTTTTCTCTGTGCTGATCTCCTTCCCCCTTGTGCTGGTATCCAGTTCATCAGGAAAACAGCCCCCCTTGCTTGTTTCTCCAAGTTTTCTTAGTTTCAGCCGGGGCCCTTTTGAGGTATGATGGGGTGGCTCTCTCCTTAGGATCTACATCTATCTGAAAAAGAGAAGCAGATTCTCCAACGGAGAGTAAGTTAGCATGAGGACAAATGAGATATCCCCCCCTTTTTTATAGAGAATTTAATAGGTGTAGGCCCTCTTCTAGCCCACAATTGATGGTAGCTTGATATTGGCGAGTGGGCTTATGTTTGGATATGGTTCTGACTTGTTTCCCAGCTCCAGCTATGGGTCCCATATCAGTGAGGGGATCAGCTAGCCGAATTGAGAGCAGTTGGTTCCCCACCATGGCTGTGTGCCACCACTGCACTTGTGTGGGCATCACAGCAAGTTATTTGGAGTGGGTTTTAGACTGTCTATTGTTTAGATTTTTTAGTTCTTTTTAGATTCTCAATACTAGGCCTCTGATAGTAGTATAGCCAGCAAAAATTTTCTCCTATTCTGTGGGTAATCTGTTGGCTCTGCTTATCCTATGTTTTTTCTGTGCAAAAGCTTCTTAGGTTCATGAGAATCCATTGGTTGAGTGATTAATTTCCTGGGTTACTGTAGTTTTGTACAGGAAATCTTTCCCCACTCCTATGTTGTGGAGAGTTCTTCCTATTTTTTCTTTCAGTAGGAGAAGAATTTCAGGTCTTATATTGAAGTCTTTAAATCATTTGGACTTGACTTTAGTGTATGGTGAGATGTGTGTGTCTACTTTTATTTTTCATGCATATGGTTATGCAATTTGTCCATCACCATTTGTTGAAGATGCTGTCTTTTCTCCAGTCTATATTACTGATGTTTTTGTCAAAGTTCAAGTATCTATATTTACTTGACCTAAATTCTGGGTCTTAAATTCTGTTTCATTGGTACATATTTATGTTTTATGTCAGCACCATGCTATTTTTGTTACTATGAGTTTGTAATATAGCTGTAGCTCAGGTATGGTGATGCCTCCAGAGGTGTTTCTTTTGCTGAGGCTATGCTTGGATATCTGAGAGCTGCTGCCATTCCATATGAATTTTGAGATTATTTTATCCGTCTCTGTGAAGAATGATGCTGGCATTTTTATTGGTATTGCATTAAATCTGCACATTGCTTTCGGTAGAGTTGCCATTTCACAATATTAATTTTACCTATTCAGGAGAATTGAAGGTCTTTCCATCTTTTCAAGTCCTCTGCCATTTCTTTTTGAGTATTTTTATTATATAGGTCTTTCACATCCTTGGTTAATGTTATCCCAAGACATTTAATTTTTTTAATTTCTATTGAAAATGGGATAGCCTTGCTAATTTCTTTTCCTTTATATTTGTATTTGTCCTTTGCATATAGAAAGGCTACTGATTTTTCTGTGTCAATTTTGTATCCTGCCACTTTACTGAAAGAATTAATCACCTGTCAAAGTTTTGAGATGGAGTCTTTTGGGTCACTTATGTATTAGATCATGTAATCTGCATATAGGGCTAATTTGATTTCTTCCTTTTCAAATTGTATCCCTTTTATTTCTTTCTCCTGTTTTATTGCTTGGGCTAAGACTTATAGTACTATGTTGAAGAGCAGAGGTGAGAGTGGTCAGTGCCCCCTGTCTTCTTCCTGACCTCAATGGTAGTTCCTTGATTCTTTCCACATTAAGTATGATTTGGGCTTTAGGTGCTCTTTACATACCCTTAATTATGATGAAATATAGACCCTCCATGCTTATTCTTTCCAGCATTTCAATCATAAAGTGGTGTTGCATTTTGTTAATGACCTTCTCTGCATTTAATGAAATGATCATGTGATTCTTATGGTTAAGTTTATTTATGTGGTGTATTAATGTTGACCAATTTCCATATGTTGAAGCATCCCTGTTTCCTTGGAATGAAGCCTACATGATCAAGACGGATAATGCCTTTGATGTGTTGTTGAATTTGGTTTGCAAGGATTTTGTTCAGGATCTCTGGGTCTAAATTCATCAGGGATGTAAGCCTATAATTTTCTTTTCTTGGTATATATCTCTGGTTTTTGTATTATTGCAATACTACCTTCATCAGAGGAATTCGGGAGCATTCCCAGTTCTCTGATTTGTAGAACAGTTTGAGAAAAATTGGTTTTAGTTCTTCTATGAAGGCTTCATAGAATTCAATTGAGAAACCATTTGACTCTAGAGTCTTCTTTTTGCAGTGTTTTTTGATTATGCTTTCAATATCTATGGATGTGATAGATTTGTTTAGGAGATTAATATGCTCATAGTTTAGTTTGGGTAGGTGGTATGTGTCTAGGAATTCATCCATTACTTCCAGATTATACAATTTTGTGGAGTAGAGGTTGTGAAAGTAGGTTCTAGTGATTATTCCAATTTCATTTATATCTGTTGTAATCTCTCCATTTTTATTTCTGATTTTGTTAATTTGAAATATCTGGGTTACTTTTCTTTTTCTTTCCTTGATCAAATTGTCCAGGGGTTTATCAATCTTTTTTCTTTTTGATTTTTGAGGTAGGGTCTCACTCTGGTCCAGGCTAACCTGGAATTAACTCTGTAGTCTCAGGGTGGCCTCGAACTCACGATGATCCTCCTACCTCTGCCTCCCGAGTGCTGGGATTAAAGGCATGTGCCACCACGCACAGCTTTATCAATCTTTTTTATTTTTCAAATAACCATATCTTTGTTAAATTACTTTTCTTAACTGTTTTCATAGTTTCTAATTCATTAATTTTTGTTCTGATCTTGATTATTTCTTTCCATCTGGAGCTCTTTTGGTTGGATTCTTTTTCTTTTTCCAATGCCTTTAGGTGGATGGTTATGTTATTAATTTGGGATCTCTCTGTCTTTGTTATGTAGGCATTTAGTGCTATGGATTTCCCCCTAAGGACTGCCTTTATTGTGTCCATCAAGTTTTGGTAAGTAATGTTACCTTGTCATCCAATTCTAGAAATTTTACAATTTCCTTTTTGACTTCTTCCACTACCATTTATTGCTTAAAATGTGTCGTACAGTCTCCAGGAGCTGATGGAATTTTTGGTGTGTCTCTGAATGTTAATTTTTAACTTTATAGCATTATTATCTGATATTATGCAGTAAATTATGTAAATTTTCCTGAACATACAGAGGCAGGGTTTATGACCTAATATATGATTGATTTTGGAGAAGGTTCCATGGGCTGCTGAGAAGAATGTGTAATTTTTAGATTTGGAGTAGCATGTTCTATAGATGTCCATTAGGTCTAGTTGATCTATGGTGTTGTTGAACTCTCTTATCTCCCTGTTTTCTGTTTGGATGATCTGTCTATTAATGACAGTGGAGTATCGAATTCTTCAATCATGATGGTGCCTATTTCTGTTTTGTTGTAAAGTAGATTTTGTTTTATGAGCTCTGGTGCATCTGTGTTTGGTGCATATAGATTTATGATTGTGATATTCTCTGTTTTAATCATTCCCTTGATAGTAAGAAGTGTCCTTCTTTGTTCATTTTGATTACTTTTGGTGTGAAGTCTATTTTATCAGATATTAATACAGCAACATCTGCTTGTTTCTTATTTCCATTTGCTTGGAACATCATTTTCCTTCCTTTTACCCTGAGGAGGTGTCTGTCTTTGGAAAATGTAATGTAAAGGGACACAATTGACCTGGTTAAACATCCTCCTGTGTAGCCCTTGCCTTTAGACATACATAATGGAGACCACCAGCCAGGCTGATCTTTCTGACAGATAAATGAGAATTCTCAGAAATTGTTACCACAGGCCTTATTGCAAAATGCAGGTGTTTTCTGTTATCTAAGGAATAGGATGACCCCTCTGTGAAATGTGTCATGATGTTTCTGTACCTCTCTGTTTCTAAATACATTTGTGTTTACATAGCATAGAATAGTTCTTGTCTCAGTTCTGCCTACATGACCTATGTAGTGAATACCCTTGACTTTTTTTGTAATGACCCCCTTTGTTTAACAGTAATTTAATGTAACTGTGGTTTAACTTCCATTCTGTTTTTACAATGAACATTTTGCGGTTTTCTCCAATAAAACCTGACACTCCAAGAAGTTCAAGGCTGCCTTCTGAGATCCAGACCTCTGGGGTGTAGCCCTGGTGCATCAGTTTCTTTCTTTCTTTCTTTCTTTCTTTCTTTCTTTCTTTCTTTCTTTCTTTCTTTTTCTTTTCATTCTTTTTACCCAGTAAAACTTTGCCTCACATTCCATGTGTTGATGGTCTTATTTGTGTGACACTGGATCCCATAACAGTCTTTAGTGGTGAGGTGAGTTTCTTGAAGGCAGCAAATTGAAGCATCCAATTTTCTGATCCATCCTGCTAACATGTGTCACTTGATGGGTGAATTAAATCCATTAATGTTTAAGGTGAGGTTTGATTGAATCCCAGCCATGTTGGGGTGCTTTATGGGGTTTGGTGTTTTATTGGACTTTGTACATTTTTGAGCCCCCTTTTAGCTTGGTTATTGTGGTCTGCTTCTTGTAACCTCTCAAGGTTGGTTGTTTAACTCTTCTGTGTGGAGAATTCCCTGAAGTATTCTCTATAGGTTTGGCATTGGGTTCATATAATCATAGAGTTGGCTTTTATCGTGGAAAGTTTTTCTTTCACCATCTATTATAATGGATACTTTTGCTGTATACAGTAGTTTGAGTTGGAACCTGTAGTCTTTTAGACTTTGAAGTGCTCCATTCCAGGCTCTTCTGATTCAGGGTTTACATTGAGAAATATGAGGTAATTCTGATGGAGTTGCCTTTATATGTAATGTGTTGTTTCTGTCTTGCTGCTTTTAGCATTCTCTTTGTTTTTGTTGTTAGAGTTTTAATGATAATGTGTCTTGGAAACTTTCTGCTTTGTTCCAGTCTCTTTGGAGTTCTGTTAGCTTCTTGTATCTTGATGGACCTCTCTTTTGAGAGGGTGGGAAAATTTTCTTCGATCATTTTTCTGAATAAATTCTCCATGCCTTTGGTCTGAATTTATTCCCCTTTTGGTATATGCATGATACAAATTTTAGGAAGTTTTAGGGTATCCCAAAGTTCCCTCATGTTCTCTTCACAAGAATTTTTGAACTTATTAAAGTTTTTGGCTTCCCAAACTTTTTGTTGTTGTTTGTTTTGTTTGTTTGGTCTTCCAGCTCTAATGTTCTGTCCTCCACATAATCAACTCTGTTATTAATGGCTTCTACAGAAGTTTTTCCTAGTTCTGTTTGGTTTGTATTTTCTATTTCCTTTTCTGTATAGTATCTATACCTTTGTCAAATTCCAGTTTCAGGTCATTTTTTTAAAATTTTCTTAATGCTTCTTGAAATTCATTCTTGCATTTACTTATGTCTTCGTTGAGTTTAGCCAGCTGATTACTGAGGTCCTCTATTTTTTGGCTCACTTTCAATTCACTTAACTCTCTTGTGAGTTCTCTTTGGGTTTTGTCTCTTTGGTCAGGCCTGGTGAAGACAGTTGTGTGGATTTTATTTATGTGATTCTTGGTTTTTTTTTTTTTTTTTTTTTTTTTGATTAGCCAGTTCTGCTATTTGCTTGGACAGGGTCACATATCTTGTGTCTTCATTTGGGGGTTCTATTCCTGTTGTGTCTTTTATATTTTGAATGGAGACTTCCATTGTGGGACTAGGAAACCTTGTTAGGGTTCCTTCCACTTGATGTTTCATTTATGTTGTGGTCTGCTGATCACAGTGTGGGAATCTTACTTAATTAATGAGGAAACAGAAGTTTTCCTTTGTGGTGTCTTCCATGGTTGTTACCTTTTATATTTGCCTTGAATAGGCTAATGATGGCTTTGTATTGAGGGATGTGCAGGTTGTGAAGGGAATAAGTGAATTAGCCACACTGGGCTGATGCTTATTACCAAAGTGGGATTGGTGGTCTGGGATCCCTTTGACCTGGCCTTAGTTGTGCCTCCTGCAGGTAGCCCTTGTCCTTGCTCTCCTACTGAACTTAAATAGGCAGGTTATGGAGGACTCACTTGTTCCTTCAGGCAGGAGATGACCTGGTTTTTCTGGGTTCCCCTAGCGGGGCTGATGGGATGAGCCAAGTAGTCCCTAGCAATGGGGCTGTTCTTTGGACAGATGGTGGGGTGGCTGGGTTCCACAGATGAGGTGGGCAAGACAGGAGCAGTGACTTAAGGGCATACTCAAGGGTGCCTGTAGGTAACATCAGGTGTGGAGGGGTGCAAGATCAGGAAGCATGGCAGTAGACTGGATCACAAGGCGACTGGAGCATGATGGGTCTGTGGGCCCAGTCTGTGGAGCTTGCATGAGCTAGGTGCGGACTGTGTACAGTGGTGGTGAGGTGGCTCCTGGAGACAGGGAAAATTTATTCATGCCATCACAGACTCAGTGGAAGCGGCTCGGGGATTCAGGGAGTACTAGTGGGCACAGAGAGCAGAGCTTGAGGGCTACAGACCAAGGAAGTGGGGCTACCTACAGGGAAAAGGGGCCAGTGCAATTGGCTTTAGAGGCAGGGGCCAGTGTGGACCAAGGTCACCTCAGGAGAGAGGGGACCGTTCTGGGGCTCCTGCCAGGAGACCATGCAAGCAGCACAACTTAGAACCTAATCAGGGGTACTGGGAATGGTATTTGAGGGGTCTTGGAATCTAATTGGCTACCTGAAAGCATAGGAACCAGCAGAGCCTCTGCTTTGCCCCTCTGTACTTTCCTTCTGGAGATCTGCTAACATCTATTCACACTGGAGCCCTACTGATCTTGCCTGGTATTAACCAGAGAGCTGAAGTGTTATTAGATTGATGCCATCTTTGAGACTGATCCTTTAACACAAGCCTTTGGGGAACATTGAAGATCCAAACATAACAAATGTATTTATTTGGTGAGACTCTCCATCCTCTTTTAAAATGCCTCCATTAAATAAACAAGTTTTCTATTCCTTTATCCTCACCTAACAACATATACCAGTACTTCTAGTCACTTCTTATTACCACAGTATTCACTCAACAGATGTGGGCTTAAAGGAAGAAACAGAATGTGGCATAGATAGAAAATAACTAGGATTTCCTATTCTAGTGAGCCATGCAAGAACTAGCTGTGTTTAGTTGTACATATACATGTACAGTTTTGGAAATACACATACATACATACTGAAACTGTGAATGCATTTAAAACTTCACATCATATGAAAACAACTGTCACGAACATGGAAAATGAATGTACTGAATTCAATCACTGAGCCTTAAAATTAATCAACTCAGGGCTCATTTTTTTTATAATAGTCACATCTTTTTGAAGCAAATTGAAAGATATTTCATAATTTTATCTGCGTATGTTCTAGTATGTATTACTAAAATGAGTCTTAAACATTAATAGTTATTACACAGCAATAAATAGAAAAGAGCTCCTTTTAAATGTAGAATACTTTTCTGATTATCTTATACTTTATAATTTGTCTGTTATCCATCAAACAAGGTTACATATATTTTTAATTGGCTAAAGTTCTCCAATAATTTTTCATCAGTAACTATTTATATTTGAATAAATTAGTATGTATGTCTTTTGGAATTTCGTATACTCTGTATTTTATTAATTATATTCCTCTTATGCCATCTCGCACGTGACCTTCTACATTGACAGTGACAGCCAGAATCTTAAGCAAAATTGGTCATGCATATATTTGGCAGACATATTTCATATGTGTTGGCAATTTTTTGTAGGTGCATAATGCCCACTTAGAACATTTTACGTAATTTTAATAGTTATTTATGACTATATAGTAAGTCCACTGTTCCTTTTGTGGTTTTAAATGCAGGTATTTTGACTCTATTATTTCTATTTTTATTTAATAGCTAGAGTATCCCCTGAAAAAGGAAATTCCTTCTTGCATCAATATGTGGTTACCCTTATGGAAGAGATAATGGCTTTATAGATTGCCCCTTATAAGCTAGTTTTAAAAATAGCATCTGCAAATGGTTGTCACTTCTCCAGTGGTTATAAGATCGTGTATTTTAGTATACATGGGTTTCAATGTATTACAATTCTTATCTTTAATGATACTCAGTGTACTCTGATCTTGCATGGTGGTAGCTCTTTAAGCTGGTTTCTGTTTGGCTCAATTGTCAAGCATTTGGAGCCACTGTTAGCTTTGTGTTTTATGACGAAAATCTTGCTTCCAGGGAAATTTATCCATTACATCAGTCAGACTATGAATAAGTCTTTTCCTCAAGAAGGCCAATTTCTCTAAGTGGGAGATAATATTATAAATCATAAAGAACCGCTAGGTGGATGTAAGGATTGCCATTACTTCTGGCTGGTAATTATTGTAGATGTTTTCAGTGAACAGATCTCACATCTCTATATCTAATCCCTAAAAACTAGATTTCAAAGATCACAAAGTTTCTTAATTTCTTTATCCCATGAAATACTCTGACAGCATAAGAATAATATTGTTAGTTTATAAAATATATAGTGAAACAATTAACCAAAAGCCTTAAACACTGTCTTCGTCTTTGGGCTCAGTTCACATCCCACTTTCAGATGTATGAGATTACTGGTGAGAACTTGGAAGAGTTTAGATTTTTGTGTTTCTTCCACCAGCTCAGTTACAATAGGTACAAAATCCCAAATTAATATGTATAAAACAATGTGAATTAACAGAAGTCTAGCTTTGGTCTCTGTTTACTGTGTCTTATACCTTGCCTATATTTTGATTAAAATATGACTAACTATTCAAAACTATTCTAATGTTTGTGCATTTTTATTCTACTCTCTTAGATACTCATTCATTTCAATATTGTTTAACATGTAATAATTTAATCATAGTAAAGATATTTCTTACTTATGTTAGAATTGCATGCTACTCTAATATAATGACAAATGATAGTTTATTGAATATATCATCTAATTAGACATTTGTTATATGAAGATCCTTTTGACTCCCCCTTGATTTATATTTCTGGGATGGAGAAATTTCTCAGTGGTTCAGAGCACTTCCCATGCAAACACGAGTGCCTGAAGATGTCTGAAATAGTGCTGTAGTTGGATGGGAGGATCCACATAAAGAGCAGAACATGGCCATGCATGTCTATAACCCCATTCCTCTGTGGAACAGAGACTAGAGAATTGCATGGGTCTGCAAAAAAAAAAAACCCTACACACACACACACACACACACACACACACACACACACACCAAAAATTGCAAGGGCCAGAGCTTGTAAATGATTCTAGTTTAAGTAAGAACTGATAGAAGAAACATGGGCAGGAACACTCCCCTGGCCACTACAGGCCAATACACTCATCCACATGGAGTTACATAGGCACATTCATACAATATACCCCAAACCACACCAAACTATACTATACACATATATGCAAAAAAGAAAAAGATTCTAATGTATCTTTGGTTCATTAATAGGCATAAAAATATGCAGTTAAAGTGTAATGATATGCATAATTTTGTGAAGCATTACCTCACCAAGTTTCTTATATATTTTACCATTTTGTATGCCTACCATAAGTATATAAAACATATGTGTAGCCTAGTGTGGTGGCACATACCTTTAATCCTAGCACTCTGGAGGCACAGGATAATCATGAATTTGAGGCTTCCCTGAGACTACATAGTGAATTCCAGGTCAGCTTGGGCTAGAGTGAAACCCCACCTTGGAAAACAAAAGGAAAAAAAATGATTTATCTAACAGAATATGAAGTGAAGAGCTTTTATATTTCCTAATCTGTAAGTAAGAAATGGAAATTTAGGTAGTGAGTCACATTGAAAATTTTCTTGTGTGATGAAACTACACTTATATTTTCTTATCTGTATAGTATCTCTCTTGTCAATTTTTTCTTTATGACATATATTAGAAGCTTGTACAATCTAGTAATAGTAGTAAATTTATGTTATATGAGCTAGAAGTATATATCATATGTTATTATGGTATTGACTTTTATATTGTGGGTATTGGATTTGTTATGAATCATTGTTTTCTATACACTCATTTTTAAATTTCTTATTTTCTCTGTTTAGTGCAACTCAAAATGCACTTAGAATGTTAATGAAGAAAGCCACTTAACTGCCTTGGCCATCATTCTCTTTGAAAAGAACTGTCAGGGAGAAGATGCTAGTGTCATTTGGCAAAGGATTGCTTGGCATATACAGTTCAGTGGCAGAGCTTAATAGTATGAGGGCCTTTCTTTTTCACATTAAAACTCATGTTCTCTATGACTATATTCTATTCCATTTTCTTAATCTTGCTTTTTATATTTTATTTTTTTGTAAAATATTTTATTCATTTATTTGCAAGCAGATAGAAATAGGGAGAGAGAGACAGTCAGAATTGGATATACTAGGTCCTCCAGCTTCTGCAAATGAATTCCTGATGCCAGCACCACTTTGAGCCTCTGGCTTATGTAGATACTGGAGAATCATACCTGGCCTCTTTGGCTTTGCCAGCAAATGCTTTAACCACTAAGCAATCTCTCCAGACCGTTTTTTTTTTTTTCAATAATGAAGACAAAAATGAAATAAAATGAAAGAAATATTTCTCAAGACTCTTCCTACTTTAATTTAATAAAGAAAACAGTATACTAATCATATGGAAATTACTGACACAAAACCCATCTAATGCTATGGGAAAAAAGAATTGCATAATTTAGGTTGAAAAATGCAACTTTGTGAATGTAATGTCTTTGTGGGCTAGAATTGTAACCTATTATATTAAATTAAGGTATAGGTAAATTTAATAGTACAGCTTTATCTTTCTACCTGAATTGTTTTCTCTCAAAATAAATGGGTAAATATAGAACAATGATATAGATATTTTTTCAAAGCTTTCAAAAATAGTAGTATTTGTAGACCTTTCTTATTTGCCTCAAACTCTGAAATATCCTATAGACCAATCTATATTTTACTAGTGCCAATCTAAAGAAAGTGGCTAAAAAGAGAAGATTCTCTAGTGCTCAGTACTGCAATATCTCTATCATACCTTCCAAGGCTCAGGTCTATTGCAGAAGAGGTGGCAGAAAGAATGTAAGAGCCAAAGGAAGGGTAGGACTCCTTACAATGTGCTCCCCCCAGACACAAAATGTCCTGGATATCCATGACCTCACGGTGCCTGACACTACCTACACAAGACGATCATAAGAGGAGGAAAAGATCATGACATCAAAATAAAAGAGAGACTGATTGAGAGGGGGAGGGGTTATGATGGAGAATGGAGTTTCAAAGGGGAAAGTGGGAGGAGGGAGGGTAGTACCATGGGATATTTTTAATAATCATTGAAGTTATTAATAAAAAAAATTGAAAAGAAAAAAAAGCAAGTGGCTGAGAGGACTGGCATGCAAGAAGAGATGACCCACATTTACTAGAAGTATTTCAAAATAGTATGACAATTTCACCAGACAAGTATATTACACATGATCTTGTTTATAGGTAAAAGGTTACTAATTCAATATGTGCTTATAGAGAACAAAATTTAGGGGGAAATCTCAAAACAGCCATTCATAATTGTATCCTCAGAAGCACACAATTATTATTGTTTTTACTCCATAAGCATGTTGCACATAGACTTTTAAAAATTTGTTTCTTGTCCTGTAAAATGGAGAAATTAGAATTGGGGTCATCAGGAAGTTATTTTCATATCATCACATCTTATTTTACAATTTTGTGCATACACACACAAATGTGTTTCTAGCTATATTTTTCCTAAAGATAGACAAAGGTTAATTTATTTTACATATGCTCAAAAAATACAGATTTTATTTGAGTCATAATTAATTAAGTCATACATTAGTAAAGGAAGCCACTGAATCACTTTGGCTATCATCCTCTTATTTGAAAAGAGAGTTGTTGTAGAGGGCATGCATGCATCATTTATGAAGAAATTCAGTGGCATATAAAATTTAATCAACAGAGGGTATTTTGTTTATTACCTTGATAGGGATACAGAACAAGAAAATGGAAGGCTGGCTGACAGCTCAGGCAGCCATCAGCACTTGATCTGTCACTGCCAGGATAAGCAGGGTTCTCATACTTTTTTTTTTTTTTTTTTTTTTTACTACTGATGTAGCTTGCAAGATGGTTTGTCTGACTTCATCATTGTTTATATTATTAAATATATAAGTAGTAGAAGAGTTTAAAGTAAAATCATAACCAAACTGAATTAGCCTCCAAGAAAAATTTTCACATTAGCTGACCAGTTCTGGCTATAGCTAACTGACTTGTACCATATGATCATTCCTATTTGGCAGACTGGTGATTGACGTACAATTTCTATTTCTTAAATGGTTGGATATCATATGAGAGCATTGATAACCAGGCAAAATTACAATTCTATTAAAAAGATAAATGAATCTAACAGCTTATTACATAAAAATTCATCTATTATGTATGTTCATGAAATATCTGTGTATATATAAAAATGATTTACTTCTCACCACTTCTTTTTGCCTTTGTGAAAAGTCTTTTCTATAAAAAAAAACCTAGTCATTTATTCACTGAACTTTTAATAATGTAATAATTTAAATAATTGTCAGGTGATAATTCACAGTTGTGGAGGGAGGAATGAGTACAAGAGGAAAATTGGGCACAGAGATGAAGAAAAATGGCAAAATTATAGATCTATTTTTCTTGTTTCTAGCCATAAGTATTGTTGCACTGGCCATTTTGTTCATTTTTAAAATGAACTGGATTATATGAAGCATGACTTGAAGAAAAGTACATAGAGGACACTTGTTACAACCCATATGAACAACATTACCAATGCTCTTCAGAATCAACTTTAAAAAGGTATAAGCTACATACAATAGACTGAATTTTGCACTTGGTGTTGGATGAGCTTTTGTACATGTTTCTATGTTTCTACCTGGATGCTAACCTTGTCAGTCAATGGATAAATTTGACTATTCCCAAAACTTCCTTTCTTTATTTCTTTTTCCTTTTTTTCATTGTATGGTTTTGTTCCAGTCCAGGCTGACCTGGAATTCACTATATACTCTCAGGGTGGCCTCCTGATTGTTGCAATTAAAGGCTTTCACCATCATGCCTGGACCTAAAGTTTCTTTATTATCCTTCACTATCTACATGTCCTGAACTAGTCCCATTACTATGGGTCTGCTTTCAGTGACTAGAGTGGGCTGCATTTTCTAGATTCTTATGCAGATTAGATGAACTCATTAATACCCTGTACCTTCAACTCAGCTTGTGGATATTTGAGATTCTTCCATATCATTGCGTCAGTTCAAACATTTTGTGAGGGTTGCTAGAATTCTGTTCTAAAAGCTTATCAGTATTTGTTTTATTCATTCATGCATTGGTGGTCATTTAGATTATCTGCAGTTTGGAGCTGTTATGATTCATCTGATACAAACATTTACATGCAGATCTTGGTGTGGGCATACGTTTTCATCATTCTTAAGTAAATATCTACCAGTGATATTTTTGAGTAGCATGATAATTGTACATTTAAATTTAACATTTCCAAATTCTCTTCTAAAGTGATAGGAAACATTTGTATCCTACAAATAATTTGTGAGAGTTGTGGTTGTTCTCACAGAGGTACACTGCAGAGTTATCTGTCTTTTATACCTTAGCCATCTAACTAATACTTAGCAAAAATACTGAGTTTCCAACTTTCATTTATAGCTTTATATTTCACATATTTCAAGAATATATTGTTACTTGGTCTCTACTGATTATTCCCCATGATTCATGAACTTAGCCTTATTCATAAACAACAAACTTATGTATCAGTGAGGAGTTGAGGTAGAGTATATGTTGCTTCCTTGTGGGTCTCATTCCTTCAATTGTCTTAATGTCAGGATTTATAGCTGTTTATGCAGTTCTAAATTCTGTCTTCTGGCACTCAGAAACAGTAAAGTTGAGGCTACTGCATTCTCTTTCCTACTACTATAAACATAATGATTCCTAGATCTCTTTCACTCTCATCTTTATATAGTGGCTTGTTCTTTGCACATTTAACCACAAATCTACAACAGTATAATCATTATTCACTCTAGTTGCCACTTTTAATAAGGAATTCTAATGCATTTATATAAAATGTATGTGACCTTACATTAAGGCCTTTAATCCATTTTGAATTGGGTTTTATACAATTGGGAAGTATAAACCTACTTTTTCTTCTATAAGTGGATATCCATTTTTTTCCAACAACATTTGTTGAGGAGGAGGTCTTTTGTTCAATATATATTATTCTTATACTTCTAACAAAGATTAGGTGTCTTCAGCTATAATTCAATTCTGGATCTCCTATCTTATTCCCTTGGTCTACATATTTGTTTCTTGTGCCAGCACCATATTGTTTTTGTTATTATGATTATGCATTATAATTTGAAATCCTGTCTCATGTTACCTCTTACCTGTGCTCTTTCTTTTTTTTTAAATTAAGTAGAAACTTTGTATGGACATATCACATGTTGGTACCATCATTTCTCTCCTTCCTGCCCCATTCTGCTGGGACCCCTCTTCAGTTGGATTGCTGGTATTTCCCCGAGGGTTGTGGGTTATGAGATTTGAGTTCAGCAGTAAGCCACTGTAAAAGGGGGTGGACAATGCCTCTGGACATTCTTTTCCACTCTTGCTATTGTTATCTTCCTGCCCCCTTTTCCACAAAATTTCCTGAGCTGTGGTGGGTGTATTTTAAGTCTACTTTAGTGCTGTGCTATCAGCAGGTTCTGGGTTTCTGCTTTGGTGCATTTTGAGTATTCACAGTGACTATCTCCATGACCCTGGCACTTGACAGGCTTGCTATTGAAGCAGAACTCTTGATCATCTCTTTAATTCCTTTGTGGCTTCACCTGGATCCTAGCTGATGTGTGAGAGAAGTTTTATCTTGTTTGTTCTTGCTGTCTTCTGAAAAATTAAAAAAAAAAAAAAAAGATTCTCCAGTGGAGGATGACAGCATAGCTTCAATGGGATAAACATTTTGGTGGTAGCCTTTCTTTAGGCTAAAGACTTGGAGTCTGTTGGAGTCTATGACCTTGGATTCCCTAGGATTCTGACTTGGTTCCCTGTTCCAGGTAGGGGTTCCTTCCTACTGAGGGGATCTCTTAGCCAATTAGAAAGCTATTGGTTATCAACCTAGGCTGGGTGCCACTATTGAAAAGATCTGATCATCTTGTCATCCTGGTTGCTTTTTTCATACCAGTGTCCCCTGTTAGCACACAAGATTCTTGGTCATTTTCCCCTAGCAGCTTATATAATGTTTTCCAGCACTATATTGGCAAACCTGCTGGGAAATGGTTTCCTTCCAAAGTCCAGCCAGATCTCTCCATGTTTTGTGTCATCAGCATGTGGTGTTTTGAGCAGTAGGTTCTTTACCCTCAGGTGGGTAATCAAGTGCTTTAACAGAAGCCTGTCTTGTTTTGGGGACCTTGTAGGTCTCTCTGATAAACAGCTCAATATGGCTTATAACTGATTTCTGGTACTGGGAGTTACAAGTCAGTGTTTTATTTATTTGCAAGCAGAGAGAGAGAGAGAGAGAGAGAGAGAGAGAGAGAGAGAGAGAGAGAGAGAAGAGAGACACAGAGTGACAAAAGGAAATGTGTGGGTCAGGGCGTCTAGCCATTGCAAATGAATGCGAGATACATGCACCACTTTGTACATCTGGCTTTAGGTGGGTACTGGGGAATCAAACTAAGGTTTTTAGGCATTGCAGGCAAGTGCTTTAACAGCTGAGCCGTCTCTCCATCCCAAACTTCTCTGTTTTTGGTTAGAACTGGTTGGAATTTTCTGGGCCTTTTGCACTCCCAGTGAATTTCTGGATTATTTGTGTATAGTTTTATGAAGCATGTGGTTGGAATTTTGATGGTTATTGTACAGAATTACTGCTATGAACTACATTAATGATACTCTTCATTTTTGGTAATGTGGCCATTCCACAATATTATTTCTGCCTATTTATGAACATGGGAGGTCTTTCCTTTTCATATTTTCTTCACCTTCTTTCTTTTTGTTGATTTGAGAGAAAGAGACAGAGACAGAGAGAGAGAGAATGGGCACACCAAGACCTTTAGCCACTGCTAACAAACTCCAGACACATGCACCATCATGTGCATCCAGTTTACATGAGTACTGGGGAATTGAACCTGGGACCTTAGGCTACCCAAGCAGGTATCTTAACTGATATGACATCACTCCAGCCCCAACTTCTTTCTTTTGTCTCTTAAAGTTTTTATTACAAAGATTGTTAGCCTTTTTATTTAAGTTTATTCCTAAAAATACCCTTCCTTTATGTTTTGAAGCTATTGTGAATGACATTTTTTTCTTATTTCTTTTCCATAAAGCTTATCACTGGCATAAAGAAGAGCTAATGAATTTATAAGCTCATTTTACATCCTGAAACTGCTGAAAGTGTTTATTAGATCTCAGGGTTTTCTAGTATAGTCTGACTTTTAAGTAGGGGATCATGGTGCATGAAAAAGGATACATTGACTTCTTCTTATGCTGAGTGTATCCTTTCTTTTGTCTTTTTGCTCTAAGCCTTTAAGCACGATATCACATAAGAATAGTGATATAAGAATAAGAACAGTGATAATAATACTGATGTTAGAGGAAATGTTTTCATTTTACACCAGTGAACAAGGTTGCCATTTTATCATGAAGGTATATTGAATTTTGTCAAATGCTTTCTTTCTGTCTATTGAGATTATGATGTCATTAATATATTTTGATCAATGTGCTATAAACATTTATTGTTTTGTGAATGTTGAACCATGCTTTTTTTGTTTGTTTTGCTTTGTTTTGTTTTTCGAGGTAGGGCATCACTCTAGCTCAGGCTGACGTGGAATTCACCATGTAGTCTCAGGGTGGCCTCAAACTCATCAAAATCATCCTACCTCTGTCTCCCGAGTCTTGGGATTAAAGGTGTGCACCACCATGCCCAGCAGGTATGCTATTTTTAATATATTCTTCAATTGAGTCTCTAAGTATTTTATACAGAATACTTGTGTCTATTATCTTCAGAAAAATGGCATTCGGTTTCCTTTTATTTGTTGTATGCTAACAGGTTAATGTAGAATGTCAAATGCATTTGGTGGACTAGAAACTCTGAAATTCCTAGGACCTCCCAGGCAAAAAACTTCAAGATGGAGCAGGGGTTTCTGAAGATATCTCCAATATCCTAGGAAATAATCCTACTAATTGACAAATAGGATTACATGATCTCCAAACTTCTAAACAGAATGTCAAACAGTCAACAGAATGGAGAGCGAGCCTACCAGGTGAGAGGAAATCTTTGCCAATTATGAATCTGACAGGTTATTACTATCTCGAATTCATAAAAACCTACAAATTTAAACACAAAAATACTCTATCTATCTGGTCAATAAAGAGGCTATTAAACTAAGCAGATAGTTCTCAAAGGAAGAAATGCAGTGATAAATAAATATTTGCAAATCCAGTCACTACCATTACCACCAAAGAAACAAAGTAAAACAGCTTTTGGATTCCATCTCACTTCAGTCAGAATAGCTGTCATCTGAAAACAGATGACACTTTTGTGTCTATAGTTTGCAATATCTCTTCCAGGAACTGGCTGTTTCTCATAATTATAAATTAGCTCTTCATTTGTATTTATATAACACACACACACACACGTGTGTGTGTGTGTGTGTGTGTGTGTGTGTGTGTGTGTATATATATATATATACATATATATATATATATATATATATATATATATGAAGTATTTTCCAGAGGGTCTATTCATCATGGATCATGAGGGATGTAAAGTCCTGGGCACCCATTTCCTGAAAAAATAGCCATTATTTTATTTGAAAACAATGTTCCAAAACCAGTTAACTCATAATAATTGTGATAAAAATTATCAAGTTCATGTTCTGAGCCCTGCAATTTAGAATTGAAGAAGAAAGCAGAAGAGAGCTTTTTCTTTTTTTTAGAACAGTAACGTCTGAATTAGAAGTTAAAGTTCAGTAAGATTCCATCGTGGTTCTCCTTGGTGTCCTTTGTGCTGCTCCTGTTCCAGAAGCCCAGGTGCCCGTTGGTTTGGCAGTGGTGTTGTCATAGCTACCCACACTGAGGTCTGACTTACCTCTGAGAGTTTGTTTTACTTGCCAGTAATTTTCCTCTCCTTTGATGAAAACTCTAATTCTTCAACGCAGTTCAACTCTGCTAAATGTTTAGGAGGCAAGTTTCTTGACATTCCCAGAGTAATTTTAGGAGGAGATGTTTAATATCTCCAATTAATTTCCAAGTGGGAACATTTGGACGATGCAACAGAATTTATCAAACTGTTCAGTTCACATGTGTATTTAGGACCATGGGTAAACTTGTGCTCTGTCTCAGAAGGAAGACTTCTCCTAATGCTCATCTATTCTGAGGAGTTCCCAGATGTTATTTTTTCTTTATCTAATTTCATTTCAAAAATACAGATTTTTGGTAAAAGTGGCATATTTTTGGTTTGCTTGGCTCACTGACTATTCTCAAGTAGCAGCCACACCAGGGATGTGTGGGTGGAAGCAGAGGTAGTGAATAATTTTTACATATATATGGAATTTTCTCTTGAACTTTCCCATCTTTTATTATACTGTTTGTCTGTGCTGTCAATATGTCTCTTTTCTAGCTATCTGTGTATGAATTTCTCCTCACTGAAATAATAGTTATTATCTGTGTCCCTATTAATCATCACTCAATACTTAGAGAAGGATTCACACTCAAAGGTTAGCTTGGGACTTCAAAATTTTACTTTCATCAATGCAACATATGGTCAAGTTGATATAAAGCAGAAGTGTGCTTAATCATATTTGTTGTTTTCTCTGCAATAATCCCTAAGTTTTGCCTTCATCTTTTTTTAAAAATTTGTTTTCATTCTTTCAAGGCAGGGCCCTACTTTAATCCAATCTGAACTGCAACTCACTATGTATCATTGGCTGGCCTCAGACTCACAGTGATCCTCCTACCTCTGCCTCCCTTGTTCTAGGATTGTAAGTAAGTCACGATGTTGGGCTTACTTGTTTTTAAGGCATCTTTTTGGTTTGCATATTTTGTCAGAAACACCAACCATTTAATATTTTTTTATTTATTTACTTCTGCAAGATTTCACAGTTTTATATTTTCTAGTTTGCAGAAGACTTATCAAGTATTTTGCCTCCAGTGGCCCAAGCTCCATCTCCCATTTCTTAGTTTCTCATGTTAGGCAGGGAGGGAACACTATCTCCTTTGTCGTACAGGGATGGAATGCCATAGCAAACATAAGGTTTTTATGTTAGCCTTACATGAATTGAAAATCTTTTCCTGCTAATATGATGCAACACAATAACATTATACATTTCAAACTGCTAGGTTAACCACAAAGACATTTCACACACAACATAATTATCAGCAGCTACTTCATACATTTGCATATTAGATAGCATATATGAAACATTGTTTCAGACAAATTTCATAGTGAATTCTTAATGTTAAACCTGTGTGCACATGAGGAATGTTCAATGTCAGGTTAATGTATTGTTCGCTGTTACCTAACTAGAGCAGTTATATTTGAAATGTCTGTTCTTATCAGGAATTTGTGTTGCTTTCCCTTTCCAGAGAACCTTTAGGAAACAGAGACAATAATATGAAACTAAGGTCCTTCTAATTTAAACTTTGAAAGCAACAGAATTTGAGGAATATACAAGGAGGATTAGAAACATGACAAATATATTTATTTAAGAATTGAACCAAATTCTTCTAGCCATCACTGTTCTTCCACATGTCCTAGCAACTGCTTCAAAGACTCCTAGTAAGAGTAAAGAAAAGGAAAACACTCTTGCACATGCTCAGTTGTGGGCCTAGACTAAATATATTTGGCTATTTGAGAGCCACAATCTATGAAATCAAGCCAACAGGGCCTTCAGCCTTGAGGTCATTCTACCAGTAAAGCGATACTTAGCCCAGCAACTTTAAGTTAGAAAGCCTTGATTAGTTTGGATTCTTTTCCCTTTGTAAAGATGAGCATTCAGTGGAATGAGAGCATACTAAATCTCTCTCATTATCCAGGCTCAGGGTGATGTAGTTAATTTTTTACAATAGCTGTACAACTACTAGTGAATCTAGATAAGAAAGGGGTCCACTGAAATGGCACAGGTTTTAAAGAATATATTTTTTTTTATTTATGAGAGAGAGGAGGGGAGGGAGAGGCAAATAGGGAGAATGGACACACCTGGGCCTCTAGCAACTGCAAACAAACTCTAGACACAGCTCCACCTTGTACATTTGGATTTATATGGATACTGGGGACTCGAACCTGAGTCCTTAGGCTTTGAAAGCAAGTGCTTTAACTGTTAAGGCATCTCTACAGCTCCTGAAATGGCACAGATTATATATTTTTCTTGTTCCTTCTTATTTCTATATATTAGTTGGGAAAATAATGAGTTTCATATGACATTTTCATATATTCATATGATAATATATTTTGGTCAAATTTACATTCTATTATCTTCTCAAACTAATCTACTCCTTCTTACCAAATAGTTCTCTTTTAATTTTCCTGTAAAAAGAGAGACAAGTATTACAGTTCAAATAATATGAAACAAGAACAAATACTACCTCAATCCTGACTTATTATTTACAGTTTGAGTAACAAAGAACAGTGTACGAAACTTCAGTAACCTTATCTATGAAACAGACATGGGTTCTTATCTTGGAAAGTATTGGGATAATTACATAGTATGCATATATAAAATATCTGTTTGTAAAATCTATGGCATTAAAGTAATAAAATATATTATTGGCATTACCTGCTAATATTTCCCTGGAATATAATTATGAAATGAAATAATAAATTTGGTTGTTTCTGTCCTTAGAAGTTTGAGTTGAGAATAGTAGGATAAATAAAATAACAGACCCTTTTTTTTCTTTTTGTTTGTTGAGGTAGGGTCTCACTCTAGCCCAAGCTGACCTGGAGTTCATTATGTACTGTCAAGCTGGCCTCGAACTCCTGGTGATCCTTCTAAGACTGCCTCCCTAGTGCTGAGATTAAAGGTGTGCAACCACCGTGACTGGCTTCAGAGAACTTTTAAAGAGATCGTTGTCTTAACTAGTCAGTTTCTGTTCAGTACTGGATGTGGCATTCATTCTTTCTCTGTGTCTGACTCTATCTCGGTATCTCTGTCTGTCTGTGTATGTTTCTTTCTTATCTCTCTATAATGTACACAAACCAAATGGGAAAACCTATAAACACCCTTTACAGATTTTTCTTTGCTTTGATTTAGAGAAAGGGAAGAGAGTAAGTTGACATGTTGTGAATATATGGATTGCTCTTTCAAGCCAAAATAGCCACTTTTTGTTTGCTTGTTTGTTCATTCATTTATTTGAGAGCAACAGACACAGAGAGAAAGAGGAAGAGAGAGAGAGAGAGAGAGAGAGAGAGAGAGAGAGACGATGGGCACGCCAGGGCCTCCAGCCACTGCAAACGAACTCCAGACGCATGCGCCCCCTTGTGCATCTGGCTAACACGTGTCCTGGGGAATTGAGCCTGGAACTGGGGTCCTTAGGCTTCACAGGCAACCGCTAAGCCATTTCTCCATCCCGCCACTTTGTTTTATACCTCACACTTCCAGGCTTCCCTTGTACATCCTTTAAATCTGGTATATTCTTGTATACTCTTCTATAAATAGGTCAGTCAGTTATAGTATGCCTCTAATTCATATATATTTACTAATATTATTAATATAATGCTCAGATCCTGGGACTTAGATCATTATCACATAAAAGGATCAGGCTGAGATTTGCTGTCACAATTTAACTTTCTTCATATTGATGAACTCTAGGTCAGTTTAATGAATATACTTATAATGAATTTTCCTTACTATTGCCACATATGAGATTTTGGAAAAGACTGATACCCAAATGGTTTGAACACTATACAACAGCATTCTGTCCATACCCACAAATGCATAACAAAAGTGTGTCTTGTACCCCAAAGTGATGGTCAGATAATCCATAGGAGTGTAATGCAGCTCAGTGGCAAAGTTCTTGCCTACCATGCTTACCATGGTGGAGGGCCTCAGTTCAATCCCATTGAGGGTGAGATAGGAAGATTTTATCTAGAAAATATTTTACTGTTATGATAAAGTAATATAATCTTAAATTTTCTTTTAATTACTATGATGACTCAGATATTCAGAGAAAATATAAAGTAAGTATTGAAAGTGCATCTAAAATTCATATATTAAGAAAAACGACTGTAATTTGGCAAACATGATAGCAACCAACTGCTAGCATGTATGTTTTCATTCACAGAGCTGAGCATTTTCCATGTGGCAGATCTTGTTTTAAGGGTTGATATTTGTGTACAGATGCATAACATAGAAGTTTGTTTGTTTGTATTAAGCTTACATTAGCAGTGCTTATGGAAACCAAATTGATATATATGTATTTAATACCATTTTAAATGAGACAATCTGGTGTGAAACAAAGCAAAGGATAAAGTTAAATTTCTCATTGAAGCAAGGCTTGCTTTCCTGAGGTCTAAAATAGAACATCAAAGAAGCAAAAAATAAGGAGGAAACACAAATAGAATGCATTATCAAGAATTGTGTTAGTTGTAAAAAGTATACCATCTACCAAAGCTAAACACAGAGCAGATTAATCACCTCAATCAACCCATCACACTCATGGAGATTGAAAAAGTAATAAAAAAAAAACTCCCAAAAAAGAAGAGTCCAGGACCAGGTGGCTTCTCAGCTGAATTCTATCACACCTTCATGGAAGAACTCAATCCAATCTTCCTCAAATTGTGCCCCACAATTGGTGAACAGGGAAAGCTACCCAACTCCTTTTATGAAGCTAGCATCACCCTAATTCAAAAACCAGGCAGAGATGCCACAAGAAAAGAAAACTACCAGCTTTTTCCCTGATGAATTTAGATGCAAATATCCTAAAAAAAAATCCTCTCAAACTGAATCCAACAACACATCAAAAGCATTATCCACCTTAACCAAGTGGGATTCATTCCAGGAACACAGGGGTGGTTCAACATATGGAAATCTGTCAATGTAATACACCACATAAACAAGGTTGAACATAAAAACCACATGATCATTTCGATAGATGCAGAAAAGGCCTTTGACAAGATTCAACATCACTTCATGTTCAAAACATTGGAGAGAATTGGCATGGTTGGTTCATATCTTAACCTAATAAAGGCAATATACAAAGCTCTGAAGGCCCAAATAATACTTAATGGAGAGAGACTGGAGGAATTCCCATTAAGATCAGGAACAAGACAGGGTTGTCCACTCTCACCTCTGCTTTTCAATATAGTACTGGAAGTCCTAGCTCAAGCAATAAGACAGGAGAAGGAAATAAAAGGGATACAATTTGGAAAGGAAGAAGTTAAGTTAGCTTTATTTGCTGATGACAAGATTCTATATGTAAGAGACCCACGAGACTCCATCCCAAAACTCCTGAAGGTGATTAACACCTATAGCAAAGTAGCAGGATACAAAATCAATGCACAAAAATCAGTAGCCTTCCTTTACGCAAATGACAAAGATACAGAGAAAGAAATGAGGGACATAGTCCCATTTTCAATTGCAACAACAACAAAAAAAATACCTTGGAATAACGTTAACCAAGGAAGTGAAAGATCTATACAACGAAAACATAAAAATACTCAAAAAAAGAAATTGAGGCCGACTTGAGAAAATGGGAAGACCGCCCATGTTCCTGGATAGGCAGAATTAACATTGTGAAGATGACAATCCTACCAAAGGCAATATACAGATTTAATGCAATTCCAATTAAAATCCCTACAGTGTTCTTCACAGAGATAGAAAAAATGATCTCAAATTTCATATGGAAAGGCCGAAGGCCTCGCATTTCCAAACATATCCTCAGCAAAAGAAATACCTCTGGAGGCATCACCATACCTGATCTAAAGCTATATTACAAAGCTATAGTAATAAAAGCAGCATGGTACTGGCATAAATACAGGAGTATAGATCAATGGAATAGACTTGAGGACCCGGACTTTGGGTCAGGCAGCTATAGCTACTTGATATTCGATAAAGGCCCAAACAATATAGGCTGGAGAAAAGACAGCATCTTCAACAAATGGTGCTGGACAAACTGGATAACCATATGCAAGAAACTGAAACTTGATCCACACATTTCATCATGAACTACACTCAAGTCCAACTGGATCAAAGATCTCAATATAAGACAAGAAACTCGTATACTACTGGAAGAAAATTTAGGAAGTACTTTCCATGATATAGGAATGGAAAAAGACTTCCTGAACAAAACTCCAGTGGCTCATGAACTTAAACCATCACTCAACCAATGGGATCACATGAAGCTGAAGAGTTTCTTTACAGACAAGCATACAATAAGCAAAGCCAATAGATTACCCACAGAATGGGAGGAAATATTTGTGGGTTATCCAACTGATAGAGGCCTAATCTCTAGAATCTACAAAGAACTCAAAAATCTAAACAGTAAGAAGTCAAACACCCCACTCACAAAATGGGGCAAAGAGCTGAACAGGCAGTTTACAGAGGAAGAAATATAAATGGCAAACATACACTTCAGAAATTAAGAATTTCTGTATGCTTTGTAGTTTTTCATGTTTCTGATTGTTTTATCCCATTGTGGGATAGAGTACAAGGGATTATTTCACTTTTCCTGTATTTATTAAAATTTGCCTTGTGTCCTAATATATGGTCAATTTTGGAGAATATTACATGTGTTGCTGAGAAATATATATATTCTGTAGCATTTGGATGAAATGTTTTGTAGATGTCTGTTAGGTCCGTTTGTTGCATGACATCATTGATTAAATATGAACAGGCAGTTCACAGAGGAAGAAATACAAATGGCAACATACACTTAAGAAATTGTCCATCATCCCAAATCATCAGAGAAATGCAAATTCAAACAACTATGAGATTCCACCTTACCCCAATAACGATAGCAAACATCAAAAAAATCAAATAAAAGTAAATACTGGCGAGGATGTGGAGAAGAAGGAACACTCATCAACTGTTGGTGGGAATGTAGGATGGTACAACCACTTTGGAAAGCAATATGGAGACTTCTTAAAAAGCTGAGTATAGAGATACCAACAGACCCAGTTATTCCCTTACTGGGCATCTACCCTAAAACCTTCAAACCACAGGCTAGAGAGATTTGCTCAACCATGTTTGTAGCAGCTCAATTTATAATAGCTAAGAGCTGGAATCAACCCAGATGTCCATCAGTAGAAGAATGGATAACTAAGATGTGGTATATCTACACAATGGAATTCTATACAGCAGTAAGAAAAAATGACACAATGAAATTTGATGAAAAATGGTTGAACCTGGAACAGATCATTCTCAGTGAACTTACCCAATCACAGAAAAAAAATCGCCACATAGTCTCACTCAGCTACAGCACCTAACCTGAATCTACCCAAGATACCTTACATACCCAGCAAGCATCTCCTAGACTAGACACTAGGATGGTATGGGAGGGAGGGGAGGGCATCAGAGGGGTGGGAAACACAAATCTAGACCCAAACAGCAATGGTACCATAATTTTCTACTTACTAAAAGACAGACCAAATGGCTGATCCTTCACCAGGCCCTTACAGGGAACACCTGAACCACAAGACTCTAGAGAGGCTAAGATCAAGACTAACCTTAATCTTCTACATCTTCCCTCCCTCACTTTCCCTCTGTCTTATCTCTAACTCTTGTATATTAGTAATCTTTTTCCTCATTTTCTTAGTGGACACTGACCTGTAACTCCCAGATCCAGCATGGGGCTATCATCCACAATGAGCTTTTGATCAGAGAGACCTACAAGGTTTCCTAAAAGACAGACAGATTTCTGTCAGAGTACTTGATGACCCACCAAAGGCTAGTGGTAAGACCCTACTGCTGAAGACACCTTATGTGATTGACCTGCAAATTAGAATGGCACGGCTGGAAGTTGGAAGAGAGTCAGTCCCCAGACAGTCAGCGCGTCTAGTGCCAGAAGGTGCAACATGGGCGACTGGGGGAAAATGACCAATATCTGTCGAAGCAAAGCATGGTCTAACCATGCAGCAAATAACTTGTTGTGATGCCCACACAAGTGCAGTGGTGGCACACAGCCATGGTGGGGAACCAACTGCTCTCAATGTGGCTGACTGATCCCCTCACTGGTATGGGACCCATAGCTGGAGCTGGGAAACAAGTCAGAACCATGTCCAAACATAAGCCCACTCTCCAATATCAAGCTACCATCAATTGTGGGCTACAAGAGGGCCTACACCTAATAAATTCTCTATTAAAAGAAAAAAAAGGGTTATCTCATTTGTCCTGATTCTAACTTACTCTCCGTTGGAGAATCTGCTTCTCTTTTTCAGATAGATGTAGATCCTAAGGAGAGAGCCACCGCATCATACCTCAAAAGGGCCCCGGCTGAAACTAAGAAAAATTGGAGAAACAAGCAAGGGGGCTGTTTTCCTGATGAACCGGATACCAGCAGAAGGGGGATGGAGATGAGCACAGAGAAAAATCAACTCCTACCAAATCATAGAGCCAGAGCCTCAGAGGCCTCCATCACCTCATCACTGAAGCAGACCAAAAATGAACTCAACATGGCTCAGGGAAATTTTGCAGAAGAGGGGGCGGAAAGAATGTCAGAGCCACATGTTGGGTCATGATATGCAGAGACATTTATCTTATCCATAACTGTGGGCTAACTCCACAATGCATGACCTGTATACCTCAACAAGGAGGGGCCAAGGGTAGCGGGTAGGTCATGGATGAGGCTAATAATGGTACCAAACTGACTGTATTTGTTGAATACAAAACTAACTAATAAAGAAAAAAAAAGAAAAAAAGAAAAAAAAAAGTATAGTGCAATATTAAGATTATAGTTTGTGGAGGTTTTTTTTTGTCCTGTGAATGTGAATGTTGAGTGCATGCATATATGTTTGCGTGTGTGGAAGTGCCTGTGTGGGGGGTATGCATGCACATGTGTGCATGTGCATATGTGAGCTAAATGTCTATGTTCAGTGTCATGTACTGGATCACTTCATTTTTTTAATTAGTTTTGTACTCAGTTTAAACAGTCAAGTTGGTACCATTGTTAGCCTCTTCCCTGTTCTCCCCTTTACACAGGGACCCTCCTCGTTGGGGAATATGGGTTGTGCATTGTGGGGTTAGCCATCAGATATGGGTAGGAGGCAATATCTCTGTGCATAACCCAATGTGTGGCTCTGACATTCTTTCTGCCCCCTTTTCCCCAAATTTCCCTGAGCCATGTTGGGTTCATTTTAGGTCTGCTTCAGTGTTGAGGTCTTCAGAGCCTCTATGTCTCTGCATATCTGGTTTGATAGGAGTTGGGAGTTCTCTGTATCTATCTCCTTCACCCTTGTGCTGGTACCAGGTTGACCAAGAAAGCAGCACTCTTACTTATTTCCCCAGTTATTCTTAATTTCAGCTGGGGCTCTTTTGAGGTGTGATGGGCTGGTTCTCTCCTTAGAATCTGGGAGCATTAGACAAAAAGAAGCAAATTCTCCAATGGAGAGTGAAGTTAGTGCCAGATAAATGGGATAACCTTTGTCTTTTAGAGAGAATTTAATAGGTGTACGCCCTCTTGTAGCCCATATTTGGTGGGAGCTTGGTAATAGACTGTGGGCTCATATTGGATATGGTTCTGACTTGATTCCCAGACCCAGCTTTTGGATCTTCTCCACTGAGCAGATAAGTTAGCCAAATCAAGAGCAGTTGGTTTCCCACCATGGCTGTGTGCCACTATTGCACTTGTGTGAGCATCACGTCAGGTTATTTGCTGCTGAGTATTGTAGACCATGAGTTTCTTGGAGAGATATTGGTCATTTTCCCCCACTTGCTCATGTAGCACCTTCTGTCACTAGGCGAGCTTACTGTCTGGGGACTGAGTCTTACAGCTTGCAGCCATGTCACTCCATGTTCTGTATCAACAGCCTATGATGTCTTCAGCAGTAGAGTCTTACCACTAACATTGGGTGGGTCATCAAGTACTCCGACAGCAATCTGTCTTCTTTTGGGAAATGCTGTAGGTCTTTCTGATCAAGAACTCATTGTGGATGATAACCATATACTGATACTGGGAGTTACAGGTCAGCACCCAAGAAGACAAAGAAGATGTAGATAAGTAATATAAAAAAGATAGTGAGGAGAGAGAGAGAGAGAGAGAAAGAGAAACAGGAGAAGATTAAGGTCAGTCTTCATTGTACCCTCTCCAGGGCCTTGTGATTCAGGTGTTCTAAAAGCCTGGCGAAGGTTCAACCATTAAATCTGTCTTTTAGGTTGTAGAATTTTATGATACCATTGCCGTTTGCATCCAGCTTTGTGTCCCCCACCCCGACTCTTACCCTCCCCTCTCTCCCCACCCACTCCATTGTCTGGGCCTCTAGATACTTGTACGGTATGATGGCATCTTGCATAGATTCAGGTTAGGAGCTATAGATGAGTGAGACTATGTGGCAGTTATCCTTCTGTGATTGGGTGAGTACACTGAGAATGATCTGTTCCAGGTTTGACCATTTTTCTGCAAATTGCATTGTGTCATTTTTCCTTAGAGCTGTGTAGAATTCCATCATGCAGATATACCAAATCTTGGTTATCCATTCATCTAATGATGTACTTCTAGGTTGATTCCAGCTCTTACCTATTATGAATTGAGCAGTGATAAACATAGTTGAGCAAATCTCTCTGAACTGAGATGTGGAGCTTTTAGGATAAATGCCCAGTAAGGGAATAACTGGGTCTGATGGTAACCCTATACTCAACTTTTTTAGGAATCTCCATATTGCTTTCCAAAATGGTTTTACAATCTTATGTTCCCACCACCAGTAGGTGAGGGTTCCTATTTCTCCACATCCTCACCAAAATTTATTTGCATTTGATTTTTTGAAGTTTGCTATCTTAAAGTGGAATCTCATAGTTGTTTTAATTTGCATTTCTCTGATGATTGGGGATGATGAACATTTTCTTAAGTGTGCATTTGCCATTTGTATTTCTTCCTCTGAAAATGGCCTATCCAGTTCTTTGCCCCATTTTGTGAGTGGGTTATTTGACTTTTTATTGTTTAGGTTTTTGAGTTCTTTTGAGACTCTAGAAATTAGGCCTCTATCAGTTGGATAGCCAGCAAATATTTTCTCCCATTCTGTGGGTAATCTGTTGGCTCTGCTTATTGCATGTTTGTGTGTGAAAAAAATTTTCAGCTTCATGTGATTTCATTGATTGAGTGACTGTTTAAGATTCTGTGATACTGGGATTTTGTTTAGAAAGCTTTTCCCATTCCTATATCATGTAAAGTTCCTCCTACTTTTTCTTCCAGTAGTAACCAACTTTCTGGTCTTATATTGAGGTCTTTGATCCATTTGGACTTGATTATTGTACATGGTGAAATGTGTGGTTTAAGTTTCCGTTTCTTGCATACAGTTATCCAGTTTATCCAGCAGCATTTGTTGAAGATGCTGTCTTTTTTTCCAGGCTATTTTGTCAGGGTCTTTGTCAAATATCAAGTAGCTGTAACTAATTGACCCAAAGACTGGGTCCTCAATTCTGTTCCATTGGTCTATACTCCTATTTTTACTACTATGGCTTTGTAATACAGCTTTAGATCATGTATGGTGATGCCTCCAGAGGCGTTCCTTTTGCTCAGGATATGCTTCAATATCCAAGGGCTTCTGCCTTTCCATATGAATTTTGAGATCAATTTTTCTATCTCTGTGAAGAACAATGTTGGGATTTTGATTGGTATTGCAATAAGTCTGTATATTGCCTTTGGTAGGATTGCCATTTTCTTTTTTTTTTTTTCTTTTTTTCTTTTTTTTTTTTTATTAGTCAGTTCTGTATTCAGCAAATACAGTCAGTTTGGTACCATTATTAGGCTCATCCGTGACCTACCCCCTCCCCTTGGCCCCTCCTTGTTGAGGTATACGGGTCATGCATTGTGGAGTTAGCCCACAGTTATGGGTAAGCTAAATGTCTCTGCATATCATGACCCAACATGTGACTCTGACATTCTTTCCGCCCCCTCTTCCGCAAAATTTCCCTGAGCCATGTTGGGTTCATTTTTGGTCTGCTTCAGTGATGAGGTGTTGAGGGCCTCTGAGGCCCTGGCTCTCTGATTTGGTAGGAGTTGATTGCCATTTTCACAATGTTAATTCTGCCTATCCAGGAGCATGGGAGGTCTTTCCATTTTCTCAAGTCCTCCTCAATTTCTTTTTTGAGTGTTTTTATATATTCTTTGTATAGATCTTTCACTTCCTTGGTTAATGTTATTCCAAGATATTTTATTTGGTGCTATTGAAAATGGAACAATACCATTTATTTCTTTCCCTGTATCTTTATCATTTGCATATAGAAAGACTACTGATTTTTGTACATTGGTTTTGTATACTGCTACTTTGCTGAAGGAATTAATCACCTTTAAGGTTTTCAAATGGAAGCTCTTGGGTGTCCTATGTATAGAATCATGTTGTCTGTGAATAGAGCTGTCATAACTTCTTCCTAACCAATTTGTATCCCTTTTTGTTTCTTTCTCTGGACTTATTGCTTGAGCTAGGACTTCCAGCACTGTATTTAAGAGCAGAGTACTATATTAAGAGCAGGTGAGAGTGGACACACCTGTCCTGTTCCTGATCTCAACAGGAATTCCTTCAGTCTCTCTCAATTGAGTATTATTTAGGCTATAGGAGATTTATATATAGCATTTATTATGGTGACATATAAACAGACCATGCCAATTCTCTCCATTGTTTTGATAATGAAGTGATGTTGTATTTTGTCAAAGGCCTTTTCTGCATCTATCAAAATGATCATGTGGGTGTTTTTTTTGTGGTTAAGCTTATTTATGTGGTTTATTACATTGACTGATTTCCATATATTGAACCACCCCTGGATTACTGGGATGAAGCCTACTTAATCAAGGTGGATAATGCTTTTGATGTGTTATTGGATTTGGTTTGTGAGGATTTTGCTCAGGATCTTTGTGTCTAAGTTCATCAGGGAAATAGGCTGGTAGTTTTCTTTTACTGTGGCATCTCTGCCTGGTTTTGGTATTAGGGTGATACTAGTTTCATAGCAGGAGTTCAGAGCTTTCCCTATTCTCCAACTGTGTGGTAAAGTTTGAGAAAGATTGGTTTCAGTTCTTCTATGAAGCCTTGATAGAATTCAGCTGAGAAGCCATCTGGTGCTGGACTCTTCTTCTTGCAGAGGTTCCTGATTACCTTTTCAATATTGATAGGTGTGATAGGTTTATTTAGGAGATTAATCTGCTCTGAATTTAGCTTTGGTAGGTGGTATGTGTACAGGAATTCATCCATTTCCTCAATGTTATCCAGTTTTATGGAGTAGAGGTTTTTGAAATCAGTCCTGATGATTCTCCCAATTTCAGTTGTCTGTTCTAATCTCTCCTTTTTCATTTGTAATTTTGTGAATCTGAAGTGTCTCTTTTTTATGCTTGATCAAAGTGATCAGGGCTTTGTCAATGTTGTTTAGTTTTGCAAAGAACCAGCTCTTTTTTTCATCATTTTTCTTGATTGTTTTCTTAGTTTCTAATTCATTAATTTCTGTTCTGATCTTAATTATTTCTTTCTATCTGGAGCTTTTTGGGTTCAATTCTTCTTGCTTTTCTAGTGCCTTGAGGTGGATGGTTAGGTTTTTGATTTGGGATCTCTCTGTCTTTTTTATGAAGGCATTTAGTGATATGAATTTTACAATGTGTTCTCATTGTCATTCATTTCTAGAAGTTTTGCAATTTCATGTTCTATTTCATCCACTACCCAGTTATTGTTTAAAAGTGTGCTGCTCAGTTTCCAGTAGCCACTGGGATTCTTGGTGCATCTTTTGTTGTTAATTTCTAGTAATACAGCATTGTGGTCTGATATCATGCAGAAAATTATGTCAGTTTTCCTAAGTATATGTAGGCAGGCTTTGTGGCCACATATATGTTTTGTTTTAGAGAAGGTTCAATGGGCTGCTAAGAAGAATGTGTAGTCTGTGGATTTGGGGTGAAATGTTCTGTAGATATCCATTAGGTCTTGTTATTCTGTGGTTTTGTTGAGCTCTCTTTCTTCCCTTTTGATTTTCTGTTTGGATGATCTATCTATTGCTGATAATGGAGTATTGAAGTCCCTAACTATGATGGTCTAGGTGGTTATTTCTGTTTAATTGTCAAGTCATTTTTTTCTAATGAATTCCGGTGTCCCTGTGTTTGGTGAATAAAGATTTATGATTGTGATATCCTCTTGATGGATCATTCCCTTGATAAGTAGGGAGTGGATTACTTTGTCTTTTTCATTGCTTTTTGTTTGAAGTCTATTTTATCCAATATTAGTATAGCTACAGATGCTTGTTTCTTATTCCCATTTGATTATAATATCATTTTCCACCCTTTCACCCTGAGGAAGTGTCTGTCTTTGGTGGTGAGGCAGGGTTTCTTGAAGACAACAGAGTGAGGGGTCTAATTTTCTAATATCCACCCTGTTGGCTTGTGTCTCTTGATGGTTGAATTAAAGCCATTAATATATAGGTTAATGACTGTGAGCTTTGATATCTGCCATATTGTGTTGGTTGATGTGGTTTGGTGTTTTCATGGACATTTTTTGTGCCTTCTCTGAGTTTGGTTATTGTGATCTGCTTCTTCTAGGCACTTGAGGTTTATTATTTTATTCTTTTTTGTGGAGAATTTCCTGAAGTACTCTCTGTAGTTTTGGCTTTGTGTTTATATAGTTGTAAAGCTGAGTTTTGTCGTGGAAAGTTTTTCTTTCACCATTTATTATGAGGGATACTTTTGCTGGGTAGAGCAGTTTTGGTTGAAAGCCTTAGGTTCTTATACTTTGCAGTGTTCCATTCCAGGCCCTTCTGGCTTTTACGGTTTCCATTGCGAAGACTGATGTAATTCTGATGGGGTTACCTTTAATTGTAATGTGTTGTTTTTCCCTAGCTACTTTTAGGATTTTCTCTTTGGTATCAATGTTTAGAGTCTTAAGGATAGAATGTCTTGGAGATTTTCTTCTTTGGTGAAGTCCGTTTGGAGTTCTGTTACCTTCTTGTAATTTGATGGGACTTTCTTTTGAGAAAGTGGCAAAGTTTTCTTCTATAATGTTGTTGAATAAGTTCTCCATGCCTTTGGAAAGAATTTCTTCCCTTCTGGTATTCCTATTATCTTAATGTTGGTATGCTTAAGGATATCTCAAAGTTCCCTCATGTTCCATTCACAGAAATTTTTGAACTTATTCAAACTTTTGGGCTCTCAGACTGTTTCTTCTACTTTGTTTTCCAGTTCTGGGTTTCTATCCTCCGCATGGCTGACTTTATTCTTGAGAGCTTCTGTAGAATTTCGGGCTTGTTCAGTTTGGTTTGCATTTCCTACTACTTTTCTATGTACAGTTTATATCCCTCTGTCAACTTCCCTTTTCACTTCATTTTTTGATTTCCTTGATGTTTCTTGGAATTCATCCTTGCATTTCTTTGTCTCCTTTGAGCTTAGCCATCTGGTTTTTGAGGTACTCTTTTTTTCCGCTTTCCTTCATATCCTTTAACTGTGTTTGGACCCCTTCCATTTTCTTATCTATTAGGTCTAGCCTAGCATGGAAAGCATTCATATGATTATTGGCCCTTTGTTACTTTTCTGCAAGTTCTGCTATTTGCTTGGTCAGGGTTGCATAGCTTATAACTTCATTTTGGGGTTCTGATGCTAATGTCTCTTCTATGTTTTGTTTAGAAACATCCATTGTAGGACTGGGGAATCTGATTGGATTTACTTGCATGTGATTTTTCATGTTATTCCTTTTGCGCTATGGTCTCTCACAGTGTAGGGGTGGGTAGAGTAGGACTGGGGTCTTAGGTTGCAGGGGGATGGGAATGTGGTTCCACGGGATAGGGGTAGCTGGACTTAGGTCACAGGGTGTGGGGGGAGTGAGACTGAGGTTGCGCTTGGCAAGGGGAGCAGGACTGAGGTCACAGGAGCCAAGGGAGGAGGACTGATATCAGGAGGGGTTAGGAGAGTGGAGCTCTAGTCATGGGGAGTGGTGGGAATGGGACTAAGATCACAGAGGGAGGGGTGAGTGTGAGTTAGGCCACGGGGTGCAGGGGGAGCAGCAAGAGTGCAGTCTCGAGGGGCAGGAAAAATGGGACTGTGGTTGAATGGGGAGGGCCACGATGGGCAGGAAGAGTGAGGGGCAGGGGGGAGTGGGGTGGCTTTTGTATGGGTGGGAGGAGTGGGGCAATCGCCCATGCATAATGGCACAAGTAGAGCTATGCTGGCCAGGGTCCCCTTGCCTACAGTTAGTTCAGGAGGAATCTATGGCTGGGAGTATTGCTAGGATGGTTGTTTGAGGGGATTGTGGGACTAGTGGGATACCCTAGAGTGTGGGATTCAGCCAGTTCCCTTTTTTTCCCCTCCACACCCTCCCACTTGAGATCTATTAGAGTCTGATCCCCTTGCAGCACAGTTAGGAGGAAACCATCTTGATGGGAAGCCCTCTTTATTTTATTTTATTATTTTATCTTATTGACTTAGTCTTACACTGAACCCAGCGTTTACTGACTAGATGAGACAAGATAGCTACCAAGTCCCAAGGATTTCTCTGCTTCCCCAGAGTTGAGTTGTGCATGTGTGGCTACCATGACCAACATTTTACATGGGTCCCAGGGATTCAAACTCAGGACCTCATGTTTGTGAAGCATTTTGCCCACTAAGCTACCTTCCCAGCCCCACTTTGACTTGATCATCACCTGGTAATATGATAATGCATAATTTTCCCCCTTTTATCTTTCTGTTTTTTTTCAAGGTAGGGTTTTATTCTGGCCTAGGCTGACCTGCATTTCACTATGTAGTCTCAGGATGGCCTCAAACTCATTGCAGTCCTTCTACCTCTACCTCCCAAGTGCTGGAATTAAAGTAGTCAGTCACCATGCCTGGCTACCATTGCCAATTTTTAATGAATTAGTCAGGCATTTGTTTAAGCTCCCAGATTTTAATAATCATTATCAGCAGTACTTTTTAACCCTAAATTTTTCTTCAAACCCAAGCGTAAACAGATGAAAAATATCCCTTTTGATTACAAATTATTTCCCTTTCAAGTTGTCCCAGTATCGTATTTGGTTCTTAGTGAGTATGAAAACACAAAAGGAAGGGCTGGAGAGATTTCTCAGTGATTAAAGATGTTTTCTTGAAAAGCCTGAAAGGCCAGTTTCAGTTCCTCAGTACCTACATGAGGCCAGATGCACAAAGCGGTGCATGCATGTCGAGTTCAACTGCAATGAAAAGAGACCCTGGTATGCCCTTTCTCCTTTTCTCTTTCACCCCACTCTATTTGTCTGTCTGTCTGTCTTTCTCTTCTCCCAAATAAGTAAACATTAAAAAATAAAATGATTCTAAATATTTAAAACTTGGTTTTCCCACATTGTCAAGTCAATTCTGCATCTGAGGTGATTTTCTGTCTTGACCTATTTATTTTCTTGTACCAATATATAGTTCTTTTTTTTTTTTAATTTATTTTCCTTCTTGAATTTATTTAATTTTATTCTTTTTTAAATCTTCTTTTCTTTTCTTTATTAGTCAGTTTTGTATCCAGCAAATACAGTCAGTTTGGTACCATTATTAGGCTCATCTGTGACCTACCCCTCCCCTTGGCCCCTCCTTGTTAAGGTATACAGGTCATGCACTGTGGAGTTAGCCCACAGTTATGGGTAAGCTAAATGTCTCTGCATATCATGACCCAACATGTGACTCTGACATTCTTTCTGCCCCCACTTCCACAAAATTTCCCTGAGCCATGTTCGGTTCATTTTTGGTCTGCTTCAGTGATGAGGTGTTGGGGGCCTCTGAGGCTCTGGCTCTCTGGTTTGGTAGGAGTTGATTTTTCTCTGTGCTGATCTCTTTCCCCCTTGTGCTGGTATGTGGTTCATCAGGAAAACAGCCCCCTTGCTTGTTTCTCCAATTTTTCTTAGTTTCAGCCGGGGCCCTTTTGAGGTATGATGGGCTGGCTCTCTCCTTAGGATCTACATCTATCTGAAAAAGAGAAGCAGATTCTCCAGCGGAGAGTAAGTTAGCACCAGGACAAATGAGATAACCCTTACATTTTTTTTTATAGAGAATTTACTAGGTGTAGGCCCTCTTGTAGCCCACAATTGATGGTAGCTTGATATTGGAGGGTGTGCTTATGTTTGGATATGGTTCTGACTTGTTTCCCAGCTCCAGCTATGGGTCCCATACCAGTGAGGGGATCAGTTAGCCAAATTGAGAGCAGTTGGTTCCCCACCATGGCTGTGTGCCACCACTGCACTTGTGTGGGCATCACACCAAGTTATTTGCTGCTAAGTAGGTTAGACCATGCGTTGCTTCGACAGATATTGGTCATTTTTCCCCAGTCGCCCATGTAGCACCTTCTGGCACTAGACATGCTGACTGTGTGGGGACTGACTCTGTTCCAACTTCCAGCCATGTCATTCTAATTTGCATGTCAATCACATAAGGTGTCTTCAGCAGTAGGGTCTTACCATTAGTCTTTGGAGGGTCATCAAGTACTCTGACAGAAATCTGTCCCTCTTTTAGGAAACCTTGTAGGTCTCTCTGATCAAAAGCTCATTGTGGATGATAGCCCCATGCTGGATCTGGGAGTTATAGGTCAGTGCCCACTGAGAAAATGAGGAAAAAGATAACTAATATACAAGAGTTAGAGATGAGAGAGAAAGAGGGAGAGGGGGAGTGAGGGAGGGAAGATGTAGAAGATTAAGGTTAGTCTTGATCTTAGCCTCTCTAGAGACTTGTGGTTCAGGTGTTCCCTGTAAGGGCCTGGTGAAGGATCAGCCATTTGGTCTGTCTTTTAGTAAGTAGAAGATTATGGTACCATTGCTGTTTGGGTCTAGATTTGTGTTTCCCACCCCTTTGATCCCCTCCCCACCCTCCCCTCCCATCCTAGTGTCTAGTCTAGGAGATGCTTGCTGGGTATGTAAGGTATCTTGGGTAGATTCAGGTTAGGTGCTGTAGATGAGTGAGACTATGTGGCGATTTTATTTTTCTGTGATTGTGTAGTTCTTTTTCTCTGCATTCTGTATATATTTCTCTTAATTCATTGTCCAGAAATGACTTCCTGTTTTCTGTCACATTCTATGTAGTTGATCTTTTAAAATAAAATTTCTAAAAGAGCTGAATTCACCTATTCATGTCAATGATGGTAGGAACTGAATTAGATTTTTCACCACAAGATAAAAAAAGATCATGGTCGTGGTGTCATGGTAGAGGACCAAGGCAAATTTAACACAAAGCAAAAGCAATGAGCTGGAACTTTCTCAGTCACTCACATTCCCTTGTGATGTTTTAGTGTAGTTGTAATGTAGTTGCAATGGCACATTCTCCTCATATAGTCATTATTCCTCAGTCTCCAGGTGGGCCACTGATGTACTTTGCACAGCCTACTAGAGAGCTGTGTGCGTCCTTCCCCTGGCTTCTGATTATTAACTATACAAATGCATCCTGCCAGCACCAAACTGTTTCACCTGTTTCTGATGCTTTATTTAATATAACAGTTATTGGGAAGTTTAATACACGAGCATACTGCAAATTTGTTACATTTCCATTGGGTTATCCACTCTTTCTGATTCTCAATAAAAAGAATAAAGTAAAGTGATAATATCATGAATAAATGGAACTTTATTTACTTACTCAAACTTGGGGGAATAAGCCCATTGCACATCACCAGGGCCCCAGCTGAAACCATAGAATAATTGGGGAAATGAGTAAGAGTGCTGTTTTCTTGGTGAACCTGGTACAGGCACAAGGGTGGAGGAGATAGACACAGAGAACACTCAACTCCTACCAAACCAGATATCTAAAGACACAGAGGCTCACATGACCTCATCACTGAAGTACACCTAAAATGAACCCAACATAGCTCAGGGAAATTTGTGGAAGAGGGTGCAGAAAGATTGTTAGAGCCACATGTTGGGACATTATGTACAGAGACATTGCCTCTTACCCATAACTGATGGCTAACCCCACAATGCATGACCCACATTCCTTAATGAGGAGGATCCCTGCAGAGGGGGAAGGACAGGGAGAAGGCTAATGATGGTACCAACATGGATGTATACACACTGTGTACATAAGTAACAAAAAAATGAAAAGCTAAAACTTTGAAGATTGCAAATGAGTGTGCTGTTGGACATGGCAAGGAGTGTTTCATGGCACTTCCCAGTTCCCTGTTCCTGGTTCCCTGTGCTGGAGGTTGTGCAGGCAGACATGGCTTGGAGTGAGCAGGCAAGATCCCTGTTTCCTGGCTCCTTCTAGTTCCCTGGTCACAGTTCCCTGTTCCAGATGGTGTACAGGTGAGCATAGTGTGGAATGATTAGGCCAGATCCCTGTTTCCTGGTTCCTCCCAGCTCCCTGGTTCTGACACCTTCACCAGAGGGTGTGTGGGCAAGCAAAGTATGGAGTTAGTAGGCCAGTTCCCTGTTTCCTAGATCCTCCCAGTTCCTTGGTTACAGTAGGTCCAATTGTGCCTTGCTTGGGAAGGCCTGATCCCTGTGTGGGCTGTGAAATCAGACATTTTGCTCTGGTATCCTGATTAGCCACTGGGTACAAACATTCCTCTTCACATGAGTCAGAGGGTACACAGGCCAAATCTTGCTTCCTCTTCAATAAAATGGAGAGTCTCCATAAAATGGGTAGACAGTAATACAAAAAAGCCAATAGAAGTCAGAAATCTGAGAGATCTCCACCAAGGATGCCTAGTCCTACAATAGAAAGCTCTGATGAAATCATAGAGAAATGAAGTGAAATCCATTCCCAAAATGAAAATACAATTACCAATGAGACCCCGATCAAAAGATTCACTAAGCTGGAAGCAAACCATCAAATAACCAACCATCATGTCAATGAAATTGAACAAATTGTCTCCTAGAAAATAGAAATTATAAAAACTTTTCCAGAACCCCACACCAACAGAGTTACTCATGTGGAAGACAGTACCTGTGACCTGGAAGATAAGTCAGAATAAATTGATTGGGAGGCCAAAAATGTTGCCAAGTTGAAATGTGGGACACCCTAAAACAACAAACCATCTGGATCATGGGTACACCAGAAGGACAGTAAATCCAGGCCAAAGGCATAGAGAACATGTTCAGCAAAATTATTGCAGAAAATATCCCCAACCTCTCAAAAGAGAGGACCATCCAGATTCAAGAATCCCAGAGAACACTAAACAGAAAGGACCAAAGAAGAATCTCTCCAAGGCACATCATAGTTAAAACTCTTAACAATGATAACAAAGAGAGTGTTTAAAGCAGCAAAAGAGAAACAACTCACAGCATATAAAAACAATCCCATCAGAATTATGTCAGATTTATCAGTGGAAACCCTGAATGTCAGAAGGACCTGGAATGGAACACTTCAAAGTCTAAAGAAATATGGCTTGCAACTCAAGCTACTCTACCCAGCAAAATATCCCTTATAATAGATGGTGAAAGAAAAACTCTCCATGAAAAAAAAGCCAACTCTATGATTATATGAACACAAAACCAAACCCACAGAAAATACTTCAGGGGCTATTCCACAAAGAATAGTCAAACAACCAATTTAAAGACCCAACAAGAAGATCACAATAACCAAAAATAGACCAAGTTCAACATAACACAAAACACAAGAAAGCACCAAAGCCCATGAAACACCTCATCATGGGAGGGGGAGGGATGAATTCAAACATCACAGTAATAATCTTAAATATTAATGGCCTTAACTCTCCCATCAAAAGACAGAAGTTATCAGGATGGATCAAAAAGAGGACCCTTCTATCTGCTGTTTTCAAGAAACCTACCTCATCACTAAAGGTAAACATTGCCTGTGGTGGTTTGATCCAGGTGTCCCTATAAACTTAGATATTCTGAATGCTATGCTCCGCAGATGATGGCAATTGGGAATTAATGCCTCCTGGAAGAAGTATATTGTTGGGAGTGGGCTTATGTGTGTTATAGCTAGTGTCCCCTTCCTAGTGTTTGGCACACTCTCCCATTGCTATGGTCCACCTTATGTTGGCCAGGGGTGATGTACACCCTCTGCTCATGCTGTCAGTGTCTCCTGCCACCATGGAGCTTCCCCCTCAAGCCTGTAAGGTGAAATAAACCTCTTTTTAAAACTGCAAACCACTCTTGGTTGGGTGATTTCTACCAGCAATGTGAACCTGACTGCAATACCGCCCCAGGATGAAAGGATGGAAAATGATATTACAAACAAATGGAAGTGAAAAAACAAGCTGGTGTTGCTATATTAATATCTGATAAAATAGATTTCAAAAAAAGTAATCTAAAAGGACAAACAAGGCCACTTCTTACTCATCAAGGGAATGATCCAACATGAACACATCACAATGATAAATATATATATGTGCCAAACACAGGTGCACCACAGTTTATAAAACAATATCTCCTTAACAACAAAACAGAAATGAACACCAACACCATCATAGTCAGAGATTTCAATGCTCCGCTGTCATCAATAGAAAGTTTATCCAAGCAGAAAATTAATAGGGAAATAATAGAGTTCAACAACAATATAGATTAAGTAGACCTAACAAACATATATAGAACTTTGCATCCCTAATCTACAGAACATACATTCTTCTCAGTAGTTAATGGAACATTCTCCAAAATTGACTATATATTAAGCCATAAAGTCAGGAAAATTTAAGTAACTTCCTGCATTATGTCAGAACACAATGCTTTAAGGGTAATTGACTATATATTAAACCATAAAGTCAGGAAAATTTAAGTAACTTCCTGCATCATGTCAGAACACAATGCTTTAAGGGTAGAAATTAATAAGACACATCAAGAACTCCATCAGCTCCTGGAGACTAAATGGCACACTGAATGGGTCATGCAAGAAATCAAAAAAATAAATAATATTAATAGAATTGAGTGATAATGAAAATATAACCTACCAAAACTTATGGGACATAATGAATGCAGACTTAAGGGGAAAATTCATAGCCCTGAATGCCTTCATAACAAATACAGAGAGACAACCTAACTGTCCACCTAAAGGCACTGAAAAACAAGAAGAATCCAACCCAACACACTGCATATGGAAAGAAATAATCAAGATAAGATCAGAAAATAATGAACTGGAAACTAAGATAACAATTTTAGAAATTGAAAAAATGAAAAGCTGGTTCTTTGCAAAAAAAAAAAAAAAAAAAAAAAAAAAAAAAAAAACACGATTGACAAACCCATGGCTAATTTGATCAAACAAAAGAAGAGAAGTGTCAACAAAATCAGAACTGAAAAAGGAGAGATCACAACAGATGTCAATTAATTTGGAAGAATCATCAGAGCATACTTCCAAAATCTGTACACCATAAATTGAATAAAATGGACTAAATGTGTGAATTCCTAGACACATACCACCTAGGAAAACTAAACTCAGAGCAGATTAATCTTCTACACAAACCTGTCCCATCCATGAAGATTGAAAAGGTAATCAAAAACCTCCCATAAAGAAAAGTCATGTACCAGATGGCTTCTAAGCAGAATTCCATCAAACATTTTTTGAAGAACTGATACCAATTTTCCTCAAAATTTTTCACATAATTTGAGACCAGGGAATCCTCCCTGATTCTTTTTGTGAAGCTAGCATCACACTAATACCCAAATCAGGTGGAGATGCATCAAGAAAAGAAAGCTAGAGGCCTATATCCCTGATGAACATAGATGCAAAGATACTGAACAAGATGATTGGAAACCAAATTCAACAACACATCAAAAGCATTATCCACCTTTACCCATTAGACTTCATCTGAGGGATGTAGGGCTGATTCAACATATTGTAAAGAGTCAACATAATGCACCACATAACTAAACTTAACCATATGAACCACATGATCATCTCAATTGATGCCAAGAAGGCCTTTGACAAAATAGAATACCACTTCATGATCAAAAATCTGGAAAGAATGGGCATGGGGGATTCATATTTCAATACAATAAAGGCTATATAAAGCACCTAAAGCTCAAATAATACTTTATTGGGGAAAGACTCAACGAATTCCCAATGAGATCAGGAACAAGACAGGGGTGCCCACTCTCACCACTGATCTTCAACATAGTACTAGAAGTACTAGCCCAAGCAATAAGACAGGAGAAAGAAATAAAGGGATTCAAATTTGAAAGGAAGAAGTCAAATTAGCTCTATTTGCAGATGACATGATCCTATACATAAGTGACCTGAAAGTCTGCATCTGAAAACATCGAAAAGTGATTAGTTCCTTCAGTAAATGTCAGGATACAAAATCAATGCATGAAAGTCAGTAGCTTCTCTAAATGCAAAGGACAAGTATCAGAGAAAGAAGCCAGTGAGGATGTCTATTTTCAATAGCAACAAAAGATTAAATATCTTGGAATAACACTAAGCAAGGATGTGAAACACCTATGCAAAGAAAACATTTAAAAACCTTAAGAAAGACTTTAATGGGGGACTTGAGAAGATGGGAAGACCTCTGATGCTTCACCTCAATATAAGACCTAAAACTCATCAAGTACTGGAATTAAAAATGTTCCACAATATATTACTGGGAAAAGACTTCCTGTACAAAACCTCAGTAGCCCTGGAAATTAAACAAACACTCAACAAATGGGATCTCATGAAGCTACAAAGGTTTTGCAGAGGCAAACATACCACAAGCAGAGCCAATAGATTACCCACTGAATGGGAACACAAAACTGAACCCAAATTGAACTGGTACCATAGAAACTTATATCCTGGAAGTTAGACTAAGGGATTGAACCTTCAACAGTACTTTAGGGGGAGCACCTGAATCAAAGGCCCTGGAGAGGATGAGATGAAGCCTAACCTTAAATTTTTCCTATTTCTCTTTTTTTCTGTCTTTTCCTTTTTTTCTTTCCTGCCCTGAATTCTTCCTCCCCCCTTTTTAAAATTAATTAGTTTTGTATTCAGCAAATACAGTCAGTTTGATAGCATTATTAGGCTCATCTATGACCTACCCCCTCCCCTTGGCCCCTCCTTCTTGAGGTATATGGGTCATGCATTGTGGAGTTAGCCCACAGTTATGGGTAAGATAAATGTCTGCATATCATGACCCAACATGTGGCTCTGACATTCTTTCTGCCCCCTCTTCGGCAAAATTTCCCTGAGCCATGTTGGGTTCATTTTTGGTCTGCTTCAGTGATGAGGTGTTGGAGGCCTCTGGGTCTCTGCTCTCTGATTTGGTAGGAGTTGATTTTTCTCTATGTTGATCTCCTTCCTCCTTGTGCTGGTATCCAGTCTCCAGGAAAATAGCACCCTTGCATGTTTCACCAATTTTTCTTAGTTTCAGCCGGGGCCCTTTTGAGGTATGATGGGGTGGCTCTCTCCTTAGGATCTACATCTATCTGAAAAAGAGAAGCAGATTCTCCAACAGAGAGTAAGTTAGCACCAGGACAAATGAGATAACCATTACTTTTTTATAGAGAATTTAATAGGTGTAGGACCTCTTGTAGCCCATGATTGATGGTAGCTTGATACCTTTTGTGGTTGACATGTAAAATGGAATGGCATGGCTGGAAGTTGGAAGAGAGTCAGACCCCAGACAGTCAGCGCATCTAATGCCAGAAGGTGCTACATGGGTGACTGGGGGAAAATGACCAATATCTGTCCAGGCAACTCATGGTCTAACCTACCTAGCAGCAAATAACCTGTTGTGATGCCCACACAAGTGCAATACTGGTACACAGCCATGGTGGGGAACCAACTGCTCTTGATTTGGCTAACTGATCCCCTCAGTGGTACAGGACCCATAGGTGGATCTGGGAAACAAGTAAGAACCATATGCAAACATAAGCCCACTCTCCATTATCAAGCTGTATTTTCCTTTTTTTATTTTTCTTTTTCTCTCTTTCTTTTCCCTGACACTGGCCTGTAATTCCCTGTAACAGGGCACAGTTAACATTGACAATGAACTGTTAATTGAAGAGACTTACAAAGTCTCCCATAAAAAACAAGACATACTTCTGTCAGAGCACTTGATTACCTACCAGAGGTTAATGGTAAGACCCTACTGCTGATGACAGCATACACTGTTAGCATGAACCATAGTGAGAACCTCAGTCATATAGACAGCCCATATAGTACTGGAAGGTGCTACATGAGCTACTGGAAAAAGTGGCCAACTCAAAGTCTAATCTACAGAGATGAAAACATGCTGATGAGATGCCATGGTGGTTAACCAACTGTTCTTGGATTGGCTCAGAGATCTGCTCAGGGGAAAGCAATCCATATCTAGAACTGGGAAACAAATCAGAATCATATCCTGATGACACTTTTGCTTTCCACTGTCAAGCTACCACTAATCTTAGGATGTAAGGGGATCTACACCCCTAAATTCTCTCTAAATTAATAATCGTTTTCCCATTTAGCTAGTGCTGACTTCACTCTTGGCTGGGGAATCTGGCTCTCTTTTTCAGACAGGAGAGGGACCTGGGGAGATAAATGACCCAGCACACTTCACCTGGGACCCAGCTGAAACCACAGCAGAATTGGAGAAATAAGAAAAAGTGCTGCTTTCTCAGCAAACCTGATTATCAGCACAAGGAGATAGACACTGAGGACGCTCAACACCTACCAAAGCAGAGATCCAGAACTTCCAAAGAGCCCATCACTGAAGTAGACTTACAATGTACCCACCAGGGTTCAGGTAATTTTTTGGAAGAAGGGCTACAAAGATTGTTAGAGCAACAAGTTGGGGTATTATGCACAGAGACATTGTCTCTTCTCCCTAATTGATGGCTACCTCCACAATACATGACCCACAGGCCCCATGGGGAGTATCTATATTGCCAATGAACATTGCCCCTTCAGAAAAGGGGCAAGGAATGGAGAAAGTATGGTACTAATATGTGCTGTTTGCAAACTATTTCTATATTTAATAAAAATAAATTTAAACATTTGTTTTTAAAAAAAAAGATCACAAGAAGTATCTGTTCACAATATTGGAGTGCCTTAATAGTAATCAGAACATTAAAAAATGCTAACAAATTACCACCTTTAGTAAGGAACACATTATGTTTTCCTAAAATAATACAGTGGATTATGAAAGAACAGAAAATTCTGTCAGTATGTTTGGTAACCTCCTTGTTGAATTACTTTGGACATTCATATATGATGGATTTTTGATGTTAAAAATACATATAATTTCATGGAAATATAGGCAATACCTATGTATTTGTATTATGTTTCTAAAGTAATAAAGTCACAATTGTGCAGAAGAATTAAATTAAATGAGGCATGTTATGTAACACAACCCCAAATATCTGTAACAAAAGGTTTTCCCACTACAAAAGTACAGAGTGAGGTTTGTTCTGTCAATAATCAAGTTTACATCTTCTTTTAGGTTAAAGGAATAGGGAACTTTGTTTTTGTCTATGGAAGGATATGAACACTTTAGAAGACTAATTTGAGTCTAGCTTTGTAGAACTTAAAACAAGAGAAGGACCAAGAAGTATTTTTAAGAGAGATAGTTTAATTGAACCTTCACCAGGCCCTTAGAGGGAACACCTGAGCCACAAGACACTGGAGAGGGTATGATGAAGACTGACCTTAATTTTCTATAGCTTCTCTCTCTCTCTCTCTCTTCTCTCTAACTCTTTTATATTAGTTACCTTTTTCTTCCTTTTCCTAGTGGGCACTGACCTGTAACTGCCAGTACCAGCATGGGGCTATCATCCACAATGAGCTTTTAATCAGAGAGACCTACATGGTTTCCTAAAAGAAAGACAGATTGTTGTCAGAGTACTTGATGACCTACCAAAGGTTAGTGGTAAGACTCTACTGCTGAAGACACCTTATGTGGATGACATGTAAAATGGCATGGCTGGAAGCTGGAAGAGAGTTGGTCCCCAGACAGTCAGCACTTCTAGTGTTAGAAGTTGCTACATGGGTGAGTGGGGGAAAATGACCAATATCTGTCCATGCAACTCATGGTCTAACCTACTTAGCAGCAAATAACCTGTCCTGATGCTCACACAAGTGCAATAGTGGCACACAGCCATGGTGGGAAACCAACTGCTCTTGATTGGGCTAATTGATCCCCTCAGTGGTATGGTACCCATAGGTGGAGCTGGGAAACAAGTAAGAACCATATCCAAACATAAGCCCACTCTCCATTAACAAGCTACCACCAATCATGGACTACAAGAGGGCCTACACATATTAAATTCTCTATAAAAAACTAAGGGTTGCCGGGCGTGGTGGTGCACGCCTTTAATCCCAGCACTCCGGAGGCAGAGGTAGGAGGATCGCCATGAGTTCAAGGCCACCCTGAGACTCCATAGTGAATTCCAGGTCAGCCTGGGCTAGAGCGAGACCCTACCTTGAAAAACCAAAAACAATAATAATAATAATAAAAAAAAGTAAGGGTTATCTCATTTGTCTGGTGCTAACTTACTCTCTGTTGGAGAATCTGCTTCTCTTTTTCAGATGGATGTAGATCCTAAGGAGAGATCCACCCCATCATACCTCAAAAGGGCCCCAGCTGAAACTAAGAACAATTGGCAAAACAAGCAAGGGTGCTGTTTTCTTGGTGAACCAGATTCCAGCACAAGGGGCAAGGAGATCAACACAGAGAAAAATCAACTCCTGCCAAATCAGAGATCCAGAGGCCCAGAGGCCCCCAACACCTCATCACTGAAGCAGACCAAAAATGAACCCAACATGGCTCAGGGAAATTTTGTGGAAGAGGGGGCAGAAAGAATGTCAGAGCCACATATTGGGTCATGATATGCAGAGACATTTATCCTACCCATTACTATGGTCTAACTCCAGAATGCATGACCCATATAACTCAACAAGGAGGGGACCGGGGGAGGGGGTAGGACACGGATGAGCCTAATAATGGTACCAAACTGACTGTATTCACTGAGTACAAAACTAATTAATAAAAAAAGAAACAATGCTGAACTTTTAGATGTAACATTCCCCAAAGCAATATATTGCAGTTCACATTTTTCACAACTTGTGTTTATATATAGATTAACATTTTATACACGGAGGGTAATTTTTGCTAAGATGATCATTTGCTTTATTAGCAACATGAAAGTAATCTTAAAAGCATCCACATAAATTGAAGGTGGTTTCCAATCCTGTAAAAACTGTTCAGCCAAAGAAAAATTAACTGTAAAAAATTGGCTAACCAGAGTAAGGGCAAATTATTCTTTACCTCCAATTATTTTAAAAGATCCTTTCCTCCCCTTCCTTCTGTATTCCATTTCCCTCTCCTCCTTTTTCTTTCTCTCAAAGAATTTCATTGGTTCTTTATCAGTTTACATTGCAACGTGTGTATATCATTCATTCTTTGTAAACACATAAATATTAATTTTATGTGGCTGGATGTGTTTTCCAAAGATATTTAGTGAAATCTAATTAAAATACTATTTTTAAAAATACTATTTTGGAAAATAGGTTTGGAAATGATGAATGCAAGTCTGTGATTTGTGTTGCCGGGAACAATTTGATCATTTTTGGTCCTGTTTGCTTGTGAAATCAATATGTGTGATCTGAAAAAAGTGAGCTTTGACTTTCCAATGACTTTCATACCTATATTTTGAAATTTCTGAGATATTTCTACTTCTAAATCTTTTTCTAACTTCCAATTGTGACTAAACTCAAAATTTTCTTCTACATCCCTCTATGTCCTCCCCTAGATAAATACCACCATGTTCCTCAGCTATACCATTGCCTTCTTCCATTTCATGGTCCTATACCACTTCTTCCTAAAAAGGAATTATCTTTTATAATAGTTCCACTATAGCAAGTTCAAGCAATCTATTGTAAAATCTACTATGAATTCCCATGCTGGGAAAATCCTCCCTTCCTTTCTTGTTACTTCAAGCTGCCTCCCTATTTTCTCTCATGACTGGTCTATATTAGTAAGTTTCTATTTAATTTCTCCATGTTTTACATTTTAGTTATTCTTTATATTGCTTCAAACCATCATTTATTCTAATCATACCATTTGATAGCTAAATCCAACACACATTGTCATTTTCCTCCATCTATATTTTTGTCCTGTCATTCTTTCTTAATAATAAAACTTATGTTTTCAAATTTTTCTTAGTCATAAGATAAAATTGTATTAATTATATACTACATGATATTGTGAAGCATACACACAATGATTTATTAATCTAGCTAATGAATGCATTACCTTACTTCGCTATATTTGTCATGAGAACAGTTAATATCTGTTACACCGTGACACTTTTGTTTAATATATCTTTCTAAAAACAGAGCACTTTACATAAAATGATTATGCACGTGAACCTAATTAAAATCAGTCAGTAAAAAGTTAAGAAAGTAGGCTAGAGATCCAAAGGAAAGACAAAAAATAATGGGGGACAAAGGCGAAGAGAGAATAATTGGCAGAGTGAGAAAAAACTGCAATGTATACATGTGTACAAATTCCAAAGTGAAAATAAAAGACAGTACCAATAATTACATAGGTAGCAACTAAAATCAAGGCTATAGAGCAAGGAACAAGGATAGTTTAGTAACCAGGGTAGAAGTTGCTATGTAATAGTTACAAACAATTGCTTGGACCTCAGTAATTTATAATATCAAAGATTTATTTTTCATTTTTGCTATATGTCTATTATAGAAGAATTTTGACTCTGCTCTTGTCTCTGGGGTAAAATATTCCTAAGCAACTTTAATATAGAACCTTATTTATTATCATGCAGATGGTAAAGAGAACATGAGGAAGAATGAGTTGTTCCTGACAAATTTTGTCTAGAAGTGACACATATGCCTTCTGCTCACATACCCATGTTCAAAGCAGGTCACAACACCAACACCATTCTATGAAGCACAGCAGAATGTCATCCTTTCCCAGTAGAATAGTGACAAACTCTAATATGATCTCCCAATGAGAATCCTAAGTATTTACATAGATACAAAATTAGTTAGATGAAGAAATAAACACTTTATTTGCTATTGAAAACAAGAGTATCTTTGAAGTAATCTGAAATGAATTGATCAAAATCATAGGAAGAAAACTCATGTGAAGTATTATTTTTCTAAATTAAAGAAAAGAAATTGTGTATTTTCCAGTCACTGAGTTTAGACATTTAAAGATTATCATATATTTGCTCTTTATAATACTTTATATGTTTTTATTTATTTGAGAGAGAGAGTTTGTGTGAGAAAGAGGCAAAGAGAGGGAGAGAGAGAAAATGGGAATGCCAGGGCAGCCAGCCACTGAAAACAAACTCCAGATGCATGCACCACCTTGTGCATCTGGCTTACTTGGGTCGTGGGGAATCTAACCTGGGTCCTTTGGCTTCATAGGCAAGCACCTTAACCACTAAGCCATCTCTCCGACCCCATAATACTTTAAATTTGGAGAATATGGGGCAAAACTGATTACTATGTTAGATATTTCTTATAAGAGTTACCTTACAAGGGCTGGTGAGGTGGCTTACCAGTTAATCTGCTTGCCTGCAAAGCCTAAGGACCCAGGTTCAATTCCACAGTACCCATGTAAAGTCAGATCCACAAGGTGGCACATGTTTCTGGAGTTTGTTTGCAGTGGCTAGAGGTCCTAGCATGTCCATTCTCTCTCTCCTTCTGTTTCTCTTCCTCTCTCTCTCTCTCTCTCTCTCTTTCTCTCTTGAATAAATAAATAAATGAATAATGTGAAAAAGGATTTACCTTACAGGATGCATTGCCACAGGCAAATGTACATAAAGCACAGTGAAACAAATACATTAATATAAGGTTTGGCTATGTCCTGATAAAAAGGTAGAGACACCTTCCAAATATCTCTCCAATTTCAAAATCAAAACAGGTGTTTTTATAGAAAATCCAAGTTGTCTTGTATCCTATTATTGTTGAAGATATTGAAGCCAGGTACTATTATTTACCTTTTCCGTTTTACTCAAAATAAGTGAACAGTTTCCACAGATGGAGGTACTTGACAATATTTTTCTTTTGTACAAACTATGATGTAAACTCTTAAGAAAAAAGTACTAATAATTTTTCTATTGTTGAAGGCTGGAAAATATTCCAGCAATGAGCCCTGAAGCCCTGGGTTTGCTGCTAATATAGGAACAGTGAAATGTTAGAGAACGGAGTGGTTCTATCTTATTCTGAAATTAATGTGGCACCAAGAATCACAATTCAGGGCTTTAGAAAAACCTATGCTCTCTAAAATAGAAATTGGTCTCTGGTAACTGTTGAATTTCCCTTTTTCTTTTCAAATGCATATATTTAAAGTGTGCAACATCATGTTTAAATACATATGTATGTAGTGAAACAAGTATTATATTTAAAAAAAGAGCAACACATCCATTATTTCATAGTCACTTTACTTTTTTTCCCTTTTTTGTGATTAGTGCTTCTAAAATCCATTCTCTGAATAAATTTCCAGAATGCAGTACAGTATGAACTATAGTGCCCTTTGTTCTGCATCTCTGGATGTACTCTTTGTTCTATCCTCAAGTTAATATGTTTGCATCCAACTTTTCTTTTATATGTTAAATAAGTTATATCATGCTGTATTTTTCTTTTTACTTCTACTTATTTCACTTACAATGTGGAGTCTTAGTAGTAAGTAGGTCATTAATTATATATTTGTACAGAAAAAATCTCAAGGCTTACCAGGCATGATGATAGGTCTATAAACATAACATTTAAGTCTGAGATAATATAATTTTGTGTTGAGGATCAAAGAGTAGTTTGGAATAGCATACTTGTTTCTGTCTTGCTTCTTTGAGAAAGTGAGCAGGGGTGGATGATTGAATAAATAAACATTAGCCAGCCAGTAGCAAAATATGTGGCAGGCTTCAAGATAAGACACTTTCCCAGCAGGAGGAACAGAAATTATGTTGTAAAAACAGCACAGTGGTCTAGAAGATTTGAAGAATAAAAAAGCCCTGTTCATGAGAAAATGTTGGAAAGGTGTACAATAGCTGGAATTTAACCCAATCTGGAAGCATAAGACCTCGGACATTCTTACAGTCCATGTTACTGATTTTGGATTTCATTCTCAGGGCCACATGAGACCAAATTGCATTTGTATTTTTAGTAGATTGGTGTTGAAGCAGATGGATTATAAACAAACAGAAGTGACCATGACCTAGATTTATTGAGTATAGATAAGGAATTCTAACAGCTGTGAGTAGAAATCTTAAGCCAGGAATTCAGAACTCTCTTGGAACTAGAGTTTAGTGAATTTCTTGGTCAATGAGAAACATGTGAAATTTAAGCCTGAGGAAAGAAGGAAGGCTGATGACAGCCATATTTCAGCATGTGTAACTGCATTGTATGTTATAGAGATTTTCAGTGACAAGAAATTCTGGAAGTAGACTAGATCTGAGACAAGATTTTGATTCTATATGCTTATAAAAGTATATTGTAGGTCCTAGCCTTGAGGTAATCCAAGGCAGAAGAGACACCCAGAAACTGTTTCCATCTTTGCCCACTGTCAAGATTTATGATACCTAGGGGAATTGATTAGTTTATTGAAGAAGTCCATTATATAAATATCATATCTATTTATCTATTCTTAGACTCTTAGAGAGATGATTCTGAGGAATATTCAAAGAAACCGAATCACTAAATTTTGGAGAATAGACATATTAATGTTAAGGTTTTTGCTACCTGACAACCTAGTTTTCAGTGTTGATCATGATGATGAAAATGATGAGTGTAATGCCAATGGTTGTTAATAATCATGGTCCCTGACTATGTTTAAGCTCAACCTTACTTCTATATTACTTCTGTTCTTGATGCTGAGACAAAATAATTGACAAAAACAAGCTTAAGTGAAAGAGAAAAATAGTTTATTTCAGTTTACAGTTCCAGATTATAGTCTTTCATAGAAGAGAAGGCAGGGTGGCAAGAGCTGATCACATTCAGTCCAACAGTAAGTAAGGAGAGCAGAAAGAAAAATGCTGATGCTTATCTAGCTGTCTCCATGGTATAGAATCCAGAACCCTGACCTGTGAGATGGTGCTGGTCACAGTTAAGTAGGTCTTCCATCTCATTTAACCTAATAAATATAATCCCTCATATTATCAGAGGCTAACATAATCTAATCCCTTGCAAGTGATTTTAGGTCCTGTCATTGTAGACAATTAATGTAAACCATTACACTTAAGTAACATTATCCCACTCAAGGGAAAAATGATACATAGATATTTTTAATGCTTATATAAGTATATATAGTTAATATACAAACATGTTTTGAATATTCATAATAGAGCTAAACAGTATAAACAGTTAAATAACTCATTATAGAAACAGATTGTAGTGAGCTCTATAACAACTAATAGAATATTTGTGGGGAAAAACAGAGGTCAAAACTGGAGTTATGTCCTGCTTAACAGTAGGGATATACAATGAAAATTGCTATAATGCAATTTTGTTCCTATGAATATCAACATCTACATATACAAATAAGCCTAATGAGTTAGTCCCTTTTCCACTGCAGTGAGAAAATATATGAGGCTTGGAAATGTATGAGGAAAGGGCCTTATTTAGCTCAAGGTTGGAAGGATGACATCTAAGCTTGAATAATTCCATATATTTAGCCTTCATGATGTCTCATTGGACATAGCATCACTGAAGGTGGAATCATGGTAGCAATAGGTATGAGGAGAGATCACATGGCAAGACTAGAAACCAAACAGAAACAAGGGAAGAGCTGGGATTACTCTTTATAACAACTGTCTTGTGAGAACTAACTAGGGTCTCAAGAGCTCTATCAGTTCCTTGCAAGGATTGGACACTCAGTGACATAATTGCTTCCTGTTGTACTCCAACCCTTAAAGGTTCAAGGCCACTTTACAATACTGTCACAATGAATCCAAGCTTCCAACACCTGAATACTTGAGAGAAATAATCAACCCATATGTTTGAACCCTACAGAAGACAGGGAAGATACCACTATGTGACAGATCTTACTGGACCACTTTTAGCATATATGGAATCTTTAATTGACCATATAAATAACATTCCTAGTATCTGCTTTATTAAGTCTTATGCCTGTTAATAACCCTGCTATCTCCCAGAGATAGATAGCCTTATTAAAAGTCAGTGATGATTACCCCACCAAAGTGCAGTTGAATTAAATCTCTTAATACCCCCAGCTACAAATTATGTAATCCTAGAATGTTGGCACTATATCACATGCATATTTTTAATATTTATTTTTAATTACTTATTTATTAGAGGGAGAAAGAGAGAGAATAGGCATGCCAAGGTCCCCAGCCACTGCAAACAAACTCCTAACACATGTGTCACCATGTGCATCTGTCTTATGTGGGTTCTGGGGGATTGAACCTTGATTCTTAGACTTTTCAGGCAAGTGCTTTAAATGCTAAGCCATGTCTGCCAGCCTGCATCTTCATATTTTTGATGTCTGAAGTGGGACTCGAACATGACGGATATTCAGTGTCAAATGGATAAACTAGTGAATTAATCAATTATTCTTGTAGTTACAAGTACTTTACAGGGACCTTTATCTTTGTAACATCACCAGGAACAATATAAACTAGCTGCATGAGAGATAAATCATTAGAATTCTTTCAATTTACTCAGAATTTTCATGAGATATAAAAGAGAGAAAAGCAAAATAATAAAAACAAAAGCTCAAGTGATAGGATAAGCTTGCAGTAGTTTCAAAACAACTACTAGTGTTCTGAATATTGCATATGAACCAACTTCACTTCAGATGAATGAGAAAAGGTGGTTATTTGTAGCTATCCCATTCAGTTTTTCACTTTTTTCTCATGTAACCAGATGGGAAGTAAAAGCAAGCTGAGGTTATCACCATTTTCCAAATGAATATAACTAACTAGGACAACAGAAATGTGCTTATCACACTTAATAAAGAGAAAGACATTTATCTCAATTACTTGGTCTTATAAAATCATAACTGATCTTTAAATTCCTAGTAAGCCACAACTATACTGATTCTTCAAAGATACTTCACATGCACTGTAATAAAACTATTATAGTGCTCAGTTTGGTACAATTTGTAGCTTCAACTTTTAAGTGCTGTAAACCTGTTCATTGATCACTTTGCCAACTCTGTTCAATATGCCAATAGGGTTCAGGGACTGTTGGACACTGAATATATGAATAGATACTCTGTGGGATAGTGAATAGACACTCTGAATTTTCTGAGTTTACCAGTTTCAATGTCCAGTGCCATATACTTTGAATTGTATACTTTGCTATATCAGTTTGATTGTTTAAAATATGAGTCATACATATCATTTATCTAATGTAAGTAGGATTATTTGATTTAAATTTTTAATCACAAGTGCAAAAGAATTAAACTCACCTTATCTTGGTAAAGTGTATGCTATAGTTCCTCAGTGATTCTTCAAGCATTGCAATTATACATATGTATATTTAGATGTACATACAATGGACTGTGAGCAATACCTCCATTCCTCAGGCAACCACTTCATATAGTAGAAGCAGATGTGCTTGCTTATTTAATTATGTTTGTGAAATAGGTTTGGCTTTCTTCTAATGCACATTATTGCTCTAAATCATTTTACATTCAATCAGTCATTGATTTCTTGTTGAAAGTCTTCTACAAGACCTGTTCAGTGCTATATTTTGTTGTTCAAAAAGAAATATACTATTAGTAATGCGAAACAGTGGAAGAAGGAAGAAGCCAAAAAAACAAACAAGTAGAACTTATTGTCCTAAGCTTACTTAAACACAATTGAAATAGTACATTTAATTGGGTTTCCTTAATTATTAATGTATAAACTACTATACTTTTTCACACAGTTGAAAGAATGTTTCTTTTGTTTAACCATGGATATTCTCAATATTGATTTTATATTATAGGAAATTAAGATATGACTTATTCACTATCTTCTGAAGTCATTTTTCATGTTTTTTAAAATAATACTACAATAACATGTAGTAGGACTAATATTTGAGGAACGGAAGAAGTAATACAACATATATTTTGTAGTATGTTTGATGTTAAATTTTGTTGATGGAAAGAAGTGAGAGGTTAGAGGAGAGAGTATGATTCATAAAAACTGGAAATTTGATATACCATGTGCAAAGAAGGTGATTCTGTGTTAATGCCCCTTTCTCATGCATTAATGCTGACATTTCAAGGAAAATGTTAGATGCCTTGAATATAGTCTTTTATCCAGAATCCAATACATGTGGCAGCAAACCTGCCATTAAAGGCTTTCCAAATTACTTTAAAATATACCATTTAGAAACCTACCAGAACATTACTTCTTTGCTTTGGAAGCAATTCTTTTGAAAGCAGGAATAAATGGAAGGGAAAACTAAAACAGCATCTGAGATATGTGAATTTTGATGTTGCCAGACAGCTCTAAGAAAGAAAAGTAAGAGGAATCAGAAATGAAGCCAATTTAACAAAAAAGATTTTACCTGACAGCACTGTTTATCTCACCTATGTAATGGCCTTGTTTGAAGCTTTATTTTAATGCTCTATTTTATTTTAGCAATGCTTATATCCTGAATGGGTTAGAAGAATGGGTAGATTTTTCAAAAAGTTCTGAAAGTATATAAAGATTTAATGATGTGCTAGAAATACAGATGCCTCAAATAAGAAGAAGCCACACAGACATAAGATCCCTTTTTGCATTGGCAAAGAAAGAAGTTTGCATCACCTATATTTGTGTTGAAATTATAAGAAAACTTGAACCTGTGTATTAGTTTTCTTTGAAGAAATTTTAGAGAAGCTGTTATTTTTACTGGATTAAAATATTTATATTAGAGAGATGTAAGTAGTAAAGATATTAGTTGTATAACTACGTTAAATGTAATAAATGCCTGTAAACTATTCCAACTGAAAGAGTGGATTTGTTTATAGATTTCACCACAATTGTTGTATGTACATCCTTTTCTCAAGTATTTTATTTATTTATTTGAGAGGGGTTGGGGAGAGAATGGGTGCACCAGGGCCTCCATGAGTACTGGGAAATCAAACCTGGGTCCTTGGGCATCATAGGCAAGTACCTTAACTGATAAACCGTCTCTCCAGCCCATATGTACTTTAAAAATAAATCAACATAGTCATTTGCAGTCTACGCAAGCTATAAGAACTGTCGTATAATGCCTACAATCACTCACTGGAGCTTTTACATTTTATTTTTATTTATGTATTTATTTTTGCTGTTTCAGGTGATTCAGCTGTTTTTGCCTTCCTCAAAATCTTATGTTTTATTTATACTACTACAGAACAAAAGCAGGCTTATTATTTTCATTTTTTTATTTATTGAGAACTTTAATCAATGAATATATTGAAAATTGGTCATTCCCATTTGGGTTGTATTCTGAAGTTTCTTCTCCCTGCCCACATTCCACTGAGGGGCCTCCTCAGTGGAGTTACCTGTATTCAGTCTGGGTTTATGAATGCACCAGATATTCTCTGTACTGGGGACAATGACACAGAGTGCACCTTCTTACCCTTTGGCCCTCGTAGTGTTTCAGTCCCCATTGTCTACAATGTTCCCTGAGCCTTGGAGATGTTTAATTCAGTGTTGACCTCTTGGTGGCTTTGATGAGTTTTGAGTCTCCTCAGTATCTACTGCCATCTCCCAAGAGGAGGTTCTCGGTCAGCAGTAAGAGCTGCACTCATATTTGACCTGCCACATTCTCTGTAAGGATTCTTAGGCTCTGGCAGATGTGACAAAAATGACTCATCTTGTGGTAGGCAGTCAATTTTTCTTTTCTTTTCATTATGATTGGTCTAGGTCTCCCAGATTTTCATTTTCATCTATAAAAAGCAGATTTGGCTCTGACTTGTTACCCTCGTAAAGAAATCGGTTATAACTGACATTGAGCTGTTGATCAAATGGAACTTTAAGGTCCCAAAAAAGACAGGCTTCTGTCAAAGCACTTGATTACCCACTGAGGTAAAAGAGAAGACACTATTGCTGAAGATACCACATGCTGCCACACAAAACATTGAGAGTTCTGGCTTGACTCTGGATTGAAGCCAATTTGTAAATGGTGTGTCCATATAGTGCTGTAAAGTGCTGCATGTACTGCCAGGGGAAAAAGGCCAACACCATTGTGAGCAAGCAGGGGGCACTGATTTACAAAAGCAACCAGCCTGATAAGATGTAAACACCTATAAAATTTTGTCACTCAGCCTATGGGGGGGGGGTTGTAACTATTGGCTCTAGGACTGGCTAAGAGATGGCTCAGTGGAAAGGAATCCACAGCTGGAAATCAAGTCAGAATTCTATGGAGACCAAGATCATGGACTCCAAGAAGAAGCTACAGCAGTAGTCTTTGGCCCAAAGAGAGGCTACTCCCATCAAAATCTTCTTAATTAACAATGCTTATTCCATTTCACCTATGCTGACTTCATTCTCTGTTGGAGAATCTGCTTTTCTCTTTCAGAAGGTAGCAAGAACTAAGTAGATAAACCACTCCTTACTTATCAGCCAGGGCTCCGGTGAAACCACAGAGGAATTAGTGAGATGGGAAAGAGGGCTGCTTCAATGGCAAGCCTGTCAACCAGTGCCAGGGTGATAGAGACAGCCACTGAGAATACTTAGGATGTACCAAAGTAGAAATCCATAAACACCGAGAGTACAACACCTAAGTAGACTTAAAACACATCCACCATGGCTCAGGGGATTTTGCAGAAAGGAGGTAGAAAAATTGTAAGAGCCACTGAATGGAAGGGAATGTCCAGAGGCATTGTTCCCCACACTTACAATGATTGACTGATGCTCTCACATTTCATAACTCCCAACACCATGGTGAATACCAGAAATCCCACTGAGGAGGCCCCTCAATGGAATGGGGCTACACAGGATGCACATCAAAGTTTCTACTTAATAAAGCATATTCTCTTGTCAAGAAGCATTAATCAGAGAGGTAACTATAGATATTTAGAAGACATTTGATGGTCATTAGCCAAAGATATATTGTAAGCTTCTTCAAAGGCTCTATGGCCTTCCAAACCATAGCTTCTAACTTCATTTTCAATTTCAGATACAAAGGTATTTCTACTGAGTAGGCCTCATACATAATCAAGGAACAGTAAATTATACCCATAGCTGGTGGTTCACTGCTGCACTAGTATGTACCTGGCTGGTTGATTTTGTAGTTCATAGAATCCACTACTTGTTCATGCTATCAATGACTTTTATCTCCAGAAGCTCTCATGGCACTTTCCAGGTTTATGACAGCTAGCCAGTTGTGGTGAAGCTACTATTTTGACTAATACAATTAATGTCCAGAAGCTAACATGAAGATTAGTGTGTGGATTTTTTCAATTGAACAGTAGTTTCTTCTAATAATTCCCTTAAGCTAAACACAGGTTTACAAAGAAGTCAGACCATGGTCTGACTACAGTGAGGTAGGTGGCAGGGGAATGGGGCAATTTAATTCAGAGCTGTTTATTAGCTTCTGCTAAAATTATTTATTGAGTATATAAATCCTCTCTGAAAATTGAATGCCAGCATTCATGAACAATTCTTAAAAATGTAAGAACATTCCAGCATTTAAAAATGTAAGAGCAAAATGGAAAAATAATTATGAAATCTTTGAGTTTGGTATGAAGCAGGAAATGAAAGATTAGATAATACAGTGACACAATTCTAATGATGAAATTGAGTCTAGGTTTACCTGGAAGTGGATGCTGTAATGAACATTCTCAAAGAAGTTGTCCTATAAGAAGAGTTCTCGGGGAGAACATTTCTGAGGTAACATATTGAGGTAAAGGGAGAAGGCATGGTGGTGCACACCTTTACTCTCATCACCTGGGAGGCAGAGGTAAGAGGATTGCAGAGAATTCGAGGCCACCGTGATATTACATAGTGAATTCCAGGTCAGCCTGGGCTAGAAAAGAAACTTGATTGATTTTCTGTCTAGTATCTTCTGTATGGTATGGTATATACTCCATGACATATGACATATTCCCACAGAATCATTTCTGTTGCTTAGAGGAGACTTTCTCTATTCAATATTATGTTTCATAAGATCCCATATTAGAGGATCATGCCTTCCTCAGATAGCACCACTCACTGAAGCTTGGAGAATTGGAAACAATCTTTCTGGAATATGTAGCTATTTCACTTGAGATGATCATCCTATGAAGGAAATGTTCCAATGTTATAAAGTCACCATCAAGTTCTTAGTTGATTTTCTGAGGGGATAGGGTCAACTTGGCATTGGTGCCATAGTGGGGGCTTGTTTCAAAAGAGCTAATTGTACACATTTCAAAGTTTCTTATTGCATATTAATCTTGAATCCACACAATCTGTGTAGGTCATATGACCCAAGAGGCAGGGCTGCTCACATGGAATCCTGAGCTTGCTACCAAGATTTATTCTTCCATAAGTCCATTAAAGGCTGAATATTTACTGTGTGGCATAATAAATGTACTGGAGCATTGTAGCCCATTTTCCCTCTATATGCTGGAGTCCATCCTGATATTGTGTTGCTTCTGTAAATGTGGGAGATCTTATATAATTATTTTTCCTTTACAAAGTGCATGACCCAGCATGTCCCAGATCATTGAACATTTAAAAAACTTCATTGATTTAAATGAATGATTCACTTTAGAAATGAATATACATATTAAGACTTTTAATATATTAGCCTCAGACTTGATTTTAATTGAATTAACAGGCTGGCACGTGGTCTTATCAACAAAATTGATAAATTCTGGGGGTCATTAACATGTCATCATCAATGTGTCAAGTAATGTGACATCCTGAAGACTATTTAAACATTGTAGATTACTTAAAGCAATATATGAGAGAGACAGAAGGTAAACTTAAGACTTGAAAGAAACTTGTCATTTGCATGTAAAAATGAACTATTTTATGAAAACCTGCATCACTCTAATTAATGTTATCATAAGGAAACATGTCAGTCTTCTATGACATATTACACATGGTCTAGCAGCAGCAGTTGACACTACTAGGTCATTGAATGTAAACTTGCTGTTCATCAGATCTGCCTAGCATATGGGAGGATGAAAATGGAGAAACAAATGAGATTATGATGGGTACCATCAACTATGCATTTTCAATAGGTTTGTGTTTCTCTATGAAATAAGTGACTGTTTTAATTTAATATCATGAATGGAAGTGATTTTTTTTCAAAGGACATGGGGCTCATATGGAATTCTGAGAGCCGTATTTTATGTTCACTTCAGTTATGTACTTATGGACCAAATAAGTCAACAAAGGTGTGTTTGTAGATTAAGGTGACACATGGAGCTTAGTTGATACTTAGTTTAGTATTTAGACTACTGTCTGACTTCCACATCACTTTGCTAAACAGAAGTATGGGAAGAAGCTAGAAATGTTAAAATTTCAACATTAACTCAGACATTGTGTCTGAGTCATAAAATTTTGCCTATCACCTTTGCCTTATAATTTCAAGTATAGTCCATAGGTCAATTTGGTAAAATAATGAAAAATGTTTTACAAGCTATCTTGTATAATAACTCAAGTACTTCTTGGGTTTCTGCCTTATCTTCATTCAAGAGATCTGAGAACTCATTCATATCAGAATATTTAGCAAAAAATTGAAAAATAAGGCTGTGGAAATGGCTCAGTGGTCAAAAGTGCTAGCCTGAGTTCAATTCCCCTTTCCATACATAAAGCCACTTGAACAAAGTACTACATGCATTTAGAGTTGGTTTACAGTGACAAAAGGCCCTGACATTCCCATTCTTTCTCTCTCTTTCTCTCCTTCAAAATAAATAATAAATTTCAAAAGTCATTGGTGTTGCTACCCTCATCCAATCTTTATTTCTTGCTCTGTTATGTCCCTAGGAACACTGAGTCCTCTTGAGTAGCATTTACAGTTAATCTGGGAGACAGACAACTGTGGCTACAAGTCTGACCTTCCTCTCTATAGGATAATTGTTCCTACTTTGTCTCTGATGACTAAGACATACCATATGGCCATGGCTACATTGGAATTATATCACCCCCACTGCTTTTTGAAAAACCATTTGTAAAACAGCATTTCCCACTGTTGTCTCTACTCCACAGAGAACATGCACCACTGAGTTGCTTAATAGTGCTGATGTCTTTATCGCAAGCACATTTCTTATTCTTTATTTTGTATCTAAAAGATTCCATGCCCACTCTATCAAGCAGTTTTTAGTTAGATTTTCTGGTTTTGTGTAGTATTTTCTAGTCAGTACACTTTTCTTAGGCCTTTGGTCTTTCTTCCATCATTTTCTATGCCTGTTCATCATTTTTAATTCTTTCACTGCTTTATTCATGTTTCCAAGAACTATTTTAATATACTACTAGCCTGTCTCCTAGGGTCTTGGCTAAAATTTTAAATATTGGATTATGGAAAGTGCTCACAGAGCAATAAATTCTTACTTTATATTGTAGCAAGTAGAAAGATACTAGCTATTGTTATTAAAAGAACATTTAATGGCCAGTTTTACAAGGCAAGAGTGATCTCAGCCTTGTGGGAATTTAATATATTTCTACCTTATTTAGAAAGATATCATAATCATAATCTTAAATTCTTACTCTCATGAAATCATGAACTTGATGTTGTAGGGTAGACTTGCTGGAGTTAAGAATTCAAACTTCAGAAGAATATTTTTCTTTTAAAGTCGAATTCTCAGTGTATACTACTTCAAGGAAGCAAGAGATAAGATTATATTTATGTTTTATCTGATTATCTTCTGGTTTTTGTACTTTGCCCTGAATTAGGAATTAATCTGTGGTGTCCATCATTTCATATATTTTCCTTACTGAACCATAGCACCAAACCATACAGAAACATTATAATTGCCATATTGTCTGAAGTTCTCAAACATCTGGACACATCAGAACATTTTATGCTATTCATTTCTCATTATACTTCACCAGTGGTAAAACCACATACTAGTATCTACATTGATTTATCTCACACAATTGGTGGGGCAGTAACCTTGTGCTTGGCAGTGGTGGTTCCAAAATTTCATTTTAGTGCTTGTTTCCCAGTAATGCTCCATCACCATTATTTATAGATCAATGTCCACAGAAAAGAGATCTGAGATATGTATTTATATGCAGTGTTATACTGAGAAGCACTCTTTGGAGCAACACCTTTAAGGCAGGATGGGAGAGGGAGTGAGTAGAAAGAGGTTGAAATTGATGGGAGACAACAGCTATAGTTATTTGAAAAAAAAACCTGCATAATACTGGAACCACCAACAGGTTGCTGTGGATGATGGGGGAGGGCCAAAGAAGGCATCAATATAAAAGAGGGAATAGTAGGAAAAATGTCAATTCAGTGGTGTAGGATTACAGATTTACTGCTTGGATGATCTATCTATTGCTGATAATGGAGTACTAAAGTCCCCAACTATGATGGTGTTGTTGGTTGTTTCTGTTTTATTGTCAAGTAGGTTTTGTTTTAAGAATTGTGTTGCCCCTGTGTTTGGTGCATAGAGATTTGTGGTTGTGATATCTTCTTGACGGTTCATTCCCTTGATTAGTAGGAAGTGGCCTTCTCTGTTTTTTTTTTAATTATTTTTTGGTTCGAAGTCTATTTTATCCAATAATAGTACAGTTATGCCTGCTTCTTTCTTATTCCAATTTTCTTGGAATATCATTTTCCACCCTTTCACCCTGAGAAGGTTTTTGTCTTTGGTGGTGAGGTGGGTTTCTTGAAGATAACAGATTGAGGGGTCCAATTTTCTGATCCACCCTATTAGCTTATGTCTCTTGATGGGTGCATGAAGGCCATTAATATTTAGGGTAATGACTGTGAGATTTGATTTGATCCCTGCCATATTGTGTTGGTTTATAAGGTTTGGTGTTTCCATGGAGTTTGAAACTTTTGCTCCTTCTCTGAGTTTGGTTATTGTGATCCGCTCCTTGTAGGCACTTGAGGTTGATTATTTGATTCTTCTGTGTGGAGAATTTCCTAAAATACTTTCTGTAAGTTTGGTTTTGTTTTTATATAGTTGTAAAGCTGAGTTTTGTCACCATCTATTATGAGGGATACTTTTGTTGGGTAGAGTAGTTTGGGTTGGAAGCCATAGGTTCTTAGACTTTGCAGTGTTCCATTTCAGTCCCTTCTGGCTTTCAGGGTTTCCACTGAGAAGTCTAAAGTGATTCTGATGGGGTTACCTTTAAATGTGATGCGCTGTTTTCCCCTAGCTGCTTTTAGGATTTTCTCTTTGGTGTCAATGTTTAGAGTCTTAATGACAATATGTCTTGGAGAGTTTCTCCTTTGGTCCAGTCTGTTCAGAGTTTTGTTAGCTTCTTTTATCTTGATGGGCCTTTCTTTTGTGAGACTGGGACAGTTTTCTTTGATAATTTTGTTAAATAAGATCTACATGCCTTTGGTCTGAGTTTCTTCCCCTTATGGTATTCTCATGATCTGAATGTTAGGATGTTTAAGGATATCCCACAGTTCCCTCATGTTCTGTTCACAGAAAAATTTGAACTTATTGAAACTTTTGACCTCTTGAACTGTTTCTTCTGTATTGTCTTCCAGGTGAGCTTCTTTCCTCCACATGGCTGACTCTATACTTGAGAGCTTTTATAGAGTTTGGGCTTGTTAAATTAGGTTTACCTTTTTTTTAAAAAAATATTTATTTATTTATTTATTTGAGAGCAACAGAGAGAAAGAAGCAGAGAGAGAGAGAGAGAGAGAGAGAGAGAGAGAGAGAGAATGGGCGCACCAGGGCTTCCAGCCACTGCAAATGAACTCCAGATGCATGCGCCCTCTTGTGCATCTGGCTAACGTGGGTCCTGGGGAGTTGAGCCTCGAACCAGGGTCCTTAGGCTTCACAGGCAAGTGCTTAACCGCTAAGCCATCTCTCCAGCCCCAGGTTTACCTTTTTAAGTACTTTTCCATGTATAGTTTCCATCCCTTTGTCAAGTTCCCTTTTCACATAATTTTCTGATTTTCCTGATGCTTCTTGGAATTCATCCTTACATTTCTTTATGTCTTCATTTAGCTTAGCTAGCTGATTTTTGAGGTCCAATTTTTTTTTCACTGTCCTTCATATCCTGTCTTTGGATCCCTTCCATTTTCCTATTTATTAAGACTAGTCTGGTGCTGACAGCATCATTTGGTTATTGTTCCTTTGTTGCTTTTCAGCAAGTTTTACTATTAGCTTGGACAGGGTTGCATTGCTCATGTCTTCATTTCTGGGTTCTGATCCTCATGTCTCTTCTATGTTTTGATTGGCAACATCCCTTGTAGGATTGAGCAATCTTATTGAATTTACCTGCATTTGATTTTCAATGTTATTCCTTTTGTACTGTGGTCTGCCCATCACAATGTAGGGGGAGGGAGAGTGGGACTAAGGTCAAGGTGAGTGGGAGGAGCCGTGCAACTTTCATGTGGGTCAGGGGGAGTGAGGGGTTTTGGTATGGGCAGGGGAGTAAGGTGCTTTGGAGCAGGCAGGGGAGTGAGTGGGGCAGGGAGTGAGGGGCCTTGGCATGAGGCAGAGTAGCGAGGGGCTTTGGCCCAGGGCAGAGGAGTGAGGGCCTTTGGCACAGGCTGGGGAGCAAGCAGGGCAGGGGGCAAGGGGCTTTGGCATGGGGTGGAGCAGCAAGGGTCATTCTTTTTGTGTAAAATGTATTACATACTTGCCAAAATAATCCAATGAATGGCCTCATATTAAATACTCATATTAAATATTCTATACCAAAGATTTAATAAAAGTTTATCTAAAGGAGTTGAAACTTCAAAAAATGAAACTCAAATGGATCATACATTATATAGATATGTGGTATAGGTATATCATATTTTCACAGTTTCAAAACAGCTCTCTGTATCTAGTACTTTCCAATGCACCTTTGTGATGTCATTTGAAAGTCATTATTTTGTGCCAAGTAACAATTGTTATCAAATCTAACACATGCCACTAAGAATTTTCAATTTTCAAGGGTAAAGAGAGACTCATTGTTATATTTTCAGCAGATATGGATGTCCTTTGGTGTTGACTGCTGTGGATAATACTCTTGTAAATTTATCCATGCTTAGGAGAGATTTCTTTTTAGTATTATAATAGCCTGAAAAATAGTTTGTTATTGATTTTGCAAAAAGGTCCACATCCTTTAATGAAAAATTTCTGTAAAGGCTAAGTATGTATTTTTAGAATTTTAGAGCTCATGATATGCTTATAACTAAATCAATGACAGACAGAGAACACTTGCAATCTACTTGACTCTCAAGGCAAACTTAAAATACAAAATTTATTTTTGTTTATATTGGGTGAAATATATATCATTGTTACTTTCATGTCTACCGTGACTCTCAACATGAGCATAGAAATTATTTCTACTTCTGTTGTATGGAATATTATTGCTTTGATGTTATTATCATTTGTTCCTTTATTGTTTTACACAGCCCTTCTATGAAGCCATTACTTTTACTTCCCCTGAATTTCCAAATGGGGTGGGTTTATAGTTCCTATCCCTTTCTACTAAATGGTCCCTGTGGAGTTTTCTGGTGTTTAAAGTTAGCTTCTGAGTAGAAAACAACTTACTGGATTTGAGGCTGGTGGTGTTAGTGCTGTACCTGAAATGTCATGACCTTGACATTTCTGTTCTTTCATTTGATGGGAATTTGGCTATTTAACATGTACATTCTGTAAGTTACTCATCCCAACAAAAGAAGTAGAATATGAAGCTCCCTTTCCCCCCATCTCTGATATGTAGGCAGAACACAGTAACAGATGGTGAGAGAACATAATGTCCTAAGATTAGAGAACAGAAAATTCAGCCCCGCCCCCACAAATAGATGAAAATCAGCTCCCAAACTAAGGAGTAAAAGCCAGAGATTTTGTAAGACATTACAAGGAAGAAGAAAGCTAGCTTGATAATCACTATGGCTTAAGTAAAGCCATACTTATGCCAACCTTGAAGCAAAACCTAAAAAAGACAGACACACACAACACAGGATGATCCGGACTGAGAACCATGTGGGAGAACACTAACCTCTGAGCAGTCTGCTGTTTTTTTTTTCTTTTCTTTCTTTCTTCCTTTCTTCTTCTTCTTCTTCTTTTTTTTTTTGTTGCTAATATCACTAAATACCCATTTAACTGAAAACTGAAAACAAACAGACTCAACTGTATTTGCGTTAAAATGCATAAAATTATCTCTGGAAAACTTGGTATAGTACTCAACTAACCCTCAGCAAACCATATTATCAATATAGAATGCTGAGATTTATTATCATTCATTATAATTTAAAATATCCAGGAAGGATGGACTCAGTTCAGTATTGGCCCTTGTATAATCCACCTTCATTTTGCCTAGATTGGGAATTTTGAATGTGAACTGTCTATGAGACAAAAATTACAGAATTTTCTGGCTTTATCTATATCTATCTATGTCTATATCTATATCTGTCATATCTATATCTATCTATTACACACACACATATATATATATACATATGTATATGTATAGACATATATGTATATATATATATATATATATATATATATATATATATATGAGTTAAATCAGTGAAGATCAAAAATACCACCTAAGTAGAGTTTTAAAGTAATATAATTTGAAGGGCTAGAGATAGGTCAGTCATTAAAGATGCTCACTCACAAAACCTGATGGCCTGGGATTTGATTCCAGTACCCACGTAAATCCAGGTGCACAGAATGGCACGTGTCTCAAGTCCATCTGCAATAGTACAAGGCCCAGGTGCACCCCTTTTAATTTATTCATTTTTTCGCTCTCATCCAAATAAAGAAATTAATTAAAATATTAAAGAATATAATTTCAAAACAGAAATTTAATGAGAAGTTCTTAACTTAGTACAAATTATAGTCACACTTAGGATACCAGCAGCTGTTTTTTAGGAAGTAGAATAACCTTGACAGCTCATAAGGGCAGTGATAGTGAAAGTAACATTCACACACATGACCTCATGGGGTTGAAATATGTAATTACATCAATGTTTACACTTGAGAACAAGAATCACAGGATAATTCAAATAACATTACTAGCTACAACTTTTACAGAAATAATAAAAGTACTGTTTTACTTTTTTAATGTTTTGATGTTTCATAAGATTAACATCAGAAATAAAGGGAAAAAATCCAACATTCTCATCCTGACCCTAGCTAAATTTAAGTCTACAATTTTCAAGCTACATGACATTTTGCTCTTTGCACTTCAGAATAGTTATTGAGCTGACATTGGAAAGGTTGTAACTCTTGGCCATTTTGGTTATTTTTAAAATCAAAATAAATAATTGAATAATGAGGATAAAATTGTAAAGAAAGATCAGTGACATGAATTTTAAAAATACAAGTAATTTAATAGCTAGGGTAATAGTTTTTTTCTTAAATATATACTAAAGTAAGATGTTTGTTACTAAGTTATATTTGTTTGTTTTTTTTCTGTAATTCATCAGAATTTGAAGCATCTTGGACTGGATATTACCTATGAAATCCTTTTTGTGTATATATTTTATATATTTTTGGATTGTATTATATGTGAATATAAGAATGAGTGTATGTGCCATGGCAGGGGTGATGTCAGAGCTGACTTTAGTTCTGGGAATGCTTGTTTCTCATTGTCAGTCAAATTAAAATTTGTGTTTTTTTTTTCTCTTTTCCCCTCATGGACTCATATAGATGCTTGGATATTTCAATAAGCTTTGCAATCCAAATTATGCAATACCCTACAGCTCCAAGAAATTATTGGATCTGTCTCTTAGTGGGGATTTGAGTAATGGCCTGAATTGTAGAGGCCAACAGCATACTCTTACCTTCTTGGAGTTTATATCCCAAGTAGGTTGCCTTATGCACACACAGATAAACCTTCCTGGCTTATATACAATATCCCAGATGTTTTAAGCTGCCCAGCTGATGCTTTGTGGTAGAGAGACATCGCTCCTACATTTCTGCTCCTAGGAGGAGTTCATCCACGTACTGTAGGAGAGTTGCTTCAGGTGCTTCCTTCAAAAAAGCCTGAAACTCTCTATGAAGAGCCTCATCAAAGAGGGTGGGGAATTTTTAAATCCCTGTGAAAGCCTAGTCTAGGTTAGTTGCCCACTGGTGCCTTGTTCTTGGTCTGTCCATTCAAAGGCAAAAAATGGGTTGACTTCCCTTTGCCAGTGGGATACTAAAGAAAGCATTTTTTAGGTTCATCACAGTATATATTTGCCTTTCAGGTGTAATCATACTGAGAAAAGTATAAGGGCTATGTTGTAGGGCCTTGTGCCTTCTGGAAGGTAGCCACCCTAACTTTAACCATTTTCTTAGCCTATCTTCTGGAGTGTCTGTTTTATTACATACCCTGGAAGCAATCTCTATTGACTCTGAAAGAAGTTTACCCTCAAAGCCTTCTATTTTCTGAATTTTCTTTCTAATATCTGGTGTAGACTGAGTTACAATAGCAATGTTAATAGCTCGCTTATTCTCAGAGGCCTCAGGATCTATGGGGAGTATGTCCTATGTGCTTCCTTCATCCTATCTAGGAAAGCAGTGGGAGATTTTGTGGGCTCTTGGGTCACTTCACTCACCTTAGACAAATTTGTATGGTGCTGAGTGAGTGGCTGCCAGGGGACCACCCATCAGAGTCCAGCAAAGGAGGTAAAGAGATGCCTTACATTCAGTGGTGTTGTGATCCTAGTCTGGTCATGTGGAAGGGAAAACCTAATGAATAACATTTGGCTTCCCTGTGAGGTGGCCATCAGCTCCTAAAACTAGTTTCTTGGCTTCCCTTTTGATTCTTTCATTTTCCTCTGTGGTGAAGAGGGTCTGCAAGAGTTTCTGACAGTCTTCCCATGTGGCCTGATGGGTATACAAGACCATCTCAAGTAGGGATATCAGAGAACCTGCTTTAAATCAGATTTAAGCATAGCAATAAGAATGGGTGTGCTGGGGAATCAAACCTATGTCTTTAGGCTTCCCAGATAAGCACCTTAACTGTTAACCCATCATTTACTTGATGCCTTTTTAAAAATTATATCTGTTTGTACACTGATATACATTTTATGGAAATCTGATGTTTACCTTATGGAAGGAGTTTGTAACTTAATCAAGTACCTTGACTGTGTTTCCTATTTAACTTTTTGTCTACTGAGAAATTTTATCTAAAGGATTTGACTTTAGGTGTTCAAAAGAGAGGAACTATAAAGAGAAACAAAGGTACATGCCATTTGCCATTACCTTTGTCTTGTCAGAGATAATTGGCCATTTTTTTGCCTAGACATGGGCAGTAGAATACATGACTTAAATCTGCATGGGGTCTGAAATAAAGGGGGCATCATCCCTTTTTCCATAGTCCAGCTTGCCATAATGTTAAATAGCATATAACACTAAGCAAGAGCAAAAGTAAATAATCCTGACATTCCTTGTCTTAATCTGAACTTGTTTGTTTTTACCTAGGAAATTGTTTTACCCATTTGTAATACATAAGGTGATAGGGTCTTTTCTATGTGTAACCAGGTTAGACATGTCCAACAAATATGAATTGCACCTGTGCTTATGAATTTGTGACCCACCTAGCATAGGACATCACCTGTGTCTAATGTAAGCTGAATTTACATTAAGTCTCTGTCCCTATATAAAACTTAGAGCATCCTTAAAAATCTGTAAATAGTTGAAAAATTGGTTACTCTAGGCATAGTGTTTAGGTGTAGCCTGAAAATTAGCTTTCTGTTCCTTCTAAAAGGAAATTAACTTTAGGCAAAATTTGGTCTTTTTAGATGTCTTACATCCTTTCTAACCACACACATCTTCATCCACATACTTTAACATTCTGATATAAGTTCCACTCAAAAAGCATTTTTGATAAGCATGCTATGTCCATCATTGAAAAATACCTTCCCAGTTCCTTCAATAATCTCATCTCAACCCATAAGTAACCATTTTTCTTATAAAACTATTAAGAGAAACTACACCAAATTGATTCTTATTTCCCACTGACAAAGAAGCAAGTAGTTTGGCTTCAAAGACTTAACCATTTTACTATTGGAAATTTTTAGAGAAAAAGCTTTCCTTAATATATAGGTCACCAAAAAATCTCTACCTGACAACCAGACTTGCTTTATAATATCAGTACATATACCTTCAGATTTTATATAACCCTTTGATTTGAGATAGTTCCTATTAATAAACTCCATAAAATGCACTTTCTATGAATACAGGCAAAACATGACAACTGTTTTGGGAGTAATTTTTATCAATACCTTTAACACATTTGGAAATGCTTTTATTAGGAGTAACTAAGGAAAATTTTTGTTTCTATCTTGAGGCAGGCTGGCCTAGAACTCAGGCCAGTTGCCTCCTCCTTTTAAGTAACAGGACATTTAAAATCTTCAAAACTACCTGACAAATTATGAGTCACCACCTCAGAGAGAATTTTGTTGTTTTTAATAATCCTCTATGTAAGTTGAAGTTGACCTAGAACATAAACTCAGTAATTTTATTTATGAGATCATGTAACAAAATATGGCTTTGTTTACATAAAATTTCAGCTCATCATAGGCTTTAGTTGAATCTTACTTTTAAAGACTAAATAAATCAAATGCCAACAAAAACTTTAGGAGAGACCTGTTGGACTAATTGGATTAATAAAAAAAAAGGTGTATATAAACAATATCTTATTTGCTTAAAGTCCAAACAAAAGAGGAAATATCAGGCAAGTTCAAATTAAAATTATGTACTTATTTTTGTGAAGCAATTTAAAAGTCACATGGTTTAAAATGTGGAGTCAGACTATCACATTGGAACCTTGAATTGGAGATCCTCCTATCTCAGCTTCCCAAGTAGCTAGGATAATAGGCCTAGCTCTAGCTCATTTTATTGTTTTTTTTTTGTTGTTTGTTTTTGTTTTTGTTTTTTTCTGAAGATCTTTAAAGTGCTTTTTAACCAAACAGTTTTAAAGGAGATTTTTCAACAAAATGTTTTTTTCTGTTTTGTTTTGAGGTGTGGTCTCACTCTAGCTCAGGCTGACCGTGAATTCACTATGTCATCACAGGGTGGCCTTGAACTCATGGCGATATTCCTACCTCGGCTTCCCAAGTGCTGGGATTAAAGGCATGCACCACCATGCCCAGCTCAACAGAATATTTTTCACTCATATCTTCAAAGATGAGGGCAAGACAAATGAGCACAGTGCTAGACACACAATGCTAGCAATAACAGTTCTCCTGACACTGCTGCTTGGCTGCCAAACTGAAACTGAACCAGAAACAGTCAGGGCTGCCAAACCCAAACTAAACCATAATCTCCAAACAGAGCCAGAGGGAATCAAGAGCAACCCCTCAATCCCTCTTCCAGGGGAATAAATGCTGAATCCAGCTTCCCTCTTGGACCTAGAAAAGCACGCCAAACCAGAAAACCAGAAAGAAACAAAAAAGGATAAAGAAGGCAGGGCGGGGCCGCCAAGGAGGAGGAGGAGGAGGAGGAAGATGGCGGCGGGGGCGAGGTATTTTCAAAAGAAACAATTCCATGGATGAAATTCTAAAACAACAACAGGAACTTTTGGGGCTAGATTGTTGCAAATACTCGCCAGAGTTTGCAAATAGCAATGACAAAGATGATCAAGTTTTAAATTGCCCTTTCTGCAGTGAAGGTGCTGTCCCCAGAAAATGGAAAAGCAGATATTGTGAGAGCTGCTCAGAACTTTTGCCAGTTAGTAGCCCAGCAGCAAAAGAGGTCCACAGACTTGGATGTGGATACGTTAGATGGTTTACTTCATTCAAATGGTTTCCCTAATCCTGATTTAGTACTGAACTTTGGTCGTGTGGACAGCACATTAGGTTTTCTTCCCTGGCAGATCGGATTGACTGAGATTGTCTCTTTGCCTTCTCACCTAAACATCAGCTATGAGGACTTTTTCTCTGCCCTTAGTCAGTGTGCAGCCTGCGAACAGCGTCTGGGAAAGTAATGATTCCTGCTTGAATAGTTTGATTTCAGGCTTTTAGAGAAAAGGACCCAAGTTACTCTGATGTTTACAAAGTACCTGTAAAACCAAGTATACATCTAGTTCATATTTCTCATAATTTATCAACAAACTAAAATAAGTGTCTTATCTGAGGGTGAGTGTATGTGTGCGTGTGTATGTGTGTGTGCATATGTGTGTGAGCCACGAGCATGTGAGCATGAATATACTTAAAATTGGGGGTACTGTTGGAGAATGAAGTACATAGACCTACAACTATGAGCAAATAGCATCAATGTTTTAGAGCTAGAGTTCAAAATTAAAGGCTTCAGACGCTACTACTTCCCTGTTTTGTGGGGAGTGGGGTGAATAATTAGACTTGTTTCAGTTGCAGGAGCTAATTTTTGTTCAGTCTTTCATAATGACCAAACTTTGTAATTTATAAGGATATACTGACTTATTAAGTGGAAATATTCTGATTGTGAGGGAGCTTCAGAGGAGTGAAGACTTGTGGGTCACATTTCTCACCTTCAGAGCAGAAAGAATATTTGTTTGGATATCCGTCCATTTTCATTTCTTCTGACATTAGAGTCAAAGTGCTGTGGTATCTTGTTCTGGGGTGTGAAGATCATTTAAAAAGGAACACTAACAACACTTCAGTAAATACTGAATTAGGCAGTCAAAAAAAAAAAAAACTATATGGAATCTTAAAAGTAATGGTGGAAAATTTCCTTAAAAAGGCCTTTGATTCTCTTATGTGAGAGTTCTATGTATAGTATGCTGTATGATACCTAAAATTGGTTCAAAAAACATTTCGGCTAACTTTTTATTTAAAGTGAGCATTTGAGAGAACTTACCAAGGCAGCTCTTTTTCCTCAAAAGTAACCTGTTCTTTAGAGTAGTACTGAGATTTTTATTCAGTAGATTCCAATGATAATTTTGCATAAAAGATTAAATAGAATTGAAGCATGTGTAGGGAATAAAATATTACCGAAGTATAAAAATTTAAATTTTCATGTTTTCTTATGATAGAGAACAGCACTGGTTTTGTTATTTTTAAGTATGTGATTTCCTGATGTTTAATATTCTTCCCACACACTGACCCTTGAATAGTTTTTAGAAAACTCTTACCAACAAGTATACAATGCTTATGTACATTTAAGATACAGTAATTTATCTCTGTGCTGATCTCCTTCACCCTTGTGCTGGTATCCAGTTCATCAGGAAAACAGCCCCCTTGCTTGTTTCTCCAATTTTTCTTAGTTTCAGCCTGGGCACTTTTGAGGTATGATGGGGTGGCTCTCTCCTTAGGATCTACATCTATCTGAAAAAGAGAAGCAGGGTCTCCAAAGGAGAGTAAGTTAGCACCAGAACAAATGAGATAACCCTTACTTTTTTTTTTAATAGAGAATTTAATAGGTGTAGGCCCTCTTATAGCCCACAATTGATGGTAGCTTGATATTGGACAGTGGGCTTATGTTTGGATCTGGTTCTGACTTGTTTCCCAGCTCTAGCTATGGGTCCCATACCAGTGAGGGGATCAGTTAGCCAAATTGAGAGCAGTTGGTTCCCCACCATGGCTGTGTGCCACCACTGCACTTGTGTGGGCATCACAACAAGTTATTTGCTGCTAAGTAGTTTAGACCATGCGTTGCTTTGACAGATATTGGTCATTTTCCCCCAGGTGCCCATGTAGCACCTTCTGGCACTAGACGCCCTGACTGTCTGGGGACTGACTGTCTTCCAACTTCCAGCCATGCCATTCTATTTTGCATGTCAACCACATAAGGTGTCTTCAGCAGTAGGGTCTTACCACTAGCCTTTGGTGGGTCATCAAGTACTCTGACAGAAATCTGTCTGTCTTTTAGGAAACCTTGTAGGTCTCTCTGATCAAAAGCTCATTGTGGATGATAGCCCCATGCTGGATCTGGGAGTTACAGGTCAGTGCCCACTAAGAAAATGAGGAAAAAGATAACTAATATACAAGAGTTAGAGAGAAGAGAGAGAGAGACAGGGAGAGGGGAAGTGAGGGAGGGAAGATGTAGGAGATTAAGGTTAGTCTTAATCTTACTCTCTCCAGTGTCCTGTGGTTCAGGTGTTCCCTGTAAGGGCCTGGTGAAGGATCAGCCATTTGGTCTGTCTTTTAGTAAGTAGAAGATTATGGTACCATTGCCGTTTGGGTCTAGATTTGTGTTTCCCACCCCTTTGATGCCCTCCCCTCCCTCCCCTTCCATTATAGTGTCTAGTCTAGGAGATGCTTACTGGGTATGTAAGGTATCTTCGGTAGATTCAGGTTAGGTGCTGTAGATGAGTGAGACTATGTGGCGATTTTTTTTCTGTGATTGGGTAAGTTCACTGAGAATGATCTATTCCAGGTTCAACCATTTTTCCTCAAATTTCATGGTGCCATTTTTTCTTACTGCTGTATAGAATTCCATTGTGTAGATATACCACATCTTAGTTATCCATTCTTCTAGTGATGGACATCTGGGTTGATTCCAGCTCTTAGCTATTACAAATTGAGCCGCCTCAGAGGCCCCCAACACCTCATCACTGAAGCAGACCAAAAATGAACCCACATGGCTCAGGGAAATTTTGCGGAAGAGGGGGCAGGAAGAATGCCAGAGTCACATGTTGGGTCATGATATGCAGAGACATTTAGCTTACCCATAACTGTGGGCTAACTCCACAATGCATGACCCGTATACCTCAACAAGGAGGGGCCAAGGGGAGGGGGTAGGTCATGGATGAGCCTAATAATGGTACCAAACTGACTGTATTTGCTGAATACAGAAGTGACTAATAAAGAAAAAAAGAAAAAAAATCATATGGAAAAGCAAAAAAAAAAAAAAGATACAGTAATTTAAATGCTGGGTCTCAATCTGAAAAAAATGGCCAAGAAAATTGGGTTTAGAATGTATAAAATATGGGCTGGAATTGTTTGTCAAACTTAGAAATGATGAATAAATGTTTTGACTTTGGATTATAAAACCCCATTTATGATTTTCAAAAGTATACTTGAAATAAAAATGATTAAATTTAAAAAAGGGATGAAGAAAACCAAAATGAAGAGTGGAAAAAGCACCTCTGGAGGATTTTTACCCAATAAAGGGTGCCAGAAGTCCTAGCAATACGTTCCCTGTCAGCAGCTTGCTACCAACTTCAAAACCAGGAACATGCAGAAGGATGGAGATCTGGTTCTCAGGCCAAGATTAGGGGTCCTTCCGCATTTCTGTGGCCCCAGAGTCAGGGAGGGAGGTCTTGAAATGTGGATCCTGGATGAGCCCCCAAGATGTAATGGTGTCTGGTGTTGCACAATTAAGACCATCGACTCATGGAATGTGAGGCAAAGTTTTATTGGGTGAAAAAGAAAAAAAAAAAAAAAGAAAGAAAAAGAAAAAGAAAAAATAAAGAAACTGGTGCACCGAGTCTGCATCCCACAGGTTGGAATCTCAGTATGCAACCCCAAACTGTTCAGAGGGTCAGCTTTTATTGGAAATAACCCCATGATGTTTACATGATATTACAGAATGGGAGTTAAAACACAAAGTTACATTAAGTTACTGTTAAATGGGGGGAGGCTATTATCAGAAATCACAAAGTATTCATTACATAGATCACAATGGTGGAACCGAGGCAAGATGGACAAAATGACTTTAAGCTCTTATGTCATTCTTTAACTAATTCTATTTCACTAATCAAAAATGTGCTGCATATGTACATACATTTAGGTTGGTGCAACTTCCTTTCTAACTGTATTAATCACCTGTGTAGAAGTCAAAGCCAAATGCAGTCATAAGAGCAAAAAAGGCCTGTGCTCCCAGGTCATGATGCTATTGGAGATGATGGGACACTTCTACACTGGCCCCCTGGTAAGTCACCTGTCTTCCTGATCAGAGAGGATATGGAGACCCAAATGAGAAGTCAGTGTACAGTCTGAAACAGGAGAGTCACAATTGAGGAGCAATCAGTCCTTCTTGCTTCTCAAAGAAAGGAAAACTTCTTGGCCAGGATTACCCTTATTCATCCTAACAGACAGAAAACATCAGTACTTATAGGGCTACCCCTGGATCCCTACAGTCTCCTTTGGAGAGCCATTAGTGACCTCCAAAATTAATCCTTGATTAAATTTTTGCTATCTTCTTAGTCTTAAACACTCAGAGAGAAATATATAACCAAAAGTAAAGGAATACCTCAAATATATGATTGGCCTATTAAGAAATACAACAAGAGATTTCCAGGAGGGGAATCAAGCAAGATCTTAAGACATTTTGCCCCCAGCTCTAATAGTTATAATTCTATAAGGAAAAACAACCACAGATATATATATATATATGCTGGGAGGCCCCTAATGGCACCCAATGGTTCTGTGGCACCAACCTTTGGCCCTAGCTACCTCCAGGGTGGATTGGAAGATGCACCTTGGGGTTTCCCTGGATGCAAGGTAAACAAATAAAAACTGTAGAGTGTCCAGCTAATTTACAGATTTTAAAGCACCAATGTACCAGGAGTATTTTTCAATGTTATGATTACTTAGCCTCAGTCCTTCTTCCATCTATTGGACTGGAAGATGTCATCTGGCACATAGAAATTTTCACAAAATATACCAAGAAGGCTTTATTTTTTATTTATTTATTTATTTGAAAGTGACAGAGAGAGAGAGAGAGAGAGAGAGAGAGGGAGAGGCAGATAGAGAGAATGGGCGCGCCAGGGCCTCCAGCCACTGCAAATGAACTCCAGATGCGTGCGCCCCCTTGTGCATCTGGCTAACGTGGGTCCTGGGGAATCGAGCCTCGAATCGGGGTCCTTAGCCGTCACAGGCAAGCGCTTAACTGCTAAGCCATCTCCAGCCCCCAAGAAGGCTTTAAATGACACATCTGAGGGGCTCTTTCTCCTTAATTCTTAGGTTCAAATGATAAGAAAAGCTATCATACAGAACCACATGGTTCTAGACACACTCACTGCAGCCCAAGGTGGCACATGCTAATGTTTCCTGTGCTTTCTAAGATCTACGTAAACAGATCCAGGCCACCTCACATGCTACAGTGCCATTTTCTAAGAAGTTCTGGGAGTTTTTCATGGTGGGAAAAGATCATACCCATCATAACCATCAGAGTTAGCCTGTTAATCTTTGGTCCTTATATGCTCAATTGCTATTTTAACTTTGTCTCTACTTGCTAACAGGCAGTTCACACCCAGATGGTTACGTAAAAATCCAACTCCATCTACATGGGCCCACTTGAATGGGCATTGAGAATGGAACACTCACCTCTTCTGACAGGACTACCTACTCCGCCTACCTCTTAATGCTAGACATCTCCATCTCTGAGATAGGCCCCAATCCTTACTCTACTAATTGATGTGGCATCTTACTGATAGGTATCTCCCTTGGGCCTTTAAGATTAGTTCCCTTTTCTGGGAAACATGCTAACTGCCACATCTTAGAGTCCTATTCAACAGGAAGTAGTCCACGATCTGATGTCATCATTATTTTTGTCCTCTAACAGCAGTTAGAGTGTCTTTTCATGTGAGGGGGACATGTGAGGGGTGCCAGAATAGACAGTTAGATTAGTTAGGCAGGATCAGGATAGCCCTTAAAGGCAGGGGGTTCTTAGGACACCACACCTATCTCAGCTTGCCCCACCTATACCAATCCTGAGATTTAGTGCTTATCCATCTCATCCAATTAAATCCCTCTCAAGTGTGCACCCTGCCCATGTATGGATGGATTTGTCCTCTAAGCCCAGACTAATTGCCTGGGACATCTGGAGTAGGTGTGCCTCGGTGCGATAACTCAAATCCTATGTTTCCCTGGGCCCACAGAGAGAAGAGCCATTTTCTCCTCTCTCTAGAGCTAGCAGCAGCATCTTTAGATGGGTAAGAGCTCATTCCCACCACAGCATACTATTGGGGTTGGAAGAGACGTCTTTTTCCTTTTATTACCATCTTCCCTTTTGATACTTCTTACAAGCACACATTATTTTAAAATTCCCTCTCACATTTTTTTCTAAAATCCGTGTCTGATCACATGGATTCCTCAGCTACATGTGGCCCACATGGGCCTTTGGGCTCCACGTGGTTTACTTCTCCTCTCCCCACTTTGTTTCCCTTATTCCTCAGCCTTTCCCTTTCCACACTCCTTTGTAAAATCTGAATAAAATGCGGTATTTTAAAAATTAAAAAAAAAAAAAAAGCATTATTCACCTTGAGCAAGTAGGCTTCATCACAGGGCTTCAGGGATGGTTCAACATTTGGAAATCAGCCAACATAATACACCACATGACTAAACTTAATCATAAGATACATGATCATTTAAATAGATGTAGAGAAGACCTTTAACAAAATATAATATCATTTCATGATCAAAGCACTGGAGAGAATGGGCATGGGTAGTTTATATCTCAGTACAATAAAAGATGTTTGTGTGTGTGTGTGTGTGTGTGTGTGTGTGTGGTGTGTGTGTAATGAACCTAAAGCCCAAATAATAATGGGGAAAGCTTCAAGGAGTTCCCATTGATATCAGGAAGAAGACAGGGGTGTCAACTCTTACCACTGCTTTTAAACATAGTATTAGAAGTCCTAGATGAAGCAATAAGACAGGAGAAAGTAATAAAAGGGATGAAGATAGAAAGGAAGAGGTCAAATTTTCCCTATTTGCAGATGACATGATCTAGTATATAAGTGGCCCAAAAGTCTCTATCTCAAAACTTCTAAGGGTGATTAATTCCTTCAGTAAAGTGGCAGGATACAAAAATCAACATAGTTTGTTTTTCACTCATTTAGGTCATATTCCTAGTTGGATTTCCCTTTAGGCTGAACTTGCTTTAGAGCCCAGATCCTTAGGATCAGAACAATCTTTTTAGTTTGAACCAGTAGATGCAGTTATATTTTTACTTTTACTGATGTGGTCTATATCTTCAAGGGAAAGTCAAAGTAGAATATATGCTTCTAAATATGATAAAAACTTATATTATTCTACCCTGAAATCTTACTAATAAGTTCAAACATCTTAGATTGCAACTTGCTGAAAACTGTAGCTGGCCTCACAGGACATCATTGCCAATGGCAATTGATAGAAAGGTTGATATGACAAGAGGAACACAACTCAGTTTTAGTCAGTAAACAGACATTTTGTAGGTAGTAGGGAAGGATATAATTGTCTATCAGATAATGTAAAATTTAAGCTAAATCAGTTCTTACAATTCAATATCATATCAATTTTTCTAAGAACAATCAAAAGGGACCAAAATATAGCTATAGTATTAAATTATTGTCATAATAGTTAAATTTACTTTATTTTGTAATCCTAAAGCTGCAATCATTTGTTAGAAGGGAATAATTTTGTTAGAATGACATTTTTAAATGATAGAGTTCTGTTTCCTAGATTTTAAACATTTTTGGAATAAGTTTATTTTATTCACTAAACTTGATTAACTATTTCTGATTCCCTACTTAGCTCCAACAAATCCAAACTATAAAGTACCAGTAAGTTCTCTTGGGGTTAAAAGATTGAAAAATCAATTTTATAAGTGAGAAGGTTTTTGTTTAAGAGCAAAAATTGATTTAATAATACATCAACTGATTTAGTTTAAAACACAAGTGGGACTCAGGATTTCCCAAACAGAGTGCCTTTCTTTTCTCTTGCCCAATAGTTTTGAAGTAATACCACATCTTATTTGTACATTAAGTATGTCAGTGATCATGTCACAGAAATTTCATTCTCTTAAAGAAAAAACCAGTGATCCTTCTTTATTTCTACCATTCTTGTTACTATATATAGGTCATAAAATATGTAAGATGAAGTTTTTTATATTGAGTTGATTAAAGAAAGAATAGATAAATGAAAGAAAGAGAGATGTGAAGACAGAGAAAGAAATGTAACTTTACCTTTGGCTGGTAGGATAAGGAGACTTTACATGAACATTATTCTAATAGTTTTATAACTCTGGCAAATAGAATATATAGTCAAAGGGAAATAAACTTCAGGTTAATAAAATATTGAAAACTATAAAGATAACAAAAGTGTAGAAGATATAAAAGCAGTAATAAAGTATATTTTAGAAGAGATCTCCACAGATGTATTTCTTGAACATTTGGATATCATAAATTAGAAGATCAATTGTTGAAAGAAATAAGGGCAATAATTGCCACAAATATTACAAGAAACTTTCAAGAACCTTTAATTAATCAGTGAACTTTATCCAATCCCATATTAGTGGCAACATATATCTTTATTGTATATAATGACTTGTTTTTGTCATTCATGATTTTCCCTTTAGCTATTCTAGACACAAAATTAATTTTTGTGCTGTGATTTTTTTGTAGTATTTATGAAATTTTTCTGTCTTAAGCTACTAAATTATATTGCAACCTTTGTATTAGTTAATTATAGAAATATTTTTATGATTTCTGTAAAAACCATGAAAGTTCAAAGTGGTATTTTATCCCAAGCCAAAGATCTATAGAAATTTGATGAAGTATCATAGGGTTAAATTAAGTAGTAAAAAGAGATGCTTTCCTAGATGAGAATGGCTTTGCTGTGTGTACTGCTCATATTCATTAACTTGCCTTTCACAACCAAATCTTGGACTTTATTGATCTCCATTTCTAGATTTGACACCTAATCCCTTTGGAAGTACTTATGTTTAATGTATAAAACAAATTCTCAGTATTTCAAGTAGAAATATTGTCTTTAAGGCTTATCCCTCAGGAATTTTTCTCCTAATATCTTTAAATAATTATTGAGCAAATGCTGTTCTGTTGTGTTTGAGCTTGAAACAAACTAACTTCTTCATGGTTGATGAGAACAGTTAGCACTCAATGGAAACACATTCTCTGTAAAGAACCATTTCATTATTCTAATGTATTACATGTGATATAGATGTGATGGGATCCCTTTTAAACAAGATTAAATAACCAAGCAATGACTATGGAATATTATCTTCATAATGCACAAGTATATATATATTATCTGGAATACTTTGGTCTTTGTCCTTAACAATGTTACACATGACTTGCAATGGTAACTAATTGAAGAGTGATGTTGAAACAATTTCTTTTCATTCTCTTTATTGTTCTCCTCTATATTGAACCTAAAATGAAAGACATTCATTGTTCCTAAGTGGACCATTATGCATTGATTATCTTGTACTTCTTGTAGATCAATACAGTACTCTGAATATTTTCCTGTACTAAATTAGTGTCCCTTTTAGAAATCTAGGAGAAGAGAGACCTATTTTCTTGCAATTAAAGTGACAATGTTTCAACACACCCTTCATGTCATCTAATTTGGCTATTGTAATGAACTATTTAGTGAAAATGCAACCCCTTTTTCTTCGTCACAGCAGGAATTTGTTTTATTAAGTCACATGTTTATCAGCATTTTTCATTACTATTCATGTGAGCACATGAAGATGATCTTTACATGGCTGAGATACTAAGCTGCCACTAGAGCCTAAAGTGATCTCTAGATCTTAAGTTTTAACCTCATTTGAGAAATCATTTTTTGAAAGTATTCATTATTTTTCAAAACTATCTTGGTTACTAAGTAACTTAGTATGAATAGAAAATTGCAACTTCATTTTGAGTGAAATTCATTATAAGGTTTGCAGTTGTTTTGGTGTTAATTTTAACCTTTTAGAATAAAGTTCCCATTATTCTTAAGCTTTGCTAACAGGTACTTTAGAATGTGAATGCATAGAGACACCCCCCAAACATATAACTCTAACCAGTTATGGACAAGTTATGAAATGAACTCAAGACATCAGACTGTGTGCCCTACTTATATAACTTCTTCCCTTCAGTTATTATCATAATTCTGGGACACATTCCATTTCCTTAGTCCCTAACGAGAATTGGAAAGTAAAAAAAAAAAAGATGCAGGAAAGATAACCATGGATTAACATTTTGTTTTTAATTTTAAATGAAAGGTTCACATAGTAATTTGAGTTTTCTCCACCATGGAGTTCCTTCCAGAGTCACTTGGGAAATATGAAATTCTAGGTCTATTTGTCTAAAACACAATGTACTAAACCACAGAAACATTGTCAGGACTAGATGATGATAGACAAATTTTTTTTTTCTTTTAAGAAAATTCATTTGAGAGTGAAAGTTAAGACTAATCTATTGTAACATTCAAATTATATTGGGTTCCTAGCGGAATATCAGACTATAGGATTAAAAGAAAAAATAATAGACATGGGATATCAAAAAAATAAATTTGTTGGGCTGGGGAGATGGCTTGGCAGTTAAGCACTTGCCTGTGAAGCCTAAGGACCCTGGTTAGAGGCTCTATTAACCAGGACCCAAGTTAGCCAGATACACAAGGGGGCACATGCATCTGGAGTTTGTTTGCAGTGGCTGGAGGTCCTGGCACACCCATTTTTTCTCTCTCTCTTTCTCTCTCAAATAAGTATTATTTTTAAAAAGTGAAAATATATTTAAAAAACACTTGGATATCTATAAAATTTCCATAAAAACCACACAGTACTATTTTTGTCTATATTGCTAAGGATAAATTAAAAAAAATAAGAGCATAAGGCATGTGGTACTTTACATCAAGTTTTATTCTAGCCCATTTCAATTATTGACTGTTGAAGTTGGTAAAATACATTTTATATTTCTCATGATATCTGGGTAACAGAAAAATGTTACCAATATTATTTTTAGTTAAGAGAAGTATTCATGCTTGGGCTGGAGAGATGGCTTACCCGTTGTGGTGGTTTGATTCAGGTGTCCCCCATAAACTTAGGTGTTTGGGCAGCTAGATTCCCAAGTGACAGGCAATTTGGGAATTAATGCCTCCTGGAGGGAGTGTACTGTTGGGGTCATGCTTATGGGTGTTATAGCCAGTTTTCCCTTGCCAGTATTTGGCATACTCTCCTGTTGCTATTGTCCACCTAATGTTGGCTAGGGGGTGATGTCCACCCTCTGCTCACACCATCATTTTTCTTGCCACCATGGAGCTTGCCCCTCAAGCCTTTAAGCCAAAATAAACCTCTTTTTCACAGTAGCTGCTCTTGGTTGGGTGATTTCTACCAGCAATGCAAACAGGACTGCAACAGTAAAGTGGTATCAAGGAGTCGATTTGCTGCTAGAACCTGACTGTGTGGCTTTGGTCTTTTGGAGCTGATTCTCGAGAATATGGAAGGATTTGAAACCTTGGCCTAGGAGGTGCTTGTAGTGCTGTAAGTATAGCTTGATGGGCTATTCTGGTCAGAGTTAAAAGACCTGAATGCAGTAAGAACTATGGATTGTGAGGTTTGGCTTCTGATGGAGAGAAAGAACTTTACTTGGACTGGGCTAGCAGTTTGTGTGAGAAGCTTTCTGTTATGTCTGTGTCCTGAAAAGTTGTGTAGGGTTGCTTTGCCTAGAAATCAACTGGCATGAGCAGAGAGATATGGCACAGAAAGAAAAATCTTTGGGTGAACTACTGTCCATTCAACTGAGATTGAGAGACTACAACTTTTGAGATTGGGCCAGCTGACCTGCACTGGGGCAACAGGAAGAATGTACACTCTTTGGAAGGGGCCTGAATGCTCAAATTGGCACCCTACCTGGTATTGTGGAGTATAAGAAATGCAGGAAAGAGAGGGTTATTGAGTTTGCAACACTATCTTGTGTTTTGGAAATGGCCATGGGCATTGTGAAGCAGGTTTGCTGGTTGCCTGGATAGAGATCTCATGGGGCCATGAGGATGAACCATGGATTGCAGTGGAGACCCAGTGGAGATGCCTGGATCCCGACTTGGCTGGTAAGGAGCTGCCAGCCCTGATGAAGTTTTCCAGGACTGTGAGTAGCCTAGCTGGAGGGGCAGAATTGGGATGCCAGAGACTTGTTGCTGGTTATAATTATCTGGCTTGGAGATTTGTCACTGGTTAGAGTTGTTGGACTTAGAGCTACAGAGTTTGATGTTTGCCCTGGTTTTAAATCTTGTATTGGTTGAATATTTCTTTACTATGCCCAATGTCATCTGTTGCAGTGTTAATGTTTACTCTGTGCCTTTATGGTTTTGGGGGGGATATTTTTGGTATTATGGCATAGTTAAAAGACCTTGGACTGTGGGGATATATGAACATCATTGGGATTGATAAAAACTAGGGGACTTTTGCTGGGCGTGGTGGCACACGCCTTTCATCCCAGCACTCAGGAGGCAGATGTAGGAGGATTGCTGACAGTTAGAGGCCACCCTGAGACTACATAATGAATTCCAGGTCAGCCTGAGCAAGAGTGAGACCCTACCTCAAAAAAACAAAAAGAAAAAAAGAAAAGAAAAGAAAAGAAAACTAGGGGACTTTTAAAGTTGGACTGACTGCACTGCATTTTACATCATGTAAATCAGTTTGTGGGGACCAGGGGCAGAATGTGGCGGTTTGATTCAGGTGTCCCCCATAAACTTAGGTGGTCTGAATGCTAGATTCTCAGCTGATGGGGATTTGGGAATTAATGCCTCCTGGAGGGAGAGCATTGTTGGGGTGGGGTTATAGGTGTTTTAGCCAGTTTCCCCATGCCAGTGTTTGGCATGCTTTCCTGTTGCTGTTGTCTACCTTATGTTGGCCAGGGAGTGATGTCCACTCTCTGCTCAAACCATCATTTTCCTTGCCATCATGGAGCTTCCCCCCTCAAGCCTATAAGTGAAAATAAACCTTTTTTTTCCCACAAGCTGCCCTTAGTTGGGTTATTTCTACCAGCAATATGAACCTGACTGCAACACCCATTAAGACAATTTCTTGTGAACCCTAAGGATGCACATTTGACTTGTCAGATGCCTCTTAAGCCAGATGCACAGTGACTAAAGCATACAAGGTTGAAAATGCCCACAAAGTGGCACATGTGTCTGGACTTTTGTTGCAGTTTCTGAAGACCCTAATGTGCCAATTCTCTCTCTCATATTTTTTTTCATGCTTTAATATAAAGGAGAAGCTTCCTCTCAAAAATGAATGATGCTTTCTTTGTACCACATAGGCTATTTTAAATTACTTTGAAATTTTCTTATGGAAAAAAAAAGAAAACTATCTGAACTGTTTCTTTATTGTATTAGTTAACCATATATGTAACAAATATTGATTCCCATATACAGATGAGTGGATTGAAATTTAAGCGGACTCACATGTTTGCCATTAGATGTTGTGGTAGTTTAAATAGATGGCCTCCAATATATTCAGTGCTTTATTAGCTTGTAGTTTGGATTGGCAGCCACCTGGCTGGAGGCAGTTTCACTGGATTAATCTTAGGGCCCAGTCCTCAGGAGTGCTGGTGGGTTTAAGCTTCTAATCTAAAGATATGTAAAGTGTACCTAGATGGAGTTCTTGAAATGTGCTCTGTGGCTTTTTGTCTTGTGGCTTCTCTCTCTCTGCTTGGACCTGTGAAGGCAGGCTACCTTCTTTTGCCATTATGGAATTCCCCCTGGATTTATAAGGTTTAACAAATCCCTTGCTCCATAACTGTGCCTGGTCTGGAAATTGATCTCAACTAACCTGAAGCTGTCTACTACAGATGGGTAATAAAACTCTTGTAGAATATTAAACACACCTTCCTGGGTAAGAAGATGGTGTGGTAGTTTGAATATATGGCCCCCAATATATTCAGTTTTTTATTGTTTGTAGTTTGCATCTGCAGCCACATGGCTGGAGGCAGTGTCACTGGGTGGATATTAAGGTGTGATGGTGGGTTTCAGATTTTAATCTAAAGATATGTAAAGTGCACCTAGCTGGAGTTCCTGAAGTGTGCTGTGTAGCTTTTGGCTTTTGGCTGGTGCTTCTCTCTGTGTGCTTGGGCCTGTGAAGGCAGGCCAGCTTCTTCTGCCATTATGGAACTTCCCCTAGATCTGTAAGCTTCAATAAATCCCTTTCTCCATAACTGTCCCTGATCTGGAAGTTTATCTCAGCGAACATGGATCTGTCTGATACAGAACTTGGTACCAGAAGTGGGGTGAGATGAACCTGACTGTGTGGATGTTGATCTTTTGGAATCTTTGTTTTGGAGGAATAGGCATGGACTTGGTGCTTGCAACTGAAGATGTCTTCTGGAGTGGTAAGCCAAGTTTTATGGACTATTATGATGAGAGTTTGATAATTCTAAGTGTAGACAATACTGAACTTCGAGGGTTGGCTTACGAACTTTCTAAGGGGAAAGAAAGACTGTAGAGGACCTTGTTGGAACTGGGCTACTGGTGTAAGGGCTGGCTGTGTCCTGCTGCCCAGGCCCAAAGAGTTTGATGAAGGCTAAATTTGTAATGGACTGATGTGCTTGGCTAGAGATATTGGACTGAGAGATTTAAGATTTTAAGCTGGAAAACCTCAAACAAGTTAAAATTACAGGTACTGAGACTGGTTTTAGGTTACTGAATCTGCTATTGTCAAACACATTAGCAATCTTAAAGGAAGATGGTCCAATTGCTTTACCATGGAAAGGATGCCTGAGGAAAGACTATCATAGAAATGCAAACACTTTTGGAAAGAGTTGACTGGAGAACAAACCTGCTTTTCAAGGTCATGATTTATTTTGTCTGTGAATTAAGAATATGGCTGTGTCCTGCACACCTGGTATTGGTTTCAAAAGCATGAAAAATGTGAGAAGTGGTCGTGAATTATACTGCTGCTGAGATGCAGCATGAGGTAGGGCCTGATGCCCTGATAGGCTGAAAGAACCTTTGGAAGATGGACCATGGTTTGCAAGAAGACCTGAAGATGTTTTGTATATACCAGGACTGTGCAAGGGCTACCATAGAGCGCATTGTTGGCCTGTGATGGAAGTGTTCCCCGGCTACTCTGCCCAGCTGGAGGGGCAGAATTGGAAAATCTGGAGACTGTCAGTCTCTTGTTATGTTGAACTTGAACTACAGAAGTTTGATGTTTGTTTGATGGTGGTTGAGTTTGCATTGTTTTAGTATCTCCTTGCTATACCTTATACCAGTTTAAAATGTTTACTCTGTGCTTTTATATGTTAGAAATGTTTAACTTGTTTGATTTTACAGGTCTTAATATCTTAAAGTGGTCAAGACTGTGGGGTCCTTTGAAATTGAACTGAGTATAATTTACAATGTGTGATGGTTACAAATGTATTGGGGGCCAGGGGCAGAATGTGGTAGTTTGAATAGATGACACTCAATATATTCAGTTTTTTATTGTTTGTAGTTTGCATCTGCAGTCACCTGGCTGGAGGCAGTGTCACTGGGTGGAACTTAAGGTGTGGTGGTGACTTTCAGATTTCAATCTGAAGATATGCAAAGTGTGCCTAGATGGAGTTCCTGAAGTGTGCTGTGTGGCTTTTGGCTTTTGGCTTTTGGCTGGTGTTTCTTTCTCTCTGTGCTTGGGCCTGTGAAGGCAGGCCAGCTTCATCTGCCACTGTGGAACTTCCCCTATATTTGTAAGCTTCAATAAATCCCTTCCTCCATAACTGTGCCAGGTCTGGAAGTTTATTTCAGGGTACCTGAATCTGTCTGATACAGATGGCATTGAGCTTTCCTCAAGATCATGACCCAATATCAACACAACATAACTTGGAAAATTTTAAAACCCACCAAAATAAACAAGGGCAATCCTCCTTACTTTTAAAGAAACCATGACTAAATAATAATTTCCTGACTTGTCAGTGGGTTCATGAAATCAGTGAGCAATGCGCTAAAAGGATCATTGCACCAGTACAAGTTGAGTTGCAAATATGGGTTATCTTTGCAAACACAGAGGCATAGGTTTTTCTGCAAAACATAAATTCATTAACTGTGGTGGCTATTCACTGAGAGATGAAAGGTGACAAATCTTCCCAGTGCAATCTTTTAGTGACTGTGTGTCAAAATGGTAAAGAGCCTAAACATCATAGCCAGTCAGAAAACAGGATCAATAACCCACCCTACAACTGACTGGGATCATGGCAATCATGGTCTCTGACTAAGGAAATTGCTATAGACATAAATGTGAGAACTTATATTGTGAGTGTTGTATAGACATACACATATACTACTAAGGGGTCAAGGTAGGTACCCATATGCTTTTAGCTTCTCATCCCACTGAAAAGTCAGATGGAGTTTGCTATTCAATTCCTTTGAATCTGTGCTTGCCTGTGTGTTATATTTTTGACCAAAAGATTTAGTATAAATTATATAATTTGTTCTTACTTTTTAGAGGACTAGTGGATCCATCTTTAATATTTTGTAGCAATGAATTATGATCCCAGAAGAAAAGTACAGTCTTGAGAACACCAGTCCCAGTCTTCATTGTGTAATGGCCCTATCTTAATACAGCTTTTTCCTCAAACAAGGAACATTGAGTTAAACTCAATCAATAAAATAATATGAAACAATTATTGTTTTGTTAAGCCACATTTATTAATATGGTGTCTGTGACATTGCAGTAAATAATCAGAACACCATATGTAGTGAGAAAGATGAATCAAAGGTTATGTATACAACACATACATACTTATTACACCTAGACACAATCCGTACCAAACACTACCTCAGTGTTTTAGAATTTTCACTAGGAAAAAAGCAATTGATTTCTCCCCTGTAAGCTGTAATCTCACTGGAGACAGAACAACACTGGAAATCTTGATGCTCAGACAGAAAGACTGATTTTGGTTAGAAGTTAGAATATATTTGTTCTTATGCAGAGGCTTAGTGTAGAATCTGAAAGTAAAATGACAAGGTCACATAATATATGCATGCTAAAGTACAATAGCTATAGTGAAAAACAGGGAACCGGAAAGGAGAATGTCCATATATTGCTCTATAGAGAAGATATTTTGCCCCCGTATTATTTTCTAGTATGCTTACAAAAACTATTAAAATACTTACAATCAAATTTTTTCATATACTGATTTAATTGACGCTGAAGTTATGATCCTGAAAAAACATTTGCCTTACAAAAAAGAAATGTAGGAAAAAAAAATATAAACACTCAGAAATGAGCACAAGTCTGAAGGCCCAAATAATACTTAATGGAGAGAGACTGGAGGAATTCCCATTAAGATCAGGAACAAGAGAGGATTGTCTACTCTCACCTCTGCTCTTCAATATAGTACTGGAAGTTCTAACTCAAGCAATAAGACAGGAGAAGGAAATAAAAGGGATACAATTTGGAAAGGAAGAAGTTAAGTTAGCTTTATTCACTGATGACATGATTCTATATGTAAGACACCCGAGAGACTCCATCCCAAAACTCCTAAAGGTGATTAACTCCTATAGCAAAGTAGCAGGATACAAAATCAACACACAAAAATGAGTAGCCTTCCTATATGCAAATGACAAAGATACAGAGAAAGAAATAAGGGACATAGTCCCATTTTCAATAGCAACAGAAAATAAAATAAAATACCTTGGAATAACGTTAACCAAGGAAGTGAAAGACCTATACAACAAAAACATAAAAACACTCAAAAAAGAAATTGAGGAGGGCTTGAGAAAATGGCAAGACCTCCCATGTTCCTGGATAGGCAGAATTAACATTGTGAAGATGGCGATCCTACCAAAGGCAATATACAGATTTAATGCAATTCCAATTAAAATCCCTACAGCATTCTTCACAGAGATAGAAAAAATGATCTCAAATTTCATATGGAAAGGCAGAAGGCCTTGCATATCCAAACATATCCGCAGCCAAAGAAATACCTCTGGAGGCATCACCATACCTGATCTAAAGCTATATTACAAAACCATAGTAATAAAAACAGCATGGTACTGGCATAAAAACAGGAGTATAGACCAATGGAATAGACTTGAGGACCCAGATTTTGGGTCAAGTAACTATAGCTACTTGATATTTGATAAAGGCCTGAACAATATAGGCTGGGAAAAAGACAGCATATTCAACAGATGGTGCTGGACAAACTGGATAACCATATGCAGGAAACTGAAACTTGATCCACACATTTCACCATGCAGTACGCTAAAGTCCAAATGGATCAAAGACCTCAATATAAGACCAGCAACTGGAATACTACTGTAAGAAAATTTAGGAAGTACTTTCCATGATATAGGAATGGAAAAAGACTTCCTGAACAAAACCCCAGTAGCTTCCGATCTTAAACCGTCACTCAACCAATGGGATCACATGAAGCTGAACAGTTTCTTTTTTTTTTTTTTTCAATTTTTATTTTTTATTTTATTTTATTTTTTTACAGTCAGTTTGGTACCATTATTAGGCTCCAAGCATACAATAAGCAAAGCCAATAGATTACCCACACAATAGGAGAAAATATTTGTGGGTTATCCAACTCATAGTGGCCTAATCTCTAGAATCTACAAAGAACACAGAAATCTAAACAGTAAAAAGTCAAAAGCCCCATTCACAAAATGGAGCAAAGAGCTGAGCAGGCAGTTCACAGAGCAAGAAATACAAATGGCAAGCACACACTTAAGAAAGTGTTCATCATCCCTAATCATCAGAGAAATGCAAATTAAAACAACTATGAGATTCCACCATACCCCAATGAGGATAGCAAACATCAAAAAATCAAATGAAAATAAATGCTGGTGAGGATGTGGAGAAGTAGGAACACTCATCCACTGTTGGTGGGAATGTAGGATGGTACAACCACTTTGGAAAGCAATATGGAGACTTCTGAAAAGCTGAGAATAGACACACCAACAGACCCAGTTATTCCCTTACTGGGTATCTACCCTAAAACCTTCAAACCACAGGCTAGAGAGATTTGCTCAACCATGTCTGTTGCAGCTCAATTTGTAATAGCTAAGAGCTGGAATCAACCCATATGTCCATCACTAGAAGAATGGATAACTAAGATGTGGTATATCTACAGAATGGAATTCTACACAGCAGTAAAAAAAAAAAAAAAAAAAAAATGACAAAATGAAATTTGAGGGAAAGGGTTGAACCTGGAACAGATTCTTCTCAGTGAACTTACCCAATCACAGAAAAGAAATTGCCACATAGTCTCACTCATCTACAGCACCTAACCTGAATCTACCCAAGATACCTTACATATCCAGCAATCATCTCTTGGACTAGACACTAGGATGGAGGCGGAGCGAGGGGAGGGCACCAAAGGGCTGGGAAACACAAATCTAGACCGAAACGGCAATGGTACCAGAAAATTCTACTTACTAACATACAGACCAAATGGCTGATCCTTCACCAGGCCCTTACAGGGAACACCTGAACCACAGGACACTGGAGAGTGTAGGATGAAGACTAACCTTAATCTTCTACATCTTTCCTCCCTCTCTCTCTGTCTCTCTCTCTCTCTCTCTCTGTCTCTCTCTTTCTCTCTTTTCTCTAATTCTTGTATATTAGTTGTCTTTTTCCTCATTTTCTTAGTGGGCACTGACCTGTAACTCCCAGTACCAGCATGGGGCTATCATCCACAATGAGCTTTTGATCAGGTAGACCTACAAGGTTTCCTAAAAGACAGACAGATTTCTGTCAGAGTATTTCCTGACCCACCAAAGTTAGTGGTAAGACCCTACTGCTGAAGATACCTTATGTGGTTGACATGCAAAATAGAATGGCATGGCTGGAAGTTGGAAGAGAGTCAGTCCCCAGACAGTCAGGGCGTCTAGTGCCAGAAGGTGCTACATGGGCGCCTGGGGGAAAATGACCAATATCTGTCCAAGCAACTCATGGTCTAACCTACTTAGCAGCAAATAACTTGTTGTGATGCCCACACAAGTGCAATAGTGGCACACAGCCATGGTGGGGAACCAACTGCTCTTAATTTGGCTAACTGATCTCCTCAGTGGTACGGGACCCATAGCTGGAGCTGGGAAACAAGTCAGAACCATATCCAAACATAAACCCACTTGCCAATATCAAGCTACCATCAATCATGGGCTACAAGAGGGCCTACACCTATTAAATTCTCTACAAAAAAGTATGGGTTATCTCATTTGTCCTGGTGCTAACTTACTCTCTGTTGGAGAATCTGCTTCTCTTTTTCAGATAGATGTAGATCCTAAAGATAGAGCCACCCCATCATACCTCAAAATGGCCCCAGCTGAAACTAAGAAAAATTGGAGAAACAAGCAAGGGGGCTGTTTGCTTGATGAACCAGATACCAGCACAAGGGGGAAGGACATCAACACAGTTAAAAATCAACTCCTACCAAATCAGAGAGCCAGAGCCTCAGAGGCCCCCAACACCTTATCACTGAAGCAGACCAAAAATGAACCCAACATGGCTCAGGGAAATTTTGTGGAAGAGGGGGTGGAAAGAATGTCAGAGCCACATGTTGTGTCATGATATGCAGAGACATTTAGCTTACCCATAACTGTGGGCTAACTCCACAATGCATGACCCATATACCTCAACAAGGAAGGGCCAAGGGGAGGGGGTAGGTCATGGATGAGCCTAATAATGGTACCAAACTGACTGTATTTGCTGAATACAAAACTAACTAATAAAGAAAAAAAAAAAAAAAAAGAAATGAGCACAAGTTCAGTGGTGAGGAAAACAGAGGAGAATAATGAAGTAAGATTAATAGGCACAAGAGACTTATTAAGATGGTTAGACAATAAACCTTAAGAAGGACTTTCAAAAAGAAATTTCCAATGAGTGGTATAATTGCATTCTTTAAAGCAGCGGAAACAATTATTTAGATAGATAGATTACACACAAATAACAACAAGACCTAAAAGGAGATTTATTATGAGGCATTGGCCCTTCTGTTTGTGGAAGCTCAGTAGTTTGTATTGTGCATTCTGTTACCTGAAAACTATGGTAAGCTGTGTGGGGTCCAGAGAAACATGGGGGATGATAGCTGTCACAAGTGCACCCAAGTGAGTGCTGTTATACCTCAAATGGTAAGGCAGAGAACAAAGATATTTCTCCTCCTCATTCTTCCTCCTTTTTCTTTCCCTCTTCCTCTTTATCCTTCTCCACCTCCAATTTTCCCTTCCCCTCTTCCTCCTCCTCCTTTTTTTTTTTTCTCCCATCTTCTTCTTCTCTCTTTTGTTCTCTTCAGGTATTGAGTGTATTGCACATCTGGAGACATGGAGACATGCCCATAAATAAAATTTAACTTGACATTTGTTGATGCCATGATTCATTCAGGTTGACAAAAAAAATTGACTCTCATCCATAGTTATACACAATTACATTATAATTTTCCCCATCTCTGTAATGAACATTTCTGTGGCTTCTGTAATTGTTCATTGGTGAAGATGAAAACTGATCCTTTGCTTAGTGTGTGGATAAGCATACAATACATAGAAGTCAATGGTGGTAGATGGTGAGATACAAGGGAATTCAAGCAAACTTTAGGGCATAAACTCAGAGACAGACAAAATTTTAAGACATGATATTTAATTTTACATAAAAATGAGGCTGAAGATTATCATAACTTAATCTAAATTTCCCAAGGCAGGATGTCATTAACTTGTATTGGTAGCATGTCAAGAAGATGTATTCTACAAACAATAGACCATATGAAAAATGAACTTAGGGAGAAAAAGTGTGTGGTGGTGGTAATAAATTAACATTTATTCATCCCGTATTAGTTAGCAATCACCTGATATATGATTTACATACTTTCATCACCTGAACTTACTCTTTCAGTTATATTTGCTGTGTCACTAGCATATAAGGAAAGTAAAGGGTGCCTGCCTGGTCACATAGCTACTAATAATCCTTGCCATCAAAGCTTTTTATTTTTCTATTGTACCTCATTATTTGTGAATATATGAAGGGAGAATTTGACATAAATTCTAAGATGTCTCTAGCTTTATAAGATCACTGAGTTCTAGGTTCTTTCCCTCTGTTAGACTCCTTTTATTACCTGTAATGTCAGATAAGTAGTGAGATTACTGATCTGCTTAATAATAGACTCAGTGGTGATGCTAAAATGGGTCTTGCCAGCCGTCCTTCTCCACATTCTCCATGAGTTACTTCCTGCCATACCCTCTTGGACACTATAGAAATTAGATTTCCTTCTTCATGAGTTACTCTCTGCCATTACCTCTTGCACACTGTACAGACATTTTCTTGAATACAAGAACATGGAGGATTCAATCTGCCATCAACCTCAGTTTTTGTTCAAAAAATTCCTGCCCCCTATTGAATATCCTTAACTTCTCTCCCTATGACATCAGATGTCAATGCATACCACATAAAAAAATTGCCTGAGTTTTTATGATCCTGAAATTTAAGGCACCGTCCACTCTTCTGTAATATTGTGATCAATCAGGAGGGCTTTTACTGCACATTAAATCCAATTAAAATTGCCAGAAAAAAAAATGAGTAGCAGTCAACATGCCGGCCACAGAATTGTAGAAGAGGGAATATTTATAAGGCATGTACAAAAATGTTGAAATAGAAACTGTTTTACTGCTTATAGTCTATTCTTTCACTCTTTCAATGCATTGTTGAAATGGCTTTCTTGACACAGTATAAAAATAAGCAATAGATGACATTAGAGGAAATGGAGTGTGAGTTCCTTTGAGCATCTGGCACAGGCATCTGCCAGAGATGGCACACCAGGTCATTGTTCTTTTCCAATGTGGAAGGACTAATTAAGAAGCAGACAACCCTAGAAGCCCTAGAGTGCTGTTTACGTCAGTATCCAAAGGTTTATATGTGCTCACAAACCTCTTAGATCAGTAATACTGAAGTGTGAATCTCAGCAAAACTAGCTCAAACTTTCATGCCTAGAATATGTAGATGCTGAAAGAACTTCTGTGAGGCACTAAGGCTAGCTTCAAGACATAACAGAGAAAGACTAAACTGGAAGGAACTTCAATAAGTTAGCTCCTGAGCTAGTTCATTTAAGTAGCATTGGAAAAAAAGAGCTGTTTATATGTTTCTCTAAATCATCCCTAGAGAGCACGATTTTGTATTAATCTTACAATCTTTAGAATCAGTGAATTGTCCAATCACTATATCCTCAATCTTTCATCTAGTCTCTCCTCCTTCCTTATCTCTGTCTTACTTCCTTCCTCCCTTCATTCCTCTGTCCTTTCCTCACCTCTTCCCTCTATCCCTTACCTTCCCATTCCTTTGTTTCCCTTCCTCCTTCTTCTCTCCCTCTCCTCCTCCCTCCCTTTCTTGATGTAGTGTAACATGCTAACATCAACTTCTTCCTTTAGTAAAGTTTGTGTTTGATTTCACATATGTAATTATGGTTTAACAACCCTGCAATGAGCTCATTTCCAGTTTAAGGTAATGTTTACAGAGGCTATTCTTATGTGGTTTATTTCCTTTTGTGCTACTGATGATTTATTTATTTATTTATTTATTTATTTACTTATTTATTTATTTATTTTAAAGCAGAGAGAGACAGAGGACAGAGAGCAAAAGGAAGAGAGAAGAGAGAATGGGCATGGCAGGGCCTCTAGCCACTGAAAGTGAACTCCAGATTCATAAGCCACTTTAACCCTCTGGCTTTATGTCAGGACTGGGGTATTGAACCAAGGTCTTAGGTCTAGCAGGCAAGAGCCTAAACTGCTTAACTATTCTTCCATCCTGCGCTGCTTGTTTTTTGATGGACCTCATTTAAGTACCTCATCTTATTTCCCAGTGAGCAGTAGGCATATTTGACATTAGTAGATAGTTACAGGATGAACTAGTATCTGTGAAATATATCATTCCAACTTACTGTCCTATTAGAAATTACATTGAAATTTATTTTTATTTAAAATTCATGAAATTATTATTTTGACAAATGGGAATGTATTTTTTTTTATTTTTTTAGTCGGTGAATACAGTCAAGTTGGTACTATTGTTAGCCTCCTCCCCATCCTCCCCGCTCCACAGGGACCCTCCTGCATTATATGGGTCCTGCATTGTGAGGTTAGCCTTTATTTTTGGGTAGGAGGAAATGTCTCTGCATATTATGACCCAACGTCTGGCTCTGATGTTCTTTCCACTCCCTCTTCCACAAATTTCCCAGAGCCATGATGGGTTAATATTAGGTCTGCTTCCATGTTGAGATCTTGGGCACCTCTGTCTCTGGATATCTGGTTTGGTAGGGGTTGATTGTTCTCCGTGTCTATCTCCTTCACTTTTGTGCTGGTTCCTGGTTTGCCAAGAAAACAGCATTCTTGCATGTTTCCCCAATTATTCTTAGTTTCAGCTGGGGACCTTTGAGGTATGATGAGGTGGTTCTCTCCTTAGGATCTGTGTCTATCTGAAAAAGAGAAGCACATTCTCCAATGGAGAGTAAAGTTAGCACCAAGTAAATGTGATAACCATCATTTTTTAGAGAGAGTTTAATGGAGAGAAGGTTTATTTTTGGATATGGTTCTGATTTGTTTCCCAGCTCCAGGTATGGGTTCCATTCCACTAAGCAGATCAGTTAGCCAAATCAAGAGCAGTTGGTTTCCCACCATGGCTATGTGCCACTATTGCATTTGTATGAGCATCACATCAGGTTGTTTGCTGCTAAGCAGGTTAGACCATGCGTTGCTGGGCCAGATATTGGTCATTATGCCCCAGTCGCTCATGTAGCACCTTCCAGTACTAGATGTGCTAAATGTCTGGGGACTGACTGTTTTCCAGCCATGTCCTTCCATGATACATACCAACAGTGTATGGTGTTTTCAGCAGTAGGGTCTTACCACTAACTAGTTATAAGGATGGTTGAGCAAATCTCTCTGAGCTGAGGCATGGAGCTTTTAGGATACATGCCCAGTAAGAGAATAAATAGGTCTGTTGGTAACTCTATAGTCAGCTTTTTTAGGAGTCTCCATATTGCTTTCCAAAGTAGTTGTACCATCTTACATTCCCACCAACAGTGGATGAGGGTTCCTATTTCTCCACATCCTCACCAGCATATGTTTGAATTTGATTTTCTTGAAGTTTGCTATCCTTACTGGGGTAAGGTGGAATCTCATAGTTGTTTTAATTTGCATTTTCCTGATGATTAGGGATGATGAACATTTCTTTAGGTGTGTGTTTGCTATTTGTATTTCTTACTCTGTGAGCATCCTGTCCAGTTTCTTGCCCCATTTTGTGAAAGGGTTGTTTGACTTTTTATTGTTTAGGTTTTTGTGTTCTTTGTAGATTCTAGAAATTAGGCCTCTGTCAGTTGGATATTCAGCAAAACATTTTCTCCCATTATGTGGGTAATATATTCGCTCTGCTTATTGTACATTTGTCTGTGAAGAAACTTTTCAGCTTCATAAGATCCCATTGGCTGAGTGATCGTTTAAGATCCTGTGCTATTGCAGTTTTGTTCATGAAGTCTTTTCCCATTACTAATTCATAGAATGTTTCTCCTAACTTTTCTCCCAGTAGTAGCTGAGTTTCTTGTATTGAGGTCTTTGATCCATTTGGACTTCATTGTTGTGCATGGCGAGATGTGTGGATAAATTTTCAATTTCTTGCATATGGTTATCCAGTTTGTCCAGCACCATTTGTTGAAGATGCTCTTTTTTCCAGCCTATGTTGTTAGGGCCTTTGTCAAATATCAAGTAGCTGTAGTTACTTGACCCAAAGTCTGGGTCCTCAATTCTATTCCATTGGTCTCTACTCATGTTTTTATGCTAGTACCATGCTGTGTTTATTACTATGGCTTTGTAATATAGCTTTAGATCAGGTATGGTGATGCCTCCAGAGGTGTTTATATTGCTGAGGATATGCTTGGATATCTGAGGCCTTCCGCTTTTCAGAATAAATTTTGAGATGAGTTTTTCTATCTCTGTGAAGAGCAATGTTGGGATTTTGATGGGAATTGCATTAAATCTGAAGATTGCCTTTGGAAGGATTGCCATTTTCACAATGTTAATTATGCCTATCCAGGAGCCTGGGAAGTCCTTCCCTTTTCTTAAATCCTCCTCAATTTCTTTTTTGAGTGTTTTTATGTTTTCATTGTATACATCTTTCACTTCTGTGGTTAATGTTATTCCAAGGTATTTTATTTATTTATTTATTTTTGCTATTGAAAATGGGTTAATGTCACTTATTTCTTTCTCTACATCTTTGTCATTTGTATATGGAAGGCTACTGATTTTTATGCATTGATTTTGTATCCTGCTACTTTGCTGAAGGAGGTTATCACCTTCAAGAGTTTTGGAATGTATGCTCTTTGGTCTCTTATACATAGAATCATGTCATCTGCAAGTAGTATGAACTTGACTTCTTCCTTTCCAAATTGTATTCCCTTTATTTCTTTCTCCTGTCTTATTGCTTGAGCTAGGACTTCCAGTACTATATTAAAGAGCAGAGGTGAGGGTGGACACACCTGTCTTGTTCCTGATCTCAATGGAAATTCCTTCACTCTCTCCATTAAGTATTATTTGGGCTTTAGGAGCTTTGTATATAGCCTTTATTGTGTTAAAATATAAACTGGCCATGCTGATTCTTTACAATGTTTTGATCATGAAGTGATGTTGTAATTTCTCAAAGGCCTTTTATGCATCTATCAAAATGATCATGTGGTTTTTGTGTTTAGCCTTGTTTATGTGGTGTATTACATTGACAGATTTCTGTATGTCAAACCATTCCTGATTTCCTGAGATGAAGCCTACTTAATCAAGATGGATAATGGATTTGATGTGTTGTTGGATTCAGTTTGTGAGGATTTTGTTCAGGATCTTTGTGTCTAAGTTCATCAGGGAAATGGGCCTGTAGTTTTCTTTTCTTGTGGCATCTCTGGTATTAGGGTGATAATAGCTTCATCGAAGGAGTTTGGGAGCTTTCCCTTATCTCCAATTGTGTGGAACAGTTAAAGAAAGATTGGTTTCAGTTCTTCCATGAAGGTTTGATAGAATTCAGTTGAGAAGCCATCTGGTCCCAGACTCTTCTTTTTGGGGAGGTTTTGTTTTTATTACCTTTTCAATTTTGATGGGAGTGACAGGTTTGTTTAGATTAATCTGCTCTGAGTTTAGCTTTGGTAGATGGTATGTGTCTAGGAATTTATCCATTTTCTCTATATTTTCCAATTTTGTAGAGTAGAGGTTTTTGTAGTAAGGCCTGATGATTCTCCCAGTTTCACTTATGTCTGTTGTTATCTCTCCTTTTTCATTTCTAATTTTGTTAATTTGAAGTGCCTCTTTTTTTCACTTGATCAAATTGGCCAGGGGTTTGTCAATCTTGTTTGTTTTTTCAAAGAACCAACTTTTTCTTTCATCAATTTTCTTAATTGTTTTCTTAGTTTCCAATTCATTAATTTCTGCTCTGATCTTAATTCCTTCATTCCATCTGGAGTTTTTGTGTTGGATTCTTCTTCCTTTGCCAGTGCCTTTAGGTGGATGGTTAGGTTATTGGTTGGGATTTCTCTTTCTTTCTTATGAAGGCATTTAGTGCTATGAACTTTCCCCTGAGTACTCCCTCTATTGTATCCCATAAGTTTTGGTACTATGTATTCTAACTGTCATTCGTTTCTAGAAATTTCTCTATTTCATTTTTTATTTTTTCTACTACCCATTTATTGTTTAAAAGTCTGCTGTTCAGTTTCAAGGAGCCAGTGGGGTTTTTGGTAGGTGTTTTGTTGTTAATTTCTAGCAATATACCATTGTGACCTGATATCATGCAAGGGATTATGTCAACCTTCCTAAATATATGGAGGAAAGGTTTGTGACCCAGTATATGATCTATTTTAGAGAAGGTTCCATGTGCTGCTGAGAACAATGTGTTGTCCGTGGATTTGGGGTGGAATGTTCTATAGATGTTCATTAGGTCTTAATGTTCTATGATTTTGTTGAGCTCTCTCACTCCCCTGTTGAGTTTCTGTTTGCATGGTCTATCTATTGCTGACAATAGTGTATTGAAGTCCCCAACTATGATGGTGTTGGTAGTTATTTCTGTTTTATTATTGAGTAGGTTTTGTTTTATGAATTGTGGTGCACATGTGTTTGGTTCATAAAGTTTGATGATTGTAATATCCTCTTGCTGGATTGTACCCTTCATCAGTAGGAAGTGGCCTTCTTTGTCTTTTTTGATAATTTTTGGTTTGAACTCTATTTTATCCTCTATTAGTATGGGAATGTCTTCTTGTTTCTTATTCCCATTTGCTTGGAATATCGTTTTCCACCCTTTCACCCTGAGGAGGGTCTGTCTTTAGTGGTGAGGTGGGTTTCTTGAACACAACAGATTGAAGGGTCTAATTTTCTGATCCACCCTCTTAGCTTGTGTCTCTTGAGGGGTGAATTAAGGCCATTGATATTTAGGTTAATGACTGTGAGGTTTGATTTGATCCCTGCGATTTTATGTTTGTTTATGTGGTTTGGTGTTTTCATTGACTTTGGAGATTTTTGTGCCTTCTGTGAATTAGGTTATTGTGATCTGCTTCTTGTAGGTACTTGAGGTTGATTATTTGATTCTTCTCTGTGTAGAACTTTCTGAAATACTCTTTGTAGGTTTGGTTTTGTGTTCATATAGTTGTAAAGTTGAGTTTTGTCATGGAAGACTTTTTTTTCACCAATTATGAGGGATACTTTTGCTGGGTAAAGTAGTTTTGGTTGGAAGCCATAGGTTCTTAGACTTTGCAGTATTCCATTGCAGGCCCTTCTGGCTTTCAGGGTTTCCCTTGAGAAGTCTGAAGTGAGTCTGATCGGGTTACATTTAAATGTGATGTGTTGTTTTTCCCCAGCTGCTTTTATGACTTTCTCTTTGAGGTCAATGTTTGTAGTCTTAATGACAATATTTCTTGGAGAGTTTCTCCTTTGGTCCAATCTGTTTGTAGTTCTGTTAGCTTCTTGTATCTTGATGGGCTTTTCTTTTGAGAGAGTGGTGAAGTTTTCTTTCATTATTTTGTTGAATAAGTTCTCCACACCTTTATTCTCAATTTCTTCCCCTTCTGCCATGCCCATGATCTGAATGTTAGGATGTTTGAGGGTATCCCACATTTCTCTCATGTTCTGTTCACAGAAATTTTTGAACTTATTGAAACTTTTGCACTCTTGAACTGTTTCTTCTGTTTTGTTTTCCACATCTGAGTTTCTATCCTCCACATAGCTGACTCTATTCTTGAGAGCCTCTAAGGACTTTTGGGCTTGTTCAATAAGGTTTGCATTTTCTACTACTTTTCTCTGTATGGATTCTATCCCTCTGTCAAGTTCCCCTTTCACAAAATTTTCTGATTTTCTTGATGTTTCTTGGAATTGCTCCTTGCATTTCCTTATGTCTTCATTTAGCATAGACAGCTGTTTTTTAGGTCCTCTTTTTTTCCCCACTTTCCTTTATATCCATTAACTATGTTTGGACCCTAATTTCTAATTTCTTATTTATTAGGTCTAGTCTAGTGTTGGCAGTGTCCACACAATTATTAGTCCTTTTTTGCTTTTGCTCAAGTTCTAACAATAGCTTGGTCAGGGTTGCATTGATCATAACTTCATTTTGGGTTTCTAATCTTATTTTGCCTTCTATGTTTTGATTAGAGACTTCCATTGTAGGACTGGGAGATCTTTTTGGATTTACTTGCATTTGGTTTTTTATGTTATTTCTTTTGCATTGTGGTCTGCCCACCCCAGTGTGGGAGCAGGGAGAATGGGACTGTGGTCCCAATGCATGGGGCAGGTGGTGCAGCCAGGAATTTATTTTCTATACAAATTAATATTATCAAAGTGAAAATAAAACATTTGGGAATATTAGAAAAAATATAAGCTGTATGTTGGGTCAAAATTCAAAGAGATAAAATATATAGTGAACAAATACAAAGCCATGCAGTGTCTTGCTCGGTTCATGGTCTTCACGTGAGCAATGTGTTTTGGAATGTACCTCATGGTGGTAATTGGTACTGAAAGCATACCTCTCATCATCTCAAGAAACCAGTTTCCAAGAGATAAAAGAAGAAATGAAATAAGAAAAGGTATGTATGGGTGAACAAAATAAGTACCTTGGAAGTAAATCAATGTACTCATAAAAATAAAATAAAGAGGCAGGAGAAAATCTACAATGAATACAAAACATGAAACATAAAAAATGGAACTATACCACTAATAGATCCATACAGAACTCATCACTGACAGAAAAAAAAAAAAGTACTAAAAGAGAGCCATGAAGACAGTACCAAGGGATTTTCTTGCAGGATGTAAATGTACATAATAAAACATTAGCAATAAAATAGATATTTTTTAAATCATCAGTGAACATACAAAACAGCATGATACACTAAAAAGGCAATCAGTAATCAGAAGAATGTAGATCTATACTGTACCACAGCCATTGAGATCCTCCAATGTGGCATTAATCCTTCCACCTGTACTAGAATCTGTGGCCCTTTATTAATTTTTTTATTGTGTTGGATTTTCTTTTATTTATTATAAGCCTTATTATTTATTTAGTTACTTTGTTTTTTCAAGGTAAGGTTCCCCTCTATCCTAGGCTGACCTGGCATTCACTATGTAGTGTCAGGCTGTTATAGAACTAACAGTAATGCTCCTAACTCAACTAAATATTTTATATTTAAAATTTTATAGTTGTATACATTTAATGTGATCATATTCAACTCCATTCCCTCTTCTAAGCTCCCCTCTGTCTTCCTCCTCCAACCAGTCCTCCTATTTTGTTTATTTTGACTAGGCAGGTGCAGGCTTTAGGCATCTTATTGGAGTATTACTGGATGTGGATGAGTATTTTACTGTTTCTGTTGTACAGGTATTTGATTCAATGGCCACAGTTACATTTGGATAAGGATTGAAGAAACAGCATGTGTATTTGCTGTTATTTTAACTGCATTCACATTCTTGGAGGAGGAGGCAGAGTTTCAGCTTATGAAAGGATTCTAGTTTAAGCCAAGATTTTGAGCTCTAACAGGGAAGTTAGGTTTTTAACCCAAAGTCTAAATTAGGTCTTCTTCCTTCTTAAGTAGAGTGACCAGTCTCAATCTAGAGGTGTCCGTGATCGCACAATCTGAGGAGTTCTTGCTGGATACTCATATGGTTTGCTCCTAGGCCTAAAAAATTTCTATCATCACACTCAATAACTCTTTATGATGGAGATTTGGCTATAACTTTTAGCTGGTTTCTATTGTAGTAGTATATGATTGTCATTATTATGAGCAGGTCAGTTTCTCTGAAGGTCTCTCTTGCCATTATCTGTGAGTTACAGAGAAATATCACAAGTTAGCTCTTTATGTTAGCATGTCTCTTTCTAGCAGCATGACCTGAGGTTCTGCATCCTATAGACCAAAATCATCTAGTGGGTATTCTGATTATAAACAGCATACCTATTCCCAAGACACCCCAACAAACCCAAGACCCTGAAGGTTTCTTCTCCGACCGGTCGGGTAAGTTTTCCACTTGAGCACTCTCTTTTTACTTTCACTCTGTTGGCTAGCCGCATCTGTTTTCTGATCAGGTCATATGTCCTGGTGGACGTGCCATAAGGACAGACCTGGAGGAGGCATGAGATGTCCTGCCCCCTCATCTGAGTGGGGGCTCTGTCCCGGAGGACAGAGCAAACCTGCTGGGGAGACCTGCTCCCATTCATACTGTGTTTGGCATTATTGAGCCATCCCCTAAGGACTCAGACTCTTCTGGCCACCACGGATCTGAATCTGACTCTGTAGCGCACACATCTGGTTTTTTTTTTGTTTTGTTTTGTTTTGTATTTTCCCTGTGTGTCTGTGTAATATTTGTGTGTTGTCATTGCCCTAATCCTATGGACGTTCCTCCCCTGACTCAATCACATGGGACAGATTCCTTTCTCCCCTTTAGGACTCTGCCTCACACACTGGAAGGACATCACAGCAGTTGACTAGAACAATGGGGTAAACATTAAAAAGACAGATGGATTACATTTTGTTCCTCTGAATGGCCTACCTTCAATGTAGGATGGCCACCAGAGGGGACCTTTCATCTAAATACTGTACTTTAGGTTGAAAAAATTGTTTTTCACCCAAGGAGTGGACACCCTGATCAAATCCCTTATATTGTGACCCGGAGGAACCAACCTGATAGAAGAGTCTCTCCCCTAGGTGAAGTCTTTTCTCCCTTCCTCACCCATTCCTTTACAGGTGCTGGCAGTTACACTCAAAAGAGGCACCAACCCAATACTGAAGCCTCAGCCCCAATTCTTGCAGGGGGCACTGAAGAAGCAGACATCTCCCCCCATGCTTCTTTGCCTCCTCTCCAACCTCTGAAGGAGCACAGGCCCCTGCTGCTCCTCCTCCCCACTCAGAGGGTCCAGCACAAGCCACGCAGAGCCAGAGGGAAGCCACCCCACAAACCCCAGATGTCTCCGTGGCTCTGCTGCTCCATCCAGACAGACCCATTGGTCAACAATTGCTACAGATTCTCTTTACTACAGAGGGAGGAGAGAGAATCCAGACTGAAGCCCGGAAATTGGTTCCGGGCACTGATGGGAATCCCACCAATAATCAGGCTATCATTGATACCCTCTTCCCTTTGACTACACCAGGCTGTCATTTCAACAGGGCACCAGGTAAGGAGAGAGCTGTTCAACTTTCTCCTGGGAGTGTCTTTCTGTATTCACATGCTCACCCACCCCCAGTTGCCTGATTGCCTTTGGGGTGAACAGTGGCGGCCCCCTGAGCAAAAATCCAAAAACCCGCAGCTGGTTCCTGAACAGGGACCTTATGAGATGGACAGGGTGGGTGAGTGCTCTCCCAGGGGGACTGGGACACATCAGCCCATGCGGCCTTGCCTCCATGTTTTCGAGGGCTGGCAGGTTTCTCTTTCTCCTCCTTTATTTTTGGTTCATGCCATCGCGTGGGACCAGACACCACAAACTGGCAACTGAAGTCTCCTGGCAGAGGCCACTCTTCGGTATTGACTGAAGGCCAGCCGTCCTCTGCCTGGACCCCAACAGCCCATTGGGTGTTGGTAAAAACCCTCTATCTATTTCTCTCTGACACACACAAAAAACCGGTAACATATAGACCTCTTAAAAGTCTGTAGGGCAGGTAGCGACCTCTTAAACTTGTGGACAGGCTCATGCCCCGATCTTTAGGGAATCCCCTGTGTGCTAATCAACCCTCAGGAATGTTGCCCTCTGGGGTTGGCATTTCTACTCTTCCTCTGTCATGGGTAACATTGCCTCCCATATATATATATATATATATATATATATATATATATATATATATATATCAGATTTATGGAATAACAGCTCTTCTGAAAGTTAAGGGAATTAGCTCTCAGAGAGGGAGGCAGACTCCTTTTAGGAAGAAGTCCTCCAGGTCATTTCTGGATTTCTGGGCATCCATGTGGACCCGCATAGCTTATCTGGCTAAGAAATGAAAAGTTCAGGAAGGAAATTTCCCCTCACTCCCTTTAAACAGCAAAACTATAAGCCAGCTTTGCAAGTGCTCCAAAGCAGCTTGCGTCAGAGTCAGGTGGCAGACAGACAAGGGCACCTCTGCCCGTGCAGGTGCTATGTCTCCACCTCCTCTCCCAGTGGACCACAAGAGGGCCCACTCCATCTTCAGCAGCCTCCCAGTGGGCAGTATTGGAGGGCCCCCTCTTTCCCCTTCAGGTAGTCAGAATCCTTGGCCTCCCAGCAGTCTTCTTGGCCATTACTTCCACGTGTACTAGACCAGACCCCTGGTGAGTGTCAGGAGAAAGCAAGGCTGATCTAAGGTGTATACAAGCCCCGCCCAGCCACAACAGTGCACCAAAAAGTGGCAAGAAAAAAAAAGTCACATTTAACTACAGCCTATAAGAACTGAAGTTTTACATAAAAAATGTGTCAAATTTGTTACATGATATCATACATGTAATTACTGAATTTATGTTCTAGGTCAACTTCAACTTTCATAGAGGATTTTTAAAAACAACAGAATTCTCTGCAAAGTGGTAACTTATCATTTATCAGGTATTAAAAAAAAAAATTGTAATGTAGTTAAAAGGAGGAGGCAACTGACCTGACTTCTAGGTCAGCCTGCCTAAAGATAGCAACAATATTTTCCTTAGTTTAGTGTCCTCTTGGTATTAATGACATAAAATTGTCTTTAGACTACTCACTTGTTAGTGAGTGATAGGATTAATTAATTTGGTGTAGTTTCTCATAATAGCCTTATAAGAAAGGTGGTTAATAATGGGATGAGATGAATTGATTGAAGGAACTGGGAAGGAATTTTTCAATATTGGGACATAGATTGCTCACTAAAAATGCTTTTTGAGTGGTACTTAGATGAGAATGTTAAAGTATGTGAATAAAGATTTGCATATATAGGAAAGAATTTTCAGGCTAAACCTAAATGCCATGCCTAAAGTTAGAGATTTTTCAACTGTTTACAGACTCTTAAGGATCCTGTAAAAGTTTTATATAGGGACATAGTTTTAATCCAAATTCATCTTACATTAGACACAGGTGATGCCTATGTTAGGTGGGTCACAAAGTCATAAGTACAGATGTAATTGGAGGTTTAACCAGGTTAAACAAAGACAAGAGTCTATCAGCTTGTGTTTTGCAAATGGGTAAATTTGCTACATAAAAACAAACAACTTCAGATTAGGATAAGGAATGTCAGGATGCTTATCTCTCTGCTCTGTAATGTCATTTTGCTCTTGCTTTCCAACATATGCTACTTAAATTCATGGAAAGCTGGACTCTGAAAAAATGGATGGAACCCCCGTTATCTCAGACCCCTATGCAAGTTTAAGACATGTGCCCCCCAAACTCTGACTAGAGACAAAATGGCCAATTGTCTCTTCAAGGAAAAAGGAGTACAGCATATAACTGTGGTTCTCTTTAGTTCTCTTTTGAACACCTAAATTCACATCTGTTAGATAAAGTTTCTCACTAGAAAAAATGTTGAATAGGTAAACTGAGTCAACGTATTTGATCAGGTTACAAACTCCTTACATTAGACAAGCATAAGGCTTACCTAATGTGTATATCAGGGTAAGGACCCCTTCATTGAAACATTTAATTGGATTAAATCTAATGTTTACCTGATGACAAGGTTTTAATCAGTGGAGAAACTGAGTCTTATGATAAGGCCTCACTCATTAACAGGTCACTGATACTAATTTGTTATGATTTAAGGGTTATAAAACTGGCTCTCAGTACAGAAAATTAGGTTCCTCTTTTCATCAAGGTTTTAACTACTCTTAAGATAAAGGCTTACATAGAATTGGCTAATTTCCAAAGGTGAAGTACTCATACCTAAAGATATTGTGACTTTAAAGATAGCTTCTGTCTTATTTATGCTAATTCTATTCAATGGTCATAACTAGGTTTAATCACTTAGGTTTAAGTGATTTAATTTCAGTAATGATAATTTTCATCTTCCTTGGATATGTTGGGATAGCTTGCTTAAGCTCCATCAAATTTAAGTCATGGGTAACACATAAAATTGTTTTATGTTAATAAATATTTCTGTGGTAGATATAATCAACAGCTATCAAGTTTAAGACAAATTCATGGGTTGTCAAATAATGTTTTTTCTTTCAAAATGATTTATCAAGGGTTATATTAGAATTTAGCTAGCTGTTTGAGTTTAAAAAAATTCAAGTTCTGTGGGGAACCACTGGACACTAGGAAAGCAAAAGTACCTCCATCTTAAATAATGACTCCATTTTGTAATAAGTTGTCTGTTCTGGAAAGTCGCAAGGCCTGCAGTTGTTAACCCATGCACGGAAAAAGAATAATGTAACCCATAAAGAATGAGAAAGTCGTTATCTCATGGCTTTGGGGCTGGGGCCTTATCCTGTGAAACATCTTGTGCCTTTGGGGCCGGAACCTTATCCTATTGAAACGGAACTGTAGCAATACCTAAACTGTTGACAAACTTCCCTGTTCTGCTGCATAAGAGGCACCCTGAGAAAAATTAAAATTGGCAGCTTGATCAGACTCTTGTCTTGCTGTCCGTTCCTTGTGTCTCTTGTCCCTTTCATTTCAGGTTCTCTGGGGTCCGTGCTCCCGTTGAAGCCCCGCTGGCCGGGGCAAAGTTCTGTGGTTCTGTTTCCAATGTTCTCTGGGTAATTTGTACCAATACAGGTATCTGAACTAATCAAAGATGTTTTCAAACACAGATTCTAAGACGTTATACTGTCTTACTTGTCCTTTTCTGACAATTTCTAGGTTAAATGAGTTAGACTGTAAAACAATTGGTGCTGTTTTCAAGACTGATAGCAGGTTCTGCCTATATTTATAAATATTAGATATTTAAAATATGAGATATTTATAAATATTAGATGTTTAAAATATGAGATGTGCCTACTTTCTATACCTCATATATAAGGCTTATGCTGCCACAGTACAACTAAAATTTTAAAGATAGGACAAAATGATTTTAGAAGCCCTTGTGCCATTCTTTAACTAATTCTATTTCAGTAATCAAATCTGCTCTATATGTACATATATTCAGGCTAGTGTAACTTCCTTTCTAAGTGTGTTAATTACCTATATAGAAGCCAAAGCCAATTGGAATCATCAGAGCAAGAGGTACCAATGTTTTGCCCTGTGCTCCCAGGTCATGAGGCCACTGGAGATGATGGGACACTTCTACACTGGACCCCTGGTAAGTCACCTGTCTTCCTGAGCAGGAAGGATAGGAGACCCAAACAAAATTGGTTTACAGTCTGAAACAGGAGAGTCACAATTGAGGAGCAATCAGTCTTCCTGACTTCCCAAAGAAGGGAAAACTATTTGGCCAGCACGGCCCTGACTCATCCTGACAGGCAGAAGACACCAGTGAGCTATGGAGCTGCTCCTGGGTCCCTAAAATCTCTTTGGAGTGCCATTAGTGACCTTCAAAACTAATCGTTAATTAAATGTGGCTATCTGCATGGTCTTAAACACTCATAGAGAAATGTATAACCAAAGATAAATATACCTTACATATATGAGTGGCCTATTAAGTAACACAAGAGCTTTCCAAGAAGGAAAACAAACATTAAGACACCTTTACCCCATAGTTTTAATTCCATAATAGACAAAAACAAATATAGATGTTCAAAGGGTTATTTTCAAACCTAAAATATGTAAATAATCCAGGAGACTGGTTGTCGCCACTGCTGTGAGACACTGGAACCCTGATTGAAGGGATCCTATGCTGGAAGGGACCCTATGTTTTCATCCTTACCACACCTAATGCTGTGAATGATGAAATTGCCACTTAGATTCATCACTCCCACATCTGAACAGCAGATCCACTGGATGAACCTTAGGACTATCAGCCACAATGGAAGTGCAGCACCCCACTCAAGCTTCAACTCAAATGCTCCTGATCCTGACTGTGCTCCTAACTGTATGTATTGTGGCAGCTACTCCCTACCAAGTTTGTAATCTGACCTGGATAATAACCTACACTGCCATGGGGAAAATTTCTTACTCCAAATCACATCTTGCCTCATGGGGAACCTGGCTTCCTGACTTGATCTTCGACCTCTGTCCACTAGTGGGTAACTCATGGGACTCTGGCAAATCAGGAAATTTCTTATTTCTACGTATGCCCTGGGCACTTAGGGAAAGCAAGAATCAAAGGGGACTGTGGGGGACCTGCAGCCTTCTACTCTGCTGGCTGGCAATGTGTGTCTACCGGAAGGGTATATTGAAACCCACCTACTAGGGGGTAGTATATGCGGCCTTAGGAAAGAATGTTTTTCTTATATCAACCATTCAAGTATAATTAGAGACTCAATGTTGAAGGTACGAGAGAATTTGAAAATACAAAAGAAAGAAAAGCTGATAGAGGATGGTTTGAGTCATGGTTCAGTCATTCCCCATGGTTAACAACTCTTCTGTCTGCTTTAGCAGGGCCATTATTTTTACTTTTGTTGATAATCACAACAGGACCTTGCATTATTAATTGATTAGTTGCTTCTGTTAGGGAACATATTAATGCAGTCCAGCTTATAGTTTTAAGATTACAGTATATACCATTAGACTCCACTCACTAACTCAACTGGGATCCAAGACTGGCTCCTCATGGTACATAGAGAGGGGGGAATGAGAGACTAAATATAACTATTTTAAGTAAAACGGCCCAGGCCTGACTTGGATAGAGAGCAAGCTGGCTAATATGCTGACCTTTGCTTCTGTAAACTTTGCTTGCTTGCTCAATTGCTGCCTTTCCCCCTAAAGTTTCTGAGGAATCTCCACTTCAAGGACATTCCAGAAACACTCCACAGTGGGGGGCCTCCAGCCTCTGACCACCTGCTTAGATAAGAAACCTATCAATTCAAAAGTCATAATGTACCACTGCTTGCTTAGCTGATCACAATGGAAATTACCTCATCTGCCTGGAGTGCCCCTAGCTCCTGCCCCCAACTCTAGCTACTGCCCCCAACTTTGCCCTCCAAAACCCCAAGCCAATCAGAACTGTTTAAATCAACCAATCATGTATCTATCCCCTACTTCTTTTTTCAAATTCCTATATGAACCCCTTCCCCCAAAACAAAGGGGCTCTCTTCCTCACTACCACTGTGCTGGATTGTGCGGATGGAGCCCAGGCCCAGGCTTGCAATAAAGAAAGCTGCTGCTTTTACATTCGAGTGTCTCGGCTTCTGTGGTGGTTCTCTGGGTTACTCCTGGGTGACAGGGGTTCTTGGCTGGTCAGGGGTCTTGGCACAACATAGATAAACACAAATCAAACACTAGCCTGCCAAACATCATATCATGCTTTTTCATGTCTTACACCTAGGACCTTTGATATAGTCCTCTGGCTCAAAAAGGCCCAATTTTACCACTCAACTGTGCTATTTGTTTTCTGGGTACATCCTCCCAAGTCACAGTGAGCAGATTTCTTTGGTTTCTATTCCATATTCCCTGAATCTGCAAAATCTTGGAGTCTCCATTGCAACCCACAGTTCATCTTTACAGCTCACTACAGTATGCTCTCATATTGCCTCCATGCAGAAATTTCAACTGTGCCTCACATTTCTGCATCTTTATAATCATGGGCACATTGGAACCTGATTTATTGTACTTCTCGTTCTTCTAAATCAGTAGCAAAGGGTCTTTGCCATCAAATTTGTAAATCCGGGGGAAGGTGCGAAACAGAGATTGACCTTGAGGAGCAGGAACTGTTTCAACATTCTTCCTTGAGGGCCCCTTGTTCCATAAGAACTTGTATTATTGCAAGCTTGAGTCATCAGTGGGGTATAGTGCACCCTCAGGGCATCTTTCTCATTGTCTCAATGTAAAAGGGCTGATCTGTCTTTGATGGTGGTATTCTATTTAAATAACTGCAGTTTAAATGTTCTAAAATCAGTCTGGAGACTTTAAACTTGCTTGCATATCTTTCTGTGTCTACAGTTTCCTTGTCTTTATATTCTCTACTTTCTTCCATAAAACCCACCAGTGCACTAGTATTAAATTATACTTTGTTAAAATTCTCAGGACAAAGTCAAAATGCACCTATCCTTTCTGCCAGTAGTCCCATTCCACAAAATCCTTTCTTCCCTCTCTGAAACCTTTTCATAATCCAAGCTTTCATAATCCATGTTACTGTCTGCATTTAGATCTTTACATTTTCATCCGAATGGCAGATCAAGATCCACTTACAGCACTGCAAGCCTTCTCTGTTCCAAAGTACTAAATCTTTCCATAGTCCTCCCAAAAACAAGTTTCAAAAAGAGCAAATACCGGATGTTCAGATTCAACATAGCAAGGGCCCTATTCCTGGTACCAATTTTTTGTAGTATTTATTGCTGGGACAAGACACCCAACCAGAAGCAGCTTATGGGAAGAACAGGATTATCTCTGGTTTACAGTTTCAAGGAGAAATATCATCATGGCAATAGGAGATAGTCTACAGCATGGAGAACAACTATATCTGAACATCCAGTATGCTAAGATAATTAACCCCAAGGTCCACCCTAGCAACATACCTCCTATAGCAAGGTTTAACATCCCAAAGGCTCCACCAGCTAGGGAGTAAATGGAAACTTAATGGGGACATGTTCCATTAAAAGAACAATGCAGCCCCAATATCATCAAACACAATCCCTTAAACATTGCTAAATAATAATTTAATTAAAATTTCAGTCTTCTTCCTAAAAGCCTTTAAAATTAACAAAATTTCTTTATCCATCTTATCACTGTCTTAAGTAATATGGTAGTAATTTCTAGCATAGACACTATATAATAGCAATAAAGATTTGTATAAAGGTAAATAAAGACCATACATCCACAGTATCTAATATCTCTCAAAGTTTTTCATTACATTTTAGAATTGTCTGCATTGATTTGTTGGAGTTTAGTTTAGTTTAGGTTTATATCATATAGACAATTTACAAAATAGAAATCTACTTGTCTTAACACCTTTCAGCATATAGTATTTGGAAGATGTTATATCAAGTCTATATTGACAAAATTATCTATCTAAGCACTGCAACAAAGCACTCTCAAAGAGAGAAGATGAACATTTTAATAAAATAAGTATTTTTGTTATAGTGAAGAATATTTTAATGGTATAATTGTTTACTATAGATGTTTTTCAGTTTAGTTCAAGGTTTTCTTTAGAAAACAGGATTTCTTTACCAATTATGTCAAAACAGTGACAGCATTACCAAACAGAATCTTAGTCCCAAATGCCATGTAAGTCAAAAAGGAGGAGATGAAATCAACATAATGTTAATTCCTCAAATTTCTCTGACAGCCTCTAGATTAATTAATATACTAGCATCACTTTATGTGTAATTGAGCTCCAGTGATCTTATGGTCTCTGAAAGATAATAAAAGACCTGGGCTAGACAAAAAACAGTTACCCTCTACTTGAAATATGCCTCAAATATTCATACACATTAAATTACAAAGCATCATTTATTAATAGAACAAGGAGATATACTAGAATTAATTAAACTAAGTTGCTACTATACTTTCATTTTGTACATACAAAATTTCATGATGTGACTTCTATTGGTTTTAAATAATATCATAGAAACATTTTAATGCACCAAGATTGACGCTGCTAGAATAGACAAAAGAAATATACATATATTATAGATATACAATTGTCTGAGTAAAGTTCAAGTATGCTTCATTAAAAATTAGATTCTTTAAATGAGCAGTCATTCTTTTTATTGACTTATACTATGACTTGTTTCTCAAATCCTTGCAAGGAACATATCATAATCAACAGACTCCTGTCAAAAAGAGAAGACCTTACATATAATACATATTACAGCATCCTTGCAATGGAGTCTTTCCAGAGACAAAAGACACTTATTTATGAGATAGATGACACATAGAGAGACAGATAAGTAGATATATAGATGATAGATTGATATATCAATAGATAGATAGATGGATAGATACATGAATACTTAAGTAAAACAGCAAATCTATATTCTATGAGGCCATCAAGGTTTATTGTAACCTTTCAATCTGAATAAAAAAGTGAACCTGGTGGAAAAAAGAATTGCAAATGGGGAATGTAGGTAAATAAATACATTTCATTTTGCAGAAGAAGGGGTGGAAAGAATGTCAGAGCCACATGTTGGGTCATGATATGCAGAGACATTTATTCTACCCATAATTATGGGCTAACTCCAGAATGCATGACCCGTATACCTAAACAAGGAGAGGCCAGGGGGAGGGGGTAGGACATGGATGAGCCTAACAATTGTACCAAATTGACTGTATTTACTGAGCACAAACCTAATTAATAAAAATAAATAAATAAATAAATTTCGGTAATTTTACATGTAAATTTTGTTATTCATTATTGTTAAGTCTAGATGGGCTTCCCCAAAATGGAGTCACCAAAGACAGCAGGATGGTGACAGATACCAGGGAGTTGTTCATCCACATTCTTCCAGGAACCACCCAGCCATTATCCCTTCCTTGCCTAACAATGCACCCAGGTTTAGGTTTCCTCCCCCCTCATTTTCTAGATCACCTGGTTATTGATCTGGTGTCACCGTGACTGTCTTAGATCACCCCTAAGAAAATCTTTTTTTGTTGTTTTTTTACTTCCCTCTTCCTCATCCTTCCCCGAATGATATAGCCCACTATCTGTAATCCCAAGTTGACTGCTCTGCTCTTGAGAGTCAGTCCTGGCATCTTGTGTTTTTCCTGAATAAAAGCTTCAATCTTTGCCTCAGAGTGGTCTGTGTGGTCTTGGTCACTCCTTAACCTTACATGTGGTGCTCATGACTTGGAGGAGGCTCCTGGTTGCCCTCTTGGGTGACCAGACCTCCTTTTCCTCTGACCAGACCACCGAGCTGCCATTTGACTCTCTCAAACTTTAAGACCATCTCTGCCTGATGTCATTACTGAACAAGTTTACCAAAGTACTACAGACAGAATTATAGAGTTGATTAAGGCTCAAATAGTTAAAGATTGTGTGATAAAACTTTTGTGTATGTTAAGAGCTTAAAAATATTTCCTTTTGGCTCAGCAGTTAAAGGTGTTTATTTGCAAAGCCAGATGCATGTAGTGGAGCATACATTTGGAAATTGTTTGCAGTGGCAAGTGGCTCTGGCATGCCCATGCTTTCTCTTTTCCATCAGACTTGTCTCCTTTTATCTTTTTATCATTAAATCATGTCAATTTAACCCAGTTCCTCTATTCTTTGAGTATATCAAATATAGCTAAATTAATTTCAAAAACTAACTTATAGATTAATGGACATCTTATATAGCTTTTAAGAGTGCTAAATCTTCTCAAAAAATGTATATATATATAAAGATATCCCAATTCTGATAAGCTTAAAAAATTATCTAATTTCTCACATCTTCATAGTTAAGCCAAAAATGTTACTACATAATATAGATTTCTTGTATATTTTAAATTCTGTCAGCAGATCTTTTGTTCATAGTTTACTCTCTATGGCCTCATGTGCCTTAAATATGTAAACTCTACTTTTTGTTAGTATCAGACTTTTCCAGATATCAGAGTATTGTAATTTGGTTTATACAAAGTCCATGATGTTTAGCTATCAATAAGCATGCATCACCATGCCTGGCTAAAACTCTGTAATTTTAAGATGGTTCTTGTCTTGTTCTTGCTGGTTTTGCTAGATGATAATCACTGAGGTTATAATCTAAGTCTTATAAAAAGTGACATATTGTGATTTTGTTCTTAGAAAAACTAAAAAAGCTCCCCATGTCTTATAAAATTCCACTGTATAAAACAATATTAATATAGTTTCTCTAAGCTTATGTAACAATCATAAATATTTCTTTAGTTAAGCCTTAAAATAGTTCAATGATAAAAAGTGCTTATTTAAACATTGCTTTGTGTCTGTCATATTGTGTCTAATGTAACTCAACAATGACCAAATTGTATTTTATTCTTAAGCTATGTATAATCAGTCTCAGTCAAGGTTTCACTTAACTGTCTCATTTCTGACATCTTAAGTTCATTGCATATAGAAATATTGATACTTAAGACATGTTTCCTCCCCTAAAAAAATAATAATCTTTTAAATTGCTGTTCTACTTCTGGTTTGGGGGTAATTGGTACTTGCATTGGTATACAGACTAACCAAAGTTGTTTTCAAACACAGATGCTAAATTTTTATACTGCCTTGTCTTCTTCCTGGCATACAATTTCAGGTTAAATCAATTGCCTTAAAGTTATTAATAAAAAAATTGATAAAAATATTGTTTTCAGGACTACTAAAATGTTCTGCCTCTGCTTATAACTGATGGATACTTAAAAAATAAAACTTGTATGCTTTCTAGGTCCCTGATAGCTTACACTTCCACCTGACAACTAAACTTAAATACTAAACAGAATAATTTCAAACTATTGTGTCATTCTCTAACCAGATCTGCTTTGCTAACCAGACATGTTCTGCATCCTTTTTAACTAATCTGTTTTGCTAGTCATATATGTACAGTCTCTCTGAATGAGTAATAACCATGTGTAGAAGCCAAAATCAATTGAAGGCACTGGAGTTAAAAAGGATAACCAAATTTTGCTTCCTGCTCCTGGGTCAAAAGGCAATAGGAGATGATGGGACATTTGTACTTCTAGCCTCTGGTAAGTTACCTGTATTCTTGATCAGAGAGGATGTGGAGACCTAGAAACAAATTCCAAGTCAGCATATTTGCAGCAGGAGAGTCACATCGGAGGAAAATCAGTCTGCCAGGATTCCCAAAAGAGGGAGCACCACTTGGTCAACACAGCCTTGACTTATCCTAGCAGACAACAATGCTGAGAGTCATAGAACTCCTTACTGGTCCCTGAAAGTCTCTCCTACAAAGCCATTATTGATCTCCAAAGTATACAGTTAATTCTGGCAGCCTCACCCAATGAAGAAAATATAATTACGACATAGAAAGTGAGTCAGACTAATAGGTTCCCTGTCTGATGCTGACTTACAATATTAGACTCTAACATTAAATCAAGTCTTCTGCCTCTGCCTATCCCTGATTAATTTCACCTACCATGATCCCAGCTTCTCCCACTTGCCTTTGCCAGAATCTGAGCTATTCCTCAGACCCCCTCCTTCCTTAGCTCTTACCCTATCTCATCCAGGGATAAGTACACTACCACCCCAACGGACACTCTCAAACTTAAACCCTCTTGTGTTCCTACTTTTTCCCTGATCCTAAAATGCCCGTCTGCCTCCTCTTGCCCCAAGCCCTCTATCTTTCGCCTCTGAATGCTCATCCTCCTTTTACACCTGGCGTTTTTATATCATACCTGTTGACAAGAATAACAAGCTCCTTTATTCTCCCTTCTGTCTTCTCATGGAGTGTACACAACCTATTTCCCTTACCTTCTCTATAAGATGTGTCTGCCAGCAAAGCCAGCTCAATACAGGGATGGTATGAGAGAAGTCTCTGCTTCACTCAGGACCAAGTCATAACAACATGCTACACTGGTGCTATTGATCTAAAGACTCTGCCACCTCCAGCCACCATGAAACTGCCTCCTCATCACTTGCCCTGAGAAGAGAACCTTCATTTTTTATCATTAACAAACAGCTGGAATGTTATGTCAAAATGGGCCTCCACAAAATGGAGTCAACAAAGATAGCAGGATGGTGACAGATACCAGGCCATGGGTCATGCACATTCTTCCAGGAACCACCCAGCCATTATCCCTTCCTTGCCTAACAATGCCTCAAGGTCTAGATTTCCTCCTCCTTATCTCTCAGGACACCAGGTAACTGTTCTGCTGTCACACGTTGGATATCTTAGATCTCCCTTAAAGAAACCTTTCTTTTACTTCCCCATTCCTTACCTTCCCACAACCGAAGAGCTCTATTAAAGCCCACTATATCTAATTTCAAATTGACTGGTCCACTCTTGAGAGTCAGTCCTGGCAGCTTGTGTTTTCTTGAATAAAAGTTTCCATCTTTGCCTCAGAGTGGTCTGCGTGGTCTTGGTCGTGCCAGAACCTTACAATTACAAAGTTAAAATTTCTTTACATGATATGTATATCTGTTTTTTATTCCTTTATTATTATTTGCAAAATGTTTATTTACTTCTGCATCTGTAACTATTTAACTTCACAATGACTAGAATATTCATCAATGTATTTCTGTATTGGTATGCTTTTTTAAGAAATTATACAAGATTCTGCTCTTCTCTATTCAGAAAAAAATATTCGTTACAAATCAGATACAAGGCATATTAGAGATACGCAGAATAATACACACATGCTTGATCAAATAATAAAGGTAATTCTTTTTACTATACAGACAAATTATTGGGCCATTAAAATATAAATCGTGGGGTTCAGAAATTAGGTCAGTGGGTAAAATTCTTGCCACATAAGAACAAGCACCTAATATAACTTGCAGCATCCAGCCAAAATGCTAGACCTGCAGTTTGGGTGCAGAGAAAAGGTGCTACCTTGACACTCTAGCCAAATGGATGAGTTCTAGGTTCAGGACAAACCTTGTTTAAGGAATAAGGTGGCAAAAATTGATCATTATCAGCAGCCTAATTCTAACATTATGAAGCTTGTTAAGCATTAGTCTTTAAGCTGAAGAAGAAACAGGCTGTCTCCATAATGGAATGCCACAACCTAACACATCCACTTGATTCACTGCCATCATCTCTATATTCCTATTACTATTTGTGCTTTTCCAAATAAAAAAAACTTCTCTTTCAATTATTTTCTTCTACCTTCACCTAAATGATCAGCTTTGGAAAAAGTCACCCAACCCTTGAAAACTAAAATGAATGAAAATCTCTTTGCTTCTTTCATTACCTCGAAATTAATGGGTCTACCTGCAATTATTCTCACCATTGCTATCCCCAATATTTTATTCCCAACCCCAATTGCCTACCAACAAATTGAGTCTCTACTGCCCAACAATGACTCATGCATAGAATTTTAAAGCAAGTAATGACAATACCTAACAATAAAGGATGATTCTGATTCCTAATACTTACCTTCCTCATTATCTTCATTGGCTCTTCAAACCTTCCAAGTGGACAGTGACTAAAGAAGATATCCAGTGTTCTTGCCTACATGCACACATAACATAGACACATGTTTGTGTCTAAACACATGTAAACACCAGTGCATATGCATACACACTACAAAGATACATACAAAAACCAAAAACTATAAACCACATAAGATGCTTAGGTTCCATTACAATTGAACACAGGAAAACTAAGTTCATTAAAACAAAACTATGACCAGAATCATTTAGAAGATGTTGTGAGCAGCTGAGATAAATTGCAACTAAAATTTCAAAGAAGAAACAAAAAATGTAAATCTCTTTTCCAAACATAATTAAATATATTGAAACAAGTATGTGAGATGGTAAAACCCACCATGAATCAGAAATTAAATCAGAATAGATTGAAAAGAATAAATGATTTTGAGAGACTATAAGAGCTTCAGGAAACAATGTGATAAATGGAACATTTTCAGAAAAGGAGAATGAGCAACAATTCAATAATATGCAAATATATCCATGAAGATAGGGTGAAGTGAAATTAAGTATATAAATATTAGATAATTTAGAGACTAAAATAGGATTGGAGAAATAGCTTAGCAGCTAAAGTATTTGCCTGTGAAGCATAAGGACCCACGTTCAATTCCCTAATGAACTTGTAAGCAAGATGCACAAGGGGCACATGCATATGGAGTTCTTTTTTATTTTCATTTTTTTCTTTATTAGTTAGTTTTGTATTCAGCAAATACAGCAAGTTTGGTACAATTATTAGGCTCATCCGTGACCAACCCCCTCCTCTTGGCCCCTCCTTGTTGAGGTATATGGGTCATGCATTGTGAGTTAGCCCACAGTTATGGGTAAGCTAAATGTCTCTGCATATCATGACCCAGCATGTGGCTCTGACATTTTTTCCGCCCCCTCCTCCGCAAAATTTCCCTGACCTATGTTGGGTTCATTTTTGGCCTGCTTCAGTGATGAGATGTTGGGGACCTCTGAGGTTCTGGCTCTCTGATTTGGTAGGAGTTGATTGTCCTCTGTGCTGATCTCCTTCCCCCTTGTGCTGATATCCGGTTCATCAGGAAAACAGCCCCCTTGCTTGTTTCTCCAATTTTTCTTAGTTTCAGCCGGGCCCTTTGGAGGTATGATGGGGTGGCTCTATCTTTAGGATCTACATCTATCTGAAAAAGAGAAGCAGATTCTCCAACGGAGAATAATTTAGCACCAGGACAAATGAGATAACCCTTACTTTTTAATAGAGAATTTAATAGATGTAGGGCCTCTTGTAGCCCATGATTGATGGTAGCTTGATATTGGTGAGTGGGATTATGTTTGGATATGGTTCTGACTTGTTTCCCATCTCCAGCTATGGGTCCCTTACCACTGAGGAGATCAGTTATCCAAATTAAGAGCAGTTGGTTCCCCACCATGGCTGTGTGCCACGATTGCACCTGTGTGGGCATCACAACAAGTTATTTGCTGCTAAGTAGGTTAGACCATGAGTTGCTTGGACAGATATTGGTCATTTTCCCCCAGGCGCCTATGTAGCACCTTCGGGCACTAGATGCGCTGACTGTCTGGGGACTGACTCTCTTCCAACTTCCAGCCATACCATTCAATTTTTCATGTCAACCACATAAGGTGTGTCCAGCAGTAGGGTCTTACCACTAACCTTTGATGGGTCATGAAGTACTCTGACAGAAATCTGTCTGTCTTTTAGGAAACCTTGTAGGTCTCTCTGATCAAAAGCTCTTTGTGGATGATAGCCCCATGCTGGTACTGGGAGTTACAGGTCAGTGCCCACTAAGAAAATGGGGAAAAAGATAACTAATATACAAGAGTTAGAGAGAAGAGAGAGAGAGGGGGAGAGGGGAAGGAGGGAGGGAAGATGTAGAAGATTAAGGTTAGTCATGGTCCTACCCTCTCCAGTGTCTTGTGGTTCAGGTGCTCCCTGTAAGGGCCTTGTGAAGGTTCAGCCATTTGGTCTGCCATATAGTAAGTAGAATTTTCTGGTACCATTGCCGTTTGGGTCTAGATTTGTGTTTCCACCCCTTTGATGCCCTCCCCGCCCTCCCCTTCTATCCTAGTGTCTAGTACATGAGATGCTTGCTGGATATGTAAGTTATCTTGGGTAGATTCAGGTTAGGTGCTGTAGATGAGTGAGACCATGTGGCGATTTTTTTTCTGTGATGGGGTAAGTTCACTGAGAATGATCTGTTCCAGGTTCAACCATTTTTGCTCAAATTTCATTGTGTCATTTTTCCTTCCTGCATTATAGAATTCCATTGTGTAGATAGACCACATCTTAGTTATCCATTCTTCTAGTGATGGACATCTGGGTTGATTCCAGCTCTTAGTTATTACAAATTGAGCCGCGGCAAACATGGTTGATCAAATCTCTCTAGCCTGTCGTTTGTAGGTTTTATGGTAGATGCCCACTAAGGGAATTACTGGGCCTGTTGGTATCTCTACACTCTGCTTTTCAGAAGTCTCATATGGCTGTCCAAAGTGGTTGTACCATCCTACATTCCCACCAACAGTGGATGAGTGTTCCTACTTCTCCACATCCTCACCAGCTTTTATTTTTATTTGATTTTTTGATGCTTGCTGTCCTTATTGGGGTAAGGTGGAATCTCATAGTTGTTTTAATTTGCATTTCTCTGATGATTAGGGATGATGAAAATTTTCTTAAGTGTACGTTTGCCATTTGTATTTCTTCGTCTGTAAACTGCCTGTTAAGCTCTTTGCCCCATTTTGTGAATGGGGCTTTTGACTTCTTACGTGTAGATTTTTTAGTTCTTTGCAGATTCTAGAGATTAGGCCTCTATCAGTTCGATAACCAACAATTATTTTCTCCCATTCTGTGGGTAATCTATTGGCTTTGCTTATTGCATGCTTGTCTGTTAAGAAACTCTTCAGCTTCATGTAATCCCATTGGTTGAGTGATGGTTTAAGTTCATGAGCTACTGGGGTTTTGTTCAGGAAGTCTTTTTCTATTCCTATATCATGGAAAGTACTTCCTAAATTTTCTTCAAGTAGTATTCCAATTTCTGGTCTTATATTGAGGTCTTTGATCCATTTGGACTTGAGTGTAGTGTATGGTGAAATGTGTGGGTCAAGTTTCAGTTTCCTGCATATGGTTATCCAGTTTGTCCAGCACCATTTGTTGAAGATGCTCTCTTTTTTCCAGCCTCTATTGTTCAGGCCTTTATTGAATTTCAAGTAGCTATAGTTGCTTGACCCAAAGTCCGGGTCCTCAAGTCTATTCCCTTGGTCTATACTCCTGTTTTTATGCCAGTACCATGCTGTTTTTATCACTATGGCTTTGTAATATAGCTTTAGATCAGGTATGGTGATGCCTCCAGAGGTATATCTTTGGATGAGGATATGTTTGGATATGCGAGGTCTTCTGCGTTTCCATATGAAATTTGAGATCATTTTTTCTATCTCTGTGAAGAACACTGTAGGGATTTTAATTGGAATTGCATTAAATCTGTATATTGCCTTTGGTAGGATTGTCATCTTCACAATGTTAATTTTGCCTATCCAGGAACTTCGGAGGTCTTTCCATTTCCTCAAGTCCTCCTCAATTTCTTTTTTGAGTGTTTTTATGTTTTCGCTGTATAGATCTTTCATTTCCTTGATTAACGTTATTCCAAGGTATTTTATTTTATTTTTTGTTGCTATTGAAAATGGGACTATGTCCCTTATTTCTTTCTCTGTATCTTTGTCATTTGCATATACGAAGGCTACTGAGTTTTGTGCATTCATTTTGTATCCTGCTAGTTTGCTATAGGAGTTAATCACCTTCAGGAGCTGTGGCATGGAGTCTCTGGGGTCTCTTACATATAGAATTATGTCATCAGTGAATACAGCTAACTTAACTTCTTCCTTTCCGAATTGTATCCTTTTTATTTCCTTCTCCTTTCTTATTGCTTGAGCTAGAACTTCCAGTACTATATTGAAAAGCAGAGGTGAGAGTGGACAACATTGTCTTGTTCCTGATCTTAATGGGAATTCCTCCAGTCTCTCTCCATTAAGTATTATTTGGGTCTTCGGAGCTTTGTATATTGCCTTTATTAGGTTAAGATATGAACCAACCATGCAAATTATCTCCAATGTTTTGATCATGAAGTGATGTTGTGCCTTGTCAAAGGCCTTTTCTGCATCTGTCGAAATGATCATGTGGTTTTTATGTTTAACCTTGTTTATGTGGTGTATTACATTGACAGATTTCCATATGATGAACCTCCCCTGTGTTGCTGGGATGAATCCAACATGTTCAAGCTGGATAATGCTTTTGATGTGTTGTTGGATTTGGTTTGCGAGGATTTTTTTAGGATATTTGCATCTAAATTCATCAGGGAAATAGGCTGGTAGTTTTCTTTTCTTGTGGCATCTCTGCTTGGTTTTGGAATTAGGGTTATGTTAACTTCATAAAAGGAGTTGGGTAGCTTTCCCTGTTCACCAATTGTGTGACACAGTTTGAGTAACATTGGTTTGAGTTCTTCCATGAAGGTTTGATAGAATTCAGCTGAGAAGCCATCTGGTCATGGACTCTTCTTTTTGGAGAGGTTTATTATTACTTTTTCAATCTCCATGAGTGTGATGGGTTCATTGAGGTGATTAATCTGCTCTGTGTTTGGCTTTGGTAGATGGTATGCATCCAAGAATTTATCCATCTCCTCCACATTATCCAGTTTTGTGGAGTAGAGGTTTTTGAAATAAGTCCTGATGATTCTCCCAATTTCACTTATGTCTGTTGTGATCTTTCCTTTTTCAATTTGAATGTTGTTAATGTGAAACTTCTCCTTTTTTTACTTGAATAGATTGGCCAGGGGTTTGTCAATCTTGTTTATTTTTTCAAAGTTCCACCTCTTTGTTTGCTCAATTGTCTTAATTGTTTCCTTGGTTTCCAACTCATTGATTTCTGCTGTGATTTAAATAATTTCTTTCCTTCTGTAACCCTTTGGGTTGGATTTTTCTTGCTTTTCCAGTGCCTTTAGGTGGATGGTTAGGTTATTGATTTGGGACCTTTCTGTCTTTTTTATGAAGGCATTAAGTGCTATGAATTTTCCCATGAGGACCACCATCATTGTGTCCCATAAGTTTTGGTACAATGTATTCTCATTGTCATTCAATTCCAGAAATTTTGCAATTTCATTTTGTATTTCATCCACTATCCATTTATTGTTTAAAAGTGTGCCGTTCAGTTTCCAGGTGCTGTTGGGATTCTTGGTGGGTGTTTTGTTGTTGATTTCTAGCAATATATCATTGTGATCTGATATCATGCAGGGAATTATGTCGATCTTCCTAAATATGTGGAGGCAGTCTTTGTGACCCAGTATATGGTTTATTTTAGAGAATGTTCCATGGGCTGCTGAGAATAATGTGTAAACTGTGGATTTGGGATGGAAAGTTCTGTAAATGTCCGTTAGGTCTAAGTGATCTATAGTTTTGTTGAGCTCTCTTACTTACCTGTTGAGTTTCTGTTTTGATGATCTGTCTATTACTGATAATGGTGTATTGAAGTCCCCAGCTATGATGGTGTTGGTGGGTATTTCTGTTTTATTGTCAAGTAGGTTTTGTTTTATGAACTGTGGTGCCCCTGTGTTTGGTGCATACACATTTATGATTGTAATATCCACTTGATGAATCTTTCCCTTGATAAGTGGGAAGTGGCCTTCTTTGTCTTTTTTCATTATTTTTGGTTTGAAGTCTATTTTATCCGATATTAATATGGCTATGCCTGCTTGTTTCTTATTCCCACTTGCTTGGAATATTGTTTTCCACCCTTTCACCCTGAGGAGGTGTCTGTCTTTAGTGGTGAAGTGGGTTTCTTGAAGGCAACACATTTCGGGGTCTAATTTTTGATCCATCCTGTTAGCTTGTGTCTCTTGATGGGTGAATTAAGGCCATTAATATTTAGGGTAATGACTGTGAGATTTGGTGGTAAATGTGAGTTGGTGTTTTCATGGACTTTGAAGTTTATTGTGCCTACTCTGAGTTTGGTTGTTGTGATCTGCTTCTTCTAGGCAATTTAGTTTGATTATTTGTTTCTTCTCTGTGGAAAATCTCCTGAAATATTCTCTGTAAGTTTGGTTCTGTGTTCTTATAATTGTAAAGCTGAGTTTTGTCATGGAATGTTTTTCTTTCACCATCTATTATGAGGGATCCTTTTGCTAGGTAGAGTAGTTTGGGTTGGAATCCATACGTCCTGAGACTTTGCAGTGTTTCATTCCAGGGTTTTCTAGCTTTCAGGGTTTCCATTGAGAAATCTGAAGTAATTCTGATGGGGTTACCATTGAGGGTGGTGTGCTGTTTTCCCTAGGTGCTTTTAGGATTTTCTCTTTGGTGCCAATGTTGAGAGTCTTAATGACAATGTGTCTTGGAGAGTTTCTCCTTTGGTCCAGTCTGTTTGGAGTTCTATTGGCTTCTTGTATCTTGATGGGCCTTTCTTTTAAGAGAGTGGGGAAGTTTTCTTCAATTATTTTGTTAAATAAGTTCTCCATGCCTTTGGTCTGAAGTTGTTCTCTTTCTGGTATTCCAATGATCCTGATATTAGGATGTTTAAGTGTATCCCACAATTCCCTCATGTTCTGTTCACAGGAACTTTTGAACTTACTGAAATTTTTGAACTCTCGAACTGTTTCTTCCATTTTGTCTTCCAGATCAGGGTTTCTATCCTCCACTTGGCTGACTCTATTCTTGAGAGCTTCTAGAGAGTTTTGGACTTGTTCAATTAAGTTTGCATTGTCTACTATTTTGCTATGTATAATTTCCATCCCTCTGTCAAGCTCCCTTTTCACTTCATTTTCTGATTTTCTTGATGATTCTTGGAATCCATCCTTGCATTTCTTTATGTCTTCTTGTAGCATGGCCAGCTGATTTTTAAGGTCTTCTTTTTTTACCCTCTCCCTCCAATCTCTTAATTCTCTTTGAACTCCTTCCAATTTCTTATCTATTAGTTCTAGTTTAGTGGTGGCAGCATCCACACAATTATTGGTCCTTTGTTGCTTTCCTACAAGTTCTACCAGTAGGTTGGTCAGGGTTGCATTGCTCATAGCTTCAATTTGGTGTTCTGATCCTAATGGTTCTTCTATGTTTTGGTTAGATGTATTCATTGTAGGATTGGGTGATCTAACTGGATTTTCTTGCATTTGATTTCTCCTGTTATTTCTTTTGTGCTGTGGTCTGCCCATGATAGTGTATGGGAACGTAGGTGGGTGTATCAGCCTGGGATCAAGCACAATGGGAATCTGAGGCAGCCTGGGGTAGTTGCCAAGCAGCCTGTTTTTTGGCTTTCACTTGCCAAAGCCGCCTATCTACTGCCTGGCAAGGGTGCCAATGTTGCCTGAATTCTCAAGTGGTAATGTGCCAAAGCTGTCTGTGTTCGAGCTAAGAGTGACACTGAGGCACCAAGCACTGAAGAAGCCTGAACTCTGGCTGGGGACACTGGGACCTGGAAGCAGTCTGTGCTCCCCCGCTGTGAAATCCAACCTCATCCTCTGGTATCCTGACTAGCAACTGGGTACCAACATCCCTGTTCACCTGAGTCAGAGAGTGAACATGCCAAAACCAAACACTCACTTCCTCCTCAATAAAATAAACAGTCTTCCTAAAATGGGTAGACAGCAAAAAAGAAGAAAAGAAAAACACAATGAAAGTCAGAAAACTGAGAGATCTTACCAAGGATGCCTAGATCTACAAAGCAAGCCCAGTGAAATCATAGAAAAATCAACAGAAATTCATTCCCAAAATTAAAACACAATAACCAATGAGACCCGGATCAAAAAAATTGCCAAACTCAAAGCAAACCATCAAAGAACCAAAAATTGTATCAATGAAATTGAACAGAATCATCTCCTAGAGCATTCAGCTTTTCACGGCAGGCTTAACTTGATTGAAGAAAACATTAGAAACCTCCAAATAGATATGAATAAATTGAAGGTGAGTAAAGAAATGGAAGATCTCAACAAATGGTTGATTAAGCTTAATGAACATTTGATCAAATGCAAGAATGAATTGCAGGAAGCATCAAGAAAGTCATAGCTCAAACTGTACCTCAAAAATGGATGTACATAATGCAAAATAACACAACATGAAGGAAAAATCAAATAGAAATTATAAAAGCCTCTCTAGAGCCCCTCACTAACAGAGTTACTCATGTGGAAGACATAACCTGTAACCTGGAAGACAAGACAGGAAAAATTGATCAGCAGGCCAAAAATACTGCTAAATTCAAAAAAAGCAAGTAAGCAGAATATGGGAGAACTGCAGGATACCCTACAATGAACAAACATTCAGATCATGGATATAACAGAAGGAGAGGAGAGAAAATGTAGGCCAGAGGCATAGAGAACATATTCAACAAAATTATTGGAGAAAAATTTCCCAATCTCACAAAAGAGTAGCCCATAAAGATTCAAAAAGTCTACAGAACACCAAACAGACAGGACCCAAGAAGAAACTCTTCAAGGCACATCATAGTTAAAGCTTTTAACAGTGAAAACAAAGAGAGAGTATTAAAAGCAGCAAGACAGAAACAACTCATAATATACAAAGGCAATCCCATCAGCAATATGTCAGATTTCTCCATGGAAACCCTGAGACCCAGAAGGGCCTGGAATGCAACACCTCAAACTCTAAAAAATTATGGCTTCCAACATAAGCTATTCTACCAAGCAAAAGTATCTTTCTTAATAGATTGGGAAAGGAAAACTTTCCATGGAAAAAGTCAACTCTATGATTATATGAACACAAAGCAAAACCTACAGAAAATATTTGAGGGAAAACTCCAAACAGAGCAGTCAAACAGCAGATCTCAAGAGCCAACTAGAAGATCACAATAACCAAAAATAGACTAGGCTCAGGACAGTAAAAACACAAGAAAGTACCAAACACCAAAAACACCTAATCATGACAGGGATGAATTTAAACCTCAGATTAATAACCTTAAACATTAATGATCTTAACTCACCCTACAACAGATACAAATTTTCATGGTGGATCAAAAACTGGACATGTCTATCTGCTTTCTTCAAGCAAAGTACTTCAAAAATAAAGATATACACCTCCTCAGGATGAAAGCATGGAACATGATATTCCAAGCCAAAGGAAATTAAAACAAGTGGATGTTGCTATATTAATATCTGATAAAATAGACTTCAAACAAAACATAAAGGACCAAAAAGGACAAAGAAGGCTACTTCTTACTTGTCAAGGGAATGATCCAACATGAGCAGATCACAATCATAAATATATATGTGACAAACACAGGGCCACCACAGTTTATAAAACAAAATCTACTTGACAATGAAACAGAAATAAAAACCAACACCATCATAGTCAGAGATTTCAATACTCCACTACCATCAATAGACAGATCATACAAACAGAAAATCAACAGGGAAAAAAATAGAGCTCGAAAACATCATAGACCAACTAGGTCTAATAGACATCTACAGAACTTTCCACCCCAACTCTACAAAATACACGTCTTCTCAGCAGTCCATGGATCATTCTCCAAAATTGACCATATATTAGGCGATAAAGTGGACCTTCATAAAGTGAGGAAAACTAAAGTAACTTCCTGCATTATGTCAGACCGTAATGCTTTAAAGCTAGAAATTAACAAGAACAGGCACATCAAGAACTCTACGAGCTCCTGGAGACTAAACAACACACTTTTAAACAATGAATGGTTCATGGAAGACATCAAGAAAAAAAAGAAGCAGTTATAAAACTCCTAGAATTGAATAATAATGAAACACAACCTACCAAATATTATGGGACACAATGAAGGCAATTCTAAGGGGAAAATTCATAGTGCTAATTGCCTTCATTACAAACACAGAGAGATGACAAATTAATAACCTAACTGTCCACCTAAAGACATTGGAACAACAAGAAGAATCCAATCCAAAGAGCTCCAGATGAAAAGAAATAGTCAAGATTAGAGCAGAATTTAATGAATTGAAAACTAAGGAAAGAATTTTAAAAATGATGAAATGAAGAGCTGTTTCTTTGAAAAAATAAAGAAGATTAACAAATCCCTGGTCAACTTCATCAGTCAGAAAAACAAGAAGTCTCAAATTAAAAAAAAAAAAAATCAGATATGAAATAGAGAGACCACAACAGACATCAATGAAATTGGAAGAATCATCAGGGCATAATTCTAAAACCTCTGATCCACACAATCAAATAATCTGGAAGAAATGGATGAATTTCTAGACCGATACCACTTACCAAAATTAAACTCTGAGCAGGTTAATCTCCTAAACAAATCTATCATACCCATGGAGATTGAAAACGTAATAAAACACCTCCCCCCAAAAGAAAAGTCCAAAAACAGATGGCTTCTCAGCCAAATTCTATCAAACCATCTTTGAAGAACTGAAACAATTTTTTCTCACACAGTTTCACATAATCAGAGACCAGGGAATCCTTCCTAACTCCTTTTTATGAAACTAACATCACCCTAATACCAAAATCAGACAGTGATGCAACAAGAAAAGAAAACTAAATGCCCATATGCCTGATGAACTTACATGCAAAGATCCCAAACAAAATCATTGCAAACTGAATTAAAAAAAAAAATCAGAAGCATTATTCACCTTGACCAAGTAGCCTTCATCCAATGGATGTAGGGATTCGTCAACATACAGAAATTGGTCACTGTAATACACCACATAAATAAACTTAACTATAAGAACCACATGCTCATCTCATTTGATGCAGAAAAGGTCTTTGACAAAATACAACACCACTTCATTATCAAAACACTGGAAAGAACAGTCATGGAGGGTTTATATCTCAACACAATAAAGGTTATATATAATGGAGTTAAAGCCCAAATAATATTTAATGGCAAAAGAATCTAGGAGTTCCCACGGAGATTGGGAACAAGACAAGGGTGTCCACTCTCACCACTGTTCTTCAACATAGTAGAAGCACTAGCCCAAGCAATAATACAGGGGAAAGAAATAAAAGGGATTCATATTGGAAAGGAAGAAGTCAAGTTAACCCTATTTGCAGATGACATGATCATGTACTTAAGTGATCCAAGAGTCTCCATCTCAAAACTTCTAAAGGTGATTAATTCCTTCAGTAATATTAAAGGATACAAAATCAATGCACAAAAATTAGTAGATTTTCTATATAAAAGGACAAATATACAAATAAAGAAATGAGACCCATTTTCAATGGTACCCCCCAAAATAAATACCTTAGAAAAACACTAACCAAGGATTTGAAAGACCTATATAATAAAAACTCAAGAAAGAAAAACAGGAGGACTTGAGAAGATGGAAAGACTTCCCATGCTCCTGAATAGGTAGAATTAATATTGTAAAAATGGCTATTCTACTAAAAGCAATATGCAGATTTAATGCAATATCAATAAAAATAGTAGCAACATTCTTCACAGAGACTGAAAAAATATATATGTATATTCCAATATATATATATATATATATATATATATATATATATATATATATATATATATTTTTTTTTTTGATTTTTTGAGGTAGCATTTCACTGTAGCTCAGGCTGACCTGAAATTTACTATGTAACCTCAAGGTGGCCTCAAACTCATGACAATCCTCCTACTTCTGCCTCCCAAGAGCTGTGATTAAAGGCATGCACCACCATGCCCAGCTCTATTCCATTACTTTTTTATTTATTTATTTATTTATTTTTCTCCATTTTTATTAATATTTTCCATGATAACAAAAAAAATCCCATGGTATTACCCTCCCCCCTTTCCCCTTTGAAATTCCATTCTCCATCATATCCCCTCCCCATCTCAATCTTTCTAGTTACATATATACAATACCAACCTAATAAAAGCCCTCCTCCCTTTCTTTCTCTTCCCTTTCTATCTCCTTTTTTAACTTACTGGCCTCTGATACTGAGTTTTTTCCTTCTCACACAGAAGCCCAATCATCTCTAGCTAAGATCCACATATGAGGGAGAACATGTGGCGCTTGGCTTTCTGGGCCTGGGTTACCTCACTTAGTATAATTCTTTCCAGATCCATCCACTTTTCTGCAAATTTCATAACTTCATTTCTCTTTACTGCTGAGTAAAACTCCATTGTATAAATGTGCCATATCTTCATTATCCACTCATCAGTTGAGGGACATCTAGGCTGGTTCCATTTCCCAGCTATTATAAATTGAGCAGCAATAAACATGGTTGAGCAAGTATCTCTAAGGTAATGAGATGAGTCCTTAGGATATATGCCTAGGAGAGCTATAGCTGGGTCATATGGTAGATCAATCTTTAGCTGTTTTAGGAACCTCCACACTGATTTCCACAATGGCTGGACCAGATTGCATTCCCACCAACAATGTAGAAGGGTTCCTCTTTTTCCACATCCCCGCCAACATTTATGATCATTTGTTTTCATGATGGTAGCCAATCTGACAGGAGTGAGATGGAATCTCAATGTAGTCTTAATCTGCATTTCCCTGATGACTAGGGATGTAGAACATTTTTTTAGATGCATATATGCCATTCGTATTTCTTCCTTTGAGAATTCTCTATTTAGCTCCATTTCCCATTTTTTGATTGGTTTGTTTGATTCCTTATTATTTAACTTCTTGAGTTCTTTGTATATCTTAGATATTAATCCTTTATCAGATATATAGCTGGTGAAGATTTTTTCCCATTCTGTAGGTTGCCTCTTTGCTTTCTTCACCGTGTCCTTTGCAGTGCAAAATCTTTGTATTTTCATGAGGTCCCAGTGGTTAATCTGTGGTTTTATTGCCTGAGCAATTGGGGTTGTATTCATAAAGTCTTTGCCAAGACCAATATGTTGAAGGGTTTCCCCTACTTTTTCCTCTAGCAGTTTCAGAGTTTCAGGTCTGATGTTAAGGTCCTTAATCCATTTGGACTTAATTCTTGTGCACGGAGAAAGAGAAGAATCTATTTTCATCCTTCTACAGATATATCTCCAGTTTTCCCAACACCATTTGCTGAAGAGGCTGTCTTTTCTCCAATGAATATTTTTGGCATTTTTATCAAATATCAGGTGGCTATAACTACATGGGGTTACATTTGGGTCCTCTATTCTGTTCCATTGATCTACAAGTCTGCTTTTGTGCCAGTACCATGCTGTTTTTGTTACTATGGCTCTGTAGTATAGGTTAAAATCAGGTATGGTGATACCACCAGCCTTATTTTTGTTGCTCAGTATTATTTTAGATATTCGAGGTTTTTTGTGATTCCAAATGAATTTTTGGATTGTTTTTTCTATTTCCGTGAAGAATGCCTTTGGAATTTTGATGGGGATTGCGTTAAATGTGTAGATTGCTTTTGGTAAGATTGCCATTTTCACAATATTGATTCTTCCAATCCAGGAACAAGGGATATTTTTCCACTTCCTAGTGTCTTCTGCAATTTCTCGCTTGAGTGTTTTAAAGTTCTCATTGTATAGATTCTTTACTTCCTTAGTAAGGTTTATTCCAAGGTACTTTATTTTTTTTGGTGCAATTGTGAATGGGAGTGATTCTCTGATCTCATCCTCTGTGTGTTTGTTGTTAGCATATATGAAGGCTACTGATTTCTGTGTATTTATTTTGTATCCTGCTACATGACTGTAGGTTTTTATCAGCTCTAACAGTTTGCTAGTAGAGTCTTTAGGGTCCTTTATATATAGAATCATGTCATCTGCAAATAATGATAACTTGACCTCTTCCTTTCCGATTTGTATCCCTTTTATGCATGTCTCTTGCCTTATTGCTATGGCTAAGACTTCCAGAACTATATTAAATAAAAGTGGGGACAGTGGACACCCTTGTCTTGTTCCTGATTTTAGTGGAAAAGCATCCAGTTTTTCCCCATTTAGTAATATGTTGGCTGTAGGCTTATCATAAATAGCCTTTATTATATTGAGATATGTTCCTTCTATTCCCAGTCTCTGTAGGACTTTTATCATGAAGGGATGTTGGATTTTGTCGAATGCTTTCTCTGCATCTAATGAGATGATCATGTGATTTTTGTCCTTCAACCCATTTATATAATGTATAACATTTATAGATTTGCGTATGTTGAACCATCCCTGCATCTCTGGGATAAAGCCTACTTGGTCAGGGTGAATGAGCTTTCTAATGTATTCTTGTATTCTGTTTGCCAATATTTTGTTGAGAATTTTTGCATCTATGTTCATGAGGGAGATTGGTCTGTAATTTTCCTTTTTTGTTCTATCTTTGCCTGGTTTTGGTATCAGAGTGATGCTGGCTTCATAGAAGGAGTTTGGTAGAATTCCTTCTTTTTCTATTTCATGGAAAAGCTTAAGAAGCAATGGTGTTAGCTCTTCCCTGAAGGTCTGGTAAAATTCAGCAGTGAATCCATCTGGGCCTGGGCTTTTTTTAGTTGGGAGATTTTTGATAACTGTTAGGATCTCCATGCTTGTTATAGGTCTATTTAAGTGATTAATCTCATCTTGATTTAATTTAGGTAGGTCATATAAATCAAGGAAATCATCCATTTCTTTCAGATTTTCATACTTTGTGGAGTATATGTTTTTATAATATGTCCCTATGATTTTTTGAATTTCTCTGGCATCTGTCGTGATGTTACCTTTTTCATCTCTAATTTTATTAATTTGTGTCTCTTCTCTCTTTCTTTTGGTCAGATTTGCTAAGGGTTTATCAATCTTGTTTATCCTTTCAAAGAACCAGCTCTTTGTTTCATTAATTCTTTGTATTGTTTTTTTGGTTTTTATTTCATTAATTTCTGCCCTAATCTTTATTATTTCTTCCTGTCTACTGATTTTTGGTTTGCCTTGTTCTTCTTTTTCCAAGGCTTTAAGCTGAAGCATTAGGTCATTTATTTGCGACCTTTCTAATTTCTTAATATAGGCACTTAAAGCTATAAATTTACCTCTTAGAACTGCCTTCATTGTGTCCCAGAGATTTTGGTATGTTGTGTTCTCATTATTGTTTGACTCTATAAATTTTTTGATTTCCTTCTTGATTTCTTCATTGACCCATTCATCATTTAGTAGTGTATTGTTTAGTTTCCATGATTTTCTGTATGCTCTATATCCTTTCTTGCTATTGATTTGTAGTTTGATTCCATTGTGGTCAGATAGAATGCAAGGAATTATTTCAATTTTCCTGAATTTGTTAAGATTTGCTTTGTGTCCTAATATATGGTCTATTTTAGAGAATGATCCATGTGCTGCTGAAAAGAATGTATATTCTGCAGCATTTGGATGAAATGTCCTGTATATGTCTGTTAGGTCCATTCCTTCTATGACCTCGTTTAGTCCAGATGCCTCTCTGTTTATTTTTTCCCGGGATGACCTGTCAATTGATGAGAGTGGGGTGTTAAAGTCACCAACTACCACTGTGTTTGGTGTTATCTGTGATCTTAGTTCTAACAGTGTTTGTTTGATGAATTTGGGAGCCCCCATGTTAGGTGCATATATGTTTAGGATTGTAATGTCCTCCTGTTGGAGTGTGCCCTTAATCAATATAAAGTGACCTTCCTTATCTTTCTTGACTAATGTTGGAGTGAAGTCTGCCTTGTCAGCTATTAGGATAGCAACCCCTGCTTGCTTTCTGGGTCCATTTGCTTGAAACACCGTTTTCCAACCTTTCACCCTAAGATAATGTCCATCCTTTGTAGAAAGGTGAGTTTCTTGGAGACAACAAATTGTAGGGTCCTGCTTTTTAACCCAGTCTGCAAATCTATGTCTTTTGGTTGGAGCATTGAGGCCATTGATATTAAGAGATATTATTGAAAGATGTGTATTTATGCTTGCCATTTTTTTTTTTTTTTTTTTTGTGGTTCTGGTTCTACCTTTGCTCTCTTATATTAACTAGTATTTGAGTGTTGTTTGTTGTTTTCCAGGTTCCTTATATGTGTGTTTTTCTTTCTCTTCGGCATGGAGGATTCTTTCAAGTATTTTGTGTAGAGCTGGTTTTGTCTTCAAATACTCCTTTAGCCTGCTTTTGTCATGGAATGTCCTTATTTCTCCATGTATTTGAATGGATAGTTTTGCAGGATAAAGTAGCCTTGGTTGACAGTTGTTATCTTTCAGAGTTTGGAATACATCACTCCAAGCCCTTCTGGCTTTGAAAGTTTGTGTTGAGTAATCTGCTGTGATCCTGATGGGCTTGCCTTTGTAGGTAACTTGATTTTTCTCTCTAACTGCTTTCAATATTTTTTCTTTGGATTGTGTGTTTGGTAGTTTGATTATAATATGGCGAGGAGAGGTTCTTTCCAGGTTTTGTCTGGCTGGTGTTCTAAAGGCTTCCTGTATCTGCATTGGCGCCTCTTTCCCAATTTGGGGGAAGTTTTCTTCTATGATTTTGTTGAAGATGCCTACTATACCTTTGGATTGAAATTCTTCTCCTTCTACTATACCCTGAATTCTTATATTTGATCTTTTCATAGTGTCCCGAATATCTTGAAATTCCCATTCATACTTTTCTATTAGTTTGTCTTTCTCTTTGTTGGATTGTATTAGATCTGCCACCTGGTCTTCTAGCTTAGATATTCTGTCCTCTCCTTCATCCATTCTACTGGTGAGATTTTCTACAGAGTTTTTTATTTCATTAACTGTGTTCTTCATTGCTAGTAATTCTGACTGGTTTTTCTTCATTATTTTTATTTCCTTATTTATGTCTTGTATTGATTTCTTTATTTCGTTAAATTGGTGTCCTGTATCTTCTCTGATTCCTTTGATTTCTTCTTTGAGTTCATTGAACATATTTACAATCATTCTTTTGAAATCTTTCTCAGGCATTTTCTCTAACTCGTTTTCACTAGAGGTCATTTCTGAAGCATTGATGCTTTTTGGTGGATTTATATTGCCTTGGTTTTTGGTGTTTCTTGTGTTATAATGTATATATTTTTGCATCTTGGATTAAGTTACTGCTTAGATTTTCCAGTTAGCTGGGTATCCTTTGCTGTATCTATTGATCTGATATTGTATATCTTCTATGTAGGAGATTAAGATGTTAGGTGTGGCTCTTACCACTCTCAGAGTATCTAGACACGTGGTCCTAGGGGTTAAGTTTGCCTGCTATGGGAGTATTCAAATAGGTTGAGTTGAATAAAATACAGGTATATTCTAAAATTTAACTAAACCCTATACACATTCAGTCAAGAACAGCACTGAGCATTTATGCAAGATTAGGTATTATAAAAACCAGATCCTCTATCAACAAAGAAGTTAAGATTTCTGGTCTGTTGAGGGATCCAAGTCAGCTTGTGACCAGGTGAGACCCTTCCCTGGTTCAATCCCAGTTACCTCTTTGGATGCTTTTGGTCTCAGTCAAGTTGCTGGCTGGGATGTTGGGACGCTGTTCTGCTTTCTGGAACTGGGTACTGGCTTTTCCTGTGGGGCAAACCAAGCCTGGCAACTGTGGCCCTGCAGATTGGCACCCCTGATGCTGGATCCCCGCTGCTGCCGCTGGAGCTGCCGCTGCTGGGACCACTGCTGCTGGATCCGCCACTGGAGATGCCACTGCTGGGTCTGCCCCCGCTGATCCGCTGGAGCTGCCGCTGCTGGGTCCTCCGCCTCTGATCCGCTGGTGCTGCCGCTGCGGGATCCGCCTCTGCCGCTGAAGCCGCTGGAGCCTCTGCTGCTGGATTCGCTGCCCTGAAGCCGCTGTGGCCGGTACCGGAGCAGCTGATGGTGTTTTTGGGGCTGGAGTCACGGCTTCCACCGCCGCTTCTGGCTTCCACCGCCGCTTCCGCTGCCGGGGTCTGAGCCGCCGCTGTTGGATCCCGAGTTGCCACTGCCGGAGCCAGAGATGCAGCTGCCGGTGCCCGTGTTGCCGCTGCCGCTGCCAGAGTCCGAATCGCCGCTACCGGGTCCCGAGGTGCTGCTGCCGGAGCCCAAGTCGCCGCTACCGGGACCCGAGCTGCCGCTGCAGGATCCCGAGCTGCCGCTACCGGGTCCCGAGCTGCCGCTGCTGGAGCTGCTTCGGCCTGCCCGTGTGGGCTCTGGATATCTCCTACTTCTCCGCTGCTGTTTTAATCTCTTATACACCTCCCTTGTGTATTTTGCTGGGTTTTCTTTGGCTTTTTCTCCCCTAGGCTGCTTAGGCGTGGTTCCTATGCTGCCATCTTGACCGGAAGTCCCTATTCCAATACTTTTTAAATGCTGTGTTAAAATATATCACTCATTGTTGGCAATCATGGTCATGTTATGCCACAGAAACTAGAAGTTATCACTTCAATTTGATTGTATCAATGTATCCATGAACCAGTCTTTCTTCATCCCTTCCTCTCCATACTCTTATCACATTCTGATAATCCATATTTTCTCTCTACTTTGAGATCTACTTTAGCTTTCACCTAAAAGTGAGAACACACAGAATTTTTCTTCCTGTGCTTGTCTTTATATAACCAGAAATGAAGTCTTACCCCCAAACACAAGGCAAGGTCTCTTGGTGAATGCTTCATCTGTAATTTAAATATAAATTCAACAACAGTTAACTAGTAATATAATCACAATTATTTGCATAATAAAGAAATAGAGAAAATAAAAACAAAAACATCTTAATGTTGGTGTACAAATGCATAAACTCCAAACAAAGTAAAGCAGATACACTCATAGTAATTACAATCCTCATTTTTTCTTTTGTTACTCATCATGTGGCCTTAGCTGGTATTTCTAACTACCTTCTTCTAATACTCATTCTGTATTTCCTCCACCTTCAGCAAGTACCTCAGGAGGTCTTAGTTCTTTACTGGGAGGGTTGACCAACACCTTCATTTCTGAAGAGTCTGGTCAATTTATCACACTGCCTTAATTGTGGTGGTATAGTTACCCATTAACTTTGATCACAGGACATGGTAAGATCAATAGGCAACCCAAAGGATCTTTTGTACTCCAGACATATTTTTCCTTACCCACATTGTGTAGGAGCAATCCAATTTCACCCAGTCAGTCTGGAGCAACCATCCTTGCTAACACTGTACTCCAAACCAAGTAGTGGTGCAAATTCACTATTTCTGAGGCTGAATCCATACAGACTTTAAGACTAAGTCCAGAAGGCAGTTATCATATAATATCATAACAAAGTCTGAAAAATAATTACTTGTATACATAGATGGTCCTTCAGATATTTTATCTATAACAAGTTTATCAGTGAACATTACTTAATGTATTAGAAATAACTGCAACTTACTAATCAAATATTTGAATACTTATACTTACCTGGGATTTCATTTCTGCTGAAAGAAATAGGAAGAACAGGACTCACTTTAAAAAAAAAAAAAAAAAACTTTAGAAAGGAAGGTAAAAATCTTATCACACATTATCACTTTTGGAAGCAGCATAGAAGGGGCAGTCAAGGGTTGAAACACTGGTGAAATAGGTTAAAATTATGCAAAAAAAATCTACATTATTATCAATGACAGTACCACAACTGTGCCCTTCATGATTAAGAATCACTCCTAAGAATTTTCATTTGGCACCAGATGGTGTGTTTAAGAGAAACACTCTGGGATGTCTTAAATCCGACATGGTTTTGTTAAGTCACAGGAGAATTTTTACAGGGAAGCCAGGGGTTAGGGGAAAGGATATGGGAAATAGATTGGGAAAAAATGATTAGTCATCATCTAAATAAACAAAGCATGATCACTCCAAGCATTAGGTCAGGTTAGTACCTGACCTAATGCTTGGAGTGATCATGCTTTTTTATTTATTTGAGAGTGACAGGCAGGCAGAGAAAGAAGGAGAGAGAGAGAGAGAGAGAGAGAGAGAGAGAGAGAGAGAGAGAATGAATGGACTCTCCAGGGCCTGCAGCCACTGCAAACGAACTCCAGACGTGTGCGCCCCCTTGTGCATCTGGCTAACATGGATCCTGGATAATCGAGCCTTGAACCAGGGTCCTTAGGCTTCATAGGCAAGCACCTAACTGCTGAGCCATCTCTCCAGCCCCTAAAGACAATTTTATGTCATTAATACCAATAAGATATTAAACTAAGGCAAGTATTGTTGCTATCTTGAGGCAGGCTGGCCTAGAAGTCAGGTCAGTTGCCTCCTCCTTTTAAGTACATTACATTTTTTTTTTTTTTAGTACCTGATAAATGATAAGTTACCACTTTACAAAGAATTCTGTTGTTTTTAATAATCCTCTATGAAAGTTGAAGTTGACCTAGAACATAAATTCAGTAATTATATGTATGATATCATGTGATAAAGTTGACACATTTTTTTAACGTAAAACTTCAGTTCTTATAGGCTGTAGATAAATTTGGCTTTTTTTTTCTTGCCACTTTTTGGTGCACTGTTGCAGCTGGGCAGGGATTGTATACACCTTAGATCAGCCTTGCTTTACTCCTGGCACTCACCAGGGGTCTGGTCTAGTACATGTGGAGGTAATGGCCAAGAAGACTGCCAGGAGGCCAAGGATTCTGACAACCTGAACGGGAAAGTGGGGGTCCTCCAGGACTGCCCATTGGGAGGCTGCTGAAGAAGGAGTGGGCCCTCTTGAGGTCCACTGGGAGAGGAGGTGGAGACATAGCACCTGCACGGGCAGAGGCGCCATTGTCTCTCTGCCACCTGACTCTGACCCAAGCCGCTGTGGAGCGCTTGTAAAGCTGGCTTATAGTTTTGCTGTTTAAAGGGAGTGAGGGGAAATTTCATTCCTGAACTTTTCATTTCTTAGCCAGATAAGCTATGCGGGTCCACATGGATGCCCAGAAATGCAATCCAGAAATGTCCTGGAGGACTTCTTCCTCACTGAGAGCTAATTCCCTTAACTTTCAGAAGAGCTCTTATTCCATGAATCTGACTATATATATATATATATATATATATATATATATATATATATATAGTGTCAGAGAGAAATAGAGGGTTTCTGCCCCAAGGGGTTGTCAGGGTCCAGGCAGAGGACAGTTGGCCTTCAGTCAATACCGAAGTGTGGCCTCTGCCAAGAGACATCAGTTGCCAGTTCGTTGTGTCTGTGTCTGGTCCCACACAATGGCGCGAACCAAAATTAAAGGAGGAGAAAGAGAAACCTGCCAGCCCTCAAAAGCATGGAGGCAAGGTTGTATGGGCCTATGTCTCCCAGTCTCTCTGGGAGAGCACTCACCCACCCTGTCCATTTCATCAGTGCCCTCCACAAGAATTTGGGCTGAGGCTTCAGCAGTGGGCTTGGTGTCTCTTTTGGGTGTAACTGCTAGCACCTGTAAAGGAGGGGGCAAGGAAGGGATTAAATACTTCACCCAGGGGAGAGGCTCTCTATCAGGTTCCTCCAGGTCACAATATAAGGGATTTGATCAGGTGTCCACTCCTAGGGTGAAAAGCAATTTTTTTTTCAACTTCAAGTATAGTATTCTATAGATGAAAGGTCCCCTCTGGTGGCCATCCTACATTGAAGGTAGGCCATTCAGGGGAAGAAAATGTAATCCATCTGTCTTTTTTAATGTTTACCCCACTGTTATGGGCAACTGCTTTGATGTCCTTCCAGTGCACGAGGCAGAGTCGTAAAGGGGAGGAAGGAATCTGTCCCATGTTATTGACCCAGGTGTCACCCAGAGAAGTGCCACAGAAGCCAAGACAAGTGGTAAAATTGGGCCTTTTTGAGCCAGAGGACTATATCAAAGGTCCTAGGTGTAAGAAATGAAACAGAATGATATGATGTTTGGCAGGCTAGTGTTTGATTTGTGTTTATCTATGTTGTGCCAAGACCCCTGACCAGCCAAGAACCCCTGTCACCCAGGAGTCACCCAGAGAACCACCACAGAAGCCGAGACACTTGAATGTAAAAGCAGCAGCTTTCTTTATTGCCTGGGCCTGGGCTCCGTCCGCACAATCCAGCACAGTGGTAGTGAGGGAGAGAGCCCCTTTGTTTTGGGGGAAGGGGTTCATTTAGGAATTTGAACAAAGAAGTAGGGGATAGATACATGGTTGGTTGATTTAAACAGTTCTGATTGGCTTGGGGTTTTGGAGGGCAAAGTTGGGGGCAGTAGCTAGAGTTGGGGGCAGGAGCTAGGGGCACTCCAGGCAGATGAGGTAATTTCCATTGTGATCAGCTAAGCAAGCAGTTGTACATTAAGACTTTTGAATTGATAGGTTTCTTATCTAAGCAGGTGGTCAGAGGCTGGAGGCCCCCCACTGTGGAGTGTTTCTGGAATGTCCTTGAAGTGGAGATTCCTCAGAAACTTTAGGGGGAAAGGCAGCAATTGAGCAAGCAAGCAAAGTTTACAGAAGCAAAGGTCAGCATATTAGCCAGCTAGCTCTCTATCCAAGTCAGGCCTGGGCCTTTTTACTTAAAATGGTTATATTTGGTCTCTCAACCTAGTTTTCCTTATTATGAGTTATTTTTGCAATGAGAATGTTTACTCTGTTCAATTATGTATTGGAAATGATGCAGGAGTTTGGGTGCAGGTGGGGTTCCCCATTTTTATGAGACCCAACTTTTGGTTTCTATCCTTCCTTTAATAAATAATTAATGCAGATGGACTCAAGAACAATAAATTATGATTTATTCAGTTTATTCAGGGATAAATCACAATTTGTGGGGTATACTTAAGGGAGATTGGAATTTAAGAGAGATTGAAACTTTTAAAGAGAGATTAGAGTAAAGCTGCTAGCACATGGATTTAAGAGAGAGAAGCTTTTAAAGAGTGATTAGAGTAAAGCCACAAAAATATGGGAGGCTCACTTAAGAGAAAGTGAGGGTTTTAAAAAGAGACTAAAGGTGTAAATATGTGGAAACCTCCCTTGAGAGAAACTGAAGCATTTAAAGAGAGATTAGAGGGAAGCTTCAAGCATGTGGAGGATAGAATTTAGGAGCTTGTGTAAGGAGATTAAAAAGGAACACCCATGGCATTTGCCAAGTGCTTACCCCATGGAAAAAAGTTAAAAGGGAAAATGGTGGTGACAATGAACAGCACAGAGAAAATATCAAAGCGGAAACCAAGAAGTTCAGAGGAAAAATGAGTAATGAAGAGAGTCAGATTATGGCTATATCACATTTGAGGAAATTGCCCAAATAGTAGGCCTGGAGTTTAGTGAGAGCACCCACATGGTAAATATAAATTGTAAGGGAAATACACATGTGGAAGATTCAGAGACCAGAAGAAAATAATGCATGCAATCAAAATGAGAAGTTACCCAAAACTATAAAGCAGAGGCAAGCAGAAAACCTCTCCAGAGCAAGAAACAGTTATGCTCTCCCCACTCAACCAGTCAGGCTAGGCAAGGGGGAAGCTAGACTGACATGTAACCAAGCAGAGCTGAGAGAGAATCCAGAGAGAGCTCTGAAATCAGGGGGTGGGGGTGGGGGTGGGGGATGAGGTGACAGGAAGAAGATGAGAGCCTGTATATGCAATAGGAAGACCCAATTTGGTTGTAAATTTGGAAGGGGGGGCACCACAGAGCCATCCCACCTGGGCCATTATTTAGGTAGTATGCTAGACTGTGTAGTGCACGGAATGCAGCAGCTTGGTCTCAATCAGACATTAGTTCCATTTTTGCCAAGTGTTCTGTTCTCATGCCAGGGTGAGGTGGCATGTGGGTGGCATCTCCTGGCTGTCTCTGGGCCACAAATTCTAATTGAACCTGCATAAAAGAAACTAGCTTTTGCCTAATTTGTGTTATATGACAGTTAAGAAATTGTCTTGGATCTCTGGTAAGACTTGACTTTTGAACTGTGTTAAAACTGGTGAAGATTATGGGGCTTTTAAAGGTTGGAATGAGTTCATTTTACACTGTGTGATGATCATGGGTCTATGGAGGGCAAGGGCAGACTATTGTGATTTAAATGTAAAATGTGTCTCTCCCATAGCTTCTAGTGCTTATAATTAAGTTTTCTATTTAGTACCCATGTGGTGGAATCTTTTGGAGGTGAACCCTTGCTGGAGGAAGTCTGTTGTTAGGGTCAGACCTTGTACTTGATTAGTTCAGTCTACTTTTTGACAGACAACTTGGTATTTCTGTGTTCTCTCTGCTGTAGTTTTATGAAGCTGTGATCTGGGTACCAGGCATAGATAGAAAGTTCTACAAAAATCCAAGTGTTTTTTTTTTTTTCAATATTAGCAGCTATGTAATATAGTAGTTAAAAATTAAGCAAAATCCTAAGTGACAAGTCCATTCAAAATTTAACATCGGGAGAATTTCCTGCAAGTATGTGATCAGATGTTACAGAAAACCTATTATTCAGAACAAAGCAGTATAGCTGCATGAATTTGCAGCATTATATCCTAAAGACATGATTCTTAACTGACTTGCTAAGTATGAGGATAATTCAGTTTTATGAAAAGTCTCAGAGTGACTTTTAAGAACTATAAGTCTATATTCATAAGAAACTAATAAAATTGGGATTATCTTCTTATCCATACTTCTATCCATGCCAGGGTGAATATGGCAAGGGAATTGACCCTATTGATTGGAAGATGTTCACCATTCTTCTGAATGTCCTTGAAAATTGGATAGAAAATCATCTAAATTAAGGTATGCCTTTTGTCATGAGTGCTGAAATCCTAATTTAATTTATATTCCTGGTATACTTTCCTCAGAGTTAATTTTAAATTCTACTTCCATAAGTAATTCTTGTGATTAAAGTTTTCTTTTCATTTTAAGCAGGTTAATATATTCAATCTTTTTTTGCTTTATCTTGTAATTATGATGAAAACCCTACACTTTGTTTACTTTTTCTTTATTTTGCTATGTCTTCATTCTAGCTATTAATGCATGAAGCATTGATATTAACTTAAAACAAATTCCAATAATGCACTCAACTACTCAGTGGCACATTTTCAATTTTATTCTAATGGTTCCTACAAATACAGACCTCCTCATAGCTGGTAACCTTACACAAATTTAATGGCTGTGGATTTGAGCAGTAAAGGCTATGTAATTGATTTCCATTACCTCAGAACAAGGGAGATAATGATCTGAATGATGTATAGAATACAACAGTATACAGGAGACCACTAATTCATCCAGAATGGCTTCTGCTGCTCGACAAGGAAAGTGACCTTGTTCCCTATCAGTGAGGTGTAGCCCGATTAAATGACATTATGTTTAGTTAGCTTTTCATGGGACTGCGAAAGAATCTATGTAAAATCTACATATGAGTAAAAACATTTCTGGAAATTTTAAGTCATTCCCACAATGAGCATCAATATAACATATAAAATATAGATCACATCAAATGGCACTTTGCTAAATTTCTTCTGTCCCCACTAGATTCCCAAAACTATATATCTATGTTCTTTTTATACTAAACTATATAAGCACAACACATCTTGGACAATTAAATTGTATATGAAACAATAAATATCATATAATACACTTTATAATACACTAACATTTATTTCATAATTTAAATAATAAACAATTGCCACACTCAGGTATAAGCATTCTACCCTCGCCTTATGATTCTTTTTTCTTTTTATTTTTTTTTTTTTTTTTCTGAGGTAGGGTCTCACTCTAGCTCAGGCTGACCTGGAATTCACTATGCAGTCTCAGGGTGGCCTTGAATTCACAGTAATCCTCCTACCTCTGCCTCCTGAGTGCTGGGATTAAAGGGATACATGACCACACCCAGCTGCCTTATGGTTCTTGGTATATGCTCCCATTTATTATGTATCTTCATTAAATATGTTTTAAAATTGAATGCTAAAATATTTCAAGGAAAACTAGTAGTGTGTCTAAGTGTCTAGTATAGAAATATACAGCACACTATAGAAATTTAGCTTTTCTTAGAAACCTCCAAACTCAAAAATTTACTTAAAAGGATGACAATAATTACATTATGGCTTCTTAGTTTCAGCAGGTATAAATTAGTTAATGGATATTCATCATTGAAGTTGGCAACTTGGGTTGAAGATAGGAGCAAAATACTGAAAGTAATATAAAGAGGAAGCAAGGGAAAATAGAAAACAGCTACAAACCCCAGAAAACTGCCCTCATATCCCCAAACTTTGAAGTGTGTTACAAATAAACAGTGAGAAAGTTTGTTAGCACAATATGGGTTCCATATTATTTCTGTGGAATAAAAAGTAAAAGGAGGGGCTGGAGGGATTTCTTAGTGGTTAATGTAATTGCTTGCAAAGCCAAAGGACCCAGGTTCAATTCCCCAGAACCCATGTAAGCCAGATATGCAAGGTGGCACATGCATCTGAAGTTTGTATGCAGTGGTTAGAGGCCTTGGTGCACTCTCTCTCTCTCTCTCCTCCCTTTCTGTCAAATAAATAAAAATAATATATATATATTTTTTAAAAGTAAAAGGATTATAACAACAAAAATGTATACACAGAAAATACTGTCCAGCTGGGCTTGATAAGGTATAGTAAAATTATATAATACATGAAATTAAAAACTGGGTTTAAAAATCTTACATTTTGCACAATGAGTTTTAAAGAATAAAAGGAAACATTGGCATAAATAACATTCTTTCCTCATGAATGCTGGAGGTGCAACTGCTTGTCCACTTATATCAAGAGGCTAAGTAGCTGCCCTGGTGATATAAGTTCCATCAATAAGACTCATATTGACTTGTAAATAGCCTATGGCCAATATGATAAGTAGAGACCTAAATATTACTAAGTTGGGTATTTTTACAATAAATCAACCACTTCATTGTGGATGAAGGTGTAATAAGTCAAATCAGGAGAATACATCATATATTATTTTTTATTATATTGCCTTGAGAAATCCATGTGAATTGTGAGAGCACAGTTGCCCCAAACACTACCTATGAGTAGTTTGAGTAAGACTTTGTATAAGGGTCATAAAAATGAAAGTAAGTAGATTAGATTTTCACTTCTGAGAAGGAGTGATTCCTTATTCCTCCACTTAATCACAGTTTTAAATCCCATGATATTGGATATTAAACAGACATAAAAATCTGAAAAGTGAAAAGAAAAGCCCAAGCAAATTAGAAACTTCTGGGGCCAAGTGAGATCATGGGAATTCTGCTATTGGAGAAGACCTAACAAGGAGTTGGACCCACATCTCCATGCAACAATGACAGAAATCTCCTACATTAGGTGTCAAAAAAGCCAAGTGGAAACTTAGATTTTCTTGTATAAAAAAAGATGACACCTGTATGGCTTCCTCTGCTGAAATGCTATCAAGGAAAACCAGATGAAACAAAAGCTTTCAAAAGTCCAGGGACTCATCCTGAGTACCCCACATACCCTGGTCTAATTGAATATTACTCATCATACTGAGAACCAAGAAGGCTAAAAATGAAAGTAAAACGAATCCTCCCTCAAAACAAACAAACAAACAAACCAAAAAAAAAAAAAATCAAAGACAGAGATGTAAGAAATTCTGAGAAGGGTTTTTAAGCAACCATCATAAAAATTACTACATTATATACCAAAAAATAAGCCAATGAAACAGAATTGGGGACCCAGACTTTGGATCAAGTAACTACAGCAGCTTGATATTTGACAAAGGCCCTAACAATATAGATTGGAAAAAAGGCAGCATCTTCAACAAATGGTGCTGGGAAAACTGGATATGCAGGAAATTGAAACTTGATCCACACATCTCACCATGCACAAAAATTGAGTACAAATGGATCAAAGACCTCAGTATAAGACCAGAAACTCAGCTACTACTGGAAGAAAAAAAAAAACAGGAGGATCTTTCTAAGATATAGGAATGGAAAAAGACTTCCTGAACAAAACCAAAGTAGTTCAGGTTCTTAAACAATCACTTAACCATTGGGATCTCATGAAGCTGAAAAGTTTCTTCACAGACAAACATACAATAAGCAGAGCAAATAGATAATCCACAGAATGTGAAAAAAAAATATTTGCTGACTATACAACTGACAGAGGCCTAATTTCTAGAGTCTAAAAAGAACTCAAAAACCTAAACAATAAAAAGTCAAACAACCCACTCAGAAAATCAAACAAAGAACTGGACTGGCAGTTCTCAGAGGAAGAAATACAAATGGCAAACACACAGTTAAGAAAATGTTCATCATCCCTAATTGTCAGGGAAATGCAAGTGAAAACAACTATGAGATTCTACCTTACCCAAGTAAGGATAGCAAACATTAAAAAATCAAATGAAAATAAATGTTGTCAAGGATGTGGAGAAATAGGAACCCTCATCCACTGTTGGTGGCTATGTAACATGGTACAACCACTTTGGAAAGCAATATAGAGACTCCTAAATAGGTTAGCTATAGACTTACAAACAGACCCAGTTATTCCCTCACTTTGCATTTATCATGAAAAGCTCCATGCCTCAGTTCAGAGAGATTTGCTCCACCATGTTTATAGCTGCTCAATTCATAATAGCTAAGAGCTTGAATCAACCCAGATGTCCATCATTAGATGAATGGATAAGCAACATGTGGTATGTCTTCATGATGGAATTCTACACAGCAGTAAGGAAGAATGACACAATGAAATTTTATGAAAAATGGAACCTGGAACAGATCATTCTCAGTGAACTCACCCAATCACAGAAAGATAATCACTGCATGGTCTCACTCATCTAAGGCTCCTAACCTGAATCTACCTGAGATGCTGACATACCTCATAAGTATCTCGAGGACTGGACAATAGCGTGGATGGTGTGGAAGGGGGGTAAAGCTGGGGGTGGGGGAACACAAAACTGGAACCAAATAGCAATGGTACCATAAAATTCTGCATCCTAAAAGACAGACTAAATGGTTAAACCTTCACCAGGCCCTTACAGGGAATATCTGAATCACAAGGCCCTGGAGAGGTTATTATGAAGACTTACCTTAATCTTCTCTTGATTTTTTCCTCCTCACTCTCTCCCTCATCTCCCTCTTCTCTCTATCTCTTTCATATTACTTATCTTTTTTCTTTCTTCTTTTCTTTGGCACTGAACTATAACTCCCCATACCAGCATGTGGCTAACATCCACAATAAGCTGTTAATCAGAGACACCTACAAGGCTTCTCAAAAGAAGATAGAATTCTGTCAGAGTACTGGATGACCAACCAAAGGTGATAAGACCCTACTGCTGAAGACACCATATACTGATGTTACAGAGCATAGAGTGACCAGGCTGGACCTGGAAGAAAGTCAATCCCCAGACAGTTAGATTGTCTAGTGCCAGAAGTTGCTACATGAGTGATTGGGGGAAAATTACCAATATCTGTCCAAGCAACTTGTGGTCTAAGCTACTCAGCAGCAAACAACCTGATGTGATACTCACACAAGTGCAGTAGTGGCACAAAGTCATGGTGGGAAACCAACTGCTCTTGACTTTGCTAACTGATCTGCTCAGTGGAATAGAACCCATATCTGGAGCTGGGAAACAAGTCAGAACCACATCCAAAAACAAGCCCACTCTCCAATATCAAGCTCCTATTAAATTCTCTGTTAAAAAAAAAAAAAGTGGTTATCCCATTTACCTGGTGTTAACTTTACTCTCCATTGGAGAATTTGCTTCTCTTTTTCAGATGGATGTAGATCTTAAGGAGGGAACCAGCCCATCACACCTCAAAAGGACCCCAGCTGAAACTAAGAGTAATTGGGGAAATAAGCAAGAGTGCTGCTTTCTTGGCTAACCTGATACAAGCACAAGGGTGACACAGAGAACACTCACCTCCTACCAAACCAGATATCCAGAGACACAGAGGATCCCAAGTCCTCATCACTGAAGCAGACCTAAAATGAATCCTATGCTGCTCAGGGAAATTTGTGGAAGATGAGGCAGAAAGAATATTAGAGCCACATTTTGTGTCATTATGCACAGAGACATTGGCTCTTACCCGTAATTGATGACTAACCCCACAATGCACGACCCATATTACCCAACGAGAAGGTCCCTGCTGAAGGGGGAGGGCAGGTAGGAGGCTAATGATGGTACCAACATGAATATATACACTGTTAACTAATAAAAAATACCCTGAAAATTGCGTCATTGTAAAAATTAAACAACTTGTACATGACCCAATAAATCTTGCTTCTTCAGAACTATACTAGAGAATTAAAGTGAGTACACCCAGAAAAACATGTATATATACATAATAACTGAAACTTGAAATAACTGAAATGTCCTACAAAAGGCAAATAGGTAATAGCATATAGCACATGCAGAATGTGAAATGCCACTCATCAATTATATAGAACAAATTATGATATATACACTATCTTGGATTGATCTCATGGGCATACTTCTAAAAGCCAATTTCAAATGATCTCATATGTTTGACCCTATTTATATGGCCTTCAGAAAAAGATTGAATAAATATTTTCAAAATTATTCTACAAGGGGAGAGTGAATGGCTAATTTCAGTGGGTATTTTTCTTTTATTAAATTAACTTCTACTAACAAATAGAACTGATTAAGTGAAATATAATTATGCTATAAATGGAGAATTATTTAAAATAGTCTCCACTTGGTCTTAATAAAGTGAATATTTATATATAATAAAAGTTCTTTGCAAATTTCCTATTCCATAACAAATACACACAATGTCTATTTTGGGTAGAATACATTTGAGGTATATAAAACCCAGACTCATTTAAAACCTAAATGTGGTTCTTCTAATTTATTCTGTTATATCATTTTGATGTATTTTAATAAAAAATGGCTGTATTTGATCTACTTTAAATTACTAGAAATATTAGGCTGTAACCTTGTTTCAAAGAACAATTTAAAACAAATGCAAAACTATTCTCTTATATATTAATGTATTTTTATTTTATTTTATTTTACTTGAGAGAGATATATAGAGACACACACACAGAATGGGCATACCAGTCCCTATAGCCACTGCAAACAAACTGCATAAACATGTGCCACCTTGTGAATCTGGCCTACATGGGTCCTGGGGAATTGAACCTGGCTCCTTGGGTTTCACAGGCAGGTGCCTTAACTGTTAAAACATTTCTTCTGTCCTATTAGTGTATTTTTATACCAACATTTTTTTATATTTACAGAACATTTTCCTTTCAGAGTGTCTTTGTTATGATGTGTTTCTGAATTCTCATACCTTACTACCCTCACAGGAGACCAAATGACCAAGAAGGCATGCCCCTTAAAGAAATTCACATGGACAGGAATGACTTGACCAGTATGCTGGTTCTCTGCTATCATGCTTAAATCAATTTTCTGAAACTTGTTTCTGTTTGAATTAGGGACTCTAATATTCAAGTGTTTGCTTCTTTAAGCTACATGGTAATGAAAGGCTCAAAGAATAATTAAATATGTAAACAGTGTGACTAATATTAATATTTTTCAGTTATCAATGGATCATCATCCACAACTTCTTTGACAACCATGTATTAATTATGTGGTATGATTTTTCCTTTGCCTATTGCATCACTTATCCTTGTTATTTATTAGGTAAACAAAAAATCGGACATGAGCATTGATGTATACAATTTTTAAATTTTAGCAAATCACAGTTTCTACAGATGTATGATACAGCTTCACATTTTATTTCATTTCCTCCAAATTTTATTATATAATTTGCACAGAATTTATGGGAGTTCTATATTGTTAGCACTGATGTTATGGAAGAAGAGACAAATGAAGAGATCAAAGATAATTTATAAATAAATGTAAGAAGAAGAGTAAATTAACTGATTCCTATAATGTTATTAATTGCATGATTATTTAAATCCTTGGCCTGTATGTTATTCTCAGTGCAATTATAATTATAACTCATTGAGATTGATTTATGACTGGTTTATGGAAACGGACAAGTCACTTTATATTTCAACAAGAAAGTTGAAAAGCAAATATACCTCATTGGTTTTTGATGCATTATTTAATCACAAATGACATTTGATGAAAATATGATATTTCCATCTACTCCTGTCTATATGTACAACTATGAGAGAATTGATGTGAATTTCTTTGCAATTGAGGATTGCTTTCAGGTGTTTATTTTCAAGTAAACATGTGAACTACTCTTTCATTTAGTACTTATCTTAAGGTGCCATGGGTAGATATCAGTTTAAGCATGGAGAATGCATAACAAAGACTTAAGTCTTTTTAGGTTACATAACTCACTCTCTTTAGTCAACAAAGTGAAAGTGGCTTAAACGAACAGTGTTGTACATAGATTTCACTATAAAGTGTCATTCATTGTTCACAATTTATAGAAATAATTCAATAGAAAAAAATAGTTGAACATTGTAGTAAAGATTGATAATGATACTGTCAAAATGGTAACTATGATAGTTTATTTATGAAGAAAACTGGCATAAAATGTCAACCACAGCATATAAGTTTTTCATTCATTTCAACTAGAATGAGCAACTACTTGTGGTAGGTAATGTAAAAATATAAAATAATTATTAATTTAATAGTATTATAAATTAAAATAATTACTTTGTATGTTAAAGTACAGATACCAAATTATTTTTATTCTTTTTGGCCATGAATAGTGGCATACATCTATAATCCTAGCACTTACTAGGGAGGTGGACCAGGGACCAGTAGAATCAAGACTTCAAGGTCAACATCCACTACATAGTGAATCTGAGTTGGGACTGGCCTACATAAGGCTCTATCTCAAAAAAAAAAAAAAAAAAAAAAAAAAAAAAAAAAAAAAAAACCAAACAAACAAACAAACAAAAATCCACTTTGTGTGAGCAGCAGACACCATAGTTTGCTTACGAAGTATAAGGGCTTCACTTCACTCTCCAGGGCAGAACTCTGAATGTAATATTTTCTCTTCCTTTACAAAATGAGTACAATGCACTGGGTCGCATACATGCCTTGTGGCATCTGAAGTTTAAAAACGAAAAGGGTGCTTAAACTATGAGCAAAACACACTTTTTGGCAAATTATTGTTTAGTGAACAAAAAATAGTGATCAGTATCTGTTCATGATGGACTTTCTATGTTATTATCGGCATTTGAAGCTATTTGCCCAAAGTAACTCTGCCTCAGAACTAATTATGAACTACAGATACCCTGGTTCTAAAATCTTTTTAAAAGGCATCTGTAGGTCCCTCAGTGGCAGGGGGCAGAGAGGAGGGAAATGATGGTACCAACATATGATGTATCCATACAAAGTTCTACTTAAAAAAAGGATCTGTAAATGTGCTTATATGAAAATGACTTGCCAGTAGACATTCCAAGTAGTGCTACCTGCAAGATGCTAAGAACACCTTAGCATTCAAATTATTTTATAATTTCCAATAATTTATTTATATATTGGCACATGCATGTTCAGGTGTGTTTGGGTAGGGCATGCCAGTATCTCTTGCTTCTAAAAATAAATGCCCATCTGGGTGGCTGGGGAATCAAACCCTGGTCCTCATACTTTGCAATCAGGTATCTTTAATCACTGAGCAAACTTTCCAGCTCCTATTTTGACATTTTTTTAAACAGCAAGATGTAAATCTTAAATAATCAGATAATTACATGTATGTAGCATATTCATAAAATGAGGTGTCACTCAGTTATAAACCATCTAATATGGCAGAATCTTATTGGAAGAATAGTGTGATATTTAAAAGTAACCTAAGGACACACCTATATTTTCTTGCATACACATTTCATAATATCCAAATTAAGCTATGGAAAAGAAATAAGAATATTCATAATGTTTCAATGAGGGCATGTGCATTTCAAGATATTTCTGCTTAACTATTCCAGATAAACAGAAATTTATGTGGATTAAGCCAAAGTCTTGTGATCTAATGTCTAAATCACCACTAATAGATAATGTTATAGAAAAGAGAAAAATAACATAAAAATGGCAGAAGAGGAAATATAGTAATTCTAGGATAAGTGGGACATATAAAACACAAAATATTCTTTCTCATGCTGTGGGTAATCTATTGGCTCTGCTAATGTGTGTTGTCTGTGCAAAACCTTTTCAGCTTCATGAGATCCCATTGGTTGAGGGATTCTTTAATTTCCTGGGGTGCTGGGGTATTGTTAAAGAAGTCCTTCCCCACTCCTATATCATGGAGAGTTCATCCTTTTTTTTTTGTCCAGTAGTTGAAGAGTTTCAAGTCTTATATTAGGTCTTTTATCCATTTGTAGTTGATTTTTGTGTATGGTGAGATGAGTGATTCTAGTTTCATTTTTCTACATGTGGTTCTCCTATTTGACCAGCACCATTTGTTGAAGATGCTGTCTTTTCTCCAGTCTATGTTGTTGGCACCTTTGTCAAAGGTCAAGTAGGTATAGATACTGGTCCTAAGGTCTGGGTCTTCAATTCCATTCCATTGGTCTACATTTCTGTTTTTTATGCCAGTACCAAGTTGTTTCTGGTTACTATAGGTTTGAAGTATAGCTTTAGATCAGTTATAGTGATACCTCCAGAATTTTTTGTTTGTTTGTTTTTTCTCCTGAGGAGATATTTGGATATCCAAGGCCTGCTGCAATTTCATATAAATTTTGAGATCATTTTTTCTATCTCTATGAAGAATGATACTGAATTTTTTATTGATATTGCATTAAATCTGGATATTGCTTTTGGTAGAATTGCCATTTTCACAACATTAATTCTACCTATTCAGGAGCATAGGAGGTCTGTCTGGTCAAGTCCTCCTCGATTTTTTTCTTGAATTTTTTATGCTCTTACTATATAGGTCTTTCACATCTTTGGTTAGTGTTATTCCAAGGTGTGTGTGTGTGTGTGTGTGTGTGTGTGTGTGTGTGTATGTGTGTGTGTTAGAGAGAGAGAGACTATTGAAAATGGGACAGCCTCACTGACTTCTTCCTCTGTATATTTGTCCTTTGCATATAGAAAGCTATTGATTTTTGTGTGTTGACTTTGTATCCTGCCACTTTGCTGAAGGAATTAATCACCACAGAATTGGTGAAAATTTTCACCAAAGGTCTAATATCCAGAACTTACAAAGAGCTCAAAAAAACTAAACAATGAAAAAGTCAAACAATCCAGTCAAAAAATGAGGTAGAGAACTGAAGTTATCAGATAATGAAATACAAATGGCTAGCAAACACTGAAGAAAATCTACAACATACCTAACCATCAGAGAAATGCAAATTAAAGCAACTATGAGATTTCACCTTAGCGTAAGGATGACAATCATTAAAAATTCAAATGGCAACAAATGTTGGTGAGGATGTGGGGAAAGAGTACTCACTGTCAGTGGGAACGTAAACTTGTACAACTACTATGGAAATCAGTATGGAGCTTCCTGAAAAAGATGAATAAAGAAATACCAACAGACCCACTTACTCCTTTAATGGGCATGTACACCAAATGCTCCATGTTTCACTATATAGGTATTACCTCAACCTTGTTTATAGCTGCTCAATTCCTAATAGCTATGAACTGGAATCAACCCAGGTGCACATTATTGGTCAAATGAATGATGAAGTTGTGGTACATTTATACAATGAAATCCTGAGCAGTAAAGAAAATGATGCAATGAAGTTTGTAGGGAAATGGATCAACTTAGAACAGATCATACTTAGCAAACATACACAATCACAGAAAGACAAACACTGCCTGTTCTCACTCTTCTGCATTTCCTAACCTTGATCAGCTTTTGTTTGCTGACATAGCTGATAGGTAACTTGAGGGCCAGACAATAGGGATAGAAGAGTTTGTGGGAGGAAAAGAACATGACATGGGGAAATAAGCACAAAAGTAAACCCAAATGAACTGGTACCATAGAAACATTTCTCCTTGAAGATAGACTAAAGGATATAACCCTCAGCAGAAGTATGGGGGATCACCTGAAAGGAAGGGCCCTGGAGAGGGTGGAATGAAGTTTCACCTTAAAAAAAAAATTTGGCTCTGACTTGTAAGTTGCAGTGCCAGAAATAGGTGTTATCCACATGGAGCTATTGATCAGGGGGATCTACAAGGTCTCTTCTGTCAAAGCACTTGATTACCCACCTCAGATAAAAGGTAAGACCCTATTGCTGAAGACACCATATGCTGCTGATATAGAATACAGAGAGACCTGGCCAAAATTCGGAAGAAATGCAGTCCCCAGACAGCCCACCTAGTGCTGGAAAGCACTACATGTGGTACTGGGCGAAAGTGGCCAACAATGATATGAGAAATCAGGGATCCAAGCTACTCAAAAGGAATCAGCCTGGCAATAAACACACACCAGTGCAATGGTCACACACAGCCTTGATGGGTAACCAATTGTTTTTTGGTTGGCTAAGAAACCTGATTAATGGAAAGGAACCCAAACTTGGTACTGAAAACCAGGTCTGAGTCCTATGGAGACAAAGACTATGCTTTTCTATATCAAGCTCCCACTAGTCTTTGGTTAAAAGAGGGGCTACGTCCATGAAACTCTCCCTAAATTAATAACGTGTATTCAGTTTAATCTACACTGACTTTACTCTCCATTGGAGAATGTTTTTCTTTTACAGACAGTAGCGAGATTTGAGGAGATGAACTACCCCTTGCATCTCAGTCAAAGTCCAGGTGAAACCACAGAGGAATTGGGGAGATGAGTAATCATGTTGCTTATATGGTAAACCTGACAATTAGCACTAGGGTGAAGTAGGCAGATGCTGAGGATACTCAACACCTACCAAAGCAGAGATCCAGAGACTCTTAAGAGCTCACCACTGAAGTAGATTTAAAACACACCCACCAAGACACAGGGAATTTTGTGGAAGAGGGGGAGGAAACAACGTAAGAACCACAGGTTGGGATGTCATGTCCAGAGGCATTGACTCCCCCAATAAGTGGCTGCTGCTCCCAGAAGGCATAATCTACAGCCACATGGGGAATACCAGCAACACCTCTGAGGCAGGCCCCCTGTGGAATGGGGCATGGAGGAGGGAAAAGATGGTACCAACACATGATGTATCCATACAAATTATGTTCTTAATTGAAAAAAGACAGAAAAATATATGAACTTAGAAGAGAGGCTAGTTGCGAAGAAGAGCATTAGCAGTTGTGGTGGTTTATATTGATTGCCCACTTGACAGGACTTTTTTTAGGTGACAATTTTTTATTTACTGTATTTGATATGTTATAAATGTGGAAATGCCTCCACTGAATTTTGAGGGTATTCCACACAGAAATACTAGGTGGCAGCCCAACACTGCCTTTGAATCTTTATGGTTTCTGAATGGTTCTTCTTCTTCCCTTTTTTTTTTCTTTATTAATTAGTTTTGTATTCAGCAAATACAATCAGTTTGGTACCATTATTAGGATCATCCGTGACTACCCCCACCCCTTGGCCACTCCTTGTTGAGGTATATAGGTCATGCATTGTGGAGTTAGCCCACAGTTATGAGTAAGATAAATGTCTCTGCATATCATGACCCAAAATGTGGCTCTGACATTCTCTCTGCCCCCAAATAATACTTAATGGAGAGAGACTGGAGAAATTCCCATTAAGATCAGGAACAAGACAGGGTTGTCCACTCTCACCTCTGCTTTTCAATATAGTACTGGAAGTCCTAGCTCAAGCAATGAAAGGAGAAGGAAATAAAAGGGATACAATTTGGAAAGGAAGAAGTTAAGTTAGCTCTATTGGCTGATGACATGATTGTATTTGTAAGAGAACCAAGAGACTCCATCCCAAAACTCCTGAAGGTGATTAACTCCTACAGCAAAGTAGCAGGATATAAAATGAATTGAGAAAAATCAGTAGCCTTTCTATATGCAAATGACAAAGATACAGAGAAGAAATAAGGGACATAGTCCCATTTTCAATAGCAAAAAATATAATAATAATAATTTGGAATAATGTTAACCAAGGTAGTGAAAGTTCTATACAATGAAAACATAAAAACACTCAAAATAGAAAAGAGGAGGACTTGAGAAAATGGCAAGACCTCCCATGTTCCTGGATAGGCAGAATTAACATTGTGAAGATGACAATCCTACCAAAGGAAATATACAGATTTAATGCAATTGCAATTAAAATCCCTACAGTGTTCTTCACAGAGATAGAAAAAATGATCTCAAGTTTCATATGGAAAGGCAGAAGGCCTCGCATGTCCAAACATATCCTCATCCAAAGAAATACCTCTGGAGGCATCACCATACCTGATCTAAAGCTATATTACAAAACCATAGTAATAAAAACAGCATGGTACTGGCATAAAAACAGGAGTATAGACCAATGGAATCGACCTGAGGACCCAGACTCTGGTTCAAGCAACTATAGCTACTTGACATTCGATAAAGGCCCGAACAATATAGGCTAGAAAAAAGAGAGCATCTTCAACAAATGGTGCTGGACAAACTGGATAACCATATACAGGAAACTGAAACTTGACCCACACATTTCACCATGCACTACACTCAAGTCCAAATGGATCAAAAACCTCAATATAAGACAAGAAACTCGAATACTACTGGAAGAAATTTAGGAAGTACTTTCCATGATATAGGAATGGAAAAAGACTTCCTGAACAAAACCCCAGTAACTCATGAATTTAAACCATCACTCAACCAATGGGATCACATGAAGCTGAAGTGTTTCTTTACAGACAAACATAAAATAAGCAAAGCCAATAGATTACCCACAGAATGGGAGAAAATAATTGTGGGCTATCCAACTGATAGAAGCCTAATCTCTAGAATCTGCAAAGAACTAAAAAATCTACACATAAGAAGTCAAAAGCCCCATTCACAAAATGGGGCAAAGAGCTGAACAGACAGTTCACAGAGGAAGAAATACACATGGCAAACGTACACTTAAGAAAATGTTCATTATCATCAGAGAAATGCAAATTAAAACAACTATGAGATTCCACCTTACCCCAGTAAGGAAACCAAACATCAAAAAATCAAATAAAAATAATTGCTGGTGAGGATGTGGAGAAGTAGGAACACTCATCAACTGTTGGTGGGAATGTAGGATGGTACAACCACTTTGGAAACCAATATGAAGACTTCAGAAAATGCTGAGTATAGAGATACCAACAGACCCAGTTATTCCCTTACTGGGCATCTACCCTAAAACATTCAATCCACAGGCCAGAGAGATTTGTTCAACCATGTTTGTCGCGGCTCAATTTGTAATATCTAAGAGCTGGAATCAACCCAGATGTCCATCACTAGAAGAATGGATAACTAAGATGTGGTATATCTACAAAATCAAATTCTATAAAGCAGTAAGAAAAAATGACACAAGGAAATTTGAGAAAAAATGGTTGAACTTGGAACAGATCATTCTCAGTGAACTTACCCAATCACAGAAAAAAAATCACCACATAGTCTCAGTCATCTACAGCACCTAACCTGAATCTACCCAAGATACCTTACATATCCAGCAAGCATCTCATGGACTAGATACTAGGATGGAAGAGGAGGGAGGGGAGGGCATCAAAGGGGTGGGAAACACAAATCTAGACCCAAACAGCAAAGGTACCATAAAATTCTACATCCTAAAAGGCAGACCAAATGGCTGAATCTTCACCAGGCACTTACAGGGAACACCTGAACCACAAGACACTGGAGAAGGTAGGATCAAGACTAACCTTAATCTTCTACATCTTCCCTCCCTCCCTCTCCCTCTCCCTCTCTCTTTTGCTCTCTCTCTCTCTCTCTCTCTCCGTCTCTCTCTTCTCTCTAACTCTTGTATATTAGTTATCTTTTTCCTCATTTTCATAGTGGGCCCTGACCTGTAACTCCCAGATCCAGCATGGGGCTATCATCCACAATGAGCTTTTGATCAGAGAGACATACAAGGTTTCCTAAAAGACAGACAGATTTCTGTCAGAGTACTTCATGACCCATCAAAGGTTAGTGGTAAGACCCTACTGCTGGACACACCTTATGTGGTTGACATGTAAAATGGAATGGCATAACTGGAAGCTAGAAGAGGGTCAGTCCCCAGATAGTCAGTGCGTCTAGTGCCAGAAGGTGCTACATGGGCACCTGGGGGAAAATGACCAATATCTGTCTAAGCTACTCATGGGCTAAGGTACTTAGCAGCAAATAACTTGTTGTGAAGCCCACATAGGTGCAACAGTGGCACACAGCCATGGTGGGTAACCAACTGCTCTTACTTTGGCTAACTGATCCCCTCAGTCGTACAGGACCCATAGCTGGAGCTGGGAAACAAGTCAGAACCATATCCAAACATAAGCCCAGTCTGCAATATCAAGCTACCATCAATCATGGGCTACAAGAAGACCTACACCTATTGAAATCTCTATAAAAAAAAAAGTAAGGGTTATTTCATTTGTCCTTGTGGTATCTTACTGTCCATTGGAGAGTCTGCTTCTTTTTTTTTCACATAGACATAGATCCTAAGGAGAGAGCCACCCCATTATACCTTAAAAGGGCCCCGGGTGAAACTAAGAAAAATTGGTGAAACAAGCAAGAATGCTGTGTTCCTGATGAACCAAATACCAGCACAAGGGGGAAAGAGTTCAACACAGAGAAAAATCAATTACTACCAAATCCGAGAGCCAGAGCCTCAGAGGCCCCCAATACCTCATCACTGAAGCAGACCAAAATTGAACCCAGCATGGCTCAGGGAAACTTGACAGGATTTAAAGTCACCTAGGAAATGAGCCTTTGTCATGCCCTTGATAGTTTATCTAGATTATATTTCTCAACCACTGGACACACCTGTGAGGGATTATTTTGATTAGACCAACTGAGGTGGGATGACCTACTTTGACTGAAGGCAGCAACATTCTTTGGACTGGAGTTCTGGACTGGATAAAAAAATATAAAGATAGGCTAGGCATGGTAGTGTATATTTTTAATCCTGACACTCAGGAGGCAGAGGTAGGAGGATCACTGTGTGTTTGAAGCCTGAGACTACATAGTGAATTCTACGTTAGACCAGACTAGAATCAGACTCTACCTTGACAAACTAAGGAAAGAAAAAGAAAAAAGAATAAAGATAGCTTAGCAACAACATTCATCTCTATCTGCTGCCTCACTGCAGACTGTCTTTGACAAGCTGCCCCAAGTTCATTCCATTTTGTATTCCTCACCATGATGGACTGTTTATCCCTTCTAAGTATAAACTCAAATAAACTCTTCCTTTCTAAAAATAAAAATAAATGAAAACAGAAGATAAATAGATGATTTATACCCAAATAATACTAATTACATTCAATTTAAAAAGTGCTCCATTTAAAAGAACAACTTGAAGCATAAATGCAGCAACTTAAATGGGAAGAAAAATTTTTTACAGTTTATATCTTTACTGAAATTGAGATGTTTTAGAAGCCAAAGATAACTAAAATATCCATTTATCCATTTATGTTTTGAAACTAAGAAACATATTCCTTTTAAAAATATTTCTGTTTCTCAAAATATTATTTAGTTTTATTTATTCATGAGTGAGAGAGAGTGTGGCAGATAGAGAGATAGTGAATGGGTACAATGGGGTGTCTAGCTACTGCAAATGAACTCTAGACACATGTGCCACCATGAACATCTGCCTTACATGGGCACTGACGAATCAAACCTGGGTCCTTGAGCTTCACATGCAAGTGCCTTCACTGATAAGTCATCTCTCCAGCCCCTTTAAAAATATTTTTATTTGCAGACAAAGACACTCAGGTAGACAGACAGACAGATAGACATACAGTCAGAGGCAGAGACTGCTAATGCAGGACCTCTTGCTGCTGTAAGGGAACTCCAGATGCATACATAACTTATGTCACTTTGTGCATCTGGCTTTATGTGGGTGATGAGGAATTGAATCTGTGCAGGAAGGCTGTGCAAGCATGCACTTTTAACCCATGAGTAATCTCTCCAGTCCATGTTTCTATATTTAAGGAATTTCTAGATGAAACTTAATTGAGAAAAGTAACCAATGCAATTTTGAAGAAGAACAATAATGGAAGGTCTTATTCTAATGGACATAAAATTAATCTGGATTAATATGGTAATTAAATAATGTACCTTTCATTCAGTAAAGTCCAGGAACATCTCCACATCCAGAGACTCTTGAGTTACATAAAAGGGAGTTTTGTAGAGCAACAGGGAAAAGAGTGGCCAAATTATCTAGTAAGAATAAACTACACATGTGAAAAATAGATCACCCTTTTTATCAATGCTAAAATCGAGTTTAAATATATTACTTGCATATATAAAACAAAAAATTCTTAATGAAAAGAAAAATAATTTCATTAACCTGACACATGGAAAGTTTCTTAAATCTGATTTGAAAATCTCTGAATATAACACAATAGATTGACGAAATTAAATGTAGTACTGCTGATTACAGAAGGATGCTTGGGATAATGAAATTTAAGACCCCTGATGGCAGAGTATAGTGACACATAAAAACCACAGATGCTCCCTCCTGTGGAGCACAGGAAAGTCAACTGTGTAGAAGTTTGCAGAGGTGGTAGCAGAGGAAAATCACTCAGCAATTGTCTCATCAGTCATTTAAGCCCAACCAGTTATTCATGTAAGAAAGATGACTGAGATCACAGTGTGTGCTTTTAGCATGATAAAAGGAAAAGGCATATTAAAGAAGGCAGAAAGAAAAGAGTTGTTCTTATATCCCCTCTCTATTTCTAAACAAAAGCTCTTGCAGAACTAAGCTTCTTACCTGAGGGTAGGAGATGGAAGTTAAGTCCAGCCTTTCCTTAAAGTTGATACCCACTAGCAATCCCATCAGGGGCAAACCAAGTGCCAGATTCCAACCCCTAACTCAAGGCCAATTTCCATGGATTGAATCACTGGAACCATTCAATCCATGGAGCCAATTGGCCCAAAACTCCACCACAAACTTGAGTGAAGAGAACAACCAGATACCACCTACTAAGGAAAAGAGCACAATAGCTCTCTTGTGCTAATCCTGTTGTGATACACCCAAGAATAGTCAGAAATCAAAGTTTCCCACATCCAGACAGAGCTACTAAATCTGCTCATACATTAAACAGTGCTGGTTTGGATGTTATGTATTGCTTTATTTGTAATAAATGTTCATCAATTTTAATAGATAACTGCTGCTTATAGTAACTTTGTTGACAGTTACTGATATTTAGGGCTTGAAATATATGATTATATGCCTTTCTGGGTTTCAGGATGGCTGATCAGAGATATGATATTCTGATATTTCTCCTTTTGTATTTGAATTGGAATGTTTACCCATACAGATTTTAAGTTTACTTGCTTTGTATTTTTGGCATTTTGATTATGAATTATTGTGAAAGTTCTGTTTGAGGTTCTCAATGGCTCATATGTTTGTATGCACATTTCATTCTCTAGACTTGTGAAATTTTCTAGTATGATTTCATTTGACTAATTGTGTCTTTGGACATTCTCCACTCCTGCACAGTGTATTCTTATGTGTGATCTCTTGAATGTATCCAAGACTTAATAATTTTGGTTGTCTTCATTAATCTTTTTTTTTTTTTCCTTTCCAAATGTCTGAATGCATTAATACATCAACCTTCTCTTCTATTGCTGAAATTCATTCTTCTGCTTGTTCCTGTCAATCAAATTTGGTTTATTTCATTTTAAATTTTATTGAATGTTTCATATGCAGAATTTCTGTTTCTTTTACTATCTTATTTTTTGGCTAACTTTTTCCTACCTGTTAATTTTTTAAAAAATTTCTCCTCTAACCTATTGACTGTATCATCTTCTTTGGTAACTGATTGTGTAATTGATTTTCTTCATTAAGTTGTTTACTTAGTTTGAGTTTTCTGTTTGCACAGTAGTACTATCTTTGAGGAAGCATATGGGGATCAAGAAATGGTAACCACAACTGTGTATGGAATGTCATTAAAATTACAGGAAAAATACTCAAAAATCAAAATGTAATACATTGGCCATTAGATGCATTACTTCAGAAAAAAATTTTAAAAATAAAATAAGAAAAAAGTAGGATTCAGAATTATTTTTTCTGGCATTTTTGCTATGTTATTATCTTTAGTTTCTGGTGTTGAAGAGTTGTGCTGTTGTGGAGATATGCTAATTGATTGTGTTGTTTGTTTTATTTTGAATGTCTATTGGCATAGAAATTTTCTATAGCTTTATACTCCACCTTGTTTCTCCCTCTTTTGCTTTATCTTTGGTTTTAGGTTGTGTTTTAATGTAAGACATCTGTGAGTTGTCTTCACTTGGTTTTATGTGCCCTAGTGCTATTTGGAAAGGAAGGCCCTGCAGTAATGCTTACAATGATTTGACAGCAATTCCAGGGTTAGCCTGCAATAGAAGGCATTAGACTTCACTGTTGTCACTGGAAAAAGTTAAGAAACAGTGGTAGTAGGACAGTAGATAGGGATAGGATTTAGTTTAGAGCTAAAGTTATAAATATTTATACAGTGGAATGAAGAGGGAGGAAAAAAATTGGAAAGCAGTAAAGTAACAATAAGAAAGTATATGGATCTATAAGTATTAAAAGTGGAAGAGAAAATACAGTACAGGTAGAGAAAGACATGAAAGTCAGAAAAAGGAAGCAATAGCATGAAATAGAAGACAGCCTGGCCTCAGTCAGTATCTCTTCCTACTTGGGCTAGCATGCTTTCTCCTTTCTCTTGTCCTTTGTATCAGTACCATGGGTTGGGAAAGGCTATTTTTATTCTCTTGGTAATTCAAACACATTATGTCAGCATATATTCTCAGATGAGAGGAATATCTATGACTAAAGTGTACTTTCCTACATAGTTCTCCAGTCTGATGTCCCCTCTAAGAAATCACCACTATGTTTCTGGGGACCTACTGGGACTCATTCTTTCCCTGTGTGGAACTCTCTGTGACTTGTAGCTCTGATGGGTGAAGAAGGCAAACACCACTGGTTTTACTTTTCTTGCTGGGAGGTCACTTCCCTAGCTGTTACCATCAGGATTCTGAATCAAGTTCTTCAGCATACTTCCCAAAATGCTGTGTAGATCACTTAAGAAATGGTACTGTGGGGAACAGCTATTGAAAATGTCAACTTCAAGCTTCTGTGCTACATCATTTCTGTCTCCAATATCTACTTTCCTTGGTGTCCATCTCCATAAGTGTTGTGTCCAGGCTTTCATTGTATATCTGCAGCCTCGTGTATGGTCTTCCTATAGCTTTCATGGAGCCCTTTTTCTCTACAGTTGTTCTTGGGCAGATATGACAAGCATGGTGCAATTGGACAATTATCTTTGTGGAGAAAATCCCATGTATGTTCATTTCTATTTACTATAGCTCTTTTTGTTATAGGAATAGGTTCTCTTTCTTTTTGTCCTAAATTTTTTTAACATAGAAATGTCTTATAAACCACTATCTTACCCATAAGTTAAACTATAATCCATAATTCTAAAATGATTTCAATATCACCCTGATTAAAACCAGGCCAGGGAGCATGCACTCAGGTGCACACATAGACACACAAATACATGAATACTAATATTCCTGATAAACAATTGTACACAAACTCTAAAATAAAATTCTTTGAAACGGTATACAATGGTATATTTAACAGCTTATATACCCACCTCAAGTGGGACTTATTTAAAGATGCTAGGATGGTGCAATGAATGCAAATATATTGAAATGAAACATAACATCACATGGATGAAAGACAAGAACATTTGAAATTCTTAATAGGTGCTGGAAAAACAAGTGATAAAAGTCATCATTTTCTCATAACATGATGAACAATATAGGCATCAAGCATATATAACTCATTATATCCAAAGCTGCATACAATAAGCCAACAACTAAAATTTACTAAGTAAAGATGAAAGCTTTGTTTCTAAAATGAGGAACAACAGACAGGGTCTCATTTTTATTGTTTTCATTCATTGAAGTAGCAGATATACTTTCTATAGAAATCAGGCAGGAGAAAGACATAAACGGCATCTAAATTTGAAAGGAGGAATTTATATTTTACAAACTAACTACATGCTTTTATATTCAGACACTCCCAAAGTCTCCAACAAAATAAACAAAATGTATTTAGTACTAATAAGCAAAATCAGTCAACATACAAAATCTCTCCAGCCCAAAGTGCCTATTTTGAAATCAAAGTTTTATCTCCAGGGAATCATCTTTCCTGTGGATATATTCACACACTTCCTATGTTCTTTAGTACATTATATTCTGTATTCAATTTTTGTGTGTAAAATATCCTAGATACTTTTAAAATTGTCAAAAGCAGTCAGGCATGGTGGCACACACCTTTAATACCAGCACTCGGGAGGCAGAGGTAGGAGGATTGCCATGAGTTCTAGGCCACCCTGAAACTCCCTGGGCTAGGGTGAGACCCTCCCTACCTCAAAAAAACAAAAAAACAAAAAAAAAAAAAGCAAAATCAGTGATTTTTAGACACATATGTACAGATATAGAAATGTTGTCTAATATATATGTCATCAAACCCTTTTGTATATATAGATATAAATATGAATGCATGATTATTTATTTACAGTAACTCATGAACACATACAGAAAGAGAGCAAGGACAGAAGAAAGAGGACTCTGGGAAGATGTAAAGAAACCCATATAAATATTTTTGCCTAAGTTGATTAGTGTATTTATATAGAGAGGAAAAGACTTGTTAATTTGTATCATTTATAGTCTTGACAGATGAAGATATTTTACTTAGTTCATTCATGACTTTAAAATTTTTTTAATTATTTTTATTAACTAGTTTTGTACTCAGCGAATACAGTCAATTTGGTACCATTGTCAGGCTCATCCATGCCCTACTCCCTCCCCCTGGCCCCTCCTTGTTGAAGTATATGGGTCATACATTGTGGAGTTAGCCCATAGTTATGGGTAGGATAAATGTCTCTGCATATCATGACCCAACGTGTGGCTCTGACATTCTTTCTGCCCCCTCTTCTGCAAAATTTCCCTGAGCCATGTTGGGTTCATTTTTGGTCTGCTTCAGTGATGAGGTATTGGGGGCCTCTGGGTCTCTGGCTCTCTGATTTGGTAAGAGTTGATTTTCCTCTGTGTTAATCTCCTTCACCCTTGTGCTGGAATCTGGTTCACCAAAACAGCACCCTTGCTTGTTTTGCCAAGTGTTCTTAGTTTCAGCCGGGGGCCCTTTTGAGGTATGATGGGGTGGCTCTCTCCTTAGGATCTATGTCTATCTGAAAAAGAGAAGCAGATTCTCCAACAGAGAGTAAAGTAAGCACCTGACAAATGAGATAACCCTTACTTTTTTTTATAGAAAATTTAATAGGTGTAGGCCCTCTTGTAGCCCACGATTGGTGGTAGCTTGATAATGGAGAGTGGGCTTATGTTTGGATATGGTTCTGACTTGTTTCCCAGTTCCAGCTCTGGGTCCTGTACCACTGAGGGGATCAGTTAGCCAAATCAAGAGTAGTTGCTTTCCCACCATGGTTGTGCACCACTATTGCACTTGTGTGAGAATCATGAAAGGTTATTTGCTGCTAGGTAGGTTAGACTATGAGTTGCTTGGACAGATATTGGTCATTTTCCCCCAGTCGCCCATGTAGCACCTTCTGACACTAGAGGCACTGACTATCTGGGACTGACCCTCTTCTAGCTTCCAGTCATGCCATTCCATTTTACATGTCAGTGGCACATGGTGTCTTCAGCAGTAGGGTCTTACCACTAACCTTTGGTGGGTCATCAAGTACTCTGACAGCAATCTGTCTTTCTTTCAGGAAACCTTGTATGTCTCTCTGATCAAAAGCTCATTGTTGATAATAGCCCCATGCTGGTACTGGGAGTTACAGGTCAGTGCCCACTAAGAAAAGGAAGAAAAAGATAACTAATGTAAAAGAGTTAGAGAGAACAGAGAGAGAGAGAGAGAGAGAGAGAGAGAGAGAAGCTGTAGACGTTTAAGGTCAGTTTTCATCATATCCTCTCCAGTATCTTGTGGCTCAGGTTTTATTTCAAGAGTATCTACCATGACACTAGATATAGTATTACATAGCTTGTAATTATCTTGGAAAGTCATACTTTGTACTTGAGCATTGATCCACCAATTTTTGATTCATAACCATGAAAACGTCAATGAAAAAAAAAAGCAATTAAAGGATATAATGAGTGTTTTAACTACAAATCTGCATAAAGGAAGGATTAAATATATAACAGTGTCAGTTTTTGCTGTTTATTTGCTATAAAATATTTGTGCTATTAATGTTTTCCAGATTATATGAAGTAAAATCTTTCCCATGATTTCCACAAATGTAAAAAAAAAATTATTTGTTTTATATATTTTAGGATATGTCTTTTTGCCATAAATAAATTATACTTTTATAAAAAGCATTAACATTAACTACATGAAGAAGTTGATCCTCAATTAAATCAAACAAACTAAATTTTCATTCAACTTTAAATTAATTAAATTTAGTATATTAGGTGAATTATATATTTCAAATATTATATATATTCAAGATGATCTAACATTCAGCTGTCTTTACATTTACTGTCTTTTAGTGTTTAGATGTTTGATTTTATATGAAATTCTTTTCATGCACTTGGTATTTTTGCACATATTTTTTTTTTACTTTGCTCCTAACACAATGGTGTCTTCCATAATATGGTTTTATGCAAGCATCAGTGAGTTAATATCTTTGATAACTGTAGACAATGCTGTTTTCCTGAATATTTATGGTTTTGTTGTATACTCTCAAAAATATCTGAGAATGAGGCAGTCATTCTTCTTTAAGTTTTGGTATTGGCACTAGCACGCTAATACATATTCCACAAAAGTCTGAGGGAATGGCTTTCTCTTGGGTTGATAGCTGTCACTCATCCATTCAAGCTTCAGAAATGCCTCAGCTTCCTTTGTTCTGCAAGTAGCTTACTGGAACCACTGCACAATGTGTCAAGACAGGCAAATCCTTTATCAGCACTTCCTTTTGAAACTGTCATTGAACTTCATGGGCCTAAGGAGTGATAAGCATTAATAATACCCTGTTCCTTTTATCCCCCTGCCTCTTAGCCTTATTGCTGGATTCTTTATCTAAGTGTGGGCTTTACAGTCCAGACAAATGCAATGCTTGCCTTCAAAATTAGTACTTAACCTATCTTGTAGAACTGTGCAGGATTTCTCTAATCACTTATTTTCTAAAATAATTGATACTTTCCTGTAAGTTACCTTGGACTTTAATTGGAAGCATATCATTTATGAATCAAATTATGTTCAAGGTATTGATTAATGGAGAAGTTTGTATTCTATGCCTTATTTATACTCTTATATTACCTTTCCCCTGATCCCATTATATTGAGGGCCATCCTCTGTGAGATATTGGTAGTCGCTCTGTGAAATATTGGTAGTCACTGTGGGATAATAGAATTTATATTTTAGTTACTTTAAATGTTGAAATCATACATATTCCAATTAACTATAATGATGCCACTTTAGTATATATAACTGAAAAATAAACAAGTAACACCATTTCATTTTTCATACACATAAAAATTTAAAGGCTTGGTTTAATAGTATTATTTTTAAGTTTTTAAAAATATTTTATTTTTTTCATTTATTTATTAGAGAGAGATAGGCAGATAGAGAGAAAGAGAGGATTGGCACACCAGGACCTCTAGCCACTACAAATGAACTCCAGAAGCATTCACCACCCTGTGCACCTGCCTTATTTGGGTACTGGGGATCGAACTTGGATCCTTAGGCTTTGCAATCAAGTGCCTTAATTTCTGGGTCATCTCTCTAGCATATTACAGTTATTTATTAATCTTTATTTAATTACATGTGTGTGGGGGGTGGATTCCATGGGTTTTTGTCAAAGCAAAGGAATACCAGACCTTTGTATCAATTTTATGTTTGGCTTATGTGGGTGATTTGGGAATTAAAGTGGGCCTGCAGGCTTTGTAAGTAAGCACCTTTAACTATTGAACATCTTTCCAGTCCCATATATAGAGTTTCCATTGAAATAAACAAAAGATTGCCTATAAGGCTCCATATTTCTGTTTCTCATTTCTATGGCACATCATACAAATATAACCAAACAAAACAAAAATTAATTTTAATTAAGCTTTAAAGCATCATTTTTTTTCTCTGCTAGGGTTTCATAGGTTTATCTGTTTAGAAATCTTTTTATGGATGTGTACTTTGAAATTATTTGGATTATTAGTGTGTGTGTGTGTGTGTGTGTGTGTGTGTGTACATGTGCATGTTACAGAAACCGGACTATTTTGTCCACTTAGTAGTAATCTTAAGAAGTGAACAGATTTTTTTTCCCTCAACTCTCTTTGTCCTGAATCACAGTTAATTAGTAGTAATTGGATGTCTTTACCTGGGGAGATAAGGACAAATGTCAATTTAGCCCACAGAGAGCACTGAGGAAAAAAGAAATAATTCCACTCAAATCCAGCCTGGTGAGTTTATTGTTGTCAATTACAGGAGCATGGGTGACTCAAAGGCATTTGCCTCTTTGAAACATTCAATCCAGCATGGGTGATTACTTACCAAAGGTCTGTCCCTGGAGCCTTTGCCCAACTTGCAGACAGCTCTGTTGGCTAGAAACTCTGCTCTTCAGCTATTGTGCCTCATAGCTTTTGATAGCCTCCTGTGAATCTTATACGTTTCTGAGATCTCTGATCCTTGTAAATTTCATTAGCTTCCTGAGTCCTTGGAGCCTCTCTCCTCTTGGAGGGAGGGAATGATTCAGGTCTGAGGAAAGGGCTGAGAAACAGCATCAATATTCTTATAGATGTCCTTAATATCTTCCTATGTATTTACTTTAGTTAAACCTGACAAAGAAAAGTCCCTCAGATAAATGTTTAAATTAAAATGTATGGTTTCTAAAATTGCAAGAATATACTTCACAGTGGAATTAGCTTTAGGAATATGAATCATTATCTATTCTTATGCCACAAACTCAATTCTGTCTGGGATTTACAAAATAGAGTAAATCTTCCTCCTTCCCTTCAGAACATGAAGCTTTATTTCTTTCCTTATGTCCACATTTTTCATTCACTTTCAGAAAAGTTTATTGACTCTTGGTTAATGACAAAAATTATGAGTACTATCATTTCTCTGAGCTTTCTGCCTTACCCACATATGTATACACAATATTTGTCTTAGTTGCTAATCTGGATGAAGAATCATCCCTTGACCTTACCAAGGAATGCCATTCATTCAGCTGTCAATTTCATCCCATTCTAGAGTCTCTTTTGCAATTTGAATAAATCTTGTAATCTTTATGATTCAATAATCTACCATTGTGTCCTTCATCATGCAAAAAAATCTTCCTTTTCCTCATTGTAAAAAATGTAACAGGTATCTGTTGCCTGTTTTCATGTTTAATACTTACAAACAACTCATTGAAAAATATTTGTAAGCCCACCAACTTCAAATTGCTCTTAATAAGGTTAGAAAGGATCTCCTCTTGCTTTCATGTATAACTTATGACCTCTTTAGAGGCATTCAACAAAATCAGATCCAAAAAGACAGTTTCCTTGCTTCAAGTGTATATTTTAAATAAAAATGAATTTTCAAAGAATAATTTTAACTTTGAGGTATTCAGTTTGGTGATTTTTTCTTAATATTTATTTATTTATGTGTGTGTGTGTGTGCATGTGTGTGTAAATGTGTTTCTTTTTCTCAAACTTTTAATGTTTTTTATTGGCAGATGTTAATTATAAGTAACAATGGGTTTTACTCTTTTCAATGTATTTTTTACATTTATTTTTATTAGTTATGAACATACTTAGTATGTAAACAACACATATTGTTACCAATGTTTCCCTCATCCCTGCCCTTTTTCTGAATAGGACCTCCTTGTTAGGGATGCAGATCAACCCCATAGGGACTTTGGATCATGCATTGTGGGGGCAGCAGTCAGTTATGAAGGAGAGGCAATACCACTATGCTTAGTGTCCTAACTTGTGGCTCTAAAAATCTTTCCATGCCCCCTCTTCCCCCAAATTTCCTGAGTCATGTTGTGTGCATTTTAAGTCTACTTCAGTTATGGGCCTCTTAGAAGCCTCTGGATCTCTGCCTTGGTATGGTATGTGTTGAGGGTCCTTAGTGTCTATATCTTTCACCCTTGTGAAGATATCAGTTTCACCAACAAAGCAGCACTCCTGATCATTTGCCCAATTCCTCTGTGGTTTCAGCTACGGACAGTGTGAAATGACCTGTGTCGTTTATATCCTTAGGTCCTGCTCCCATCTGAAAAATAGAGAAAGAATCTCCAACAGAGAGTAAAGTTGGCACTGGTTAAATGAGATAACCATTATTAATTTAGGGAGAATTTAAATGGTGTGGAACCTTGTATAGCCTAAGATTAGAGGGAGCTTGACATTGTAAAGCAAAATCATTATCTGGATATGATTCTCATTTTTTTTCCTAGTTCCAGATATGGTTTTCTTTTCACTGAGTGGATCCCTTAGCCAATTTAGCCAATTCAAGAGCAGTTGGTTACCCACCATAGCTGTGTGCCACTATTGCATTTATGTGAGCATCACATCAGGTTGTTTGCTCCTTAGTAGCTTAAACTTTCAGTTGTTCGGACAGATGTTGACCACTTTCCCCCAAGTAGCTCATGCAGCACCTTTCAGCACTAGATGGGCTAACTCTCTGCGGACTAGATCTCTTTCAGATTACAAGCAGGTCTCTCCATGGTCCATGTGGATAGCATACAGTATCTTTTGCAGTAGGGTCTTATCATTAACTTCTGGTGGGTAATCAAGTGCTCTGACAGAAGTTTGTCTTGTTTGTTTTGGGAGAACTTGTAGGTCTCTCCAATCAACAGCTTATTGTGGATGTTAACTGTGCCCTGGTATAGTGAGTTACAGGCCAGTGCCAGGGACAAGAGAAAAGAAAAAGACAGAAAAAAAGAAAGAGGAGAATTTAAGGTTATACTTCATCTCACCCTCTCCAGGGCCATTCAATTCAGGTGCACCCCCTAATATCCTGTTGAGGGTTCAGTCTTTTAGTCTAACTTCCAGGATATAGGTTTATATGGCACCAGTTCAATTTTGTTTCAGACTTGTGTCCCCTCCTACCCTTCCCCTTACCCCAAACTGTACCTTCTCTGTTGTCCAAGCCTTGAGATGCAGTCCAAGTATGAGAGCAACTCAGGTTGATCCAGGTTAGGAGCCTCAGATAAGTGAGACCATGTGACAGTTGTCTTTTTGTGATTCTGTGAGTTTGCTTACTATGATCTGTTCCAAGTTTGATCATTTTTCTACAAATTTCATTAAGTCATTTTTCTTACTTCTGAGTAGAATTCCATCCTGTAGGTATACCACATCTTGGTTTTCCATTTATCCAATGATGGGAACCTAGGTTGTTTCCAGTTCTTAGCTATTATGAATTGAGCAGCTATAAACACCATTGAGCAAATATCTCTGAACTGAGGTATGGAGCTTTTAGGGTAAATATCCAGTAAGGGACTAACAGGATCTGTTGGAAACTCTATATTAACCCTTTTCAGGAGTCTCCATATTGATTTCCATAATGGTTGTACCAGATTACAGTCCCACCAACAGTGAATGAGTTTTCCTAATTCCGCACACCCTCACCAACATTTGTTTTCATTTGATTTTTTAATGTTTGCTATCCTTACTGGAATAAGGTGGAATCTCATAGTTGTTTTAATGTGCATTTCCCTAATGGTTAGGGATGTTGAACATTTTCTTACGTGTGTGTTAGCCACTTGTAATTCTTCCCAAGAACTCCCTCTTCAGTTCTCTGTCCCACTTTTGGAGTGGGTTTTGATTTTTTATTGTTTAGTTTTTTGAGTCTTTGTAGATTCTAGATATTAGGCTCTGTCAGTGGTATAGCTGATGAAGACTTTCTTCCATTCAATGGGTTATCTATTGGCTCTGCATATGGTATGTTTGTCTGTGAAAAAGCTTTTTAGCTTCATTCAATTTCATTGCTTAAGGACTTGTTTAATTTCCTGGGCTACTGGGGTTTTGTTCAGGAAGTCTTTATCCTCTATTGTGGAGTGAGCCTCTTAGTTTTTCTTGAATTAGTTGAAGAATTTGAGGTCTTATATTAAGGTTTTTAAGCCATTTATACTTTATTTTTATGTATGAAGAAATGAGTGGGTCTAATTTTATTTTTCTACATATGGTTATCCAATTTGTCCAACACCATTTGTTGAAATTACTGTCTTTTCTCCATTATATATCATTGGCAACTTTGTCAAAGATCAAGTAGATACGGTTACTTAACCTAAGGTCTGGGTCTTCAGTTCTGTTCCATTCGTCTATATTTCTGTTTTTTATTCCAGTACCATGCTGTTTTTGTTGCTTTGCCTTTGTAATATAGCTTTAGATCAGGTATGGTGATACCTCCAGACTATAGAGGTGTTTCCCCAACCCTGAGGATACATTTGGACATCTGAGTCCTTGTGCCATTCCATATGAACTTTGAAATTCGTTTTTTCAATCTCTGTGATGAATGATGCTGGTATTGTTATTGGTATTGCATTAAATCTTCATATTGCTTTTGGCATAATTGCCATTTTCACAATATTAATTCTACCTTTCCAGGAGCATGGGAGGTCTTTCTATCTTCTCAGGGCTTCCTTGACTTCTTTCTTGAGTTTTTTTTTTTTTTTTTAATGCTTTCATTATATAGTTCTTTCATATTCTTGGTTAGTGTTATTCCAGGGTATTTAATTTTTTTTGTTGCTATTGAAAATGGGACAGCTACACTGATTCATTGATTTCTTTCTGTGTGTATTTTTCCTTTGCATCTAGAAAAGCTACTGATTTTTGTGCATTGATTTTGTATCTTGACACTTTATTGAAGGAATTAACCACCTTTAGAAGTTTTAAGATGGAGACATTTGGGTCACTTATGTACATGATCATGTCATCTGCAAACAGGGCTAACTTGACTTCTTTCTTCCAATATGAATCCCTCTTATTGCTTTCTCCTGCCTTATTGCTTGGTCTAGTACCTCTAGTACTTTGTTTGTGGTGGACTGATTCAGGTTTCCCCCATAAATTTAGTTATTCTGAATGCTATGTTTCCAGCTGATGGAGATTTTGGAATTATTTCCTCTTGGAGGCAGTGTATTGTTGGGGGTGGACTTATGGGTGTTATAGCCAGCTTCCCCTTACTAGTGTTTGGCATACCTTGCCATTGCTATTGTCCATCTTATCTTGGCCAGGGGTTGATGCCATTGTTTTTCCCCGCCATTGTGGAGCTCCCCCTTGAGCTTGTAAGCCAAAATAAACAATTTTTTTCCCTTACAAGTTGCTCTTGGACAAGTGTTTCCTGGCAGCAATTCAAACCTTAGTGCGACAATGTTGAAGAGCAGTGGTGAGATTGGGCACTCCCATCTTGTTCCTGATCTCAGTGGGAACTCCTTGAGTCTTTCCCCATTAAGTATCATTTGCACTTTAGGTACTTTATATGTAGCCTTTATTGCATTGAGATATAAACCCTCAATGCCTCTTCTTTCCAGTGTTTTGATCATGAAGTGTTGTTGTATTATGTAAAAGGTCTTCTCTACATCAATTGAGATGAGCCTTTGGTACTTATGGTTAAATTTATTTATGTGATGTATTAAGTTGACTGGTTTCTATATGTTGAGCAATCCCTTCATTCCTGGAATGAAACCTACATTGTCAAGGTGGATAATTTTTTTTTTCCTTGTTGTTGTTGTTTGTTTCCATGTGTTGTTGAATGTGGTTTGCAAGGATTTTGTTTGGAAACTTTGCACCAAAGTTCATTGGGAATATAGGCCTGTAGTTTTCTTGTTGAATCTTGGTCTGGCTTTGGTATTAGGGTGATGCTAGCTTGATAAAAGGAGCTGGGGAGGATTCCCTGGTCTCTGATTATGTGAAACCGTTTGAGCAAAATTGGTTTTAGTTCTTCAATGAAGGTACTACTTCACTTTGACTTCTGATTTTCTTGATGCTTCCTCAAATTAATTTTGCATTTGACCAAGGCTTCATTAAGCTTAATTAGCCAGTTGTTGAGATCTTCCATTTCTTGAATCATCTTCAATTCTTTCATATCTTTTTAAAGGATTCAAACATTTTTTTCAATCAAGTTAATCTTACTGCCAAAAGCTTAATGCTCTAAGACATGATTCTGTTCAGTTTCATTGATATGATTGTTGGTTCTTTGATGGTTTGCTTCCAGTTCAGGAATTCTTTTGATCTCATTGGTTGTTGTATTTGCATTTTGGGAATGAAGTTCTGTTGATTTCTCTATGTTTTCATTGGAGGTTTCCCTTGTGGGACTAGGCATCCTTGGTGGAGAGCTCTCAGTTTTCTGACTTTTGTTGGCTTTTTTGCATTGCTGTATACCTATTTTAGGGAGACTCTCTTTTATTGAGAATGAAGCAAATTTTTGTTCTTTGGCTCATTTACCCTCTGACTCAGGTGAACAGGGATGTTGGTAACTAGTGGCCAGTCAGGATACCAGAAGAAAAGTCCTGATTCCACAACCCACACAGGTTCCAGGCCTCCCCAAGCAAGGCACAATGGGACCTACCAGGACCAGGGAAATGGGAGGGGCCAGGTAACAGTGATATGGCCTGCTCACTCCATGAGCACCCTCCTGTGCAGGAAACTGGGACCAGGGAGCTGGGAGGAGCAGGGAAATGGGTCAGGCCTACTCATTCCATGGGCCCACACATATACCATCTGGCACATGGAACCAGGTCCAGGGAACTGGGAGGAATGTAGAAACAGGGGTCTGCTCTACTCACTCCATGCTGCTGTGCCTGCACACACACACACACCATCAGATGCAGGGAACCAGGACTAGGGGAGGTGGGAGGAGCTGGAAAGTAGGGAAATAGCCTATTCACTTGATGCTGTCCTCACCTGCACACCTCTAAGCACAGGGAACTTTGACGAGGGATCTGGGACTAGCAGGGAAACAGGGGTTGGGCATACTCCCTCTATGCAGCAACATGAAATTGTAAATGTGTTTCTTGATACTGCAAATGTATGCCTGTCTGGCTTTGTGTAGGTGTCTGGGAAGTTGAACACAGGCATTCCTTCCAAGGGCAGTGAGACTACAGCTCCTTCCTTTTCCATTCTGTGCTGCTTTCTAACCATGAGTTGAACAGAGCACTCTGTCACTTGTTCCCAACAATTATAGCAAGGATAAACAGGCTGCCCTGGCTAAAAAGACTGCCTTCATTACTTGGACTTACAGGTCTTCAATGAATGATTAAACATGGGACAGTAGTCTGCAATGTCTGTCATCATATTGAGGCTATCTCCTTTGATACTTTAAACTATGGGTCAAATTCCTGCCTAACAATGAGTTAGGGAACATTTTTCTGAAACTGGTAATCCTTCCCCTTCTAGACTGGATCAATCAACAGACTCAACAACCAGCTTTTATAACATCCTCTTCCAGAACTCTGAAAAGACACAAGAAGTTTCCATTCATTGCTACAAACCTGAAGGAGAACAGTAATTTTCCTAAATAACAGCATCCTTCCCCTATGATTTTTCATTTGTTTTGTTCCTTTTCTCCTGGTTTCACCATGGATTCTGGGAAAAACTGATCCGAGAGGCAAACATCTCTTAACAAAAGTCCAGACTACCTCCCACCAAAGGCAGCAGCAAGTTCTGCATCACTAACAAGGGTACACATGATGGATCCATAGATAACAAGCCAGACCATGCCTGGCCAAGATTGCCTCCTTGTAATTCCCTGCCTTTGCCTTTGTTACTTTCCAATATGACACTAAGGTCATTGTTAGTATCCTCAAATAACTGACTTTCAGTCACTAAACTTCTTTTCTCCTAGGTGTGGCCACACTGAGAATAAATTTCATTTGTAGTACAGCAGTGAATACTGAAGCCATTTGTACTGTGAAAGGGAAAATGGAGAAAACTATGCATGTATAACAACAACATTATTAAGATTTTATGTAGCTGAAAAATTAGCTATGAAATCATGGTGAATTTGGTTTTGGCTTTCCCCTCTAATATCCCTAATCTAGTTGCCCTTCTCATTCTTTCCTTAATCTTTAAATGACCAGTCAGTGTTGTTGCACAATACTTTTTTTTCGGGGCTTTTCCTCTCATTTTTATTGTATGAATGTATCCTCCAAAAAGAAAAATATCACTGCTACCCTAGGACGTCCTACATTTATATCTGCTTTCAAGAAGAAAAGAAAGAGATAGTGTTCTGAGAAGGAAGATTCACTCAGCAGAGGAAATTCCTGCCCACTTTTTCATTGAAAACTCTATGATCCATTAGATACAGTTGCATTCTCTGAGTCCTGGAAAATGGAGATTTGAGAAGGAGAGGCTTCTTCATCTTACTTAAGATTGGTATTCAATAACCCTGTTTCTTTCAATAAACTTACCTCTACTATGTTTTCAGTAATCAGCAAGCAAAATGAACTTGGGTTATGGTAGCATTTCTACATCATCATATTTTTTTTTCTCTTGCCATTTTGTGGTAAATGGGTAGGCCTTCTATGTTTGGAACATTCAAAGCCAAGCTTCTGATCTAGGATTATATAGTAATGTTATGATATGATTCCCTTTCAAAACAATGAGGACAACTGATCTTGGACAGAAAGGTTTGAAAGAGTAAGCATTTCTCATTATAATTTAACTCTTTTATTATAATATGAAACAATGTAATATCATTGTGTATAATATTAACACACTATTAGTATTATTGCACTGTACAATAATAACTCTGTTAATTTGTATTTCTTTGGTATTTATAATGAAAACAAAGATATCCAATATTATAAGCAATAGTATTTATTTTAAGTTTATATATAGTTTTATATTATCTATATAGTTTTATTGATTATTTGATAGTTTTCATTTTTAAACTTATAAAAGTTATAATCTTTCTCCATACCCCATTTTTACCAATATTACATCACATATTTTAATACTCAATTCTTATTTTGTAGTTTGGATTGTATATTCTTTTTTTTTATTTTTTATTTATTTATTTATTTTTTCGAGGTAGGGTCTCACTCTAGCCCAGGCTGACCTGGAATTCACTATCAAGTCTCAGAGTGGCCTCGAACTCATGGCAATCCTCCTACCTCTGCTTCCCAGGTGCTGGGATTAAAGTCGTGTGCCACCATACCCGGCTGGATTGTGTATTCTTGTACCTCCAAACCTCTTTTTCTTGATTTTTATGCAAGAGGAATACCTCAGTAGGTAACATTTCCAGAGTAATTGCATAATATTTAATTAATATTCACCAATGCCCATATGATTAACCAAAAGCATTAAATTACAGACATGTTACCACAGTCCTAGGCTGGTGGCCTGGCTCTAAGGGTTTCAACATACCAGGTTTGCCCATTCACCTGGAGAAATGAAATAGAAAAGGGGAATTGCTGGCACAAAGCCCCTGTCCAGAATCAACTTTTGGGAGGAAAGTCATTTATTTTGGTTTACAGTTTCAAGGGAAAGCTCCCTGTTGGCAAGGGAAAGATGGCATGAGCTGAAGAAGCAGGTGGAAAATAGAAGCAGGAGAGTGAGGTGAACTCTATCAAGATGGAGCTGGCTATACAACTCCTAAGTCCACCCCAAACAAGACACCTCTTACAAAAAGGCTCTACCTCACAAATTGTCATCAGCCAGAAACCAAGCATTCATAATGCATGAGTTTATAAGGCTGGGGCTAATTCAAACTCCCACAAAGATGACAATGCCCAAAACAAAAGTTTATTGTCATTGTGGTTTATCTGGGAAGAAAAGTGACATTCGAGCTATTGTGTGACTAGAAGTCATTCTCTTTGAGATTTTAATGATAATACTAGGGTCATGTAGAGAAGGAGATTGCTGTGGTAGCAATTTTGGTGAGATATAGGCTAGTTTATTATTATTCAGTATCCATTATGATGAGTCTTGTCAGTGATTAGAAAATTGCTGCTGCATTTGTTAGAAGGTCAAATTGAACTCTTGTCTCATGATGTTTGTCTATTTGTTCCTTTTATTAGGAATCCAAGGTGATTGCAGGGAGAAAGAAGAGAATGAAGCAGAGGAAGGACAAGTCATACAGGCAAGTTGGAGTTCAAAAGGAAAATGGTTTCTATTTTAGGTTTATAGTAATGGTTTGAAGGTTGAAGACACTATTTCACTGAACTGGAAAAGGATGTTACAAAAGTTGTGCACACTACTAACATACTATTAGAATTATCACACTGTACAATAATAACACTCTGTTTATTTTCATTTCTCTAACGTTTATCATGAAAACAATTATATCCAAAAATATAAACAATAGTGTTTATTTCAAGCTTATACACAGTTTTGCATTATTTATATAGATTTATCATTTTAGAGTCTTCATTCATTTTTAACCATAAAAAGGGGGTGGGGAGGACACATTACCTCAGGCTATTCCCACCCACCCCAAAGATCTTACAATTTTTCCAGCCCATCTTTCACAGTGTTGTCTAATCCTTGCTCTGGAAGATAGAAATCTGACATCTGATTTAGTGTAACTTTCTCTGTAGCATCTGGATCTCTGTTCTGATGAAGTTTGAGTGACCACAATATCTATCGCCATCTCCCTGGAGCTGGTTTTTCAGGATAGCCCTGAAAACAGTATTCCTGTTGCTGCTTCCTTTGTAGTGAATTCTGGATCTGGGCAGATGAAATAGAGGTGATCCACTTCATTGTAGGCAGGAGGCTCTCATTTTTCTGTTTGTTTTTGTTTTTGTTTTTCAAGGTACGGTCTCACTCTGGCCTAGGCTAACCTTGAATTATCTATGTAGTCTCAGAGTGGTGTCAAACTTATGACAATCCTCCTACCTCTGTCTCCCCAGTGCTGGGATTAAAGGGATGCACCACCATGCCTGGTGGCTCTCAATTTTTATGTATTGGTGTATTCTGGTTCTTCCCAGTATTCTTCACCATCTGTAAGATAGAAAAGATTCTCAAACCAAAGGTGAGAGCAGTTTGAATCAAAGGGCATAAGCCAGTTACTAGAGAGACTGTAGCAGACACCTTCAGGTACACTAAGATAAACTTCCAGATCAGGCACAGTTAGGGAGAAGGGATTTATTGAAGTTTACAGGTCCAGGGGAGGTTCCATAATGGCAGAAGAAGCTGGCCTGCTTTCACAGGACCAAACACACACACACACAGAGAAGCACAAGCCTAAAAGCCAAAAAAGCCACATAGCACATCACACTTCAGGAACTCCAGCAAGGTATACTTTATGCATCTTTTGATTGAAATCTCAAACCCACTACCACACCTTAAGATCTGCCCAGTGACATCGCCTCCAGCCACGTGGCTGCAGATACAAACTAAAAACTAACAAAACACTGAATATACTGGGGGCCGTCTATTCAAACTACCACAGAAATTTATTGATGTGTATATCCGTTCTTATTTAAAGAGCAGTGGGGGTTCTTTCTGGAGCCTAGCAGTTTCTTGTCGTAGAGAATATTTCTTGGTTGGGAGCCAGATATTCTCTCCCAGTGAGCTGGTCTCATGTCCAATCCATGAGCAATTGGTTACCTGCATTTGCTGTGTAACACTATTGCACAAGTGTACAATCCTTCTCTGGTTGATATTGTATCTGGTAGGACCTCCTGCTTATTCAATCTGTTGCATCCATTATCTTTCAGCTTCTCTCACACTTTTCAGTACTATGAGGTCTAGTTGGAAGGGATCTGGATTCACTCTCAGTTCCCGCATGGTAACTTGATGTCCTGTGGCTTCAGGCTATAGTGTCTTCAGCAATAAGGGTTTTGATTTTAGGTTTTGCAGTATCTAAGTGTTTGGCAATGGCCTGCATTATTTTGAGGATCTTGTGTTTCCCTGATCAAAAGCTCACTATGAGGGTAACCCAATTCTGTCCTTGAGTAGTACTAGCCAGAGCCCATGGTTTTAGGGTTATGCTTTCTCCACCATTTATGTTCTTCAGTTAAGGTCCCCCTTCCCCTTATTGAGGGTAATGACTTGATGAATAGTATCCAGAAATAAGGTCTCTATGGAATTGATTCATGGTGCCATTGGTTTTGTGTATTTCTCCATCCCTCCTTCCTCTACACTGAGCTGAGGCTTTTCCATTTTGTTATTTATTTCTTCTCTCTCTCTCTCTCTTTCCTTTTTACTGCTGATCATGAACTACCTGCCAAGTAGCCCTCCCCCTTTACTCACTGTTTCCCATTTTCCCTAACTTCATTCTAGTGCTATGTTCTGACTGCTGATATTTATAACAACTAATAATTAATTGATGCTGGTCCAGGTTAGGAACTACATATGAGAGAGGACATGTGTCATTTGCTGTCCTGAGTCTATGTGGCCTCAACTCAGCATGACTTTTTCCAAGTCCCCCCATTTTCCAGGAAATTTGAATATTTCATTTTTCCTTACTACTGAATAGAATTCCATTGTGTATATGCACCACATCTTCATTAGCCATTCATTTGTTGATGGGCATCTGGGTTGATTCTAGTTCCTGGCTGTTGTGAAAAGAGCAGCAATGAAAATGGTTGAGCATATGTCTCTGTGGTATGAATTATCGTCTTCAGGCTATATGCCCAAAAGGGGTAAACTTAGCTCTAATGGTAGTTCTATTTTCATATTTTTTTTTATTTGAGACAGAGATGGAGAGATGGAGAGAGAGAGAGGGAGAGGGAGAGAGGGAGAGAGAAAATGGGAGTACCAGGGCCTCTAATGCAAATGAACTCCAGATGCATTTGTCACCTTGTGCATCTGGCTTATGTGGGACTTGTAGAATCAAACCTGGGTCCTTAGGCTTTGCAGGCAAGTGACCTAACAGCTAATCCTTCTCTCCAGCCATATTTTCAGCATTTTGAGGTGTCTCCAATACTGATTCCCATAGTGGCTGTAAATGTTTGCACTACAACCAGCAGTGAATGAGGTTTACTCTTTCCCATACCCCTGCCAGCTTGTGAAGTTATTTGATTTTTGGATGATTTCCATTGTGACTGGGGTGATGTTGAATCTCATAAACATTTTAATTTGCATTGCCATGATGAGTAGAGATGTTGATGATCACTTCAGGTGTTTAATGGCCATTTATATTTCTTCCTTTGAGAACTCTCATTTCAATTCCCTGTCCCATTATTTTAGGGAGGTGCTTGACCTTTTATTGTTTAGGTTTTTGAGTTCTTTGTAGATTCTAGGGAGTAAACTGTTGTCAGACATATAGCTAGTGAAGATTTCCTACTATTCAGTAGGTTATCTATAGACCAATATCTCTTATGGATTGAGACACAAGAATTATCTATTAAATACTTGGAAACTGAGCTCAAGAACAAATCAAGCCGAATGTGGTGGTGCATGCCTTTAATCCCAGCATTCAGAAGGCAGAGGTAGGAGGATTGCCATGAGTTCAAGCACATCCTGAGACTACATAGTGAATTCCAGGTAGGCCTGGGCTAGAGAAAGACACTACCTTGAAAACAACAACAAAAAAATCAAAAGCATCTTCCCCCTCAATAAAGTAGGTTTCATCCCAGAGATGCAGGGTTGGCTCTACATATAGAAATTGAGAAACATAACATATCACATAAACATACTTGAAGTCAGGAACCACAAGATCATCTCAATAGCTGCCTCAAAGGGCTGTCAACAAAATTCAACATTCTTTCATGATTAAAACACTGAAGAAGACAGGCATTGAGGAACCTTATCTCAACATAATAAAGGCAATACACAACAGCCCTAAAGCCTATATCATCTTAAATGGAGGAAAAATTTTCCATTTCCATTAAGGTCTGGAACTAGACAGGACTGCCCACTCTCACCACTGCTTCTCAACATAGAACAAGTCTAAGTTCAAGCAATATGACATGAGGAAGAAATAAAAGGGATAACAATTGGAAAGAAAGAAGTTAAACTAGCCCTATTTCCAGATGACATGATTCTATACATAGCAGAACCAAAACACTCCTAGAAGTTATAAACACTTTCAGCAAAGTGGCAGAATATGAAATCAAAACACTAGCCTTCATATATTTATTAATGACAACAATATACAATTTTTATTTAATTTGTTTTCTGTATGCTTACTGAAGACTGATGGCATCTTGGTTAGTTCCCATTTTTGCAAATTATAAATCATCCTATGCTTTTTTACATGAGTAAACATAGGTTTCTCAGATAGCCAAAAAGAAATTAGAAATTTATTGTCTAGTGCTGTTTCCCTTTTAAGGAAATTGAGAAACTTCTCTGATAATTGCTATACAATTTCCCATCTTTCTCCAGCAAGAGTTAGGGTTTCAGTTTATATACAGACTGACCAACAATTGATATTGTCTTTCAAAAATAGCTATCTTAATAAATTGTATCATATTGTTTAATTTCCCTGATGGTAATTGATGTTTGAATATATTTTAATGTTGTTACTTGCCATTTGCAGAACTTTGTTGATATGTTTGGGTATAAATCATTTCTCAGATAAATATGATTTTCAAATATATATTTTCTTAAACATTTTAAGAAGGATCTCATGTTTCCAAGATTGACATCAAAGTGGCTATGTAGCTAAATCTGACCTTGAGCTCATAATCTTCCTACCTCAACCTCATAAATATTGGGATTCTAAGCATGTGTCATTACTCCCAGATTCAAATACATGTGTATAATATTTGACTTCTTTTACACTTCTGATTGTTATTTGACACACGAGACTGTAAGCCAAAATAAACCTATTTTTCCCACAATCTTCTCTTGGTTGGGTGATTTCTACCAGCAATGTGAACTTGACTGCAACTGTAAAGTGGTACCTAGGAGTGAGATTGCTGCCAGACACCTGACTGTGTGGCTTCAGCTTTTTGGAGCTAATTTTCAAGAGGAATGTGGAAGGATTTGAAACCTTAGCCTGAGAGATGCCTTGCAGTGCTGTAAGTACAGCTTGATGGACTATTCTGGTCAGAGTTGAAAGGCCTGAATGCAGTCAGAACTATGAACTATGAGGTTTGGTTTATGATGGTGAGAAAGAGCTTTGCTTGGACTGGGCCAGTAGTTTGTGTGAGGCTTGCTGTTATGCCTGTGTCCTGAGAAGTTGTGGAGAGTTGTTTTGAATAGAAACAAACTGGACTGACCAAAGGGATATGGCACAGAAAGAAAAATCTTTGGGTGAACTAGTGCATGTTCAGCTGAAATTGAGAGATTACAACCTTTGAGGTTGGGCCAGCTGACCTGCACTGGGGCAACAGAAAGAATCTAGACTCTTTTGAAGGGGCCCAAGTGCTCAAGGAGTGTCCTGTTCTGCAAAGTCTGCTTTGTTCCCAATGGAATGCCAAAATTGGCACCCTACCTGGTATTGTGTAGTATAAGAAATGCAGGATAAAGAGGGTCATTGAGTTTGCAACACAGTCTTGTGTTTTGGAAATGACCATGGGCAGTGTGAAGCAGGTTTGCTGGTTGCCTGCATGGAGACCCCATGGGGCCATGAGGATGAACCATGGGTTGCAGTGAGACCCAGTGGAGATTCCAGGACCCCAAGATGGCTGCTCAGGAAAGCTGCTGGCCCCGATGAAATTTTCCAGGACTGTGAGTAGCCTAGCTGGAGGGGCAGAATTGGAATGCCAGAGACTTCTTGTTGATTAGAATTATTGTACTTGGAGATTTGTCACTGGCTACAGTTGTTGGATTTGAAGCTACAGAGTTTGTTGTTTACCCTGGTTGTTTTAAGTCATGTACTGGCTGAATGTTTCTTTGCTATGCTCAGTACCATCTTCTGCAGTGTGAATGATTATTCTGTGCCATTATGGTTTTTTTGAAGTTATTTTTTGGTATTATGGCTCAGTTAAAAGATCTTGGACTATGGAGATGTATGACCATCATTGGAAATGATAAAAAAAAAATAACAAAACTATGGTGCATTTTAGAGTTAGATGAATGCATTGCATTTTACATTATGTATGTTTATCAGTTTATGGGGGACAGGGGTGGAATGTGGTGACTTGATTCAGGTGTCCCCCATCAACTTGGGTGTTCTGGCTGCTAAATTCCCAGATGATGGAGATTTGGGAATTTATACCTCCTGGAGGGAGTGTATTGGGGGCAGGCTTATGGGTGTTATATCCAGTTTCCCCATGCCAGTGTTTGGCACACTCTCCTGTTGCTATTGTCCACCTTATGTTGGCCAGGGGGTGATGTACACTCTCTGTTCATGCCATCATTTTCCACTGCCATCGTGGAGCTTCCCCTTGAGCCTGTAAGCCAAAATAAACCTCTTTTCCCACAAGCTGCTCTTGGTTGGGTGATTTCTACCAGTAAGGTGTACCTGACAGCAACACTGAGGTATATGGTAGATCTTTCTCATCATTTGAATAACCTCAATATTGTTTCTAGTATTGGCTGCATAATTGTAGTCTTTGAGGGTTATATTTTCTGAACATACATGACAAACTTTTCAATAATTGTGATGTTTTGTGTTTTGATAATAGCTGAATACCTGTTTCTATGAGATGAGGTGATATCTAATTACATTTTTTAGGTTTTCATTTCCATTTCTCAGATGTGTAGTGATTTTGAGATACCCACACAAAGAAACACACATGTATATGGTTTTTCATCTAAATGCACGACTTTTCTCCTCCAAACATCTCATTTAGTCTCTTTCTGAAATATCATATTTCAGACAAACCTCATAAAGTTAAGTTATATTCTAGCACAAAAATAACTTGTCTTAAATATAACTAAAATCCACACTCCAGCACTACTCTGCTTCTACCCTAACACATTGAGCAATTTTGAAGAAACTATTAAATATAAAATCTAAATTTGTGTACAAAATAATCCCCCATGCCTTAAATTACTAAAAACCATTATTAGAAATTGAATTATTTTTTTTATTAGTTAGTTTTGTATTCAGCAAATACAGTCAGTTTGGTACCATTATTAGGCTCATCCTTGACCTACCCCCTCCTCTTGGCCCCTCCTTGTTGAGGTTTATGGGTCATGAATTGTGGAGTTAGCCCACAGTTATGGGTAAGCTAAATGTCTCTGCATATCATGACCCAACATGTGGCTCTGACATTCTTTCCGCCCCCTCTTCCACAAAATTTCCCTGAGCCATGTTGGGTTCATTTTTGGTCTGCTTCAGTGATGAGGTGTTGGGGGCCTCTGAGGCTCTGGCTCTCTGATTTGGTAGGAATTGATTTTTCTCTGTGCTGATCTCCTTCCCCCTTCTCCTGGTATCTGGTTCATCAGGAAAACAGCCCCTTGCTTGTTTCTCCAATTTTTCTTAGTTTCAGCTGGGGCCCTTTTGAGGTATGATGGGGTGGCTCTCTCTTTAGGATCTACATCTATCTGAAAAAGAGAAGCAGATTCTCCAAGGGAGAGTAAGTTAGCACCAGGACAAATGAGATAACCCTTACTTTTTTTTTTATAGAGAATTTACTAGGTGTAGGCCCTCTTGTAGCCCACAATTGATGGTAGCTTGATATTGGAGAGTGGGCTTATGTTTGGATATGGTTCTGACTTGTTTCCCAGCTCCAGCTATGGGTCCCATACCAGTGAGGGGATCAGTTAGCCACATTGAGAGCAGTTGGTTCCCCACCATGGCTGTGTGCCACCACTGCACTTGTGTGGGCATCACAACAAGTTATTTGCTGCTAAGTAGGTTAGACCATGCGTTGCTTCGACAGATATTGGTCATTTTCCCCCAGTTGCCCATGTAGCACCTTCTGGCACTAGATGCGCTGACTGTCTGGGGACTGACTCTCTTCCAACTTCCAGCCATGCCATTCTAATTTGCATGTCAATCACATGAACTTTTGATTGTATACATTTAAAAATTTTCTGTTCTTTAGAAAAGAATGATGTATTCATATGAGTCTAGACATCATTGGATATGGCTAATAATTTAGGTAAAATATTCACAACTAAAATGTTTAATAATTACATGATTAAAACATAGATATTTTAAAAAATCATTAGCACTCGAAACTACTGTTAAGGATCCATTTGGGTGTAAGGAATAAACATTGTGATGAACAGTGGTACAAATTATGATAAACATCCAGTCCTTAATGACCGCACAATGAATTCCATAACCCCACTGGGGAGGGCCCCTGGAAAATGGTAACTGAGGGGAGGGGATAAAATTTGTTTAAAAAAGGTAATTAATTTAAAAAAATCAAGGAGAAAGATTTCAACCACTTCAAATAGTGATAACATAACCAAATTAATAAAATGATAACATGACAGTATTGGTACACAAATGACCTGTCATACATATTCATAAGTTTGACATGTCCAAGGGAAATAGAGATGGCAATGTGTCTGTCACTTGCTTTACAGGTGTAGAGTGATAAATTTTGGTTTTGTTTCGGTCAAGCTATTGTTTCCAATCTTAATGTTCTGATTCTCAAAAGATGATCTATCAACAATATTGTACATGAATTCAGACAGAGGCATTAACATCATTATCATTGCTTGATATGTACTTTTTACAGTTGAAGAGAATGTTTTATTTGACTGCTCATATAGAAATGGGAAGAAGACTCACATCAAACACTTTAGATCAGGTATGGTGATGCCTCCAGAGGTATTTCTTTTGCGGAGGATATGTTTAGACATGCGAGGTCTTCTGCCTTTCCATATGAAATTGGAGATCATTTTCTTTATCTCAGTGAAGAACACTGTAGGCATTTTAATTGTAATTGCATTAAATCTGTATATTGCCTTTGGTAGGATTGTCATCTTCACAATGTTAATTCTGCCTATGCAGGAACATGGGAGGTCTTTCCATTTTCTCAAGTCCTCCTCAATTTCTTTTTTGAGTGTTTTCATGTTTTCGTTGTACAGATCTGTCACTTCTTTGGTTAACGTTATTCCAAGGTATTTTATTTATTTTTGTTGCTATTGAAAATGGGACTATGTCCTTTATTTGTTTCTCTGTATCTTTGTCATTTGCATATAGGAAGGCTACTGATTTTTGTGCATTGATTTTGTATCCTGCTACTTTGCAATAGGAGTTAATCACCTTCAGCAGTTTTGGGACGGAGACTCTCGGGTCTCTTACATATATAATCATATCATCAGCCAATAAAGCTAACTTAACTTCTTCCTTTCCGAATTGTATCCCTTTTATTTCCTTGATCAGATTGGCCAGGGGTTTGTCAATCTTGTTTATTTTTTCAAAGAACCAGCTCTTTGTTTTGTCAATTGTCTTAATTGTTTCCTTCGTTTCCAATTCACTGATTTCTGCTCTGATTTTAATTATTTCTTTCCTTCTGGAGCTCTTTAGGTTGGATTTTTCTTGTTTTTTCCAGTGCCTTTAGGTGTATGGTTAGGTTATTGATTTGGGACCTTTCTGTCTTTTTTATGAAGGCATTGAGTGCTATGAACTTTCCCCTGAGGAACGCCTCCATTGTGTCCCATAAGTTTTGGTAGTATGTGTTCTCATTGTCATTGAATTCCAGAAATTTTGCAATTTCATTTTTTATTTCATCCACTATCCGTTTATTGTTTAAAAGTGTGCTGTTCAGTTTCCAGGTGCCATTGGGATTCTTGGTGGGTCTTTTGTTGTTGATTTCTAGCAATATAGCATTGTGATCTGATATCATGCAGGGAACTATGTCAATCTTCCTAAATATGTGGAGGCAGTCTTTGTGACCCAGTATATGGTCTATTTTAGAGAATGTTCCGTGGGTTGCTGAGAAGAATGTTTAGTCTGTGGATTTGGGATGGAAAGTTCTGTAGATGTCCGTTAGATCTAAGTGATCTATGGTTTTGTTGAGCTCTCTTACCCAGAGGACAAAAATCTTATAACTACTCCTATTTCTATCCATGTACCATGATTTTTTTCTGAATTATTTTTCACCCCTTGCCTTTCTTTTCCTACAATGTGCAACATTTCCTCCTCTGTTTTTCTTGCAATTTAACTTCCTCCTGCCTTTGCTTATACACCCTTTCAAACCACTTAGAAAACTGCCAAACAAACATGACCTCATTCTTCATCATCTTAGTATGTGGTAGAGGAGACTAGATATGGAATTAAATCCCAATTTTACACTGAAAGTGTTTCATGAGCATCTTACACAAATAATTATTTGACTTTATACTCTTTTAAAGTAAAAGTTTATGATGAGAGTAGGTGTGTTAAAGCCTATAACCTTGTCAAATGTGTTGTCATTTATTTTTTAAATGCTCTGCAAAAATAGGATGTTGGACACTTCCAAAAGCATGATGAATGAACCTCAACTCACTTCATTTGGAGCCATTTCATAATTTTCAATATGTTGCATTGGCAATTAGGTAACATGAAGTTGAGCCAAAATTTAGAATTTCATACTAGCTATTAAATCCACAGCAATTTAAATATATAGGTGATATAAAAATAAATGTCCACATTTACCAAATAAGTGAATAATGTGAAAAATTGGACGGTAGGTAAATACGTATAGGGCATAAATACAATTTTTTCAGTGTGTTATTCCTTTTTAATTTTAGTTATTTTTGAGTAAGGTCTCTATATGTAGACCAGACTGGCATTGAGTTCACAATCTTTCTTTGTCACTAAGAATTTCAGAAACCTCAAAAATATATAAATCAGCTATTATAATCACTTTGAATCATGAATGTTCCCACACTGATGGCAGTAATCAAGGCAACAACTGGATATTCTTTATTCACTTTCAAATTCCCAATAGAAAATGACCTAATAATGATATTTAGCATTTCTTTATAGTAATATGTCAGACATAATGAACCATCACATTCTCTGATGTTCAGATATCCTTTTTATTTTTATTTATTTATTAGAGACAGAGAGAGGGAGAGAAGGAGTGGGGAGAACAGGCAGGCTAGGGCCTATAGCCACTTCAAACAAACTTCAGATATGTGTGCCAACTTGTGCATCTAGCTTATGTGGGACCTGAAGAATCGAACCTGGTTCCTTAGGCAAGTGACAACCACTAAGCCATGTTTCCAGCCTCAGATACAATTTTGACCTTGACTAACTCCAGGAATTACATGAGGTTTCTTTTTACATTGAATACATGATTTGTTCCAATTAAAAATATATCTTGTGCAAATATGAAAATGCATAGAAAAGTTTTGGTTGCGTATTTTAATATTTTATAGAAAAGTGTTAGAGCATCATGGGTACCCTTGCACCTGTGCTTGCCATGGGTGAGATCATCTTCTGATTGCATTAAACAGGAGTACTAACATATGAACATTACTTTGAAAGGTAAAATGTTTACCTTCAAATATATAAACACAAAATTACTTACCAAACCCCAAGTTTTTGAAACTAATTAATGGAGGAACTATGTATTAGTTGCCAGTGAGAAGTCATCCCTAACTTCATTTCTATAAGATATCGGGGACAGAATAGGGTATAATAACTGACATTTTAAAAAACCCTGAGTTAGCAATCTGTTTTAACTCTTTATTATGTCAATGAAATAATGCATCCATTCATCATTATATCCTGTCTATGTACAAGATTGTGGAGACTTCTGGAAGCATGCCCTTTCCTGGATGATGGATCAGATATACCAAAGAAAGAGGAGTCACAGAAGTAATATAGGTTTGGCTTAGGTTTTTTTGTGTGTGTGTGTGATATGTCTGACTATGGTTGATGAAGCAGGAGACTCAGAAGAAATAATGTGCTCTTCTAGTTACTTATAAAAGGTTGGGACTCCATTTTTTTTAGCCTTTTCTCAGATATCTGTAACAGTTTTAGGTATTCTACTGTATCCGTTTTTTATAACCCTGTTCCATATTCACTTTTGTCATGTTTACTAATAAAACAAAGGAGGAAAACCAAACCAAGAGAAGAGAAATGCATCATATTAAATATATGCTACATATGAGCTTGCATATGGTTGCAGAAGCAACTGAACCTGAGGACTGAAGTGAGTCTTGAAGTTCCTCTGCAGACTTCAAAACTTAAGAGAACAAGAGAGGAAGATTGTTAACTGTGCAAATAATGACAAAGTCACCCAATAGAATTATGGCAAAATTACACTAAAAAAGAAATTTAAAAAGATGACATTTATTTATTTGTTTATCCATCCATCTGGAGTTTTGCCAGGATTTCACCTTTAGAAAAGCTTACTTGAGAAGTGCAGATAGACTCTGGAGGCTTTGCTAGATGGAAAAACTTCCATTTCAAAATTATGTTATTTCCAGCCTATGAGAAAAAATAAAAGTGTATAAGTATGCCTATGTATACCTATTGTCTTTTTATAAGTGTCTGAAAAAAACACAAACTTCCAATGAGCTACTATTTTTCATGAATAATCATGTTGTGCTTTGTTGAACAATTATACCAATTATTCAAACCCAGCTAGTTCTAATGCCACCAAATCAGTTACAGAGCAAAATAGAGCTTTTAAGAGCTTCTGTGAATGAAGATACTGAGGACATTCCCACTCAGGAATGAACAAAAGTCTAAACATTTCTTTGCTTTGACAAATTGCACTTAATCATGAATAAAAAATTCAGTAGAATCTAAAAATATCATCAAACCAATATATTCAAATGTGAGTTGGTTTAGAAACCCAAAGATGGTTCATTATAGTATATTAATTAATGTATTTTTTAATTTATTTTTATTTGTTATAGACATATTTAGCATGTAAATGACAAAGGTTAGTACCATACTTTCCTTCATCCCTGGCCCTTTTCAAAAGGGGCATTCCTTGTTCAGGTTGCAGGCCATCCCCATGGGGACTGTGGGTCATGTATTGAAGGGGCAGCAGTCAGTTATGGGGAAGAGGCAATGTCTCTGTGCATAATATTTCAACTTGTGGCTTTAACAATCTGTCTGCCTCTTCTTACACAAAATTCACTGAGCCATGTTGGGTGTGTTTTAAATCTACTTCAGTTATGGGCTCTTAGGAGCCTCTGGATCTTTGGTGTTCTAGGTGTTGAGGGTCTTCAGTGTATATCTCCTTCACCCTTCATCAATGTAATATGTAACAAACACACATAAATTTGTAATTTGTATTAAATTAAACTGTTTATGGAAAGGAAGAGTCACATAGTCTGATATCTATTTGCTAAACAGAGCACTACCTAAAAATGATGCTACAGTGATGTCCTAACCTTGATAAAATCTATATAGCTTAATGTCACATTAAATGGTACATTAAATGAAATGTACATTGTATTGAGTATGCTGGTAACCTAGAATGAATTATAGCTACTGTATATGATTTCCATAAAATAAAAATAAAATGTAACTTGGACAAAATAAATGGAAAAGAAGGCAAACACTTTTAATTTCCTCATTATATAATGTTATGTCTGAAAAACTCCATGAAAAAGTTAGAAAAAAAAAAACCTATTACAGAGAGTAAAAGCCAATACAAACATTTCAGTAAGGTATCAAAGTATAAAATACAAAAAGTGCAAACTCTTTATATACCCAAATAGTAACCACTGGGGAAGAAAAAAAAAAAAAAACTCCTACAAAAAAACAGTAACAGATAAGTAGGATTAAATGAGCAAACTCTATATGAAGAAAAAGTATTCAAAGGATTCTAGGAATGCAAAATCCTGTGTCCATTAAGCCAAACCATACAAATGATGTGAATTCATGTCAGTTGGACATTTTCTTTGGGGGTTTTTTGTCAATTATTGTCTTACATATGCACATGTATAATATAGTCATAAATTCTTAACAGGTTTGAGCCTTAGATTAAAATAATCTATTTCCATAATACACTGATATTTGCTTCTTGGCAGTGCCAGCTTAGTGAGTTTAATCTAATCCAGACTTATTTCATTCAAAATTGACTCTTAGACAAGAATTTTCTATTTATAGCTAACTTCTACGTCCATATAATTGCATTCCCACCAACAGTGTAGAAGGGTTCCTCTTTTTACACATCCCCACCAGCATTTATGATCATTTGTTTTCATGATAGTAGCCGATCTGACAGGAGTGAGATGGAATCTCAATGTAGTTTTAATCTACATTTCCCTGATGACTAGGGATATAGAACATTTTTTCAGAGGCTTATACACCATCCGTATTTCTTCTTTGGAGAAGTCTCTATTTAGCTCCATAGACTTTTTTTTTAATTTTTTTTTTAATTTTTTTAATTTTAATTTTTTTTAAATTTTTTTTAATTGGCTTCTTTAATTACTTATTATTTATCTTTTTGAGTTCTTTGTATATCCTAGATATTAATCCTCTATCAGATATATAGCTGGCAAAGATTTCTTCCCATTCTATAGGAAGCTTCTTTGCTGTATTCACAGTGTCCTTTGCAGTACAAAATCTTTGGAATTTCATGAGGTCCCAGAGGTTAATCTGTGGTTTTATTGCCTGAGCAATTGGGATTATATTCAGAAAGTCTTTGCAAAGACCAATATGTTGAAAGGTTCCCCCTACTTTTTCCTCTACCAGTTTCAGAGTTTCTGGTCTGATGTTAGGGTCTTTAATCCATTTGGACTTAATTCTTGTGTATGGAGAGAGAGAAGAATCTATTGTACACATATATATCCAGTTTTCCCAACACCATTTGGTGAAGAGGCTGTCGTTACTCCTATGAGTATTTTTGATATTTTTATTGAATATCAGGTGGCTATAGCTACCTGGACTTACATCTGGGTCCTCTATTCTGTTCCATTGATCTACATGTCTGCTTTTGTGCCAGTACCATGCTGTTTTTGTTATTATGGCTCTGTAGTATAGGTTAAAATCAGGTATGGTGATAATACCAGCCTTATTTTTGTTGCTCAGTATTATTTTAGATATTCTAGGTTTTTTGTGATTCAAAATGAATTTTTGGATTGTTTTTTTATTTTTTCTGTGAAGAATGCCATTAGAATTTTGATTTGGATTGCATTAAATATGTAGATTGCTTTTGGTAAGATTGCCATTTTCACAATATTGATTCTTCCTATCCAGGAACAAGGGTTGTTTTTCCATTTCCTAGTTTCTTCTGCAATTTCTTGCTTGAGTGTTTGATAGTTTTCATTGTAGAGATCCTTTACTTCCTTGGTTAGGTTTATTCCAAGGTACTTTATTTTCTTTGATGCAATTGTGAATGGGAGTGATTCTCTGATTTCGTCCTCTGTGTGTTTGTTGTTAGCATATAGGAGGCTACTGATTTCTGTGTTTTTATTTTGTATCCTGCTACATGGCTGTAGGTGTTTATCAGCTCTAACAGTTTGCTGGTAGAGTCTTTAGGGTCCTTTATATATAGAATCATGTCATCTGCAAATAATGACAACTTGATCTCTTACTTTCCAATTTGTATCCCTTTTATATGTGTCTCTTGCCTTATTGCTATGGCTAAGACTTACAGTACTATATTAAATAAAAGTGGGGACAGTGGACACCCTTGTCTTGTTCCTGATTTTAGTGGAAAAGCTTCCATTTTTCCCCATTTAGTAATATGTTGGATGTAGCCTTGTCATAAATTGCCTTTATTATATTGAGATATGTTCCTTCTATTCCCAGTCTCTGTAGGACTTTTATCATGAACGGTGTTGGATTTTGTCAAACGCTTTCTCTGTGTCTAATGAGATGAACATGTGATTTTTGTCCTTCAGTCCATTTATATAATGTATTACATTTATAGATTTGTGTACGTTGAACGATCCTTGCATCCCTGGGATAAAGCATACTTGGTCAGGATGAATGATCTTTCTGATATATTCTTGTATTCTGTTTGCCAATAATTTGTTGAGAATTTTTGTATATATGTTCATGAGGGACATTGGTCTGTAATTTTCTTTTTTTGTTCTATCTTTGTCTGGTTTGGGGAAGAGGGTGATGCTGGCTCCATAGAAGGAGTTTGGTAGGGTTACTTCTTTTTCCATTTTATGGAAAACTTAAGAAGCAATGGTGTTAGTTCTTACCTGAAGGTCTGGTAAAATTCAGCAGTGAATCCAACTGGGCCTGGGCTTTTTTTTAGTTGGGAGATTTTTGATAACTGCTTGGATCTCCATGCCTGTTATAGGTCTATTTAAGTGATTAACCTCATCTTGATTTAATTTAGGTAGGTCATATAAATCAAGGAAATCATCCATTTCTTTCAGATTTTCATACTTTGTGGAGTATATGCTTTTATAGTATGATCCTATGATTTTTTGAATTTCTCTGGCACCTCTTGTGATGTTACCTTTTTCATCTCTGATTTTATTAAATTGTGTCTCTTCTCTCTTTCTTTTGGTCAGATTTGCTAAGGGTTTATCAATCTTATTTATCCTTTCAAAGAACCAGCTCTTTGTTTCATTGATTCTTTGGATTTTGTTTGTTTGTTTGTTTCTATTTCATTAATCTCTGCCCTAACCTTTATTATTTCTTCCCGTCTACTGACTTTTGGTTTGCTTGTTCTTCTTTTTCCAAGGATTTAAGGTGAAGCATTAGGTAGTTTACTTGAATCCTTTGTAGTTTCTTAATATAGGCACTTAAATCTATAAATTCACCTCTTTGGACTGCCTTCATTGTGTCCCAGAGATTTTGGTATGTTATGTTCTCATTATCATTTGACTCTATAAATTTTTTGATTTCCTTCTTGATTTCTTCATTGACCCATGCATCATTTAGTAGTGTGTTGTTTAATTTCTATGGTTTTGTGTATGCTCTATAGCCTTTATTGCTATTGATTTGTAGTTTGATTCCATTGCGGTCAGATAGAATGCAAGGAATTATTTCAATTTTCCTGTATTTGTTAAGATTTGCTTTGTGTCTTAATATATGGCCTATTTTACAGAATGTTTCATGTGCTGCTGAAAAGAATGTATATTCTGCAGCATTTGGATGAAATGTCCTGTATATATGTTAGGTCCATTCCTTCTATGACCTCATTTAGTCCAGATGCCTCTCTGTTTATTTTTTCCCAGGATGACCTGTCAATTGATGAGAGTGGGGTGTTGAAGTCATCCACTAACACTGTGTTTGGTGTTATCTGTGACTTTAGTTCTAATAGCGTTTGGTTGATGAATTTGGGGGTCCCCATGTTATGTGCATATATGTTTAGGATTGTAATGTCCTCTTGTTGGAGGGTGCCATTAATCAATATAAGGTGACCTTCCTTATCTTTCTTAACTAATGTTGGACTGAAGTCTACCTTGTCAGATATTAGGATAGCAACCTCTGCTTGTTTTCTAGGTCCATTTGCTTGAAACACCATTTTCCAACCTTTCACCCTAAGATAGTGTCCATCCTTTGTAGGAAGGTGGGTTTCATGGAGACAACAAATTGAAGGATCCTGATTTTTAACCCAGTCTGCAAACCTATGTCTTTTGGTTGGGGCATTGAGGCCATTGATATTAAGAGGTATTATTGAAAGGTGTGTATTCATTTTAGCCATTTTTTGTAGTTCTTCCAGTTTTATCCTTGCTTTCTTGTGTTAACTAGTATTTGAGTATTGTTTGTTTTTTCCAGATTCCTTATACATGAGCTTTTCTTTTTCTTTAGTGTGGAGGATTCTTTCAAGTATTTTCTGTAGAGCAGGTTTTGTCTTCAAATACTCCTTTTGCTTGCTTTTGTCGTGGAATGTCCTTATTTGTTCGTCTATTTGAATGGATAGCTTTGCAGGATAAAGTAACCTTGGTTGATAGTTGTTACCTTTCAGAACTTGGAATACATCACTCCATGCCCTTCTGGCTTTTAAAGTTTGTGTTGAATAATCTGCTGTAATCCTGATAGGCTTGCCTTTTTAGGTAACTTGATTTTTCTCTCTGACTGCATTCAATATTGTTTCTTTGGTTTGTGTGTTTGGTAGTTTGAGAGAGTATGGTGAGGAGAGGTTTTTTCCAGATCTTGTCTGGCTGGTGTTCTAAAGGATTGCTGTATCTGCATTGGCACCTCTTTCACAATTTGGGGGAAGTTTTCTTCTATGATTTTGTTGAAGACACCTACTATGCCTTTGGAGTGAAATTCTTCTCCTTCTTCTGTGCCCTGAATAGTATGTTTGATCTTTTCATAGTGTGCCAAATATCTTGAAATTCCCACTCATACTTTTTTATTAGTTTGTCTTTCTCTTTGTTGGACTGTATTAGATATGCCACCTGGTCTTCTAGCTTAGATATTCTGTCCTCTCCTTCATCCATTCTACTGGTGAGATTTTCTACAGAGTTTTTATTTCATTAATACTATTCTTTATTGCTAGTAATTCTAACTGTTTTTCTTTATTATGTCTATTTCCTTATTTATGTCTAGTACTGACCTCTTTATTTCATTAAGTTGGCATTGTGTGTCTTCTTTGCTTCCTTTGATTTCTTCTTTGAGTTCTTTGAACATATTTATAATCATTTCTTTGAAATCTTTCTCAGGCATTTCCTCTAACTCATTCTCACTGGAGGTCATTTCTGATGCATTAATACTTTTTGGTGGATTTATATTGTCTTGTGTTTTGGTGTTTCTTGTGTTTTAATGTATATATTTTTGCATCCTGGATTATTTAATGATTGGATTTTCTAGTTAGCTGTGTATTATTAGATGTATCAGTCAATCTGATGTTATACATCTTCAGGGTAGGAGCTGAAAGCACTAGGTGTGGCTCTCAAGACGCTCAGAATATTTACAAAAGTGACTCTAGGTGTTGGGTTTGCCTGCTATGAGAGTATTCAAGTAGGCTGAGTGGAACCAAATACAGATAGTTTCCAAAATTTAACTAAAGAATGTACACTTTCTTTTTTTGAATTTTTTTATTAATTAGTTTTTTATTCAGAAAATGCAGTCACTTTGGTACCATTATAATGTGTACATTACATATGTACATTATAATGGTACAATGTACACTTTCAATGAAAAACAGCACAGAGTATTTATCCAAGATTAGGTATTATGACAACCAGATCCTCTGTCTGTCCCTTAGGCTGGTTTGTGCCTCACCCACTCCCTTAATCCTGACAACAAGGTTAAGATTCCTGGTGTATAGAGTGTTTCAAGTCAGCTTGTGACCAGGTGATACCCTTCCCTAATGTATAAAAGAAGAGGAAACAAAGGCACTATAAATCAAGGAGCAACAAATAACAAGCATAAAATACAGCTTATTTAAGAATGGAAAATCTGGCCGGGCGTGGTGGCGCACGCCTTTAATCCCAGCACTCGGGAGGCAGAGGTAGGAGGATCACTGAGAGTTCGAGGCCACCCTGAGACTACAGAGTGAATTCCAGGTCAGCCTGAGCTAGAGTGAGACCCTACCTCGAAAAACCAAAAAAAAAAAAAAAAAAAAAAAAAAAAAAAAAAAAAAGAATGGAAAATCTGACCATCCACCAGATTTAACATATAATTTATCCTGATATGGAAGGCGCAATTAGGACTTCTGTTTCAGGCCTACATACAAGGAGGTTTACTAGGCGGGTACTGACCTGGTGTAATCCCAGTTACCTTTTGGGATGATTTTGGTCTCTCCTCCTGCTTGAATGCCACTGTAGGTTCAAGTAGGCGTAGCCAGGTCCCTGGACCGCTGCTCTGTTTGCTGGAGCTGGGCACTGGCAGTGGGGCAGGGGAGGCTGCCAATGCTATTCTAGTTCTCTGGCTGTTCCATGTGTTCTTCTACCTTGTGATCTGCTCCTCAGTTGTTCACTGCCATTCTCCCTTCACTTTTCTTGGGTTTGTGGAGAGCTCCGGTGTGAGTGGAAAATCCCCTCACCTGGCTTTTCCTGTGGCTCAAGTGGAGCCTGGTGGCTGTCTGGTCCACTGCATTCCAACATACTTGCTGGAGCTGCTTCTGCTTGCCTGGGTGGGCTCTGGATGCTCTGGATCTCTCCTAATTCTCTGTTGCCGTTTCAATTTCCTATACACCTCACTTTTTAGTAAAAGTGTGTCTCTTTTTTTTTTTTTTTTTTTTGAGGTAGGTCTTGCTCTAGCCTAGGTTGACCTGGAATTCACTATGAAGTCTCAGTGTGGCCTGGAACTCTAGGTGAACCTCCTACTTCTGCCTCCAGAGTGCTGGGATCAAAGGCATGCGCCGCCATGCCTGGCTCACCCTAGAGTCTTACTGAAATTTTCTGCCCAGCTTTTAAGATGCATTTGTTGAACCATCAATAACTTCTATAGCAGAGAGATTATCATAAAAGAAAATTCATCTTCCCACACAGAAGACATATGAATATATCTGGAAACATTTTGGTTTCAACTTTTACAAGGCTACTTTCATCTAAAGGTAAATCTTATTGATGCTACTAAAAAATTTATAATATGCAGAACCACTCCTCACAAGACAGTGTTATATTGCTTATAATGCTGTGGCCTTTTTAGAGAAAAGCAGAGTTGCAGGCTGTACTGACTGTTTTCAGCATTTCTATCTCCTGGGATCATTACCTTTTAGGTGTTACACAACCGATACATTCAAACACGTATTTTATAGGCTTTTCCTAGATTTTCTAGTGTTTTCTTCTTCTTCTTCTTCTTCTTTTTTTTTTTTTTTTCTCCTAAGGGTTACTTTCAAGCCAGTATGCCATTGCTAAGAGAATAACATCACAAATTCAGTGTAGAGTTCTGTTTATAAACAATGTCTATGCCAACTCAAAGCTGAGAATGTGCTGCTTCAAAAATAGATGATAGGTTTGACCTAGTGCCAGGCTGAATTAGATGCTGTGAAAATAGAGACTGTGGTGCTGGTACAGCTTTGTTTTAGGATAACATCCAGCATCCATAGTGATCAAGAGGAAGTCTAGGTTTTAACAAGTTGGGTCATTTTGAGACTTGAACAATAATTTGAAAGGTGAACAAAGATTTCATGTTCTTTTTCAAAATATATTTATTATTTATTTGAGAGAGAGAGAGAAGACTGGACAAGATAGGAAGGACTTCTAGCCACTTCAAACAAACTCCAGATATATGTTCCACCTGGTGCATCTGGCTCATATGAGTACTGGGTTATTGAACATGGGTCCCTAGGCTTCACAGGCAAGCACTTTAACTGCTAATCCATCTCTCCAGCACAAAATTTTATATTCTTAAACACTTCACAATTTATTTTAACAACTCATTTGCAAGCAGAGAAAGAAAGAATGAATATAGATGTGCCAGGTCTTCTAGCTGTTGAAAACGAACTCCAGATGCATGTGCCACTTTGTGCATGTGGCTTTACTTGGGTACCTGGCTCCTTAGGCTTTGTAGGCAAGTGCCTTAATTGCTAAGTCATCTCCCCAGCCTCTACAATTGATTTTTTTTTAAAGACAAGTGTCAGAATTATAAAATGGAAGCCATCCTACAGTATTAGAGGATACTTGTTTAATGCTCTTTGGGGAGTTCTTTTTTTTTTTTTTTTTTTTGATGAAAAGCTTTAATGTCAGACCAAAACCTTTAAAACTACCACATAGAAATAACTCAGAGCACATGCATAGGCAGAGATTCTGAACAGTTTGTAATAATTCAGGAAATATTATCACAAAAGTGGTCTTCTAACTATACATATGACAGGGGATTAATACCTAGAATCTACAAAAACATTAAACATGAAAAGAATGAAGTAAATTAATATGTAAATGATCTGAACACATGATTATCAAAAAAATTACAAATGTCCAATAAATACCTAAAGGGATTAATATTCTTTTTTTATTTTTGTAATCAGTGAATACAGTCAAGTTGGTACCAGTGTTAGCCTCCTCCCTGTCTTCCCTCTCCACAGGGGCCTTCATTCTTGGGATGTATGGTTCAAGCATTCTGGAGTTAGCCTTTAGTTTTGGGTAGGAGGAAATGTCTCTGTGTGTCATGACCCAATGTGTGGCTCTGACATTCTTTCCACCCCCTTTTCCACAAATTTCCCTGAGCCATGTCGGGTTCATATTAGGTCTGCTTCAGTGGTAAGGTCTTGGGAACCTCTGTGTCTCTGGATATCTGGTTTGGTAGAGGTTGATTGTTCTCTGTGTCTATCTCCATCACCGTTGTGCTGGTTCCTGGTTCACCAAGAAAACAGTATTCCAGGGATGGGGAGATGGCTTAGCCGTTAGGCGCTTGCCTGTGAAGCCTAAGGACCCTGGTTCGAGGCTCAATTCCCCAGGACCCACGTTAGCCAGATGCACAAAGGGGTGCACGCATCTGGAATTCGTTTACAGAGGCTGGAAGCTCTGGCGCGCTCATTCTCTCTCTCTCTCTCTCTCTCTCTCTGCCTCCTTCTCTCTGTTCTCTCAAATAAATAAATAAACCAAAAAAAAAAAAAAAAAAGAAAGAAAGAAAGAAAGAAAACAGTATTCTTGCATGTTTCCCAATTATTCTTAGTTTCAGCTGGGGCTCTTTTGAGGTATGTTAGGTGTTTCTGTCCTTAGGATCTGTGTCTATCTGAAAAAGAGAATCAGATTCTTGAATGGAGAGTAAAGTTATCACCAAGTAATTGTGACAACCATTATTTTTTAGAGAGAATTTAATGGAGAGCAGGGTCATGTTGGACATGGTTCTGACTTGTTTTCCAACTCCAGCTATAAGTTCCATTCCACTGAGCAGATCAGTTAGCCAAATCAAGAGCAGTTGATTTCCACCATGGCTATGTGCCACTATTGCACTTGTATGAGCATCACATCTGGTTATTTGCTGCTAGGGAGGTTAGATGATGCATTCCTTGGAGAGATATTGGTCATTTCCCCCCAGTTACTCAAGTAGCACCTTCCGGCACTAGACATGCTAACTATCTGTGGGCTGACTCTCCTCCAGCTTCCAGCCATGTCGCTCCATAATATGTGCCAAACTATTATTAGTGCCTTTGTCAAACATCAAGTAGCTGTGCTTACTTGCCCCAAAGTCTGTGTCCTTGATTCTATTCCAGTGGTCTATACTCCTATCTTTTTAAATTTATTTTTGTTTATTTTTATTTATTTGAAAGAGACGGACAGAGAGAGAGAGAGAGAGAGAGAGAGAGAGAGAGAGAGAGAGAGAGAATGAGCACGCCAGGGCCTCCAGCCACTGCAAATGAACTCCAGATGTGTGTGCCCCCTTGTGCATCTGGCTAACATGGATCCTGGAGAATTGAGCCTCAAACCAGGGTCCTTAGGCTTCACAGGCAAGCGCTTAACCGCTAAGCCATTTCTCCATCCCCTATACTCCTATTTTTATGCCAGTACCATGCTATTTTTATTATTATGGCTTTGTAGTATAGCTTTAGATCAGGTATGTCAATGCCTCCAGAGGTGTTTCTTTTGCTGAGGATATGCTTGGATATCCGAAGCCTTCTGCTTTTCCATGTAAATTTTGAGGTCAAATTTTCCATCTCTGTGAAGAACATTGTTGGGATTATGATGGGAATTGCATTAAATCTGTAGATTGCCTTTGGTAGGATTGCTATTTTCACAATATTTATTCTGCCTATCCAGGAGCATGGGAAGTCTTTCCATTTTCTTAAGTCCTCCTCAGTTTCTTTTTTGAGTATTTTTATATTTTCATTGTATAGATATTTCACTTCCTTGGTTAATGTTATTCCAAGATGCTTTTGTTGTTGTTGTTGTTGTTGTTGCTATTGAAAATGGGACAATGCCACTTATTTCTTTTTCTGTATCTTTTTCATTTGCGTATAGAAAGGCTACTGATTTTTGTGCATGGATTTTGTGTCCTGCTACTTTTCTGAAGGAGTTTAATCACCTTTAAGAGTTTGGGAATGGAGGCTCTTGGACCTTTTATGTAAAGAATCATGTCATCTGTGAATAGTGCTAACTTAACTTCTTCCTTTCCAAATTGTATCCCCTTTATTTCTTTCTCCTGCCTTATTGCTTGAGCTAGGACTTCCAGTACTATATTGAAGAGCAGAGGTCAGAGTGGACACCCTGGTCATGTTCCTGATCTCAGTGGAAATTCCTTCACTCTCTCTGTTAAGTATTATTTGGGCTTTAGGAGCTTTGTATATAGCCTTTATTGTGTTAAAATATAAACTGACTATGCCAATTCTCTTCAATGTTTTGATCATGAAGTGATGTTGCAATTTGTCAAAGGCCTTTTCTGCATCTATCGAAATGATCATGTGTTTTTTGTGTTTAGCTTTGTTTATGTGGTGTATTACATTGACAAATTTCTGTATGTCAAACCACCCCTGTGTTCCTGGGATGATGCCCACTTGATCAAGGTGGATAATATATTTGATGTGTTGTTGGATTTGGTTTGTGAGGATTTTGTTCAGGATCTTTGCATCTAAGTTCATCAGGGAAATAGGCCTGTAGTTTTCTTTTCTTGTGGTATCTCTGCTTGGTTTTGGTGTTAGGGTGATAGTAGCTTCATAGAAGGCATTGGTCAGCTTTACCTGTTCTGCAATTCTGTGGCACAGTTTGAGAAAAATTAGTTTCATTTCTTCCATGAAGGTTTGATAGAATTCAGCTGAGAAGCTTTCTGGTCCTGGACTCTTCTTTTGGGGGAGGTTTTTTTTTTTATTACCTTTCCAATTTCGGTGGGTGTGACAAGTTTGTTTAGGAGATCACTCTGCTCTGAGTTTTGCTTTGGTAGATGGTATGTGTCTAGGAATTTACCCATTTCCTCCATATTTTTCAATTTTATGAAGAAGTTTTTGAAATAAGTCCTGATGAGTCTCCCAATTTCGCTTATGTCTGCTGTTATCTCTCCTTTTTCATTTCTAATTTTGTTAATTTGAAGTGCCTCTTTTTTATGGTTGATCAAATTTGCCAGGGGTTTGTCAATCTTGTTTATTTTTTGAAAGAACCAACTCTTTGTTTCATCAATTTTCTTAGTTGTTTTCTTACTTTCCAATTCATTAATTTCTGTTCTGATCTTAATTCATTCTTTCTTTCTAGAGCTTTTTGGGTTGGATTCTTCTTCCTTTTCCAGTGCCTTTAGGTAGATGATTAGGTTATTGATTTGGGATCTCTGTCTTTGTTATGAAGGCATTTAGTGCTATTAATTTTCCCCTGAGGACCACCTTTATTGTGTCTTATAAGTTTTGGTGTGATGTGTTCTCATTGTCATTAGTTTCCAGAAATTTCTCAATTTCATTTTTTTTTATTTCATCCACTATCTCTGTAGAGTTTTAAATTGCTAAGACACAAGAAATAAAATGTATTTATTTTTGTCAGCATTGAAATTGAAATTTAGTTCTTCTGCATGTATTTTTTAACAGACATTATTGGAAATTAATCTCTCTGGCACAGTAACTTAGTTTTTCATATAAATTAACTGATACAAGAACTTTTAAATTGTCTCATGTCAATTCCACTTCTCCCTTGATATCTCTACCAGTTTCCATGATACTATAAAGAAACTTGAGAGTCCAAGAATACAGATATATATATATATATATATATATATATATATATATATACACACACATAGATAGATAGATAGATAGATAGATAGATAGATAGATAGATATTGGTTTGCATATGGACCTGGGCCTAAAATAGGGTAGAGGAATAGAGATAACACATATCAGAAATACTTGTTGGATCATGTAACCCAGTAAAGAGAAGTGAAGAGACCTAATGTTCACTATATGCAGGAACACATCTGTTGCCTAGTGCTTTAATAATGTTTATAAGAGAAGAAAATCATAGTGAAAAAAATAAAATTAAGTAAGCAGAAAAGATCAATGGGGAATTTTATGTAATTCAAACTATTGTTTTGATCAAAGAACCATATTACAAATATATGTCATTGCCTTAATGGTGTTTAAGAATTGCTATAAAAGTGTCATACCAACTATAGGTATTGATATTGGTAAGGTGGTCTAGTATGTATAATAGATTATGGTTATTGCTATAAATTTTCTATCATATTTAATAAAATATAAGTTGGATTGCTAATACAGAACTTTCTATCTTTTAGCAAGCAAATCTTTTTTGGTGGTCCAAAATAATAATGCTTAAGCTTTTCTTTTTTTTTTTTACTCAACTCATTTTAGAAGATCAATAAATACTGATCTTTTAAACATACATATCAGAATTAATTTTAAATTTTTTTTAAATGGAATGGAGGGATATTAAGCAAACAAACCTCAACAAACTAGAACCTCAAGATTTAAAATAGAAAACAGACTCTGGAATTGGACCATTTTTTAATCCTATGTCACCTGTCACAATGTTTGATTGTACAGAGTTCCATAGGGTGTACTTCTTTCTTTCCATTAGTGGTGTTTTTCAACTTTTAATGTATTTGTAATTTTATAAAGTTGACTGATTCTATAGAATAGATATAATTATTTAATGAACTCCTATTTAAATTAAATATGATGTTTGTTTTCAAAATATGTAATGATATGTAGTTATACCCAAAACATATTTTAAGGGAAAATTAAACATAAACATAATATGTAGTCTGGCAATAATAAACAGGAGTAATAGTACACACTTAATGCACTCTTTGCTTTAATATTTTGATCACTTAAACATATACCTATCAATTACTCTATCAATATTTTATTGTGATTGTTTTTTGAAGTAGTATTGCTTATGACCTTTAATGTCTTTTCTTTTTTATTTTTTTGGTTTCAGAATCTCTGTACAAACATAATCCTCTTTAAAATTTCCAGTACAAAATTGAGTGTAAATAGGTAAGGAATTTCATTATACTAATTATAAATTCTAATTTAAAACATATTGGAAGAGGGGCTGGAGAGATAGCATAGCAGTTATGGTGCTTGCCTATGAAGCCTAAGGACTCATGTTTGACTCTCGAGATCCCACATAAGCCAGATGCACAAAGATGAGGAAGTGTAAGGTTGCACATACCCACTAGGTGTAACAACCATCTGGAGTTCAATTGCAGTGGCTAAGGCCCTGATATATCAGTTCTCTTTCACTCTCTCTCCCTGTCTGTCTCTCACATGCTGCCAAAAAATAAAAAAAAAAATATTGTATGGGAAGAGAATTCAAAAGAAAAATGTTAAAATTAATTTACTTTTGTCTTTCACTTTGAATCATACAAATATACCTTGTTTCTGCAGAGGACGAAATGTCAGATAAAAATGATCAGCTGGACTACTATGAATGAGAGAACAGAGAGCCTATTATCTCTGTCATACACAGGATGAAAAAGCTTTGTCACTGAAAGCAATTTCTCATTTTAATATCTATCTTTCCATTGATGAGAAAGTTGGTTCTTCTCCAAACAATATGGATTTCTCTTTTTCATATACTCATATTTATATTATCCATTCAAAAATATTTACATAAAAATAATTGATATAAATGTTAGATGTATGAAGATTTGTCTATGTGTGTGTGTGTGTGTGTTTTGGAACCTGTTCATGTATTTAGGACATTTTCTATTATTTAAAGCTTTCACTGGGCCAGGAATTGTGTTCTGTGCTTGAAGGAGAATCAGAAAAGTCTGTGCTCACAGAAGTTCCTCTCTCACAAGTGCTTTTGTTTGCCTAATCCCAAGCCTAGTACATTTAGGCATGAGACTTCTTCTGTCCTGTTGAAAATGCTGACATCAACTGTCTTTTGCTTGCTTCATGTCTATCTGTATCTGCTGCCTACGACATAGGCAGCTCAGTTTTCAGATCTTCCAGCACATCATCATCATTTACTTTACATTCACTACACTTACTGGCTCAGAGTGCCTCCACTTTCATACTCAACACCCAATAGTTGTAACTATTAGTAGAAAATGAACTTTCTGAACTGTATCCTTTGAATAGTGGCAAAAGTAATTAGAGTGTTTCTCTGGTGAGAAGTCATACAATGAGTGAATGCTCTCTCAAAATTAAATTAATGAAGTAAAGGGTTAAAATAAACCTTCTCACTAAGACATAGTAGTTTGAAACTGTCAGATTCCTTTAAGTCATCTATGACAGGTGACTACCTGGTCTGGCGTGATAGAGCTCACACAGGTAAACCCATGTCAAGCACACATAATTACTTCACTTCATAGAAATAAAGTATAATGGAATTCTTGACTAATCTTTTATTACTGTTGCTTTTGTATAATAATTTCTTTGTGGTAGTCATTCTATCAACAGGTATATAGTTTCCATTTGAATACCTGAACACTAAATTTGATTTTTTTAAATTTCATAAAAGAGATTCACTGACCTAATTTGTTCAGCAAGGGCATTTCCCTCGTGTCATCCATTTCTAAATAAGAGGAGCCCATTGTTGGGGGAAATGGATGTTAATTAATCATATTGTAGCATGGTTTGTTATTGTGTGGCTTGATTTTATTTGAAAAGCACAAGTAGGGCCAAGGCACAGCAAGAGAGAAGTATGTGAACAAAGCTTACTTTTTATGACAATATTGAACACTTATGTAAAACCGTCTGCTGTCTGTTAGTAACATTTAATGGTTGATTAAAACTGTCAGAACAACATTCAAATTAAATACAGAAGGAGGACAGTTAGCAATGGAAAAGCATGTGCAGTCAACTAGCACTTGGCTGTGTTATAGAAGCAAGAGTATTAATTATCTGAGTCCTGACTGAGTCTTAGATATAATCTTTTATTTTTTAATATCAATGTCAAATAAATATATGTATATTTATTGTAGTAAAACAAATACAGTAGAGCTGTAAGTTAGCTCTTAACTCTTGGGAGAAGAAAATATAGTGGAAAAAGGTATATTATGTCTCTCTACTAATTCATAAATGGTGAAAATCCAAATAATTTGATATAAATTGGGATTAATAAATTAAAAATCAATAAAATGACCTGAAGTTTTCATATGATTTTAAAAACATTAATTCCAAAGTGTTAATAAATTTATTTATTTATTTTATTTTATCTTAGAAATTAAGCACATTTCTATGGAATATACTAATAGTACACTAACATTTTTTTGAATGGTTTTATTTTTTTATGTTTTTTATTTTTATTTATTTATTTGAGAGCAACAGACAGAGAAAGAGGGAGAGAGAGTAAGAGAGAGAGAGAGAGAGAGAGAGAGAGAGAGAATGGGTGTGCCAGGGCTTCCAGCCACTGCAAAGGAACTCCAGATGCGTGGGCCCCCTTGTGCATCTGGCTAACGTGGGTCCTGGGGAATCAAGCCTCGAACCAGGGTCCTTAGGCTTCACAGGCAAGTGCTTAACTGCTAAGCCATCTCTCCAGCTCAGTACACTAAAACTTTAACTCATCAAATTAAGTATTTAAAATATCTGAAATATTGGAATGAATTCTTCCTACAATACACATAACCTAGTACTTGAACAAGTAATACGCACTGACTTAATATTCCCTATAGCACAGAGAAGTATGTAAATACGACAGAACAATGGATTTCATTTCTACAATGGAAGGAAAAGGGGCTGCTTAAAGAAGATAGTCTCCAAGGAGCACAGAATCTTTTGGATATTTGGGCAAGTTTCTAGTCATAGGTCAATGCCTTCATCAAATATGTTGTTAATCTAGATGAGTTTATAAATCTATTCTATCCCTGAAAAGTTGTAAACATACACATATACTCACATTAAGTATAAATTGCCTAAATTCATCATAATAATTAATTTTCCCTAGGCATTTTTGAAAGTCAATTAGGAAACATTTCCAATTTTTTTTCCTTTTCCCTGTACTGAAAGTGCTGTTAAAGTTAAAGTTCCCTTGAGATAACCCACAGAATATTTACATATGTGCTTACCATAATATCCCAAGGTATTCTTTGTTAATGTAAATTCATAATTTTCAATTAGTTAAAATGGCTTAATTTTCTTTTTAAGCCTTAATATGAAGATCCAAGTGAGTGTCTGAGATCAAAGTAGTAGGCACTGGTTTATTTCAAATTTCTACATAAGTTTTGTGCCACTACAACTTTTAATTTTGCACTGGACATGTCATATAAGACCCCTTGTTTCCACCTGCCACTACCCTTGGAGGTTAACCCAGAAGTTTCCTCCTGTACATGTTGACTACAAATATCTCTGCTACGAATCTTCACTTGTCATTTATTTGTCATATTCTAAATAACTAAAATTATATGGTTACTGTCAAATATAAAGAAAGTGACCGAATTGCTAAAACCACAATTTTGAAATCTGCACTGTAATAAGAGACTCACGAAACATTTAAAAAACAAATTAGAGAAACACAAAAATTTTTAGCACCAAAGTGTACCACAGCAGATCCACTACTGCCTTCAAAGGGGAAATTTTGTATTGTCATGGAAAGAGCTGTTAGTAACTCCTTTAGTCCTCATCACTTCACTTACACAGCAATATCTTACATTACTCTGTCCAAAACAAAATAAAAGTGTATTACAACATTTGAATTTGATTCTTACAAAATGTTTTATGTAAATCTATTGAAGTCTAAAAGAGATATACATATGAGAAAATACAAAGGATAGAGAAATGAGGACCATGAGGACAAACTTAGTTAAATCAGCACATGCAGTAGTGTCAAAGATAAACCTTAAACAGTTCATAAATTCCAAGTCTGAATAAACATCTAACATAAGCATTTACGAGGAATAAAACTAACGAACAGTGAGCCAATGACGGTTTCTGGAGAATAAGCAGAGATATACAGGTTTTAGTGAGAGTTAGAATATGAGAACCCAACAAGGTAGTGATGACTATTGCTTTGTAACTGAGTGTACCTTGGTACCTGATACTGTGAAGTAGCAGAAGCTGTGGTGAAATATTTATTAAGGTAGGGAGAGGGATATGAGAGTATAACCTGTTGGGAATATGACCAGCACCCACGCAATAAAATTAATAATCAATTAAAAGAAAGGATGAAATGGGTAGAAGGAGTGGGAGGGTGTAGGGAAAAGATAGGGAGTTGAGGCAACAATGATCAAAATACATTTATACATACATAAAAATTCTCAAAAAGTAAAAGAGATATCAGCTGAAAATGAGACTTAGTGGAAGAGATATAGATAGATAGATAGATAGATAGATAGATAGATAGATAGATAGATAAGTCTCATGGTAGGAGGTGACTATGACCATGGCATATTGTATATATGTATAGATACTGTCAATAAAATGTCTTTTTAAGATTTTTATGCCTCTGGCATGAATAATAGGAGAAAAACTTATGGATATAGTAGCCAGTATCCAGTAACCCTGAGAACAGAAAGTCTGAGAAGCAAGCACTGACTTCTGTTGTTAGTCACTGCCAAAAACTTTCTCTGCCTTTGAGCCATGTAAGTGTGGGATACACTCAAAGTAGTGCATTTCATTGTTCCATTAATAATTTGAGTGGATGTACAAATTAATGTTTAAAGTTAGTTTTAAATCAGCTGAGAATATGTGACTTCACCGTGTGCAGTGATGATACACAGGAATCTTTAAAAAGTACTGATAGAAAAAACATGGGAATTATGTTTACATATGATTTTACAAATATAGAAATCACATTGAAATTTGCAGAGCAATAATGCAAAATACCATGTTTTATAACTAAAAAAATTATAGATAAATTAAAATGGTGTTGTGAAATGTTTTAAACATTCCAGACTAAAAAAGAAAACAAGAGTAACAGAGTAACACTAGATGTAGTTGTATTTACAGGAAATAAATCAAAAGATATAAATCTAAAGACAATTCATTGGAGGAAAGACAGCCTTTTAAACAAGTGGTGCTGGGAAAACTGGATATCTATATGTAGAAAGATGAAAATAGATCTTGTCTTTCCCCATGAATAAGTGGATCAAGAGCCTTAATATCAGACCTGAAACTCTGAAATTGCTAGAGGAAAAGGTAGGGGAAACCCTTCAACATATTGGCATATGTAAGGACTTTCTGAATATAACCCAAATTGCTCAGAAAATAAAACCACTAATCAACTACTGGGATCTCATGAAATTACAGAGCTTTTGTACAGCAAAGGACACTGTGAATAGAGCAAACCTACAGAATGGGAGAAAATCTTTGCCAGTTAACACAACTGACAGAGGATAAATGTCCAGAATATACAAAGAACTCAAAAAACAGAACAATAAGAAATCAAATAACTCAATCAAAAAATGGGCTGTGGAACTAAATAGACAGTTCTCACCGGAAGAAATACAGATGACATATAAACATCTAAAAAACTGTTCTATATCCTTAGCCATCAGGGAAATGAAAATTAAAACTACCTTGAGATTCAATCTCTCTCCCATCAGAGTGGCTACCATTAAGAAAACAAATGACAATAAATGTTGGTGAGGTTGTGGTAAAAGGGGAATCGTTCTGCACTGTTGGAAATGAAATCTGGTACAACGATTGTGGAAATCAGTGTGGAGGTTCTTGAGATAGCTAAAAACAGATTTGCCATTTGATCCAGCTATAGCACTCCTAGGCATATATCCTAATGACACTTCTCACTACCTTAGAGATACTTGCACAACCAACCTCCAAAACATTGTAGGCTATTGCCAAGGCCCTTGGTTCTTCATGAGAAAGAGATGGTAAGACCCTATTGGTGAAGACTTCATGTGCCTGAGCGGCAAAGTCACTGAGAAATCAAGCTGGTGCTGAGGAGAAAACCTTCTCCCTGTAGCCCAGCCAACTGAAAGCTGGAAAAAGCTACACTCTATGCAGTCTTATGGGAGACAGAAGTCATCAGCAGTGAAAACAGTGGACACTGGAAACCTCAAATTTGGCCAGACAGGCCCAATGACTCAACGAATGCAATAGTGGCATGTCTGCGTTGGGGGGAACCAACAGCTCTCTAATTGGACTGAAGGCCCACTCTATGGGAGGGAATATGTGCCTGGTACTGAAAACCTAATCAAAAGCCTATGGCAGGAGAGGTCATGAGCCTTAGAGGTATAAAGCCTGCTCTTGTCTGGATAAATGCATATATTACTCTCACCAAATTGCCCTAAAATCACTACACTTAATGTTCATACTCATATATTAATGTTACTCTCACTTTTGGTTAGAGAAGCTTCTCTTTTCAGATGGTGATGACCCCTGGGATGGCTCAAAAGGCAACATAGTGCTGAAAAGAAGGGATGGAGGAGTGTCCAGCACTGCACACCCCCGAAGGCTCAGGGTCCATTGTGAAAGAGGTGGCAGAAAGAATGTAAGAGCCAAAGGAGGGGCACCACTCCCTGCATCCAACTGTCCAGACAGAATTTGGCCTTGATATCCAAGACCTCACAGTGCCTAGCAATACCCACACAAGACCCTCATCATAGGAGAAAAAGATGATGACATCAAATTAAAAGAGAGACTAATGGACAGAAGGAGGGGAAATGATGGAGGACAGAGCTATGAAGGGGAAAGTGGGGGAGGGGAAGAGAGGGGAGGGAAATACCATGGTGTGTTGTCTGTAAGTATCAAAGTTGTCTCTCTCTATATATATAAATCTACAAATTTATTATTGAAAATCATAAATTCTATAAAATTAATTAAGGAATCACAAATTACCAACATTGGAATTAAATATGGCTACCACTGTAGATTCCATAGTCATTAAAAAAATAATATAATATTGGGCTGAAGAGATGGCTCAGTAGTTTAAGTAATTGCTTGCAAAGCCTAAAGGCAAGGTTTGATTCCCCAGTACCCATGTGAGGGCTGGTGCATAAAGTGGCACATGCATCTGGAGTTCATTTTTGGTGGCAGGAGGTCCTCAAACACCCCCTCACACTTGCAAATAAACAAATAAAAATTATTACATAGAATGATACAATATTATGGAAAATATGTAAAAAAAATAAAATAACACAGATGAAGGGGACGTTTTTCTAAAAATACAACTTATATAGAAGTTTGCGGAAGAGTGGGCAGAAAGAATGTAAGACCCGCAGAGTGGGAAGGAATATGAATTCCTTCCCCATAATGACAGACTGCTGTTCTCACAGCTCATAACCTAGAACTCCATGGTAAATAAAAGCAGTCCCAGTAAGAAGGGCCAGCCCTCAGTGGACTGGGAGCAGGAAGGAGAGAAATGATGGTACCAACATATGATGTGTTCACAGAAACTTTTTTTTTCTGTTTTCCGAGGTAGACTGACCTGGAATTCACTATGGATTCTCAGGGTGGCTTCAAACTCAACGGTGATCCCCCTACCTTTGCCTCCCGAGTGCTGGGATTAAAGGCATGCGTCACCACACCCAGCAAAACTTTTTACTTAATAATAAAAAATGAATTAAAATGCAACTTAATGGAAGAAGTAGAAAATATAGATACCTTTATATTTATTCCAAAATTGAGTATTTGATACAAAATATTTAATAAAAGTTTAACAGCCAAGTTTTGCTATGCTTATTAAAGCTAAATTTATATAAAACACAGATTATTTTATTTATACAATTAGCTTGTGTAGTTATATAAATGGAACTAATTAATTTGATAAATAGTTGAAAATATGTAAAGCAACAGTGATAGTAGTTAGATTTCTTAATCCATCACATTGAAGTTTAAAATGTATGTGTGTGTATTTTTTACTATAGCAGAAAATGACTTTTAACTTATTAGGTAAGTTATTGGTAAGTTGTTCTTTAACAATATGGAGGTATACAAATATATGAAGATACTAAAATTAAGACTAATAGAAAGTTACTGTAGGGCTGGAGAAATGGCTTAGCGGTTAAGCGCTTGCCTGTGAATCCTAAGGACCCTGGTTCGAGGCTCAATTCCCCAGGACCCACGTTAGCCAGATACACAAGGGAGCGCAAGCGTCTGGAGTTCGTTTGCAGTGGCTGGAAGCCCTGGCATGCCCATTCTCTGTCTCCCTCTATCTGCCTCTTTCTCTCTCTGTCTGTCACTCTCAAATAAATAAAAATTTAAAAATAAAGAAAGTTGCTGTAGTAATATTAGTTTTTCTCCTGCCCATTTTAATGTTTAAGCTAAGAGAATTTGGAGAATTGAAGTGGGGCTGGAGAGATGGCTTCGCAGATAACGTACTTGCCTGTGAAGCCTAAGGATCCCGGTTCAATTCTCCAATACCCACTTAAGCCAGATGCACAAGGTGGTGCATGGGTCTGGAATTCATTTGCAATGGCTAGAGGCCCTGGCACAACCATTTTCTCACTCTGCCTCTCTCTCTCTCTCTCTAATAAATAAGTAAAATATAATATTTATTAAAATATGAAGTGAATTAGGTCTAGACTAGGGCAATGATTCTTGGTTTGTTTACAGCCAGATCCAAAAAGTTTTGCTTTTTTCATTTTAAGGGAAATTACTATTTTGGAACCTTTATATGCTAGCATGACACAATCCTGAGATTAAAAAGCATGAGGGCCCAAGGACTCTCTGGATACTGTGGTGTTAAATTTATTATTGAGTTCAAAATTCTTCACACCTCTCTTCTTGTATATTAAAAGAACCATACATATTAAAAGTATATATTAAAGGCATAATATTTCATATATTGAATAATGCACTCTTTCAGGCTATTTAATTTCAAAAAACCCCAGAATTATCATAAATATGCATGGTCCAGATGACAATGAATATTTTTTTCCAATGACGTAAATGCAACTCTTCAATTTATTTGATTTTTTAAAGTAGACATCTGAAGTGCATTTATTATTTTGGGTGACCTGAAATTCTGAACATACAAGTAAGCACAATCCCTTATATTTAGTAGGAGCTAATACCCCAATTATATCAATTCAGGCATCATGTACTTTATTCATATTTTATGTGTATCTATCACTGAATGATGTCCTGGGGAACATGAGGATATCTGTGATTGGACCTTGCCTCAATAAACCTGTAATATTGAGGGAAAGACATATATAAATATATAAAGGCTTATTATTCCTTTATTCTTTTGCCAACACATGACTGTAATAAAAGATCAAAAGGTCTCCTTCATGTACTGACTGTCATTTATGTCCCTTAAATATGTTTGTCTTGTCTTAAAAAATCAGTGCAATGATGTCTTACTTCATGACTGTCTAAATATTTATTTAAATGATCAAAAGTTTTACTAAAATATAATTCTGTTGCTTCTAAGTTGTAATTTCAAATCTTTGTTACCATCTATGTTATTATTGTAATATTTGTCTTTATGTTCATGAGATTATTTGAAAGATAAATTTCTTACCCTTGATGTTACCCTTAATGTTACCCTTGATGCATGTGTTAGTTTTTAGAATAATCTCACTTGTATAATCTAAATATCATCTGCAAATATTTATTTATATATGTATTTAGTTTTGAGATAGGGGCTGGAGATATAGCTCAATGGTAATGTAATATATCAGCATGAAGTAGGCCCTGAATCCATCTCTAATACCACACAAAATAATAATAATAAAAATATTGTTACTAGATATGAAAAGTGAGTAAAATTTGAGATTACTTTATTGCCTTTTTGCTTGTACACTGTATTGTACTGTAGTAAAAGTTAAAGCCATCCAAAGTTATTTTATGATTTTTATGTAAAGATCTTAATATTTAGCTTGGGTGTGTAAAATTTATTTCAATTTTAGCAATTATAGTTGTTTTTCAGTTAATTTTTTATAATATTTAAATCATTTACTTGATCTAAAAAGTCAAAACTTAATTCAGGTGGTTGAAGCAAGAAGTTTGAAAGTGTCACACAGAGAGATTATGCCTTTAAAAAGATCAAATACTATAATGAGATTATATAGAAAAAGATCATCTCTATACATGAGCCTTGTTTGCTTCTTATCCATATATTATTATTTATGATTATTTTACAGTGTTTATTTTTGGCAATTCTATGTATATTCTTATTTTATTTGTTCTAAATTTTCACAAGATTAAGGGTTCCATATATTATTCTTTCTTTCTTTTTAAGCACATCTGCATACATTTTATTAGGTACACCAGATTTTTTAAGATCAATGAGAAGGTGCAAAAGTCTGGTGCCCAGAGGCAAAATTTTATAACATAAGAAAATATATTTTTTAGGTATTTGTAGAATCTCTCTGAGGGTAGTTGCTGCTAAAATAGTAATAAAGTTAGTTGTTGACTTTTTTTTTCTTTTTTAGCATTGTCACCTAGATAGACATTGAGAAATAAGCAAAAAACAAGCTAGCATACAGGGGCACTCTTCTAATTCACAGTATTTTAGTGATGAGCCTCTTATTCTTTATCTGGATGACGATCTGCTCCACTGAGTACAGGACTAAATTTGGAACAATGATGCTCCCTATTCCTAAGTATAGTAGTATGATTTTTGTCCAAAAATTGAACATTATAATGGATACAGTTGGTCAGGTGTTAAGCAGACTCCTAAGAAGAATTCCATATGCCTGATTGGGCCAGGGGCAGGGGGCGGGTGCATTCAGATAAGAGAGGACAAGGATGGGCTGGAGAGATGGCTTAGCAGCTGAGGCATTTGCCAGCTTCTCAGGTCAGTTAATCTCATTTTCTGTTGGACAGATATGCAGGACATAAAAGTCTGCAGCTCAAGCAAGTGGGTCATTATATGTTCTGAATACACCCAATTCTCTGTACTGGTATCGGGGGTAAGTGCAAGCTCATGCCATCATTATTTTTAATTTTGACACTTTCATGCATGTGCACAATGCATTTTGCTCTCACTCCTCCCAATTATTCTCTCTTCCCAATACTCCTTCCCCCACAAACATGCTTCTCATTACAACTCCACCCTGCTTTCATTCATTATTTTGGTTTGTTAGGGTTTTTTTTTTTTAATCATCTATTTCAATAAAACCAATTTCCTGATCTTCAAGAAGAAAGTCTACTGAGGATGTTAGCTATTGGTGAGCAGTTACATTTTGTTTCATGTGTATGTATGGCATGAATGCTTTTAAGTATGTATGCCCATATATATACATATATATACACACATGCAAGAGATCAATATCCAGTGTATCCAATGTCATACTTGTTCATTCTGCACCTTATTTTTTGAGACAGGGTATATTGTTTAACCAAATCCTCACCAATTTGCCTAAATTAGTTGGCCAGTGAACCCCAGAGATTCTGTATTTCCACCTCTAAGGCACTGAAATTACTGGTGTGTGCCACTGTATGTGATATTTTTACATAGGTACTGGAAACCTGAAAATGGGTTCTTATACTTAGTTACAAGCACATTACTCAATGATCTGTTTCTCTAGCACTGATTTTCTATTGTTATTCACAATGAGATAACTCTAACAAAAATCCATCTAAAGTCATGATAACACAATACTATATATATATATTTTCTGAGTGACTTTCAATATACTATGTACTGTTGTAGTTAAATTTTCTTGTTAACTAGTCTGGGTTGAGAAATAGGTGGAAAAAATGTAAAGAACACTTGTGATATGCCTGTGAGGATATTTACAGAGATAATATGGACCATAGAACTGAGGGAATTTTTTTCTTTCATTAGCATATTCTTATGTGTGGGAAACCTCTCATATGCATATGAGCTTGCTTGTTCATGAGTGAATATATATAATATAATACACACATATATATAATTTTTATTGACAACTTCTATACTTATAGACAACAAAGCATGGTATTTCCCTCCCCTGCCCCACTTTCCCCTTCATAACTTTGCTCCCCATCATATACTCTCCCTCTCTCCATTAGTCTCTCTTAAAATTTGATGTCATCATCTTTTTCTCCTATTATGAGGGTCTTGTGTAGGTTTTGCTAGGCAATGCGAGATCGTGGATATCAAGGCCAATTTCTGACTGGATAGTTGCATTGTAAGGAGTGGTATGTTTCCTTTGGCTCTTACATTCTTTCCACCACCTCTTCCACAGTGGACCCTGAGCCTTGGAGGGTGTGAAATGTTTCAGTGCTGGACACTCCTCTGTCCCTTCTTCTCAGAACTATGTAAACTTCTGGGTCATTCTAGTGGTCATCACCATCTGAAAAGAGAAACTTCTCTCTCTAACCAGAAGTGAGAGTATCATTAATATATGAACATGAACATTAAGTGCAATGCCATCAGGGCAATTTAGTGACAATAATATATGCATTTACTCAGACAAGTGCAGGCTTTATACCCCTAAGGCTCATGACCTCCCTTCCCATAGGCTTTTGATTACATTTTTAGTACTAGGTGTGTATTCCTTCCCATAGAGTGGGCCTTCAGTCCAAATAAAGAGCAGTTGGTTTCTTCTAGAGCAGACATGCCACTATTGCACTTGTTCAGTCATTTGGCCTGTCTGGGCAAACTTGAGGCTTCCAGTGTCCATTGTTTTCACTGCTGATGACTTCTGTCTCCCATAAGACTGCATACAGTGCAGCTTTTTCCAGCTTTCAGTTGGCTGGGCTACAGGGAGAAAGTTTTCTGCTCAGCACTGGCTTGATTTCTCAGTGACTTTGCCACTCAGGCATGTGAAGTCTTCACCAATAGGGTCTTACCATCTCTTTCTCATGGGAAACCAAGGGCCTTAGCAATATCCTGTAACGTTTTGGAGTCAACAGGGACCTCTCTGGCTAACAACTCACTGTAAGGTATCCCATCCCTGGCACTGAAAAAGTTTCTAGTAATAGATCTTTGGTTTCTGTATGTGCCATTATTCAAGAAAGGAGATTTTGATATGTCTTATTCAGAATATCTTGAATTTTGATTGACACCCCCCATCCTTCTTTTATAAAAATATCTTCCCCTGGCCTCCCTTAGGCCTTTCCCCTCCCTGTAATCTGTTCTTCTTCTTACATGTATACAATACCATCCACTTAAGACCTTCCCTCTCCTCCCTCACTTATACTCTTTTTCTAGCTTATGGCCCTCTGCTACTGATTTTCGGTTCCAGCTCACACACAAATCTATACTTTTGTAGCTACGATCCACATATGAGAGAACATGCGACATTTGGTTTCTGGGTCTGGGTTACCTCACTTAATATACTCCTTTCCAGATCCATCTATTTTCCTGCAAATTTCGTTTTTCTTTACTGCTGAATATAACTCCATTGTACAAATGTACAACATCTTTATTATCCATTTATCTGTGGATGGACATCTAGGCTGGTTCCATTCCCTAGCTATTGTGAATAGAGCAGCAATGAACATGGTTGTGCAAATATCTCTAAGGTAGTAAGAAGAATCATTAGGATATATGCCTAGGAGTGCTACAGCTGGATCATATTAAATCTATTTTTAGCTATCTCAAGAACTTCCACACTGATTTCCACAATGGCTATCCCAGATTACATTCCCACCAACAGTGTAGAAGGGTTCATGTTTTACCACATCCTCAACCAACATTTATTGTCATTTGCTTTCTTAAGGTTACCCATTCTGACATGAGGGAGATGTAATTTAAAACTAGTTTTAATTTGCATTTCCCTGATGGATTATCATATATAACACTTTTTTAGATGTTTGGATGCCATCTATATTTCTTCTGTTGAGAACTCTCTATTTAGTTCCATAGCTCATTTTTTAATTGGGATGTTTGATTTCTTATTGTTAGGTTTTTTGAGTTCTTTATATATTGTGGATATTAATCCTCTGTCAGATGTGTTGTTGGCAAAGATTTTCTCCAATTCTGTAGGTTGTCTCTTTGCTCTACTCAGTGTCCTTTGCTGTGCAAAAGCTTTTCATTTCTTTTTTTTAACAGTTATAGAAATGAATTTATTTAATGCATATAATTTTATACATTTTCTACTAAACATTAAATGTACAAAATATACATGTCTAAGATTTCAAAGCTCCAAAATGCATTTCATCAGCAAAAGGGCTCCACTTTTTGTACTGTATGATTTTTCCTCAGCAATTGTCTACTCTTACGTAAAATAGAAGCTTAATGAAAGTATTTAGGGATAGTATTTGTATACCAGGGTTTATTTTGGAGGACATAATCTTATTTTAAATCTACTTCATTTCTGGAACTAGTGACTCTTTTAAATCTGTTGTAGAAGTAAAGAATAATAAGTGGCCTAATGTACCTACTGCCACCCTTAGGTCTGTTTTTTCTTTTTGTTGTTGTTGTTGTTTCTTTTCCTTTATTTTTTTTATTAATTAGTTTTGTATTCAGCAAATAGTCAGTTTGGTACCATGATTAGGCTCATCCGTGACTTACCCCCTCCCCTTGGCCCTCCTTGTTGAGATATATGGGTCATGCATTGTGGAGTTAGCCCTCAGTTATGGGTAGGATAAATGTCTTTGCATATCATGACACAGCATATGGCTCTAACATTCTTTCCACCACCTCTTCCTCATGTTGGGCCATGTTGGGTTCATTTTTGGTCTGCTTCAGTGATGAGGTGTTGGGAGCCTCTGAGGCTCTGGCTCTCTGATTTGGTAGGAGTTGATTTCTCTCTGTGTTGATCTCCTTCCCCCTTCTGCTGGTATCTGGTTCATAAGGAAAACAACACACTTGCTTGTTTCACCAATTTTTCTTAGTTTCAGCTGGATCCCTTTTCAGGTATGATGGAGTGGCTCTCTACTTAGGGTCTACATCTATCTGAAAAAGAGAACCAAATTCTCCAACGGAGAGTAAGTTAGCACCAGGACAAACGAGATAACCATTATTTACTTATTTATTTATTTATTTTTTGGTTTTTCGAGATAGGGTCTCATGCTAGTCCTGGCTGACCTGGAACTCTCTGTGTAGGCTCAGGGTGGCCTTGAACTCTCAGCAATCCTCCTACCTCTGCCTCCCTAGTGCTGGGATTAAAGGCGTGTGCCACCGCTCCCGGCTTAACCCTTACAATTTTTTTTTTATAGAGAATTTAATAGGTGTAGGCCCTCTTGTAGCCCATGATTGATGGTAGCTTGATATTGGTGAGTGGGCTTATGTTTGGATATGGTTCTGACTTGTTTCCCAGATACAGCTATGGGTCCTGTACCACTGAGGAGATCAGTTACACAAATTAAGAGCAGTTGGTTCCCCACCATGGCTGTGTGCAACTATTGCACTTGTGTGGGCATCACAACAAGTTATTTGCTCCTAAGTAGGTTAGACCATGAGTTGCTTGGATAGATATTGGTCATTTTCCCCCCGTCGCCCATGTAGCACCTTCAGGCACTAGATGCGCTGACTGTCTGGGGACTGACTCTCTTGCAACTTCCAGCCATGCCATTCTATTTTGCATGCCAACCACATAAGGTGTCTTCAGCAGTAGGGTCTTACCACTAACCTTTGGTGGGTCATCAAGTACTCTGACAGAAATCAGTCTGTGTTTTAGGAAACCTTGTATGTCTCTCTGATCAAAAGCTCATTGTGGATGATAGCGTCATGCTGGTACTTGGAGTTACAGGTCAGTGACCACTAAGAAAATGAGGGAAAAGATAACTAATATACAAGAGTTAGAAGAGAGGGGGGGGAGGGAGAGGGAGGGAGGGAAGATGTAGAAGATTAAGGTTAGTCTTGATCCTACCCTCTCCAGTATCTTGTGGTTCAGGTGTTCTCTGTAAGGGCCTGGTGAAGGATCAGCCATGTGGTGTGTCTTTTAGTAAGTAGAATTTCATGGTACCATTGCCATTTCGGTCTAGATTTGTGTTTCCCAGCCCTTTGGTGCCCTCCCCTCCCTCAGCTTCCATCCTAGTGTCTAGTCCATGAGATGCTTGCTGGATATGTGAGGTATCTTGTGTAGATTCAGGTTAGGTGCTGTAGATGAGTGAGACCATGTGGCTTTTTTTTTTTTCTGTGATTGGGTAAGTTCACTGAGAATGTTCTATTCCAGGTTCAACCATTTTTCCTCAAATTTCATTGTGTCATTTTTCCTTCCTGCTGTATAGAATTCCATTGTGTAGATACACCACATCTTAGTTATCCATTCTTCTAGTGAGGACATCTGGGTTGATTCCAGCTCTTAGCTATTACAAATTAGGCCACTAAAAACATGGTGAGCAAATCTCTTGGGCCTGTGGTTTGACAGTTTCAAGGTAGATGCCCATTAAGGGAATAACTGGGTCTGTTGGTATCTTTATACTCAGCTTTTTCAGAAGTCTTCATATTGCTTTCCAAAGTGGTTGTATCATCCTACATTCCCACCAACAGTTGATGAGTGTTCCTACTTCTCCACATCCTTGGCAGCATTTATTTTTATTTGATTTTTTGATGTTTGCTATACTTATTGGGGTAAGGTGGAATGTCATAGTTGTTTTAATTTGCATTTCTCTGGTGATTATGGATGATGAACATTTTCTTAACTTTACATTTGCCATTTGTATTTCTGACTCTGTGAACTGCCTGTACAGCTCTTTGCCCCATTTTGTGAGTGGGTTGTTTGACTTCTTACTGTTTAGATTTTTGAATGCTTTGAAGATTCTAGAGATTAGGCCTCTATCAGTTGGATAACCCACAAATATTTTCACCCATTTTGTGCGTGATCTATTGGCTTTGCTTATTGTATGCTTGTCTGTAAAGAAACTCTTCAGCTTCATGTGATCCCATTAGCTGAGAGATGGTTTAAGATTGTGAGCTACTGGTGTTTTGTTCAGGAACTCTTTTTCCATCCCTATATCATGGAAAGTACTTCCCATATTTTCTTCCAGTATTAGTTGAGTTTCTGGTCTTATATTGAGGTCTTTGATTCATTTGGACTTGAGTGTAGTGCATGGTGAAATGTGTGGGTCAAGTTTCAGTTTCCTGCATATGGTTATCCAGTTTGTCCAGCACCATTTGTTGAAGATGCTGTCTTTTTTCCAGCCTATATTGTTCAGGCCTTTATCGAATATCAAGTAGCTATAGTTGCTTGACCCAAAGTCCGGGTCCTCAAGTCTATTCCATTGGTCTATACTCCTGTTTTTATGCCAGTACCATGCTGTTTTCATTACTATGGCTTTCTAATAGCTTTACATCAGGTATGCTGATGCCTCCAGAGGTATTTCTTTTGCTGAGGATATGTTTGGAAATGCGAGGCCTTCTGCCTTTCCATATAAAAGGTGAGATCATTTTTTCTACCTCTGTGAAGAACAGTGTAGGGATTTTAATTGGAAATGCATTAAATCTGTATATTGCCTTTAGTAGGATTGTCATCTTCACAATGTTAATTCTGCCTATCCAGGAACATGGGAGGTCTTTCCATTTTCTCAAGTCCTCCTCAATTTCTTTTTTGAGTGCTTTTACGCTTTTGTTGTATAGATCTTTCACTTACTTGGTTAGCATTATTCCAAGGAATTTTATTATTTTTTTGTTGCTATTGAAAATGGGACTATGTCCCTTATTTCTTTCTCTGTATCTTTCGCATTTGCATATAGGAAAGCCACTGATTTTTGTGCATTGATTTTGTATCCTGCTACTTTGCTATAGGAGTTAATCACCTTCAGAAGATTTGGAATGGAGTCTCTCGGGTCTCTTACATATACAATCATGTCATTAGCCAATAGACATAACTTAACTTCTTTTCCAAATTGTATCCCTTTTATTTCCTTCTCCTGTCTTATTGCTTGAGCTAGGACTTCCAGTATTATATTGAAAAGCAGAGGTGAGAGTGGACAACCCTGTCTTGTTCCTGATCTTAATGTGAATTCCTCCAGTCTCTCTCCATTAAGTATTATTTGGGCTTTTGGAGCTGTGTATATTGCCCTTATTAGGTTAAGATATGAAGCAACAATACCAATTCTTTCCAATGTTTTGATTATGAAGTGATGTTGTATCTTGTCAAAGGCCTTTTCTGCATCTATCGAAATGATGATGTGGTTTTTATGTTTAACCTTGTTTTTGTGGTGTATTACATTAACAGATTTCCATATGTTGAAACACCCCTGTGCTCCTGGGATGAATCCCACTTGGTCAAGGTGGATAATTCTTTTGATGTGTTGTTGGATTCAGTTTTGAGGATTTGGGTCAGGATCTTTGCATTAAAATTCATCAGGGAAATAGTCCATTAGTTTTCTTTTCTTGTTTGTCATCTCTGCCTGGTTTTGGAATTAGGGTGATGCTAGCTTCATAAAGGGAATTGTTCCCCAATTGTGTGGCACAGTTTGAGGAAGATTGGTTTGAGTTCTTCCATGAAGGTTTGATAGAATTCAGCTGAGAAGCCATCTGGTCAAGAACTCTTCTTTTTTGGGAGGTTTTTTATTACTTTTTCATTCTCCATGAGTGTGATGGGTTGATTGAGGTGATTAATCTACTCTGTGTTTAGCTTTGGTAGATGGAATGCATCCAGGAATTTATCCATCTCCTCCACATTATCCAGTTTTGTGGAGGAGAGGTTTTTGTAATAAGTCCTGATGATTCTCCCAATTTCGCTTATGTCTGTTGTGATCTTTCCTTTTTCATTTTGAATTTTGTTAATTTGAAGCTTCTCCTTTTTTGCTTTATCAGAGATGCCCAGGGTTTGTCAATCTTGTTTATTTTTTCAAAGAACCAGCTCTTTGTTTTGTCAATTGTCTTAATTGTTTCCTTGGTTTCCAATTCATTGATTTCTGTTCTGGTTTTAATTATTTCTTACCTTCTGGAGCTCTTTAGGTTGGATTTTTCTTGTTTTTCCAGTGCCTTTAGGTGGATGTTTAGATTATTGATTTGGGACCTTTCTGTCTTTTTTATGAAGGCATTGAGTGCTATGAACTTTCCCCTGAGGAACGTCTTCATTTTGTCCCATAAGTTTGGTATGATGTGTTCTCTTTGTCATTCAATTCCAGAAATTTTGCAATTTCATTTTTTATTTCATCCACTATCCATTTATTGTTTAAAAGTGTGCTGTTCAGTTCCAGGTGCCATTGGGATTCTTGGTGGGTCTTTTGTTGTTGATTTCTAGCAATATAGCATTGTGATCTGATATCATGCAGGGAATTATGTCAATCTTCCTAAATATGTGGAGGCAGTCTTTGTGACCCAGTATATGGTCTATTTTAGAGAATGTTCCATGGGCTGCTGAGAAAAATGTGTAGTCTGTGGATTTGGGATGGAAAGTTCTGTAGATGTCCGTTAGATCTAGGTGATCTATGGTTTTGTTGAGCTGTCTTACTTTCCTGTTGAGTTTCTCTTTGGATGATCTGTCTATTACTGATAATGGTGTATTGAAGTCCCCGGATATGATGGTGTTGGTGGTTATTTCTGTTTTATTGTCAAATAGGTTTTGTTTTATGAACTGTGGTGCCCCTGTGTTTGTTGCATACAGATGTATGATTGTCATATCTTCTTGATGGATCATTCCCTTGATAAGTAGAATGTGGCCTTCTTTGTCTTTTTAAATTATTTTTGGTTTGAAGTCTATTTTATCTGATATTAATATAGCTACACCTGCTTGTTTCTTATTCCCATTTGCTTGGAATATTGTTTTCCACCCTTTCACCCTGAGGAAGTTTCTGTTTTTATTGGTGAGGTAGATTTCTTGAAGGCAACAGATTGAGGGGTCTAATTTTTTGATCCATCCTGTTAGCTTGTGTCTCTTGATGGATGAATTAAGGCCATTAATATTTAGGGTAATGACTGTGAGATTTGATTTGATCCCTGCCATATTGTGATGGTAAATGTGGGTTGGTGTTTTCAAGGACTTTGAAATTTTTTGTGCCTATTCTGAGTTGGTTGTTGTGATCTGCTTCTTATAGGCAATTCAGTTTGATTATTTGTTTTTTCTCTGTGGAGAATTTCCTGAAATACTCTCCGTAGGTTTGGTTTTGTGTTCTTGTAATTGTAAAGCTGAGATTTGTCGTGGAATGTTTTTCTTTCACCATCTATTATGAGGGTTACTTTTTCTGTGTAGAGTAGTTTGGGTTGGAAGCCATAGGTTCTTAGACTTTGCAATGTTTCATTCCAGGCCCTTCTAGCTTTTAGTGTTTCCATTGATAAGTCTGAAGTAATTCTGATGGGGTTACCTATGAGAGTGGTGTGCTGTTTTTCCCTAGCTGCCTTTAGGATTTTCTCTTTGGTGTCAATGTTTAGAGTCTTAATGACAATATGTCTTGGGGAGTTTCTCCTTTGGTCCAGTCTGTTGGGAGTTCTGTTGGCTTCTTGTATCTTGATGGGCCTTTCTTTTAAAAGACTGGGGAAGTTTTCTTCAGTTATTTTGTTAAATAAGTTCTCCATGCCTTTGTTCTGAGTTTCTTTTCTTTTTGGTATTCCAATGCTCCTGATATTAGGACGTTTAAGTGTATTCCACAATTCCCTCATGTTCTGTTCACAGGAACTTTTTAACTTATTGAAATTTTTGAACTCTCGAACTGTTTCTTCCATCATGTTTTCCAGATCAGATTTTCTATCCTCCACTTGGCTGACTCTATTCTTGAGAGCTTCTAGAGAGATTTGGACTTGTTCAATTAAGTTTGCATTGTCTACTACTTTGCTATATATAATTTCCATTCCTCTGTCAAGCTCCCTTTTCACATCATTTTCTGATTTTCTTGATGATTCTTGGAATTCATCCTTGCAGTTCTTTATGTCTTCATTTAGCATTGCCAGCTTATTTTTAAGGTCTTCTTTTTTTTTCACTCTCCCTCAAATCTCTTAACTCTCTTTGAACTCCTTCCACTTTCTTATCTATTCTAGTTTAGTGATGGCAGCATCCACACAATTATTGGTCCTTTGTTCCTTTCCTACAAGTTCTACCAGTTGTTGGTCAGGGTTGCATTGCTCATAGCTTCAATTTGGTGTTCTGATCCTAATGGTTCTTCTATGGTTTGGTTAGATATATTCATTGTAGGACTGGGTGATTTAACTGGATTTTCTTGCATTTGATTTTTCATGTTATTTCTTTTGCGCTGTGGTCTGCCCATGACTGTGTATGGGCACGTAGGTGGGTGGATCAGCCTGGGCTCAAGCACAATTGAAATCTGAGGCAGCCTGAGGCAATTGCCTAGCAGCCTGAGCTTTGACTCTCACTTGCCAAAGCCGCCTATCTACTGCCTGGCAGGGGTGCCAAATTTGCCTGAATTCTCAAGCAGTAATGTGCCAAAGCTGCCTGCATCTGAGCTAGGAGTGACACTGAGGCTCCAAGATCTGAAGCAGCTTGAACTCTGGCTGGGAACACTGGGACCCAGAAGCAGTCTGTGCTCCCCTGCCCAGGACAATGGCAGATGACTGGCATGGCCGAGAGTTTGGCATGGCACCTAAGCTGGTGCAAGAGAGAGACACAGTCTGAGCTTGTGTGCCAGTTGCTATGGGACTGGGCTCACTCAGTAAGTGGGCGAGTGGATGAGTGTGTGGAGCAGTCTAAGCTTCCGCGTGCAGGGATTGATCAGCTCACAGCGGCAGCAGCGGTGCCGCCTGCGACAGCAGTGGTGTTGTGTACAGGGTGGTTTTTTGGGGGGAGGGTTGGGCTACCTGCCCGCGAGGGGATCCACGATTCCCTGTTTCCCCCACCTCTGTGACCTCCCACTGACAATCTATTGGAGATTTCTCTCCCCTAAAAGCCCCAATGAACCCTTAATATCTTGCCTTTCTTTTCCCGGTCTTTGCAGTGCAGCTAGGCCATAGCCATCTTGGCCGGAAGTCCCCCCCCCTTTTTTTTTGAGCTAGGGTCTCACTCTAGCCCAGGCTGAACTGGAATTCACTTTGTATTCTCAGGGTGGCCTCAAACTCATGGCAATCCTCCTACCTCTGCCTCCGAAGTGCTGGGATAAAGGACATGTACCACCACACCCAGCTTGAATAATATTTTTGATATATGTTTGTATTCTGTTTGTCAATATTTTGATCAGAATTTTTGTGTCTATGTTCATGAAGAAGATTGGTCTGTAATTTTCTATTTTTGTTTTGTCTTTGTCTGGTTTTGGTATCGGAGAGATATTGGCTTCATAGAAGGAGTTTGTTAGTATTCCTTTTTTTTTTTTTCTTTCTGTTTTATGGGAAAATTTGAGAAGCAGTGGCATTAGTTCTTCCATGAAGGTCTGGTAAAATTCACCAGTCTATCCATCATGGCCTGGACTTTTTTTTAGTTGGGAGACTTTTTATAACTGCTTGGATCTCTCTGCTTTTTATAGGTCTATTTAAGTGGTTTACCTCATCTTGATTTAATTCTGGCAGGTCATAAGAATCAAGAAAGTCATTAATTTCTTTCAGGTTTTCAAACTTAAAGGCATATATATTTCTAAAGTATGTCCTTATATTTTTTTGAATTTCTTTGGTATCTGTTGTAATGGTATATTTTTCATCACTAATTTTATTAATTTTTGTCTTGTCACTCTTTCTTCTGGTCAAATTTGCTCAGGGTTTATACATCTTGTTTATCCTTTCAAAGAACCAGCTCTTCGTTTCATTGATTCTTTAAATTTTTTTTTTCGGGGGGGGGGTGGGGGGGGTTCTATTTCATTAATTTCTACCATAATCTTTATTATTTCTTCCTGTCTACTGATTTTTGATTTGCTTTGTTCTTCTTTTTCCAAAGCCTTAAGGTGAAGTGTTAAACTGTTTATTTGTGAACTCTCTAATTTCTTAATATAGACACTTAGAGGTATAAAATTCCCTCTTAGGACTGCCTTCATTGTGTCCCAAAGGTTTTGGTATGTTGTATTATCATCTTAATTTGATTTTATGAAAATGTTGATTTCCTTTTTGGTTTCCTCAATGACACATTGATCATTCAATAGTGTACGGTTTCGTATGCATGAGTTTCTGTATGCTTGTTTCTTGTTGCTGATTTGCAATTTAATCCCATGGTGGTCAGATGGAGTACAAGGGATTATTTAAATTTTCCTGTCTTTGATGAGATTTGCTTTGTGTCCTAGTATAGGGTATATTTTAAAGATTGTTCCATGTGTTGCTGAGAAAAATGCATAGTCTGAGCAATTGGATGGAATGTTCTATAGATATCATCTGTTGGGTCCATTTGTCCCATCACATCATTTAATTCAGATGTCTCTTTGTTTATTTTTTTGCCAGGATGACCTGTCAATTGATGAGAGTGGGGTATTGAAGTCTCCCACTACAGTTGTGTTTGATGTTATCTGTGACCTTAAGTCTAATAGCATTTGTTTGATGAAACTGGGAGCCCCCATGTTAGGTGCATATATGTTTAGGATTTTAATGTCCTCCTGTTGGAGTGTTCCTATGAATAGTATACAAGGACCTTCTTTATCTTTCCTCACTAATATTGGCCTGAAGTCTATCCTGTCAGATATTAGGATAGTAACCCCTCCTTGATTCCTAGATCCATTTGCTTGAAATACCATTTTCCATCCTTTCACCCTAAGGCAGTGTCTATCTTTTATTGAGACATGAGTTTCCTAGAGGCATCAAATGGCAGGTTCCTGCCTTTTAATCCAGTCTGCAAGCCTGGGTGTTTTGATTGGTGCATTGAGGCCATTGATATTAAGAGTTATTATTGAAAAGTATGTATGTATTTATTCACACTATTCTTATTATTTTGTAGTGTTTCCTGTTTTCCCATTAGTCACTTGTTTTAAGTGTTATTTGGGTGTGGTTGATTTCTTTCTATTTCCTTCTGTGTGTGTTTTGCTTTCTCTTCAGTGTGAAGAATTCCTTCAAGTATTTTCTGGAAAGCTGGTTTAGTTGTCGTAAATTCCTTTAGCCTGTTTTTGTTGTGGAATGCCCTTATTTATCCATCAATTTGGATGGATAGCTTTGTAGGATAAAGTAATCTTGGTTGACAGTTGTTATCTTTCAGAAATGGGAGTACATCATTCCAAGCCCTTCTGGATTTTAAAGTTTGTCTTGAGTAATCTGCAGTTATTCTGATGGCATTGCCTTTGTAGTTCGCTTGCTTTTTCTCTAACTGCTTTCAATATATTTTTTTTGGTATGCATTTTTTTTTTTTTTTAGTTTAATTGTAACATGGTGAGGAAATTTTCTTTCCAGATTTTGTCTGTTTGGTGTTCTAAGAGCTTCCTGTATCTGCATTGTCATATCTTTCCCCATTTGGGGAAATTTTTCTTCTATGATTTTTTGAAAACACCTCCTAAGCATCTGGATTGAAATTCTTCTACTTATATTGTACCCTGAGTTCTTATGTTTGACCTTTTCATAGTGTCCCAGATATCTTGAAATTCCCACTCATACCTTACTATTAGCTTGTGTTTCTCTTTGTTGGACTGTATTAGGCCTGCCACCTGGTGTCCTAGTTTAGATAATCTGTTCTCCCCTTCATCCATTCTACTGGTGAGAGTTTCCACAGAGTTTTTTTTTTTTTTTTTTTAATTTTTCTTATTGCCCTGACTGTGTTCTTCAGAGCTAGTATTTCAGCCTTGTTTTTCTCCAGTAGTTCTATTTCCTTACTCATGTCTTGTAATTGTCTCCTTACTTCATTAAGCAGGTTTCTTGTGGGAGTTTTCTTCTTTGATTCCTTTGTTTTCTTCCATGATTTATTTCATTTCTTCTTTGATTTCTATGAGCATTGATACAATATTTTTTGAAATCTTTGTCAGGCATTTTATCTAAAACAGTCTCATTGGTGATCATTTCTGGTGGATTTATAATTTTGGTTGGACTGTATTGTCTTTATTCCTTGTGTTTCTTGTGTTATAATGTAGTGTGTGGTGGTTTGATTCAGGTGTTTCCCATAAACATAGTTGTACTGAATGCTAGGTTCCCAACTGATGGAGATTTGGGAATTAATACCTCCTGGAGGCAGTATATTGTTCAGGGCAGGCTTATGGGTATTATAGCCTGTGTCCCCTTGTCAGCATTTGGCACACTCTCCTGTTGCTATTGTCCATCTTATGTTGGCCAGGGGTTGATGTCCAGTCTCTGCCATGCCATCATTTTCCCTGCCATCATGGAGCTTCCCCTTGAGCCTGTAAGCCAAAATAAACCTCTTCTTCCCATAACTCACTCTTGGTTGGGTGATTTCTACCAGCAATGAGAACCTGACTGCAATAGTAAAGTAGTACCAAGGAGTGGGATTGCTGCTAGATACCTGATTGTGTGGTTTGGGCCTTTTGGGGCTGATTTTCAAGAGGAATGTAGAAGGACTTGAAACCTTGGCCTAAGAGATGCCTTGCAATGCTGTAAGTACAGCTTGGTGGACTATTCTGATCAGACTTGAAAGACATGAATGCAGTCAGAACTATGGACTGTGAGGTTTAGATTATGAGGGTGAGAAAGAGCTTTGCTTGGACAGGACTAGAGGCAAGTTGTATAAAAAGCTTGTTATTATACCTGGGCCCTGAGAAGTTGCGTAGGGTTTCTTTGTGTAGAAATGAACTAATATGAGCAGAAGTAAATGGCACAGAAAAAAAAACGAAATCTTTGGGCCTACATTGTTGCCCATTCACCTGCAAATTGTTTGAGAGATTACAACTTTTGTAATTGGGCCATCTGACCTGCACTGGGGCAACAGGAAGAAAGTGGACTCTTTTTAAGAGGCCTGAGTGCTCAAGGATTGTCCTGCTCTTCAGAGTCTGCTTTATTCACCCCTGGATTAACAAATTTGTATTTTACCTGGTATTGTGGAGTATTAAAAATTCAGGAAAGAGAGGTGTCATTGAGTTTGAAACATGGTCTTGTGGTTTGGAAATGGCCATGAGCAGTGTGAAGCAGGTTTGCTGGTTGCCTGCATAGAGACCCCATGGGGCATGAGGATGAAGCATGGATTGCAGTGGAGACCCACTGAAGATGCCAGGATCACGAGATGGCTGCTAAGGAAATTTGCCAGCCATGATAAAGTTTTCCAGGACTCTGAGTAGCCTGACTCGAAGGGTGGACTTGGAGCTATAGAGTTTGATGCTTGCCCTGGTTGTTTTAAATCTTATATTGGCTAAATCTTTCTTTGCTATGCCCAGTGTCATCTTTTGCAGTGTGAATGTTTATTCTGTGCCATTATTTTACTGCTACAAATGAACGCCTGTCTGTCTTTAAGTGGGTGTCTAGGGAATTGATCCCAGGCCAACAGGCTTTGCAAGCAAGTGCCTTTAGCTACTGAGTCATCTTCCCAAATGATACTCTCTTTAATAATGTAACTTCTTTGCTCTACTGTGCTCATCAGCATCTTAACCCTTAAATTTCGTAAAATTTCCCCATTTTCAGGGCAAAAATTCAAACTCTTTGCCAAGTTTATATCTTCTAATATTTTACTCATTTCCTTCCATTCCAAATGTAATGTACCCACATTTTCTCCTTTATTTAGTTCTCAAACCTCAGAATTATGTTCCTAGTGTTTATGTTTCCTAACACAAATTAGGCACTGTAGAAATATTTGCTCAATGATAAAAATCAAATATTGACTAAATTCCTGATTTCAAATTAATTTGGTTTTAAATTAATTTGAGGGGCTTCTGAAGTAACTATTCTTTTATTTTAGTATATATTCCATAATTCTTATATGCCCTTGAAAAAGTTATTATGAAATTCTATGAATTATTAATGTGCTTAAAAAGATGGAATGTAATCATTTACATGAGAAAGAAACTCAGGACAGTCTATAACTGTGTTCCCCAGACTGTAATTGCCAATTATAACTGATCATAAAATTAAAACAAAATATGCTTGCTATGAAAGAGATTTCTGGGCACTATCCCCAGATCTCTGTTTAGTAGACTTGGGAAGATTCTAGGAGTTTGAATTTCAAAAGTGGTTGTTGATAATCTGAAAGCTGCTGGTCTATAGATTTGCTGCCTGAAGTTCCTGACTTATGTTGTCCCCTCCACTAGATGATGTAGTTGCACAGAAATAAGTGATGATGATATGCAATATATACTGAGAATGTAGTAATGACAAGTATGGCTCAGATAGCATTTATAGCTATGAATATTTACATTTACACTCATATGCACATGTTTTCATACTAGTGTTAAAATTAAGCACTATATTTAGAGGCACAAGGTAATTAAATTGCCTTCTCTTCCTTTACTGTAGTCAACAGGAAATTTATCCCAGGATGTCCAAAACTAATCACATCTTGTTGCTGGTTTGCTCTCATTTTTGAACAGTTAGATAAAAAGGCAATGATATTTAATATTCTGTATCAGTAGTAATAATTTTCTAGGGGAAACCATGTTAGACATTTAATTCTTGTTGTTTTGCTTCATTCCTCCAACAATCATATAGATTATAATGCTATATATTTTAGAAATGAATATATTACATTTTATGAAAGGCTTCTCATGTAGAAAGTAATTGAAGAAAGACTCCAAAACCAGCATTTCGAGCACTATATTTTACACATATACACATAACTGTGATACACTGTATTAGTTTTTTCTTGTTGTTGTTGTTGCCACTCCTACAGTTAGGAAATGCTTGACCAAGCAACTTAAGGAAAGGTTTATTTTGACTTACATTTGAGGGTAGTGTGCACCACATCAGGGAAGGTGTGGCAATGACAACAATTCTACCTGTGATGGCAGGAGTACAAGGTAACTCAATAAATTACGTTCATATTGTGAAAGCAAAGAGAGATGAATGCTATGTTGAGCTTGCTTTCAACTTTTTACAAAGTCTAGGTACCCAGTGAAGTAGAGCGCTAGGGGTTTAGGAAAGTCCTTGAACACCAAACCCTAATTTTTGTCTAATTTTAAACAAAGAACAAATAAAATAAGACTGAAAAGGATAATTATTAAAATATTAGATTTATTTAGGGATATACAAAACTATGGGAAGGAAAACAAATGTATCCACATGGTCTGAGAGGCCACATGGTAGGCCTTGAAAAAACCATAGAGAGGACAGAAGAGAAAATACAAAGAGCACCTGCCATGTGGAGGGCACGAGCGTGTAAAGAGTGGGAAGTAATGGCTAGGGATTTCTCTCTTTGGCTGGACCTGGCTGGGCCCAGCCAAGGTGAAACTTACCAGAAGCTGGAAGTTCATGAGTAGTCAGGAAGCAGAGAGAGACAGTGAGAGAGAGATAGAGAGAGAGAGACTGCCCTCCCCTGATAAAACGTAGTTATAACCTTATGGTGGTGGTTTTAAACTTCTGGTTCAGGTGACCCAGGCAATTATTCTGGGCTAGAGGCTTGCTCAGGAAAAGGCCAGCCATGACTCTAAGTTCTGGGGTCTAAGCTTAACCAACCACAATGTCAAGATTCTAGGAAAAGACCTCCCACCCCTGGAGGGTCTCAGGTATAGAAAAAACAGGTCTATGGAATTAAACAAGAGATAAGAAGTCAGATCATCCTTTGATCTCTAGCATGTGCAGACCTTCCTGACTTTTTAGGGGCTCAGTCACACTAACTGCCTTACAAAACTATCTGATTCCCTCCCATACTGGTACTGCCACCCCCATTCAGGGTGTGTCTTGCCACCTCATTTAAACCCGCTTGTAAACGTCCTCAGAGACACTCCCTGAGGTATATCTCCTAGGTCACACTGAATTAGTCAATCGTAACCACACCCACTATTTCCATGACTTTGCCTGCTCTCTACAGTAAGTGTCTTGAGGATACAGACCACTCATAACATGTTCCATTTCTAGCTTTCAGTAAGGATTCTGATTCTCAAGAACTTAATATACACTTACTATTAAACTCATTATATATTTAAAAATACTTTTATTATATCTGATAAAAATGTATGTCTAGTTTAATGAAACCAGCCTATACAAAGAGGAAATATTGTCACAAGCATCAGTATAAAGAATTTGACTCCAAGAACAATTTAACTTGACAGGGGGAGATTATTACTTGGCTTGAAAATAAACACAAATAGATAACATTGATTAATTACATTGACAAAATAAATCATTCCACATTTTGGCACAAACTTTTCTCTCAGAATGTAATATTCCTTAACATAAAATATTATATTATTATGTAAATACAGTTAGCATTCAATTCATCCTGTGATTTTAGTAAAATGTATGTTTTAGGACAGAAATCATAGGATGTAAGTGTATGATAACACCTCAAGAGGCTTATCCTCTGAGCTTGAAGAACAGAGACTGGAAGAACCTCCAGTGATGAGAAGTTACCAAACTCTTAGTAACAAGGCATGCTAGGCAGGAAGTGAAGCTCCTCTGCAGCAATTTCCTTCCCAAGAACCACTGGAGACAAAGGAATATGGACATGCCAACTTCTGCTCAGACAAATGCATGTTGGTGATCAATAATTTCTTGGCAGACAGTGAACAGAAATAGTTTTAAAAAGAAGTCAGATTTTTGGGCTGGAGAGATGGCTTAGTGGTCAAAAATTCTTGTAGACATATGTTTATCTCCTTAGATCAATGCTTCTCTCACTCTGATCTAGACAACCTGCTTTTTTTTAACAGATGTCTGTGAATCTGAGGGAGACCCATCAGGATGACAAGGAGAGGAAAAAATGCCTAGCACCAGACTAGTTATTCTTTATTACATCAAAAAAGACACAGGAAACATTACAGGGGGAAGATGGACTAAATGTCAGTGCTTCTCTCACTGATAGCCAAAGAACCTTCCCCAGGGAGATGGCAGCAGACACTGAAGAGACTCAAAACTTATCAAATCAGAAAAATCAGAGGTTGCTGAGAACTCAACACCAGGTGGACATCTAATATGCTCTGAAATGCTAAGGGAACATTGCAAAACAGGGCTGGGAAATACGTGAGAGCCACAGGGTGGGAAGGTGTATTCTGAGACATTGCCTTCTCCCATTGACACTGACTGGTGTATTCATGACCTCCCAGTGATTACCAATAATCCCAGTGAGTAGGGCCATCAGTGGAATGGTATCAGGCAGAGGTAACATAGGAGCATAATCCCCATGGGAATATGACCAATTTATAATATGTTCATATACTAAAGTTTCCAATAAAATTTAAATAAAGCAAAGCTAGATATGAAAACGTGAGGAGAAAAATAAAAAAAAATATTTCATTGGAGATACATTGTTATGTCCTGAAATGCAGTGGAAATGACATTATTAAAAGAAGTAACTGGAAGAGGACTCTGTAATCATATATATTTGATTCAATGAGAGCTTCATTCTTGGAGGATATACTTTTTCTAAATATTTTTTATTTATATTTACTTGAGAGAGAGAGAAAGAGGCAGACACATAGAGAAAATGGGTATGCCAGCGCCTCTAGCCACTGCAAATGAACTCCAAGCACATATGCCACTTTGTGCATCTGGCTTATTTGGGTACTGGGGAATCAAACCTGGGCCCTTAGGCTCATGGGAAAATCATTTTACAATGCTTTTTAAAATATTTTATGTATTTGAAAGAGAGAGAGACAGTGAGAGACAGAGTGAATGGGCATGCAGATACTCTAGCCTCTGAAAATGAACTCCAGATGCATAAATCTGGCTTTACGTGGGTATTGGGTAATCAAACCCAGGTCCTTAGGATTTTCAGGCAAGTACCTTAGCTTCTGAGCCATCTCTCCAGCCCCTACAATGCTTTCAATAAAATGGAATATTTGTATATGTAAATGACTCATTTTATTGACAGACAAAATCATATATATTTATATAATTTTAAATATATACTTATGTGTATTGACTACATTGACTAAACCTAGTAAATTAGTGGAGATATGATCTTAGTGAAAATAAACTAACATTTATTCTGTTGCATTTTTCAAGAATAGAATATATTGTTACTAACTCCAGTCACCTTATTGTACAATAGCTCACCTGAAATCCCTAACTGAATTGAACTGAAATGTTGTATCTTTTGAACATGTTCCCAATGTCTACAATCAGTTTATACATTGTTAACTACCATTTGATTCTAGTTCTATAATATAAGACCCTCTTGTTTTGTGTGCATGAATTTTTGTATGTATGCATGTGGCATCTATGTTTGTAAATGTACATGTGTGTATCTGTGAGTGTGTGTATGTGTGTGTGTGCATGCATGCACGTTTTTGCATATGGAGGCTAGAAGTCAACGTTGAGGGTCACCCTCAATCATTCTTCCCCTTATTTTTTTGGAGTCAAGGTCTCCCACCGAACTTGGAGCTCACTGATTCAGATAGGCAAATTAGACAGCTAGGCCCTATAGTCTTCTTGTCTTCACCTTTCCAATGCTGAGACTACTGGTATGTGCCACTTGTGCTGAGCTTTATGTAAGTGTTGTAGATCTGACACTAGGTCCTTATGCTCACATCACAAATATTTTACCAAGTTATCTATGTTCACATCTCAAGATAAGCTTTTATGGGATCTTTATATAAGAAGGGTTCACCCTTACATCACACCATTTACAAAAATAAAAAGACTAAAATAATTAAATGGGTAATAAAATATCATCCAGACTATATATTGTTGATTTCAATGTTAATTTATAATCCCTTTCCTTAAGAATGTCCTGTAAAGGACATGTATATTAACATATTTGGAAAGACTAAGCATCATGTGGAAAGATAATGCCTTCAGTAATGTGACCAGATTTAGCAAATAGTAATATTGCATATCCAATTTAACTTGAATGTCATATCAATAATAAAAATGTTTGTAGTGTAAATAGGTCCAAATATTTAGTGTATAACTTTTTATTACTCTAACAGCTTAACATTCCTCAATAAATATTGACCTTTTTTCTGGTAATTCCAGTAAAAGTCTCAGATTTTGTTAAGGACCTTGCCTGAAAGATAATTATGTATTTAGGCCAGATACTATAGCTGGAGTATGGTGTGGGTACTTTCACATGGAAGTCGAAGTAATGATATAAAAAAGGTTATTTTGCAAACAGTCTTAGAGAAACAACCAAGAATCTTGGCTAAGAATCCTGAGAAACAGGAAACCTATGGGACATAAAATGCTAGCTGCTAGAATAAAACACAGACTCAAAAGATAGCTGTTAGAATAAAATATAGACTCTATCAGATGCAAGACTGCTGAAGTAAGGGATAAGCAAAAGAATGTAGAAGAAATCCTACCTATTAGTTGCTGTTCTCCATAGATGTTCTATGTGAGATGTCTATATTAGTTATAGTTTTCATATGCTGCTTGGAATTGTAACTAATTTTAAACAAACCAAATTATTGAGTAATTGAAAAAAAGCAGCAAATAGATGAGAGATAAAATATTATTCTCTTAAAAATAGCTAGTGTCTCTTAATCTAGATTTGACATATAGTTCCCCTAAGAGTCTCAAAAGTCAAAATCTCCATTTTGCTAACACCAAGCTTGCATTGGATCCCTGACACATGTAGATGACATGTTCCTAGCTATTAAGGCAAGCAATATGATCTACTATGGATAGCAGATGCAGAACAGCACAAGAATAGACCCAGAAAAGAGGAATAAAGATACATACAAAAATAATAATAGTGATCATTACGACATTAATTACTGCTTAGTAAATGAAAGGTAACATATAACTAATTTGATACATGTGATGATATTACAAACATTTGGACTTTATGCAAGAGGACATTTAAATTAATCCTCCTGTTATTTCAGATTTCTTTTAAAGCCAATATTTTTTATTCTTTTAAAGAATTATAAGAGGGGCTGGAGAGATGGCTTAGCGGTTAAAGCATTTGGTTTCAAAGCCAAAGGATCTTGGTTTGACTCTCCAAGACCCATGTGAGCCAGGTTCCTTTGCAGTGGCTGGAGGCCCTGCCACACCCATTATCTCTCTCTCTCTCTCTACATGTTTCTCTCAAATAAATAAATAAAATATTAAAAAATATAAGTATTAGAACATAGCCCTTAGAAATATTTTGATTAGTTGGATTAGACAAATAAAGGTGTTATTTGTCTAGAAATATATACTATTTTTTGTCACCAGAGCTCTTTAAAGTTTTTAAAATCACTCCTGTAACTATTTCTTGAGTGACTAGTTTTAAGGTGGTATCATAAAGATGAATATGGCATTGTTTCTGCTACATTATGTCTGAATTTAATGTATATATATATATATATATATATATATATATATATATATATATAACAACTTCTATACTTACAGATAACAAACCATGGTATTTCCCTCTCCCACTTTCCCCTTCATAACTCTGCTTTCTGTCATAACCCTCCCCTCTCCACTCGTCTCTCTTTTAATTTGATGTCATCATCTTGAGAGTGTTGTGTAGGTATTGCTTTTCCACCAGCTACCTTAACTTTCTAGGATTTATTTCTCACATCTTAAATTGAGACTTCCAAGTAGTACCTGATTCAAATGTTTGTTATAAGAATAAAATAATCTGCCAGGCATAGTGGTACACACCTTTAAGCACAGCACTTGGGAGTCAGAGCTAGGAGGATCACCATGAGTTCGAGGCCACCGTGAGCCTACATAGTGAATTACAGGTCAGCCTGAGGTACAGTGAGACTCTACCTCAGAAAACCAAAAAAGAAAAAAAAAAAAGATAAAAGAATAAAACAAACTAATGAATACAGTTATTTATTTATTTTCCCCAGGACCCATGAAGTTCTGTGTATGATTACATTTATGGTTATTGTCCATTGTTCCCAAATTATTATCTTTTTAAGGAGCTTGAAAATTTTATTATTTGTTATCTTCTACCACTTTCCTACTAGAGTCAAGCAAATCAAGCAAAAATAAACTGACCAACTAAGTGCTCACATCTATTGACTTGCAATTCTGAATCTCAGCCTTTAAATTTAGATTTGTAATCACCATGATCAAGCAAGAAATGATTTCTGTTGCAATGCTAAATTCTTTCTCTGTGTTCTCAGGATTCATGCTTAGTGCTCTAAGAAGGCAGTATGATCTGAGGTGTTTGGTCATCTACATATGCATTTTTTTCTTTTTGAAAGTATTATTATTTCAACCACATTTTAAAGCAGAATTTATTTTATGGTGTTCTAGAAATGATATTTTCTTCAAAATATATTACTCTAGCTAAGCACAATTTTATTACAAAATATTTCTGCTTTTTGTTGATTCCTTCTACCTTATTTTATCTTCCTATCTTCTATTTTTTTTTTTTTTGTAATGGTATAGGTTGTGTTGCAGTTTTTTTCTCCCTCTACTAAGAATAATTCATACTGACCTAGATAAATTTTATCTGTAGGTAGGCAGACAGGCAAGCAATAATTAAAGATATGACTGTATTAAGAGCTACTTATATCAAAATGTGATTCACTGTGCTTTTTAGATAAAGGTTCCTCTCTGGTCTTTCATGAGGTACCAATTATCACATCCTCTTCAAACTTCCACAGCTTATATATAAAATTTGCAAGCATGCATGCTGTGCAAGCACAAATTTGATGCCTATGTTTGGAATCTTTGTGACTATGCTGCAAATCCTAAGGCAGTATTTATGCTGTGGAAAATGAAAATGTGATGCACAGACATGCAGAAAGAAATTGCAGAAGAGATTTTTACACTGAAGATCTACTTAATCTGGGAAACAGAAATGTTTGCAATCTTATGAAACAAATACTGAGAAAGAAGAACTTAGTGTACACACAATGGCTGTTTATTACTATCCCACAGATTGGAAATTACCATATATGTCTTAGTAAACCTACTAATAAGCAACTATTACCTATTTACTAGTTTACTATGAACAATTTCCCAGTAAATAGATGGAATGTTCAAAACGGAAATTGACTCAGTGAATTTCTACTGACTGATAATGAACTCAAAACCATTATTAGAAATATTTCAAAAAAAATCATAAGTTAGACACAAATACATTAAAGAAATATTTGCAATGAGAAAATGTTCCTATCTATTGTGAATAAAAATATTTTATTATTTCTAATAAGTTTCTTATAAGTTTTTAGTAGCTTGTTATTTTGCAAAAAAAATATCACTAATCTTAAAGCAAAGTTTTATTCCTGTATTATTTTAGTGTGTCATTTAAGATGGAGGCAGTGAAAGGCACTATTTGTAAAAGTGTAAGTATTCATATATTTAAAAGTTCTATGTGGATTATTTGCTTTATTTTTTGTGTTTTGCTTTGAAGGAGCTGGGGAGTGAGCCCAGGGATTTGCACATATAAGGCAAGAACTCTATGACTAAGCCACACTTCTAACCATTCAAGTGGATTGTAGAGTCAGGATCTTCATAGCATAATAAATGACATCACTATGCTAAGTAATGTCAGAGATGATCAAAGTGTAAAAATGTGTTGAAGCTGGTTGATGAATGGAGAAGTTTCCAAAAGTTATTTATTTTCTTTTATCCAGCTAATACCTCAATGTCCATACTATTTGGAAAAAATATGTGTGTTTTCTTAATTTATTTTATTTTTTATTGACAACTTCCATAATTGTAAACAATATCCCATGGTAATTCCTTCCCTCCCCCAACTGTCCCCTTTGAAACTCCACTCTCCATCACATTCCCTCCCCCTCTCAATCAGTCTCTCTTTTATTTTGATGTCATGATCTTTTCCTCCTATTATGATGGTCTTGTGTAGGTAGTGTCAGGCACTGTGAGGCCATGGATATCCAGGCCATTTTGTGTCTGGAGGAGCACGTTGTAAAGATTCCTACCCTTGCTTTGGCTTTTACATTCTTTCCACCACCTCTTCTACAATAGACCTTGAGCCTTTGAAAGTGTGGTAGAGATATTTCAGTGTTGAGCACTCTGTCACTTCTCAGCACCATGGTGCCTCCTGAGCCATCCCAAGGTCACTGACATATGAAAAGCAAAACTTCTCTAACCAGAAGTGACAGTAACATTCATATATGGGTATTAACATCAAGAGAAGTGCTTACTGGACAGTTTGGTGAGCATAGCATATACATTTAGCCAGACACCAGCAGATGTTACACCCCTAGGGCTCATGACTACCCCTGTTGTAGGTTTTCAGTGTCAGGGATATATTCCCTCCCATGGAGCAGGCCTCCAGTCAAATTATTTTCAAGGATAGAGAGAGAAAGAGAGAGAGAGAGAAAGAAGAGAGAGAACAAGCAAATCAGAGCCTCCATCACAGTAAATGAACATGTGCTACTTTGTGCATCTGGCTTTACAGGGTACAAGAGAATCAAACCTGGGTTGTTAGACTTTGCAGGCAAGTGCTTTAACCATTGAGCTGTCCCTCCAGCCCCTGGAAAAAAATATGTTTAATTACCTTGTCCACTTACTTTTCTTTTTATTACTCTCCAAATGTTGGCCATAATAAATCCTCAATCCAAAAAGAAAAAGAAAACGATTATGGAAAAACACAACTAAAAATCTCATAATAAAATTCATGGTCACTGGGTCCAATGATCACTCAAATCTTTCACTTCTATTATATATCCTTAGTTTTTCAATCTTACTCTTTTTATAAACCAAATAAAGATTTTGAGTGTGTGTGTGTCTGTGTTCTGTTCTCTTAAGAACTACTATTGTTAGCTGATTACTGTTCATAATTCAATGAGAAATTAAAAGCAATTAGAAAAATGTATATCTTCTGGTGAGTTTATCTATTAACTTACCTATGGATCACTACTCTGAGCCTTTCTTTGCATTGGGAAAGATAATCTATGTGCAATGTGATTGAACACCAAGTTCCATGCTTATGCTTTAGAACCCATCACTCATCTTCATCTTAAAGATAGAGCTCAAGTATTTATACTCTTTCTTCATAATCATTTTTCTCAACCTTCTTCTGAGTTATTACAATGAAAAGATAAAGATATTATTTTCCATTTTTATATTAGTGTATATCATTTTACTTAATTTGAGTTTTATATAGAAAATTTCAAATATATCATGTATTTTATCCATCTTTATGTTCACCAGCCCTCTCTTTTTTATTCCCTCCTGTCAGCAATCTCCCAGTCAGTTTCTTTCCCCCACTGTCCCTTCTTCTTTCATCTACACACACACACACACACACACACACACACACACACACACACACACATTTATCTATAAATAACTCAGAGACACACAAGTAAGACACCCACCATATGATATTTGCCTTTCTGAGTGTTGTATAGCAATTTTCTCCAAGTGGAAACATTTAATCTCGGAGGGAGGTACCCTGTTAAGCCTCAGGAAGTAAGTTAGGCTCAGGATATGAAAAGCTCACAAGTTTCAGGAAGTTTCTGATTCTTAGAAGATTCAAAATTTTTGCACGAGGTTATATGGACAGGAAGACTTATTTGGGAGAAGTGACTCTCCTACAAGCCCAGTTGCCTGCAAGCTGTGCATTGCACTCCATAGATGCAGATTCCATTGTTCACCTATGCTGGGTGGACGTCTTGGTGACACAGCTGTCTTTGACTTATCCATGTTCCTGTTAGTAGCCCCTCATCCATACTCCTGTTAAGGGAACCAACTGCTCTCAATTTGGCTAACTGATCCCCTCACTGGTATGGGACCCATAGCTGGAGCTGGGAAGCAAGTCAGAACCATAACCAAATATGAGCCAACTCTCCAATATCAAGCTACCATCAATTGTGGGCTACAAGAGGGCCTACACCTATTAAATTCTCTATTAAAAAAAGTAAGGGTTATCTCATTTGTCCTGGTGCTAACTTACTCTCCATTGGAGAATCTGCTTCTCTTTTTCAGATAGATGTAGATCCTAAGGAGAGAGCCACCCCATCATACCTTAAAAGGCCCCCGGCTGAAACTAAGCAAACTTGGAGAAACAAGCAAGGGGGGCTGTTTTCCTGATGAACTGGATACAAGCACAAGGGGGAAGGAGTTCAGCACAGAGAAAAATCAACTCCTACTAAATCAGAGAGCCAGAGCCTCAGAGGCCCCCAACACCTCATCATTGAAGCAGACCAAAAATGAACTCAACATGTCTCAGGGAAATTTTGCAGAAGAAGGGGTGGAAAGAATGTCAGAGCCACATGTTGGGTCATGATATGCAGAGACGTTTAGCTTACTCATAACTGTGGGCTAACTCCACAATGCATGACCTGTATACCTCAACAAGGAGGGGCCAAGGGGAGGGGGTAGGTCACGGATGAGCCTAATAATGGTACCAAACTGACTGTATTTGCTGAATACAAAACTAACTAATAAAAAAAAAGAAAAGAAAAGAAAAGAAATTCACTGGTTCACTGAGCTAGAATTAAGTGGAATAATTTCTTTGGTCTGTTGTTGGTGCCATATCTTGACGTGAATAGATGTTTCTTCATAACTCCCCAGAAAATAACAACTGAATGGGTCTTAATTCAAATAGTACAATGACCTCCAGTTGTACTCACTTACCAGCAGAAATAGTATACTTTGGCAATAAGGTAGTACTATTTATAGGTTTCTTTCCTAAGATAATTTTTATTGTATTTTTCTTAATTGAAAAATTTCATACTTGAACATAGTACACTTTGATAATAATCCCTTCCCAATGCCTTCTTTTTCTTTATTTCCCTCCTCCCTTCCACTGAATTTGTTTACAACTAGTCCCCCATTTATTTTGATGGGTATGGTGGTTTGAATGTGAAATGTCCCCCATAAATTTATGTGTTTTGGATTAAGCTTTATAGTCAGTCCCTTGCTTGTGGATCATTTGGACAGTGGAATCTAGCTGGGTGAGATGTGGCATTGCTGCTGGAACTTGGGACTTTATAGTGCATCCCTCTTTGCAAGTTCTAGCTAGCTAGCTCTCTTTTGATGTTTTCTTCTAGTTGATGTTACAAAATGTGATGCCCAGTTATCTGCTTGGCCATGCTTTTCCAACCATGATTAAATTTCTCCTCAAAGCTCTAGGGAGAAATAAACCCATTCCTTCTATAAGCTGCTTCTAGTTGTTTTGTTCCAGCAACAAGAAGGAAACTGCTGCAGATAACTGACATTTAATGTGGGACCACTGAGGCAATGAACTAACCACATGGATTTTAGTCTTCCGGAAGTGGTTTGTGAGAGGAATATTGGTGAACTTGGAACTTTGGCCTAGAGAAATAGCTTAATAGAGCATTTTGGTGAGAGATTGAAAGGTATAAATACAGAGAGAGAAGTGTATACTAGAAAGGCTTCATTGTGGGGTTTCAAAAGGAAAGAAAGGGCTTTATTGGGAACTGGGTTAGAGGTAATAAGCATGGTATTCTTACTGCGTTTAGCCCATATCCTGAGAACTTGAGCAAAGTTGATTCAAAAGTATTTGCCTGCTGTGTTTGGCAAAGGATAAGACAAAAGTCAAGGATATGAGTAAGGTAAAGTTTGGGCCAGAATGAAATGTGAAACTAGTTTTGGGCTGCTTTAGATGCAATTAATAGATTAGCACCATTCAGGATCCTAGGATATTGGAGATACCATAGCTGTGGGATGGGAAGCTGCTGGATGGTACAGTCTGCCTGTATCACAAAGAGCACAGCTGAATAAATGCTGTTTCCAAAGCCTTCTGGAGCCCAGAGGATTTCATCATGGGTGTTATGGTGCTTGACATGGAGTTTCAGGATTTGGTATTTGCACTTCTCATTTTCAGTGATGCATTAGTCCATATTTTCTTGCTGTGCCCCCATTTCGCCCTTATGGAGTGAAAATGTTTTCTGTATACTATTATGTGTTATAACTATGTAACATGTGTTTTGATTTTATAGCGCATGCAGTTAAGAGACTGTCTTGAATCTAAAGTGAGTCTTTGACATTGGACTTTTGAACAGTGTTGGCACTAGTGAATATTTGGGAACTTTAAAATTTTGACTTTATCTTGTATCACGAGATAATTATGAGTTTATGGGGTCCAGGGGCTGGTTTGAATGTAAAAGTTCCTCCATAGCCTCATGTGTTTGATATCAAGCTTCATACTTTATCCACAACTGATGAAGCCTTTGAGAAGAGGATCCTTGCTTGAGGAGATGTGTTACTGGGATTGGACCTTGGGACTTTATAGTCCAGCCCTCTTGCCAGCGCTAGCTGGCTCAGTCTTACTATTTCCTCCCAGTTACTGTGACAACATGTGATAACCAGCTGCCTATTATACTTTCCCTAGCATGATGAATCTTCCCCTTAAATCTATAAGCCAATCAATCTGCTTCTAGTTTTGTGGTTGGCTGTTTTGTCTAGCAACAAGAAAGTAACTATAAAGAAAAGAAATAAAAAAGAAAAGAAAGTAACTATTACAATCATTTTTTTCTTTTCTGCCCATCTCCATTATCAAGGTCAAAATGAAGATGAGCTCAATATTGTGCAGGTTTTGTAACGGTAATGCCAGTCACTGTTGGTAGGGATTAGGAGTAAGGCTGTTCACATATTGTAGGTAGCCAGTTATAGCAGCAAAGGGAATATACAGATGATCTGTTTGTTCTGATAGAATTGATGAATGGAGAGGTTTTCAAAAGAACAGACTGGGAACTAAATGCCAAAAGCTCTGACTTCCAAAGGGGAAAAAAAAAAAGTCCTTGATGCTTACTCACCTAGAGGCAAAGAGGCCCACACATAAAAATTAACTAATCATTTAAATAACACATCAGGGGGCCCTGACATATATTCAAATAATTATTATTTGTCTAATTTATCAGCCTATCAGAGGGCTTCTATATACATTCAAAGTAACCATTCCAATCTATCTGGTGTAGATGAATTTGCATAATCATTTCAATCATGGCTGGACCAATGGGAACTTCTGTCAGTAGTATATGAAGGGTCTCTTTTTCCTTCTCTTTGTTAGCATTTTATTTAATCATTTATTTTCAAGATAGACAATCTGACTTTGGTCTGATAACATTTCAGTGAATTTTTAATTTGTGTTTTCTTGATAACAAGAAAGTCTATCAATTCTTCAGATGCATATTGGCCATTTGTTCTTAATCTTTTCTGAACTGTCTGTTCTTTCAATAACTTATTTATTGACTAGGTAGTTTTGTTTTTTGGTGACAATATATTTGAGTTCTTTATACGTTCTATTTATTGTCTGTCAAATGCATAGCTAGGAGAGATACTCTCCCATTCTGTCACTGACTTTTACTAGATTGTTTTCTTTGTGGTACAGAATCATTTTAATTTCATGCACTCCCATTTCTCAGTTTATGATGTTATTTCCTGAGCTACTGGAACCCTCTTTAGAAAGGCCTTGCCTATGTGTATATCATGAAGCCTTTCATCATCATTTCCTCTAACATTTTCACACCTTACAGTCATTGACCCATTTTGAATTGATTTTTATAGGGTAAAGTGCAGGAATCTATTTTCATTATTATACATGTAGATAACATGTAATACAAGAACGATTTATAGAATGAGAATATCTTTTTTTGTTTGTTTGCATCTTTTGTGTTTTGTGTTTTTTTTTTTTTTTTTCCCAGACTGCCATGGAATACAGTATGTAGTCTCAGTGGCATAGAACTCACAATGATCCTCCTACCTCTGTCTCCTCAGGGCTGGAATCAAAGTGTGTGTCACCATGTCTGGCTCTTCATGCTACTTTTGTTATTATAGGTCCCCAGTGTGACTTGAAATCAAGTACCATGATACAACCTACATTGCTAGTTTTGTTCATTATTGCTTTGGCTATCCACAGTCTTTTGTGCTTCCCTATAAATTTTTATACTTTTTCCAGTTCAGTGTAGAACTTCACTGGAATTTTGCTGGGTATTCCATATACTCTGATGACTTCATTCAGTAGTATTGCCTTTTTCACAGTATTTTTATCGATACATGAACTTGGGGGTTCTTTTCATTTTCTATTGTTTTCTTCAATTTTGCCCCTGGTATTGTAAAATTTTAAATATATGGGTCTTTTGCTTCCTTGGTTGGCATTATCCCTAAGTCTTTTCTTTTCTTTTCTTTTACTTTTCAAAGATACTATAAATGAAATTGTTTTCCTGATTTCTTTATGATATTATTTGTCATCAGTATATAGATAAACTATGGGTTCTTGTATGCTGATTTTGTGTCTTGATACATTGCTGAAAATGCTTATCTGTTTTATCTGAAAATTTCCTTTTTATAATCTTTTATTTCTTTGTTTTGTTTTATTGCGCCAGCTAAAACATTAATGAGCACACTGAACAAGAATAGAGTAAGTGGAAACTCTTATCTCATCTTTGATACAAGTGGAAATGATTTGAGTTTTTCCATGTTTAGAATAATGTTGTCTACAAGATGGTTGGATATTGTTGTAGACAGGTTTGCATTGCTGGCAGAAATCACCTGACCAAGAGAAGCTTGAGGGAAAAGGGGATTTATTTTGGCTTACAGACTCGAGGGGAAGCTCCTTGATGGCAGGGGGAAATAATGGCATGAGCAGAGGGTGGACATCAACTCCTGGCCAGCATCCAGTGGATAGTAGGAACAGGAGAGTATGGCAAACACTGGCAAGGGGAAACTGGCTATAATACCCAGAAGCCTGCCCACAACCATACACTGCCTCCAGGAGGCATTAATTGCCAAATCTCCATCAGCTGGGAACCTAGCATTCAGAACACCTAAGTTTATGGGAGACACCTGAATCAAACCACCACAGACATAGCTTTAATTATGTCGAGTTGTTCCTTTCACTTCTACTTTTTTCAGGGATCTGAACATGAAGAGATGCTGTACAGTATCTAAGATCCTTTTGTATCTATTGGGATAATGATGGGATTTGTGTACTTGAGACAATTAACATGATGTATTGTATTTATGGTTTGGCATATGCTGAACCATTCTTTCATCCCTGGAGTGAAGCTCACTTGATGGTGTTAAATGATCTTGTTGATGTGCAATTGCAAGCATTTTATTGAGAAATTCTGTGCCCATATTCATCAGGGAAATTGGATCATAATTTTTCCGTTACTTTGTCCTTTTTTTAGTTTTGTTTTTAAGGTAAACTAGCTTTGTAAATAGGATATTCTTTTCCTTTGGATTTTGTAGAATGATTTGAGAAGCCCTGGCATTTGTTCCTTCTTTAATGTCTCATAAGCAGCTTTGAGTCCGTTTGGGCCCAGGCATTTTGTTGTCGTTGTTGGGAGAATTTATTACTTTCAATCTTGTTGCTTGTGGTAGATCTACTTAAGTTGTTATAGCCACTTAAATTGATTTTGGTAGGTCCTATGTGTTTAGAAATTCATTCTAGATTTTTTAACTTATTAGAACATGGATTTTCTTTTTTTATTATTCTTTTTCTTTATTAATGTATAAGATATTATTAGCATTATTTCATCTCCATGGATCTTTGTTCACTGATTATGTAGTGGCAATACATTTCATAAGGTTGTTATGAGAATTAAACAATATGTACCTAAGATTATACCCAACTAATATTAGTTTTTTTTTTCTTTTTCTTTTTCTTTTTTTTTTATTAGTCAGTTCTGTATTCAGCAAATACAGTCAGTTTGGTACAATTATTAGGCTCATCCGTGACCTACCCCCTCCCCTTGGCCCCTCCTTGTTGAGGTATACGGGTCTTGCATTGTGGAGTTAGCCCACAGTTATGGGTAAGCTAAATGTCTCTGCATATCATGACCCAACATGTGACTCTGACATTCTTTCCGCCCCCTCTTCCGCAAAATTTCCCTGAGCCATGTTGGGTTCATTTTTGGTCTGCTTCAGTGATGAGGTGTTGGGGGCCTCTGAGGCTCTGGCTCTCTGATTTGGTGGGAGTTGATTTTTCTCTGTGCTGATCTCCTTCCCCCTTCTGCTGGTGTCCGGTTCATCAGGAAAACAGCCCCCTTGCTTGTTTCTCCAATTTTTCTTAGTTTCAGCCGGGGCCCTTTTGAGGTATGATGCGGTGGCTCTCTCCTTAGGATCTACATCTATCTGAAAAAGAGAAGCAGATTCTCCAATGGAGAGTAAGTTAGCACCAGGACAAATGAGATAACCCTTACTTTTTTTTTTATAGAGAATTTACTAGGTGTAGGCCCTCTTGTAGCCCACAATTGATGGTAGCTTGATATTGGAGAGTGGGCTTATGTTTGGATATGGTTCTGACTTGTTTCCCAGCTCCAGCTATGGGTCCCATACCAGTGAGGGGATCAGTTAGCCAAATTGAGAGCAGTTGGTTCCCCACCATGGCTGTGTGCCACCACTGCAATTGTGTGGGCATCACAACAAGTTATTTGCTGCTAAGTAGGTTAGACCATGCGTTGCTTCGATAGATATTGGTCAATTTCTCCCAGTCGCCCATGTAGCACCTTCTGGCCCTAGACGCGCTGACTGTCTGGGGACTGACTCTCATCCAACTTCCAGCCATGCCATTCTAATTTGCATGTCAATCACATAAGGTATCTTCAGCAGTAGGGTCTTACCACTAACCTTTGGTGGGTCATCAAGTACTCTGACAGAAATCTGTCTGTCTTTTAGGAAACCTTGTAGGTCTCTCTGATCAAAAGCTCATTGTGGATGATAGCCCCATGCTGGATCCTGGAGTTACAGGTCAATGGCCTCTAACAAAATGAGGAAAAAGATAACTAACATACAAGAGTTAGAGATAAGAGAGAGAGAGACAGGGAGAGGGGAAGTGAGGGAGGGAAGATGTAGGAGACTAAGGTTAGTCTTAATCTTACCCTCTCCAGTGTCTTGTGGTTCAGGTGTTCCCTGTAAGGGCCTGGTGAAGGATCAGCCATTTGGTATGTCTTTTAGTAAGTAGAAGATTATGGTACCATTGCCATTTGGGTCTAGATTTGTGTTTCCCATCCCTTTGATGCCCTCCCCTCCCTCCCCTTCCATCCTAGTGTCTAATCTAGGAGATGCTTGCTGGGTATGTAAGGTATCTTCGGTAGATTCAGGTTAGGTGCTGTAGATGAGTGAGACTATGTGGTGATTTTTTTTCTGTGATTGGGTAAGTTCACTGAGAATGATCTGTTCCAAGTTCAACCAGTTTTCCTCAAATTTCATTGTGTCATTTTTTCTTACTGCTGTATAGAATTCCATTGTGTAGATATACCACATCTTAGTTGTCCATTCTTCTAGTGATGGACATCTGAGTTGATTCCAGCTCTTAGCTATTACAAATTGAACCGCTATAAACATGGTTGAGCAAATCTCTTTAGTCTGTGGTTTGAAGGTTTTAGGGTAGATGCCCAGTAAGGGAATAACTGGGTCTGTTGGTATCTCTATACTCAGCTTTTTCAGAAGTCTCCATATTGCTTTCCAAAGTGGTTGTACCATCCTACATTCCCACCAACAGTGGATGAGTGTTCCTACTTCTCCACATCCTCGCCAGCATTTATTTTTATTTGATTTTTTGATGCTTGCTATCCTTATTGGGATAAGGTGGAATCTCATAGTTGTTTTGATTTGCATTTCCCTGATGATTAGGGATGCTGAACATTTTCTTAAGTGTATGTTTGCCATTTCTATTTCTTCCTCTGTGAACTGCCTGTTCAGCTCTTTGCCCCATTTTGTGAGTGGGGTGTTTGACTTCTTACTGTTTAGATTTTTGAGTTCTTTGTAGATTCTAGAGATTAGTCCTCTATCAGTTGGATAACCCACAAATATTTTCTCCCATTCTGTGGGTAATCTATTGGCTTTGCTTATTGTATGCTTGTCTGTAAAGAAACTCTTCAGCTTCATGTGGTCCCATAGGATGAGTGACGGTTTAAGTTCATGAGCTACTGGGGTTTTGTTCAGGAAGTCTTTTTCCATTCCTATATCATTGAATGTACTTCCTAATTTTTCTTCCAGTAGTATTCGAGTTTCTGGTCTTATATTGAGATCTTTGATCCATTTGGACTTGAGTGCAATGCATGGTGAAATGTGTGGGTCAAGTTTCAGTTTCCTGCATATGGTTATCCAGTTTGTCCAGCACCATTTGTTGAAGATGCTGTCTTTTTTGCAGCCTATATTGTTTGGCCTTTATCGAATATCAAGTAGCTATAGTTGCTTGACCCAAAGTCCGGGTCCTCAAGTCTATTCCATTGATCTATAGTCCTGTTTTTATGCCAGTACCATGCTGTTTTTATTACTATGGCTTTGTAATATAGCTTTAGATCAGGTATGGTGATGCCTCCAGAGGTATTTCTTTCGCTGAGGATATGTTTGGAAATGCGAGGCCTTCTGCCTTTCCATATGAAATTTGAGATCATATTTTCTATCTCTGTGAAGAACACTGTGCGGATTTTAATTGGTATTGCATTAAATCTGTATACTGCCTTTGGTAGGATTGTCATCTTCACAATATTAATTCTGCCTATCCAGGAACATGGGAGGTCTTGGCATTTTCTCCAGTCCGCCTCAATTTCTTTTTTGAGTGTTTTTATGTTTTCATTGTATAGATCTTTCACTTCCTTGGTTAACATTATTCCAAGGTATTTTATTTTTTTTGTTGCTATTGAAAATGGGACTATGTCCCTTATTTCTTTTTCTGTATCTTTATCCTTTGCATAAAGGAAGGCTACTGATTTTTGTGCATTGATTTTGTATCCTGCTACTTTGCTATAGGAGTTAATCACCTTCAGGAGTTTTGGGATGGAGTCTCTCGGGTCTCTTACATATATAATCATGTCATCAGCGAATAAAGCTAACTTAACTTCTTCCATTCCAAATTGTATCCCTTTTATTTCCTTCTCCTGTCTTATTGCTTGAGCTAGGACTTCCAGTACTATATTGAAAAGCAGAGGTGAGAGTGGACAACCCTGTCTTGTTCTTGATCTTAATGGGAATTCCTCCAGTGTCTCTCCATTAAGTATTATTTGGGCCTTCGGAGCTTCATATATTGCCTTTATTCGGTTAAGATATGAACCAACCATGCCAACTCTCTCCAATGTTTTGAACATGAAGTGATGTTGAATCTTGTCAAAGGCCTTTTCTGCATCTATCGAAGTGATCATGTGGTTTTTATGTTTAACCTTGTTTATGTGGTGTATTACATTGACAGATTTCCGTATGTTGAACCACCCCTGTGTTCCTGGAATGAATCCCACTTGGTCAAGGTGGATAATGCTTTTGATATGTTGTTGGATTCGGGTTGCAAGGATTTTGTTTAGGATTTTGCATCTAAATTCATCAGGGAAATAGGCTGGTAGTTTTCTTTTCTTTTGGCATCTCTGCCCGGTTTTGGAATTAGGGTGATGCTAGCTTCCTAAAAGGAGTTGGGTTGCTTTCCCTGTTCACCAATTGTGTGGCACAGTTTGATGAAGATTGGTTTGAGTTCTTCCATGAAGGTTTGATAGAATTCAGCTGAGAAGCCATCTGGTCCTGGGCTCTTCTTTTTTGGGAGATTTTTTATTACTTTTTCAATCTCCATGAGTGTGATGGGTTGATTGAGGTGATTAATCTACTCTGTGTTTAGCTTTGGTAGATGGTATGCGTCCAAGAATTTATCCATCTCCTCCACATTATCCAGTTTTGTGGAGTAGAGGTTTTTGAAATAAGTCCTTATGATTCTCCCAATTTCACTTATGTCTGTTGTGATCTCTCCTTTTTCATTTTGAATTTTGTTAATTTGAAGCTTCTCCTTTTTTTGCTTGATCAGATTGGCCAGGGGTTTGTCAATCTTGTTTATTTTTTCAAAGAACCAGCTCTTTGTTTTGTCAATTGTCTTAATTGTTTCCTTGGTTTCCAATTCATTGATTTCTGTTCTGATTTCAATTATTTCTTTCCTTCTGGAGCTCTTTGGGTTGGATTTTTCTTGTTTTTCCAGTGCCTTTAGGTGGATGGTTAGGTTATTGATTTGGGACCTTTCTGTCTTTTTTATGAAGGCATTGAGTGCTATGAATTTTCCCCTGAGGACCGCCTTCATTGTGTCCCATAAGTTTTGGTACGATGTGTTCTCATTGTCGTTCAATTCCAGAAATTTTGCAATTTCATTTTTTATTTCATCCACTATCCATTTATTGTTTAAAAGTGTGCTGTTCAGTTTCCAGGTGCCTTTGGGATTCTTGGTGGGTCTTTTGTAGTTGATTTCTAGCAATATAGCATTGTGATCTGATATCATGCTGGGAATTATGTCAATCTTCCTAAATATGTGGAGGCAGTCTTTGTGACCCAATATATGGTCTATTTTAGAGAATGTTCCATGGACTGCTGAGAAGAATGTGTAATCTGTGTATTTGGGATGGAAGGTTCTGTAGATGTCCGTTAGGTCCAAGTGATCTATGGTTTTGTTGAGCTCTCTCACTTCCCTCTTGAGTTTCTGTTTGGATGATCTGTCTATTACTGATAATGGTGTATTGAAGTCCCCAGCTATGATGGTGTTGGTGGTTATTTCTGTTTTATTGTCAAGTAGGTTTTGTTTTATGAACTGTGGTGCCCCTGTGTTTGGTGCATACAGATTTATGATTGTAATATCCTCTTGATGGATCGTTCCCTTGATAAGTAGGAAGTGGCCTTCTTTGTCTTTTTTGATTATATTTGGTTTCAAGTGTATTTTATCTGATATTAATATAGCTACACCTGCTTGTTTCTTATTCCCGTTTGCTTGGAATACTGTTTTCCACCCTTTCACCCTGAGGAGATGTCTGTCTTTAATGGTGAGGTGGGTTTCTTGAAGGCAACAGATTGAGGGGTCTAATTTTTTGATCCATCCTGTTAGCTTGTGTCTCTTGATGGGTGAATTAAAGCCATTAATATTTAGGGTAATGACTGTGAGATTTGATTTGATCCCTGCCATAATGTGATGGTAAATGTGGGTTGGAGTTTTCATGGACATTGAAGTTTTTTGTGCCTACTCTGAGTTTGGTTGTTGTGATCTGCTTCTTGTAGGCAATTGTGTTTGATTATTTTTTTCTTCTCTGTGGAGAATTTCCTGAAATACTCTCTGTAGGTTTGGTTTTGTGTTCATATAATTGTAAAGCTGAGTTTTGTCATGGAAAGTTTTTCTTTCACCATCTATTATGAGGGATACTTTTTCTGTGTAGAGTAGTTTGGGTTGGAAGCCATAGGTTCTTAGACTTTGCAGTGTTTCATTCCAGGCCCTTCTAGCTTTCAGGGTTTCCATTGAGAAGTCTGACGTAATTCTGATGGGGTTACCTCTGAAGGTGGTGTGCTGTTTTTCCCTAGCTGCTTTTAGGATTTTCTCTTTGGTGTCAATGTTTAGAGTCTTAATGATAATATGTCTTGGAGAGTTTTTCCTTTGGTCAAGTCTGTTTGGAGTTCTATTGGCTTCTTGTATCTTGAATGGCCTTTCTTTTAAGAGATTGGGGAAGTTTTCTTCAATTATTTTGTTAAATAAGTTCTCCATGCCTTTGGTATGGATTTCTTCTCCTTCTGGTATTCCAATGATTCTTATATTGGGACGTTTAACTGTATCCCACAATTCCCTCATGTTCTGTTCACAGGAGCTTTTAAACTTACTGAAATTTTTGAACTCTCTAACTGTTTCTTCCATCTTGTCTTCCAGATCAGAGTTTCTATCCTCCACTTGGCTGACTCTATTCTTGAGAGCTTCTAGTGAGTTTTGGGCTTGTTCAATTAAGCTTGCATTTTCTATTATTTTTCTATGTATAATTTCCATCCCTCTGTCAAGCTTCCTTTTCACATCATTTTCTGATTTTCTTGATGATTCTTGGAGTTCATCCTTGCATTTCTTTATGTCTTCATTTAGCATGGCCAGCTGATTTTTAAGGTCTTTTTTTTCACTCTCCCTCAAATCTCTTAACTCTCTTTGAAATCCTTCCATTTTCTTATCTAATCCTTCCAATTTCTTATCTATTAGTTCTAGTTTAGTGATGGCAGCATCCACAGGATTGTCGGCCCTTTGTTGCTTTCCTGCAAGTTCTACCAATAGGTTGGTTAGAGTGTATTGCTCATAGTTTCAATTTGTTGTTCTGTTCCTATTGGTTCTTCTATGTTTTGGTTAGATGTATTCATTGTGGGACTGGGTGATCTAATTGGATTTTCTTGCATTTGATTTTTCATGTTATTTCTTTTGCACTGTGTTCTTCCCATGACAGTGTATGGGCAGATAAGTGGGCATATCAGCCTGGGCTCAAGAACAATGGGAATCTTATGCAGCCTGGGGGCATTGCCAAGAAGCCTGGGCTTTGGCTATCACTTGCCAAAGCTGCCTATCTACTGCCTGGCAGGGGCACCGAAGTTGCCTGAGTTCTCAAGCGGTAATGTGCCAAAACTGCCTGCATTCGAACTAGGAGTGGTGCTGAGGCACCAAGCGCTGATGCCGCCTGAACTCTGGCTGGGCACGCTGGGACCCGGAAACAGTCTGCGCTCCCCCGCCACAGGACAATTGTGGACAGCCGCGCGGCAGACAGAGGGTGAGTGGATGAGAGTGCGGAGCAGTCTAAGCTTCCGCACGCAGGGAACAATCTCACTTGCCAAAGCCGCCTATCTACTACCTGGCAGGGGTGCCAAAGTTGCTTGAGTTCTCAAGCGGTAATGTGACACAGCTGCCTGTGTTCGAGCTAGGAGTGGCACTGAGGCACCAAGCACTAAAGCCGCCCAGACTTTGGCTGGGAATGCTGGGAACCGGAAGCAGTCTGTGCTCCCCTGCCAGAGGACAATGGTGGCCCGCCGGTGCAGCAGGCAGGTAGGGAGTGGCACCTGAGCTGACGCAAGCGAGAGATACAGTCTGATCTTGCAGGGCACCTGCTGTGGGACTGGGCACACTTAGTAGGTGGGCGAGTGGACAAGGGTGCGGAGCAGTCTAAGCTTCCGCGCGCAGGGAATGATCGGTGTGCGGTGGCAACCGTGCGGGCTCCGGAGCAGCAGCAGTGCAGGGGAGGAGCTTTGAACACGGCGGTTATTTGGGGCGAGGGGTGCCTACCCGCCCGCAAGGGGGTCAGCGATTCCCTGTTCCCCCACCTCTGTGCCCTCCCAGATTTCTCTCCCCTAAAAGCCACTATATACCCTTAATATCTTGCCTTTCTTTCCCCAGGATTTGCAGCGCAGCTAGGCGGTCGCCATCTTGGCCGGAAGTCCAGAACATGGATTTTCAATGTATATCCTAACAATACTTTGAATTTCTTTGAAGTGTTATAATGGTCCCCATTTCAAGTCTAATTTTATAAATTTGGGTCATCTCCTTTATTTTAGTTAGTTGACAAAGGATATTTAAATCTTGTTAATCTTTTCAAAGCACCAACAATTTGGTTCAATGATTCCTTACAATCTTTTGATTTCTATTTTATGCATTTCTGAAATAACTTATATTATTTCATTCCACCTACTAATTTTTTGTTTGCTTCTCTTTCATCTGTTTTTCTCAGAACTTATGGTGCAACATTAACTTATTTATTTGATATAAATATAAATGTTAAGATTTTAACTTATCTCTTCATTTAGGCAAAAGGAATGTGACAGACATTCAGTTCTTGGAAACATTAATCCATTGTTGTTGTTCTGGTGGTGGTGTTTGTATATGTGGAGCTCAGAGGACAACCTTGAATATGAGTCTTAACCTCCCTCTTATTTGAGGCAGGAGTGTCTCCTGTCCATTGCTGCCTATTCCAGGTTAGCTGGAACTGTGCTCTCCTGGGAATTCTCCTGTCTCCACCTCCCACTGCATCTGGCCTTATGTAGATTCTGGGGATCTGAACTCATGTCATCACAATTGATCAGTATGCACTTATACCCACTGGACTATCTCTTTAGCCCCTGTATAGTCACGACTGTTATATAAATACAGAATACTTTGGTGCTATGTTACTTCAGTTTCAGAAAATCAGGGGTGTGAGCTATGCCCTAGAAGTGGCATATAAAATCAGATGGTCTATTTAGTAAAAATGCATAGCAAATTCTCAGTGTTTAAAGCTCCAAGAACCAGAAATAGATGATTGCTAGTGTCTTAGAAAGTGCCTTCACATTTTGCTAAAAGTGACTTTTTTGCCACTTCTAGTTATGCCTGGCATTCAACTTGAAATAAATGTAATCACATGGTATTTTTTCCTCAGAATATAATATCATGACAATTAGGTCACTTGAAAAGAGCACTTTCTTATGATGAAGGTTGTTGTTTGTTTTGATACAGTGTTTCAACATGTCATGAATAAACCACATCTGCTGTGGAAATCTGTGTCATTTCCATGTAACTGATGTTATATTTGATGTTGCTATTTTGGATTTTGACCATCTGTCATGGACTTACATTTCATTTCTTAAAGTTTTTTTTTAATGTTTTACTTATGTTTTCGATAGGAGTATATTACTTTAGGTGGCTTCAGCTTTAGCATAACCTTATTAGTGAAGATGTATGAGTCTGACAACAAAATTTGTGTCAGTAAAAGGGTGTGAAACTAAGTCATTTATCTCAAAATTACAGGCACTCTATGAATAAAAATAGACATGACTGAAGATTCCTAGGGGTAAGGGGATTATACCAGATGTAAAGCAGAACTGAGTTGAATTTTTAGTATTTTCCAGTATTGGGCATGAGAATGTATATTTTGAGGCATCGCCAGAATTGAAAGACATATAAATTATAGCACCAAAGTTATAGGTATTTTCTTTTGAAAACTGGTATATGTTAATGATGACTTAAATGTTATAATATCAGCATTTGAAATCATACGTGCCGTTTACACTGATAGATCCATTTAGCTCTTTCTATTTCAGGCATTAATGTATTAAGATTGAGCACAATTATTTTTTGTCTTTTGTTCCAACAACTCATTGTTTCATATATACATGTTATTACATATGCTAATTCAGCTTTTCAAAGACATATTCCTAAAGGAAATAACAGCCTCTGTATAGGAGGTAGTTTCAAACATTGTTCATATTTCAAACTTAAAGCATAAATTTTTTTGAATTATTATATGTGTTCTTACCTAATGTAGAAATAAACATAGGGTTTCCTAAATTTCTTGCCCTGGTTTTAACTATGGAATGATTAGTACTGCCAATTGATTATAATTGCAAACATGCATGGCTTTTCGTTAAGAAATGAAATCATCTATTCATGTAAAGCAAAGCAGAATTGTCTACCAAATATTCAGAAATCTAAACAAATCACAGCTGAACTGATTTTCACGAAATGAATGCATCCATTCACTGGCCTCAAGAATAAGAAACAGAATGCTGCTAATATCTTGGAACATGTCAATATGTCTCACCAAAATTGGCTGTTGCCATTTCAGGTTCATGCTTAAAAATATATTAATTTAAGTCATCTCTTTTATTTTAATTAGGTTGCAAAGGATATATGAATCTTGTTTAATCTTTTCAAAGAACCAACAATTTGGTTCAAGGATTCTTTGCATTCTTTTATATTTCATGAATTTATGAAATAATTTTTATTATTTTATTCCATCTACTAATTTTGTGTTTGCTTCTCTTTCATTTGTTTGTTTTTCTCAGTCCTTATGGTGCAATAGTAACTTATTTGTGTGATATATTACTTAAGATTCTAATTTAACTTTTCAATTAGGCAAAAGGAATGTGACAGACATTCCATTATTGGAAACACCAATTTATTTTGTGTTGTTGGTGGTGGTGGTGAAGGCAGTGCTCGCTCATTTCTTTACGATTATTTTGTGATATATCTCCAAACCACACCTACCACTTCATGTTGTCTTTTACTTTTAATCAAAATTGACTACTATTCACCATTTGATATTTAAGGTTGAAGATGTAATTTCTGATAGAGGGCTGGCAAGAATTCTCAATGGTTAATGCTTGTTTGCAAAACCAAAGGACCTGAGTTCATTTACCTAGTACCTCCACAAAATCAGATGCACAAATTGATTTCTATAATTAAAAACTAAAATAAAGCTGCACTGATTTTGCAGTTGAAGTAGAAACTGACTTCTGTTGCTCATTTATGTCTCATCTTTGGGCTAACTACAACAGCACAAACATGTATGTCATTGCTAAACTGTGAGGCAGTTGCTGAAAAATTTAGGGGATAAGCATTTTTTTTAACCAAACTGCTTAGGTGTTAAGGTGCTAATGGCACAGATGGATGTTTTGAATTATTTATAAGAACTTTGACAACGAAGATTTTTAGAGAAGGGAAGTATTGTAAACACCCTGAAAAAGGATACTTTCATTTATTTTCCTGATAATTTTGAAGTGAAATATCCATGGTTGCTTTAGTTCAGCTATTTGAAAGGAGTTCGAGTTTATATCATTGTGGTGGTTTGATTCAGGTGTCCCCTCTAAATTTAAGTATTCTGAGTGCTAGTCTCCCCAGCTGATGGCAGTTGAAAATTAATGTCCCCTGGAGGCAATGTATTGTTTGGGGCTGGCTTAAGGGTGTTATAGCCAGTCTCCCCTTGCCAGTGCTTGACATACTCTTCTGTTATTCTTGTCCACCTTATGTGGGCCAGGGGATAATGTCCACCCTCTGCTCATGCCATCATTTTCCCTGCCATCATGGAGCTTCCCCCTCGAGCCTGTAAGCCAAAATAAGCCTCTTTTTTTCCCACAAGCTGCTCTTGGTTGGGTGATTTCTACCAGCAATGCAAACCTTACTACAATAGTAAAATGGTACAGATGAGTGGGATTGCTGCTAGACACATGATTGTGTGGCTTTGGCCTTTTGGAGCTGATTTTCAAGAGGAATCTGGAAGAATTTGAAACCTTGGCCTACGAGATGCCTTGCAGTCCTGTAAGTACAGCTTGATGGACTATTCTGGTCAGAGTTGAAAGACGTGAATTCAGTAAGAACTATGGGCTGTGAGGTTTGGTTTATGAGGGTAAGAGCTTTGCTTGGACTGGGCTAGCATTTTGTGTGAAAAGCTTGCTGTTATGCCCATGTCCTGAATAGTTGTGCAGTATTGCTTTGCATAGAAATGAACTGGTGTGAGCAGAGGGATATGGCACAGAAAGAATACTCTTTGGGTGAACTTCTGCCTGTTCAGCTGCAATTTACAGATTACAACCTTTGACATTGGGCCAACTGACCTGCACTGGGGCAACAGGAAGAATGTAGGCTGTTTTGAAGGGGCCTGAGTGCTCAAGGAATGTCCTGTTCTTCAAAGTCTGCCTTATTCCCCCCTGGATTAACAAATTGGCACTCTACCTGGTATTGTGGTATATAAGAAATGCAGGAGGGCTGGAGAGATGGCTTAGCGGTTAAGCGCTTGCCTGTGAAGCCTAAGGACCCTGGTTCGAAGCTCGACTTCCCAGGACACACATTAGCCAGATGCACAATGGGGAGCACGTATCTGGAGTTCGTTTCCAGTGGCTGGAAGCCATGGCACGCCCTCTCTCTCTCTCTCTCTCTCTCTCTCTCTCTGCCTCTTTCTCTCTCTTTTTGTCACTCTCAAATAAATAAATAAGAATGAACAAAAAATTTTTAGAAATGCAGGAAAGAGAGAGTCATTGATTTTGCAACATGGTCTTGTGTTTTGGAAATGGCCATGGGCAGTGTGAAGCAGGATTGCCTGCCCGGAGACCTGATGGAGCCATGAGGATGAACCGTGGATTGCAGTGGAGACCCAGTGGAGATGCCGGGAGCATGAGATGGCTGCTAAGGAAAGCTGCCAGCCCCAGATGAAGTTTTCCAGGACTGTGAGTAGCCTAGCTGGAGGAGCAGAATTGGAACTCCAGAGACTTGTTGCTGGTTAGAATTATTGGACTTGGAGACTTTTCACTGACTAGAGTTGTTGGACTTGGAACTAGAGTTTGATGTTTGCCCTATTTGAATCTTATATTGGTTGAATATTTATTTGCTCTGCCCAGTGCCATCTTTTGCAGTATGAGTGTTTATTCTGTGTAATTATGGGTTTTGAGGGAATTTTTTTGGTGTTATTACTCAGTTAAAAGACCATAGATTATGGGAATTTTTGAACATCATTAGGATTAATAAAACTCTGGGAACTTTTTTTTTTTTTTTTTTTTTTTTTTGGTTTTTCAAGGTAGGGTCTCACTCTAGTCCAGGCTGACCTGGAATTTACTATGGAGTCTCAGGGTGGCCTCGAACTCAAGGCAATCCTCCTACCTCTACCTCCCAAGTGCTGGGACTAAAGGTGTGCGCCACCATGCCCGGCAGGGAACTTTTAAAGTTGGATGAATGTATTGCATTTTAAATTGTGTATGGTTATCAGCTTATGGGAGCTAGGGTCAGAATGTAGTGGTTTGATTCAGGTGTTCCCCATAAATTTAGGTATTCTGAGTGCTAGTCTCCCCAGCTGATGATAAATGGAAATTAACGCCCCCTAGAGGCAGTGTATTGTTGGCCGGCAGGGGGGTGGTGCTTGAGGGTGATATAGCCAGTCTCCCCTTGCCAGTGCTTGGCATACTCTCCTGTTCCTGTTGTTCACCTTATGTGGGCCAGGTGGTCATGTATACTCTGCTCATGCCATCATTTTCCCTGCCATCATGGAGCTTCCCCCTCAAGCCTGTAAGCCAAAATAAACCTCTTTTGTCCCATAAACTGCTCTTGGTTGGGTGAGTTCTACCAGCAATGCAAACCTGACTGCAACAATCATTTTTTTTTAAATTTATTCCTATAATTGAGTCTGGGGTGATAGTTTAATTGATAAAGTGTTGGTTGTGCAAGCATAAGGATCTGAGTTTGATCCCAAGAACACACAATAAAATGTCAAATGTGATAGTGATTGCATTTAATCCCAATGCCAGCATTGGTAAAACAGAGTCAGGTGGATCTTTGAAGCTTGCTGTTCAGTTAGCTTAGCCTACTTGTTGAGGTATAGGCCAATGAGAGACCTTGTCTCAAAAAATGGAAGAATGCTTAAGTAGTGACTTTGGAGATTGTCTTCTGACCTTCAAATCATATACACCCAAATCCATGCCTCCAAAGAACTACACACACATACACATATGCCTATACACACAGGAGGCCAGTATCTTTTCAAAATGATCTAGCCAAATATTATTATCCATCCTTATAACCACAACTGCTTCAGAGGCTGAGTCACAATAATCTTGAGCTCAGAATTTGAAGTCCAGCCTGAAAAATATAGCCATAAATCATCCCTTTAGAAATATAAAACTATGGGGCTGAGGAGATGGTGCAAGATGGTATAAGCATGAGGACCTGCTTACCTAGGTACAGCAGTCAACATCCACAATCCCACCATGCTTACATTAAGAATAGAGGTGGAGACAGGAGAATTTTTGGAAAACTCACAGACAGCTTGCCCAGAAATAAGGTGGGCACTTACCCAAAGTTCTCATCTGACCTCCACACTGCTGTGGCTTTGTGTGCCTACACTCGCATGCATCATAGACACACAAAGCTCAATGACTTAAAATATTATCCAGACATGGTACTAGACCCAGGATTATGGGCATGAGGTTCTGGAATTCAAGGCCAATATGGTCTACATACAAAGACCTAGTCTCAAAAATTTAAAAAAAAATGAGCAAAGAGTGAAATGTTGCTACATGGCTTTGTCATCTTTCTGATTTCTTTGTTTCACAGACCTTCATAGCCAAGCATGCCATGACAGGAGGCCACTCACCACATCTCATTCCTGTTACAATCTGCCTGGTCTATAAATTTCAAAATCTATACAGCTCTTTTATATAGATAATAGTAATGATGCCTAAAGTTATTGGTCATTTCTTAGGTGATGTATGCAAGCTGATTTCTTTGAAAAAGCAGTTTTGTGTATAGACCTTCATTTCCCCTTGGTATGCAGCTGAGGAAGCAGCCAATGAAGGTAATGAAATAGGTCAGAGTAGAACAAGAAGCATGTGGAGGATCTGTACTGTGCTTCCGCCTCTCCACTGAAAGCCGTCTCAGTAAGCCCGCAGACTGGCTATCATCACACAGGGGGACTGTGCCCTTGCTCCTTCTTTTCTTTGCTTTTTATTGTATAAGTAATGCTCTTTATAGAGTTATTAGTCCCCTGTCAGATGCTATTCTAAGTACTTAAGTTTTGTTTTCTTTTTTTGAGACAGTCTTATGTAGGTTGGCTTTGAACTCACTATGCAGCCAGATAATGTTGAACTCCTGCTTCTCCTGCCTCTTCTTTCCTAGCCTTATAGGTGTGTGCCACCACCCCACCCACCCACTATCGGAATATACTGAATAAATACCCATTTAATCTATAAGGACTGGATAGTATTATTCCATTCTGTGCATGAAAAAGTTGAGGCACAGATAAATGAAGGTGCTTGCCTAAGGGCAACCAGCTTCTGAGGAGTGTTGTGGAATGAGCTCAGGCCATCTGGCCCAGAGCTCCTGTCCTGTGCCCTGGCACTGATTTCCTCTTTCATCCTTGCTTTTTCTTTTCTTTTCACTAAAGATTTTTGAATATCCACGTTCAACAACTCACACCATCAACTGAAACTTCACAAATTATTAAAGATTACATGTTTTAGAATCAGATCTAAACTTCATTTCAGAGTAACTCTCCGCATCTCATTAACTGTGGACTTCTTTTGTTCATTTTAGGTATTTCTTGTTTCTCTGTAAAATGAGTTGAGAGTACCTACCATAGTACTTTATGATTATTCGAAGTACTTGAAATCAAAACATCTGTCACACATGAAAATTTTAATTAAGATGTGTCTGTCTGTAAATGTCACAACTGCACTTCTGGAATTTGACTTTACTGTTTTGTGTATCTGGAAATGTTTATTTTGAGAACTGAATTGAATGCTATGCATTTCTAAGATGAATTTTTGATAGTTGACTAGTTTTTTTTTTTTTGGAAGCCACTTTGGTATGTCCTTCTATATGGGCAAATATATGAAAAATATTTTCCTTGGTGGTGTGGGTTGAATGTAAAGTCCTCCTGTCTTGTCATGACTTAGGCCCTCTGCTTGTGTACATGGTCCCTGGCTGATGGCCCCATTTAGGAGGGTTGTGGAACCTCATTAGGAAGTGGAATCCTGCTGCAAGAAGTAGGTCCCTGGCGGTGGGCTTTGAAGATTCTTAGGCAGGCTCCACTATCTATTGATTCTCTACTTCCTGCCTGACAGTGGAGCCATTTCGTCCAGTGACTTGTCCTGCCTTTCTGCCATGATGAAACTCCCTTTCAAAGCTATAAGCCCAAACTAACTCTTTCCTTCCCTAATTTGTTTTTGTTGCGGTTGTTCACAGACAGGAGAAAGCAGCTGCTCTACTTGAGCAGGCCCTGCATTCAAGGAAGAGCCCAAATGCAGGATTCAGACCATGAAAAGAAGTCTTCAATTTAGATAATACACATTAAGGTCATTAGCAGAAATGTACACTTCCTGTCAAGAGTAAAATGAGTATTCAGGAACAAATTTAGAATGAGGTAATCTTCTCCCAATACTTTCCATGCAATTGGAACCATAGCATGGGCTAGACATTCTAAGTCTGGTAATTTCTCACCAGGGATCAGTAGCAGAAAATAGAAATCTTGGAGAAGGAGGCTAAGAAAAGCCTTATTTCTTATTTCAAAATAGAAAAAATAATGACCGAAAATGAAGGGATTGGGCTTAACTTCAACACAGACTAGACTCCTCTACTTTATAGAATTTTGGTGAATTAGATGTGTTGTATTCTGTAAATATTCTGTCATATACTGAGATTGGTTTGTGGTCTTTGGGTTTTTTCTCACCTCTGAACATTTGCACATCTCCTGTTAAATCTAACAGCAGAGTCAGTCCTGCACAGACAATTTAAGGAGGAATTATTCCTTATACATGAAAGTAAATGGCATTAAAATAAACATTCATTTTAGGATGTCAATCAGAGGCACCTTAATCACTACACATTATCCTAAATGCAAATGTGTGGTTATTAGATTAGGTTAGACACAGTGCAGTCTAATTTGATACTGACTACATAAAAGGGAGTAAGCAAGGGTCGTTCTATTGCTCTAAATGGAAGCCTACGCAGGAAATCTAATTAAGGCTGGTGGACATGAAGCAGGAGGGGCAAATGTCTTCTCGTATGTCTGTTAAACAGCATAAGAAAGGAATGGAGAAGAACATAAAACAATGAAATGCTTAATTTCAAATTTCCCCAGGGCTCTGGCGTTTGCTCAGGGACCTGTGATGTAAAATTTAAAAATACACAAAATAACTTCAATAACTGGAATTCCTTAAAATACTTAGAGAAAACTATCCAAAATTTGTTTTCGGAAGTAGTACATTGTTTTGAGTTGAAAATCTCAGAATCCTTAATTTATTGGAAAAGGTTTCTACAGAATGGAGATAATAATGTAAATAACATAACAAATTAGTAACTCCCCCCACCAAGTAATAATATAACTTACAGATTCTCCTTGCTTTGCAAAATAAACTCTGGAGGAGGCAAGATTACAACTGTGTTAGATTCTAAAAATGAAGATCCTTATCATTTAACTAGAAAACAAAACTAGGTAAAAGTGTTAAAAATAAACTTGGTAGTGAGAGAAAGCACCCATGTTATTTTGATTATTAAGAGAACAATGCAATCCTTAAAATGGACATGTCTTACAAAAAGCTCATATTTATTCAGCAGAAGAAGCCATTTTTAATATTTTGCAAAATCATATTTGATTGTTTTCCTCTATTTTGTGCTTGTGCACTAAGTGTACCAGTCTTCCATTCTGCCAATTATTGTGTGTGTGTGTGTGTGTGTTTGTTGTTGTTATTCTGTAACATATTGTTCCAGACTCAAGGAAAACTTTATTTTGTTGTCTCTGCATTCATAATCTGCTTTTGTTTAATGTTACCACCTGTGTGTTTTTATAAAGCAAATATGAGAATAAGGTTTGTGTTCAGTGCT